>CM055640.1:84231576-84941316 GCA_029378325.1 Elaeagnus macrophylla | reverse complement strand
TTTTGGAATTTTAAAAAAATTTGGAATTTTAAAAATTTAAAAGTATTGAAAATTAATTTTAAATATGGTAATTAAAAAATTTAATTTGGGTATTTGAAAAAAAAATTTAATTGTAGGTTTTAAAAAATTAAATTTACCAAATTTTAAAAAGTTTAATTTTATGTTTATTAAAAAATTTAAAATGGTTTTTTCAAAAAAGTATCTTTTAATATAATTTTAAAAAGTTTTAAGTTTTAAAATATACATTTTAAAATCTTATAATTTTAATCTAATTTTAAAAGTAATTTAAAATGGTTAATCAAAAATAATTTTAATATTTTGGTTAATTTAAAAAATTTATTTTGGTATGGTTTTAAAAATTAAAAATTCTTATGTAAATAAAATTTAAATTTATTAAAACTTAAAATTTATATTGTTGATATGAAAAATAGTTTATAATGGTAATTTTCAAAAAAGTTACATTTCATATTTGAATTTTTCAAAAAGTTCATATTTGAGTATTAAAAAATAAATTCTAAGTTTTGAAAAAAGTATCTTATATGGTAATCTTGAAAAAGTTAATTTTAATATGTTTAAAAAAAATTTTATTTTGAAAAGTTTAAAAAAGTTCTTAAAATTCTTAATTTAAAATTTAAAAATTTATATTTCGGTTTAAAAAAATTTTGTATTTAAAATAAGTTTAAAATGTTTTTTTTCAAAATTGATAAATTTTTAAGTTTGAATTTAAAAAGTTTAATGTTGTTAAAAAGTTCATCAAATAACTTTTCAAAATTTAATGTTATTAAAATTAAATTTTAATTGAAAATTTTAATTGGTATATTTTATAGAATTTTAATTAAATGGTTATAAGTTAAAGTTAAAATAATTTTAAAAATCTTATACGATTTTAAAAAAGTTTATAAATGGTTTTTTAAAAAATTTAATTTGTTTTTAAATAATTTTATAAAGTTAATTTAAAAGTTAATTTTAATTCAAATTACATAAATTAAAGTATCTTAAGGTAATTTAAAAATATTTTAATATTGGTTAATTAAAAAATTTTATATTGGGTATTTTAAAATAAAATTTTAGTGAGTTAAAAAATTTAAATTCTATAATTAAAAATTTAAAATTATAATTTATTTTAAAAAATAATTTTTTGTTTAAAAATTATTTTAAATTGTTTTAAAAGTTAATTTTAAAGTAATTTTATCAAAGATTCATTAAATAAGTTTAAAATTTATCAGGTAACTTGAAAAATTATAATTTTATTGGTTTAATAAAAAAGTTTTATTGATGAATAATTGTTTTGAAAAAAAATTATATGAAAATTAAAAAATTTAAAATTTATGGTAAATTTTAAAAAATATTTTAATGTTTTAAAATAAGTTTATAAATGGTTCTTTTAAAAAAGTATCATTTTATATTGGTAATTTTTCAAAAATTTAAAGTTTGGAAAAGTTCATAAGTAATTTGAAAAAAGTATACATAATATCTAATTGTAAAATTTTAATTTGGGTTATTAATAAAGTTTATTTGGGTAATTTGAAAAATATATTTTAATTTAAGTTAAAAATTTAAAATTAAATTAATTTTTTAAAAATTTAAAATTTATGTTAAAAAAGTTTAAATGTTTATAAGTATTTTCAAAAGTTAATTTTTTGGAAATTAAAGTTCAAATAAGTTTTAAAAGTTCATAAAGGTAATTTAATTAACATTAATTTTTTGAAAAGTTATTTAGATTTTTAAATTTAAAAAGTCTTATGGAAATTAAAAAAAGTTTAAATAATTCTTATACAAATTTAAAAGTTAATATTTCGGTAACTTTTAAAAATAAGTTTTATTTAAAAGTTTATGGTTCTTTTAAAAAAATACATTTTTATTTGGTAATTTTCAAAGTTAATTTTAGAAAGTTGTGAAAATTCCATAATAAACTTAAAATATAATTTTTATTGGTTAATTGAATAAGTTTTATGTTTTTTAAAAAAAATTTATATGTAAGTTAAAAAAAGTTAAATTTTAAAAAATTACAATTTAAAAGTTAATTTCATATTTTTAATTAAATAATTTATAATGGATTTTTAAAAAAGATACATTTTATTTGGTTTTTTCAAAAAGTTAATTTTAAATTGTGTAAATTTTTATAACTAAGTTTTTAAAAAAGTTTATTAAAAAGTTAATCTTATACAATTAATATTGGAGTTAAATATTTTTGTTAAAAAATTAATTTTGTAGTTTTTTAAAAAATTTAAAAGTTAAATTTTCCTAAAAATTTTAAAAGTTATTTTAAAAGTTAATTTATATTGATATTTTCAAAAAATGTTTTGAAAAAGTTTTATAAATAATTTCAAAAAGTTATATTAAAATGTTAAAATTTATATGGTGTTTTAAAAAAGTTCTTTTTGGAATTTTTAAAAAAATTCATATGGAATTTAAAAAAATTAAATTTTTATATAGTTTAAAAAGTTTATGAAATATTTAAAAGTAATTACTTTGTTAAAAAATTTATTTTGATTTTAAAATAATTTTTAAAAAAGTATTTTTAAAAATTTTTAAAAGTATATTGAATTTATAAAATGTTTTGATAAAAAAGTTCATTTTATTTTGATATTTTCAGAATTTAATTGTGAAAGTCAAAATTAAATTTAATTAAATTGGTAAAAGTTTTTGAAAAATAAATTTAATGGAATTTAAAAAAGTTTTTTCTAATTATTTTAAAAGTATATTATTTAAAAATTATTTTTTAAATTTAAAATTAATTTTTAATTTTTAAAGTTTTGAAATTTAATTAATTAATTTTAAAATTTTTTAAAATTTGATAAAAGTTATATTGGTTTAAAAATAATATTATTTAATTTTAACTGAAAAAATTAATTTTAAAAGTTATAAATTATTTTAATTTTTAAAAGTTTTGAAAAATAAGTTTTAAATTAAGTTTAATTAATTTTATTATTTAAATTTTAAAAATTATTTTAAAAATTAATTTATTATAATTTTTTTTTGAAAAAGTTATATTTTTATTTTAATTTAATAAAGTATTTTATTTTTAATTTAAAAAATTATTTTTTTAATTTTAAAATTTTAAATTAGTTTTTAATTTTGTACTTTTAAAAATTTGATTTTGAAAATTTAAAATTTAATTTTTTATTTTAAAAAATTTTTTTTTGATTAAAAATTTTATTTTTTAAATTTTTTTAATTTTATTTTTGAATTTTGTTTGTTTTAATTTAAATTTTTTTGAATTAAGAATTTATTATCTATTATCAAAAATTATATTTTAATGTTTTAAAAATATACATTTCTATAATTGGTAATTTTTCAAAAAGTTCAATTTTGGGAAAGTTCGTAAAAGATCCATAACATGCTAAGTTTTGAAAAAAGTTCCTATACAAGGTAATCCTTGAAAAATGTATACATTTTAATATTGGGTTAACTTGAAAAAAGTTTTATTTTGGGTATGTTTTGAAAAAAAAATCTTATAGATGGTAAGAGTTAAAAAAGTTTAAAATTCTATGTACCCAAACCTTTCAAAAAGTTATATTTTCGTATGTTTTAAAAATAAGTTTATAAATGGTTCGTTTTCAAAAAAGTATACATTTCTATAATTGGTAATTTTTGAAAAAGTTCAACAAAAAGTTCAATTTTGGAAAGTTGCGTAAAAGATACATAACATGCTAGGTTTTGAAAAAAGTTCTTAGACAAGGTAACCCTTGAAGAATGTATACATTTTAATATTGGGTTAATTTAAAAAAAGTTTTATTTTGGGTATATTTTGATAAAAAAATCCTATATATGGTAAGAGTTAAAAAAAGTTTAAATTTTTTATATACCCAAACTTTTTAAAAAGTTATATTTTTGGTATGTTTTAAAAATAAATTTATAAATGGTTCGTTTTAAAAAAAGTATACATTTCTATATTTGGTAATTTTTCAAAAAGTTCAATTTTGGGAAAGTTACGTAAAAGATCCATAACATGCTAAGTTTTGAAAAAAGTTCCTATACAAGGTAATCCTTGAAGAATGTATACATTTTAATATTGGTTAACTTGAAAAAAGTTCAAATTTGGGTATGTTTTGAAAAAAAAGTACCTACACAAGGTAATCCTTGAAGAATGTATACATTTTAATATTGGTTAACTTGAAAAAAGTTCAAATTTGGGTATGTTTTGAAAAAAAGTTCCTACACAAGGTAATCCTTGAAGAATGTATACATTTTAATATTGGTTAACTTGAAAAAAGTTCAAATTTGGGTATGTTTTGAAAAAAAAATCGTATGTATGGTAAGAGTTAAAAAAAGTTTAAATTTCTATATACCCAAACTTTTCAAAAAGTTATATTTTCGGTATGTTTTAAAAATAAGTTTATAAATGGTTCGTTTTCAAAAAAGTATACATTTCTTTATTTGGTAATTTTTCAAAAAGTTCAATTTTGAGAAAGTTGGGTAAAAAGTTACTATACAAAGTAATTCTTGAAGAATGTATACATTTTAATATTGGGTTAACTTGAAAAAAGTTCTATTTTGGGTATGTTTTGAAAAAAAAATCCTATTGATGGTAAGAGTTAAAAAAAGTTTAAATTTCAATATATCCAAACTTTTCAAAAAGTTATATTTTGCAGTATGCTTTTAAAAATAAGTTTATAAATGGCTAATTTTCAAAAAAGTATACATTTCTATATTTGGTAATTTTTCAAAAAGTTCAATTTTGGGAAAGTTGCGTAAAAGATCCATAACATGCTAAGTTTTGAAAAAAGTTCCTATACAAGGTAATCCTTGAAAAATGTATACATTTTAATATTGGGTTAACTTGAAAAAAGTTTTATTTTGGGTATGTTTTGAAAAAAAAATCTTATAGATGGTAAGAGTTAAAAAAAGTTTAAAATTCTATATACCCAAACCTTTCAAAAAGTTATATTTTCGGTATGTTTGAAAAATAAGTTTATAAATGGTTCGTTTTCAAAAAAGTATACATTTCTATAATTGGTAATTTTTCAAAAATTTCAATTTTGGGAAAGTTGCGTAAAAGATCCATAACATTTTAAGTTTTGAAAAAAAGTTCCTATACAAGGTAATCCTTGAAGAATGTATACATTTTAATATTGGGTTAACTTGAAAAAAGTTTTATTTGGGTATGTTTTGAAAAAAAAATCCTTGGATGATAAGAGTTAAAAAAAGTTTAAATTTCTATATACCCAAACTTTTCGTTATGTTTCAAAAATAAGTTTATAAATGGTTCGTTTTCAAAAAAGTATACATTTCTATATTTGGTAATTTTTCAAAAAGTTCAATTTGAGAAAGTTGTGTAAAAAGTTCCGATACGAGGTAATACTTGAAGAATGTATACATTTTAATATTGGGTTAACTTGAAAAAAGTTTTATTTTGGGTATGTTTTAAAAAAAAATCTATGGATGGTAAGAGTTAAAAAAAGTTTAAATTTTCTAATACCCAAACTTTCAAAAAGTTATATTTTCGGTATGTTTTAAAAATAAGTTTATAAATGGTTTGTTTTCAAAAAAGTATACATTTCTTTATTTGGTAATTTTTCAAAAAGTTCAATTTTGAGAAAGTTGTGTAAAAAGTTCCTATACAAGGTAATCCTTGAATAATGTATACATTTTAATATTGGGTTAACTTGAAAAAAGTTTTATTTTGGGTATGTTTTGAAAAAAAAATACTATGGATGGTAAGAGTTAAAAAAAGTTTAAATTTCTATATACCCAAACCTTTCAACAAGTTATATTTTCGGTATGTTTTAAAAATAAGTTTATAAATGGTTCGTTTTCAAAAAAGTATACATTTCTATATTTGGTAATTTTTCAAAAAGTTCAATTTTGGGAAAGTTGCGTAAAAGATCCATAACATGCTAAGTTTTGAAAAAAGTTCCTATACAAGGTAATCCTTGAAGAATGTATACATTTTAATATTGGGTTAACTTGAAAAAAGTTTTATTTTGGGTATGTTTTGAAAAAAAAATCTATAGATGGTAAGAGTTAAAAAAGTTTAAAATTCTATATACCCAAACCTTTCAAAAAGTTATATTTTCGGTATGTTTTAAAAATAAGTTTATAAATGGTTCGTTTTCAAAAAAGTATACATTTCTATATTTGGTAATTTTTCAAAAAGTTCAATTTTGGGAAAGTTGCGTAAAAGATCCATAACATGCTAAGTTTTGAAAAAAGTTCCTATACAAGGTAATCCTTGAAGAATGTATACATTTTAATATTGGGTTAATTTGAAAAAAGTTTTATTTTGGGTATGTTTTGAAAAAAAAATCCTTTGGATGGAAAGAATTAAAAAAAGTTTAAATTTCTATATACCCAAACTTTTCAAAAAGTTATATTTTCGGTATGTTTTAAAAATAAGTTTATAAATGGTTCTTTTTCAAAAAAGTATACATTTTTGTATTTGGTAATTTTTCAACAAGTTAAATTTTGAGAAAGTTGTGTAAAAAGTTCCTATACAAGGTAATCTTGAAGAATGTATACATTTTAATATTGGGTTAACTTGAAAAAAGTTTTATTTTGGGTATGTTTTAAAAAAAAATCTTATGGATGGTAAGAGTTAAAAAAAGTTTAAATTTTCTATATACCCAAACCTTTCAAAAAGTTATATTTTCGGTATGTTTTAAAAATAAGTTTATAAATGGTTCGTTTTCAAAAAAGTATACATTTCTATATTTGGTAATTTTTCAAAAAGTTCAATTTTGGGAAAGTTGTGTAAAAGATCCATAATATGCTAAGTTTTAAAAAAAGTTCTTATACAAGGTAATCCTTAAAGAATGTATACATTTTAATATTGGGTTAACTTGAAAAAAGTTTATTTTGGGTATGTTTTGAAAAAAAAAATCCTTTGGATGGAAAGAGTTAAAAAAAGTTTAAATTTCTATATACCCAAACTTTTCAAAAAGTTATATTTTCGGTATTTTTAAAAATAAGTTTATAAATGGTTCGTTTTCAAAAAAGTATACATTTCTATATTTGGTAATTTTTCAAAAAGTCAATTTTGAGAAAGTTGTGTAAAAAGTTCCTATACAAGGTAATCCTTGAAGAATGTATACATTTTAATATTGGGTTAACTTGAAAAAAGTTCTATTTTGGGTATGTTTTAAAAAAAAATCTTATGGATGGTAAGAGTTAAAAAAAGTTTAAATTTCTATATACCCAAACTTTTCAAAAAGTTATATTTTCGGTATGTTTTAAAAATAAGTTTATAAATGGTTCGTTTTCAAAAAAGTATACATTTCTATATTTGGTAATTTTTCAAAAAGTTCAATTTTGGGAAAGTTGCGTAAAAGATCCATAACATGCTAAGTTTTGAAAAAAGTTCCTATACAAGGTAATCCTTGAAGAATGTATACATTTTAATATTGGTTAACTTGAAAAAAGTTCAAATTTGGGTATGTTTTGAAAAAAAAGTACCTACACAAGGTAATCCTTGAAGAATGTATACATTTTAATATTGGTTAACTTGAAAAAAGTTCAAATTTGGGTATGTTTTGAAAAAAAGTTCCTACACAAGGTAATCCTTGAAGAATGTATACATTTTAATATTGGTTAACTTGAAAAAAGTTCTAATTTTGGGTATGTTTTGAAAAAAAAATCGTATGTATGGTAAGAGTTAAAAAAAGTTTAAATTTCTATATACCCAAACTTTTCAAAAAGTTATATTTTCGGTATGTTTTAAAAATAAGTTTATAAATGGTTTGTTTTCAAAAAAGTATACATTTCTTTATTTGGTAATTTTTCAAAAAGTTCAATTTTGAGAAAGTTGTGTAAAAAGTTCCTATACGAAGGTAATCCTTGAAGAATGTATACATTTTAATATTGGGTTAACTTGAAAAAAGTTTTATTTTGGGTATGTTTTGAAAAAAAAAATCCTATTGATGGTAAGAGTTAAAAAAAGTTTAAATTTCTATATATCCAAACTTTTCAAAAAGTTATATTTCGGTATGTTTAAAAATAAGTTTATAAATGGTTCGTTTTCAAAAAAGTATACATTTCTATATTTGGTAATTTTTCAAAAAGTTCAATTTTGGGAAAGTTGCGTAAAAGATCCATAACATGCTAAGTTTTGAAAAAAGTTCCTATACAAGGTAATCCTTGAAAAATGTATACATTTTAATATTGGGTTAACTTGAAAAAAGTTTTATTTTGGGTATGTTTTGAAAAAAAAATCTTATAGAATGGTAAGAGTTAAAAAAGTTTAAATTCTATATACCCAAACCTTTTCAAAAAGTTATATTTTCGGTATGTTTTAAAAATAAGTTTATAAATGGTTCGTTTTCAAAAAAGTATACATTTCTATAATTTGGTAATTTTTCAAAAATTTCAATTTTGGGAAAGTTGCGTAAAAGATCCATAACATTTTAAGTTTTGAAAAAAAGTTCCTATACAAGGTAATCCTTGAAGAATGTATACATTTTAATATTGGGTTAACTTGAAAAAAGTTTTATTTTGGGTATGTTTTGAAAAAAAAATCCTTTGGATGATAAGAGTTAAAAAAAGTTTAAATTTCTATATACCCAAACTTTTCGTATGTTTTAAAAATAAGTTTATAAATGGTTCGTTTTCAAAAAAGTATACATTTCTATATTTGGTAATTTTTTAAAAAGTTCAATTTTGAGAAAGTTGTGTAAAAAGTTCCTATACAAGGTAATACTTAAAGAATGTATACATTTTAATATTTGGGTTAACTTGAAAAAAGTTTTATTTTGGGTATGTTTTGAAAAAAAAATCTTATGGATGGTAAGAGTTAAAAAAAGTTTAAATTTTCTATATACCCAAACCTTTCAAAAAGTTATATTTTCGGTATGTTTTAAAAATAAGTTTATAAATGGTTTGTTTTCAAAAAAGTATACATTTCTATATTTGGTAATTTTTCAAAAAGTTCAATTTTGGGAAAGTTGCGTAAAAGATCCATAACATGCTAAGTTTTGAAAAAAAGTTCCTATACAAGGTAATCCTTGAAGAATGTATACATTTTAATATTGGGTTAACTTGAAAAAAGTTTTATTTTGGGTATTTTTTGAAAAAAAAATCCTATGGATGGTAAGAGTTAAAAAAAGTTTAAATTTCTATATACCCAAACTTTTCAAAAAGTTATATTTTCGGTATGTTTTAAAAATAAGTTTATAAATGGTTCGTTTTCAAAAAAGTATACATTTTTATATTTGGTAATTTTTCAAAAAGTTCAATTTTGAGAAAGTTGTGTAAAAAGTTCCTATACAAGGTAATCCTTGAAGAATGTATACATTTTAATATTGGGTTAACTTGAAAAAAGTTTTATTTTGGGTATGTTTTGAAAAAAAAATCTTATGGATGGTAAGAGTTAAAAAAAGTTTAAATTTCTATATACCCAAACTTTTCAAAAAGTTATATTTTCGGTATGTTTTAAAAATAAGTTTATAAATGGTTCGTTTTCAAAAAAGTATACATTTCTATATTTGGTAATTTTTCAAAAAGTTCAATTTTGGGAAAGTTGTGTAAGAGATCCATAACATGCTAAGTTTTAAAAAAAGTTCCTTATACAAGGTAATCCTTGAAGAATGTATACATTTTAATATTGGGTTAACTTGAAAAAAGTTTTATTTTGGGTATGTTTTGAAAAAAAAAATCCTTTGGATGGTAAGAGTTAAAAAAAGTTTAAATTTTTTATATACCCAAACTTTTTAAAAAGTTATATTTTTGGTATGTTTTAAAAATAAATTTATAAATAATTCGTTTTCAAAAAAGTATACATTTCTATATTTGGTAATTTTTCAAAAAGTTCAATTTTGGGAAAGTTGCGTAAAAGATCCATAACATGCTAAGTTTTGAAAAAAGTTCCTATACAAGGTAATCCTTGAAGAATGTATACATTTTAATATTGGTTAACTTGAAAAAAGTTCAAATTTTGGGTATGTTTTGAAAAAAAAGTACCTACACAAGGTAATCCTTGAAGAATGTATACATTTTAATATTGGTTAACTTGAAAAAAGTTCAAATTTTGGGTATGTTTTGAAAAAAAGTTCCTATACAAGGTAATCCTTGAAGAATGTATACATTTTAATATTGGTTAACTTGAAAAAAGTTCTAATTTGGGTATGTTTTGAAAAAAAAAATCGTATGTATGGTAAGAGTTAAAAAAAGTTTAAATTTCTATATACCCAAACTTTTCAAAAAGTTATATTTTCGGTATGTTTTAAAAATAAGTTTATAAATGGTTCGTTTTCAAAAAAGTATACATTTCTATATTTGGTAATTTTTTAAAAATTTCAATTTTGAGAAAGTTGTGTAAAAAGTTCCTATACAAGGTAATACTTAAAGAATGTATACATTTTAATATTGGGTTAACTTGAAAAAAGTTTTATTTTGGGTATGTTTTGAAAAAAAAAATCCTATGGATGGTAAGAGTTAAAAAAAGTTTAAATTTCTATATACCCAAACTTTTCAAAAAGTTATATTTTCGTATGTTTTAAAAATAAGTTTATAAATGGTTCGTTTTCAAAAAAGTATACATTTCTATATTTGGTAATTTTTCAAAAAGTTCAATTTTGGGAAAGTTGCGTAAAAGATCCATAACATGCTAAGTTTTGAAAAAAGTTCCTATACAAGGTAATCCTTGAAAAATGTATACATTTTAATATTGGGTTAACTTGAAAAAAGTTTTATTTTGGGTATGTTTTGAAAAAAAAATCTTATAGATGGTAAGAGTTAAAAAAGTTTAAATTTCTATATACCCAAACCTTTTCAAAAAGTTATATTTTCGGTATGTTTTAAAAATAAGTTTATAAATGGTTCGTTTTCAAAAAAGTATACATTTCTATAATTGGTAATTTTTCAAAAAGTTTCAATTTTGGGAAAGTTGCGTAAAAGATCCATAACATTTTTAAGTTTTGAAAAAAAGTTCCTATACAAGGTAATCCTTGAAGAATGTATACATTTTAATATTGGGTTAACTTGAAAAAAGTTTTATTTTGGGTATGTTTTGAAAAAAAAATCCTTTGGATGGTAAGAGTTAAAAAAAGTTTAAATTTCTATATACCCAAACTTTTCGTATGTTTCAAAAATAAGTTTATAAATGGTTCGTTTTCAAAAAAGTATACATTTCTATATTTGGTAATTTTTCAAAAAGTTCAATTTGAGAAAGTTGTGTAAAAAGTTCCTATACGAAGGTAATCACTTGAAGAATGTATACATTTTAATATTGGGTTAACTTGAAAAAAGTTTTATTTTGGGTATGTTTTGAAAAAAAAATCTTATGGATGGTAAGAGTTAAAAAAAGTTTAAATTTCTATATACCCAAACTTTTCAAAAAGTTATATTTTCGGTATGTTTTAAAAATAAGTTTATAAATGGTTCGTTTTCAAAAAAGTATACATTTCTTTATTTGGTAATTTTTCAAAAAGTTCAATTTTGAGAAAGTTGTGTAAAAAGTTCCTATACAAGGTAATCCTTGAATAATGTATACATTTTAATATTGGGTTAACTTGAAAAAAGTTTTATTTTGGGTATGTTTTGAAAAAAAAAATCTTATGGATGGTAAGAGTTAAAAAAAGTTTAAATTTCTATATACCCAAACCTTTCAAAAAGTTATATTTTCGGTATGTTTTAAAAATAAGTTTATAAATGGTTCGTTTTCAAAAAAGTATACATTTCTATATTTGGTAATTTTTCAAAAAGTTCAATTTTGGGAAAGTTGCGTAAAAGATCCATAACATGCTAAGTTTTGAAAAAAGTTCCTATACAAGGTAATCCTTGAAGAATGTATACATTTTAATATTGGGTTAACTTGAAAAAAGTTTTATTTTGGGTATGTTTTGAAAAAAAAATCTTATAGATGGTAAGAGTTAAAAAAGTTTAAAATTCTATATACCCAAACCTTTCAAAAAGTTATATTTTCGGTATGTTTTAAAAATAAGTTTATAAATGGTTCGTTTTCAAAAAAGTATACATTTCTATAATTGGTAATTTTTCAAAAAGTTCAATTTTGGGAAAGTTGCGTAAAAGATCCATAACATTTTAAGTTTTGAAAAAAAGTTCCTATACAAGGTAATCCTTGAAGAATGTATACATTTTAATATTGGGTTAACTTGAAAAAAGTTTTATTTTGGGTATGTTTTTGAAAAAAAAATCCTTTGGATGGTAAGAGTTAAAAAAAGTTTAAATTTCTATATACCCAAACTTTTCAAAAAGTTATATTTTCGGTATGTTTTAAAAATAAGTTTATAAATGGTTCGTTTTCAAAAAAGTATACATTTTTATATTTGGTAATTTTTCAAAAAGTTAAATTTTGAGAAAGTTGTGTAAAAAGTTCCTATACAAGGTAATACTTGAAGAATGTATACATTTTAATATTGGGTTAACTTGAAAAAAGTTTTATTTTGGGTATGTTTTAAAAAAAAATCTTATGGATGGTAAGAGTTAAAAAAAGTTTAAATTTTCTATATACCCTAACTTTTCAAAAAGTTATATTTTCGGTATGTTTTAAAAATAAGTTTATAAATGGTTCGTTTTCAAAAAAGTATACATTTCTATTTTTGGTAATTTTTCAAAAAGTTCAATTTTGAGAAAGTTGTGTAAAAGATCCATAACATGCTAAGTTTTAAAAAAAGTTCTTATACAAGGTAATCCTTGAAGAATGTATACATTTTAATATTGGGTTAATTTGAAAAAAGTTATTATTTTGGGTATGTTTTGAAAAAAAAAAATCCTTTGGATGGTAAGAATTAAAAAAAGTTTAAATTTTTATATACCCAAACTTTTTAAAAAGTTATATTTTTGGTATGTTTTAAAAATAAATTTATAAATGGTTCGTTTTAAAAAAAGTATACATTTCTATATTTGGTAATTTTTCAAAAAGTTCAATTTTGGGAAAGTTACGTAAAAGATCCATAACATGCTAAGTTTTGAAAAAAGTTCCTATACAAGGTAATCCTTGAAGAATGTATACATTTTAATATTGGTTAACTTGAAAAAAGTTCTAAATTTTGGGTATGTTTTGAAAAAAAAAGTACCTACACAAGGTAATCCTTGAAAAATGTATACATTTTAATATTTGGTTAACTTGAAAAAAGTTCAAATTTGGGTAAGTTTTGAAAAAAAAGTTCCTACACAAGGTAATCCTTGAAGAATGTATACATTTTAATATTGGTTAACTTGAAAAAAGTTTCAAATTTGGGTATGTTTTGAAAAAAAAATCGTATGTATGGTAAGAGTTAAAAAAGTTTAAATTTCTATATACCCAAACTTTTCAAAAAGTTATATTTTCGGTATGTTTTAAAAATAAGTTTATAAATGGTTCGTTTTCAAAAAAGTATACATTTCTTTATTTGGTAATTTTTCAAAAAGTTCAATTTTGAGAAAGTTGGGTAAAAAAAGTTACTATACAAAGTAATTCTTGAAGAATGTATACATTTTAATATTGGATTAACTTGAAAAAAGTTCTATTTTGGGTATGTTTTGAAAAAAAAAATCCTATTGATGGTAAGAGTTAAAAAAAGTTTAAATTTCAATATACCCAAACTTTTCAAAAAGTTATATTTTCAGTATGTTTAAAAATAAGTTTATAAATGGTTAATTTTCAAAAAAGTATACATTTCTATATTTGGTAATTTTTCAAAAAGTTCAATTTTGGGAAAGTTGCGTAAAAGATCCATAACATGCTAAGTTTTGAAAAAAGTTCCTATACAAGGTAATCCTTGAAGAATGTATACATTTTAATATTGGGTTAACTTGAAAAAAGTTTTATTTTGGGTATGTTTTGAAAAAAAAATCTTATAGATGGTAAGAGTTAAAAAAAGTTTAAATTTCTATATACCCAAACCTTTCAAAAAGTTATATTTTCGGTATGTTTTAAAAATAAGTTTATAAATGGTTCGTTTTCAAAAAAGTATACATTTCTATATTTGGTAATTTTTCAAAAATTTCAATTTTGGGAAAGTTGCGTAAAAGATCCATAACATTTTTAAGTTTTGAAAAAAAGTTCCTATACAAGGTAATCCTTGAAGAATGTATACATTTTAATATTGGGTTAACTTGAAAAAAGTTTTATTTTGGGTATGTTTTGAAAAAAAAATCCTTTGGATGGTAAGAGTTAAAAAAAGTTTAAATTTCTATATACCCAAACTTTTCGTATGTTTCAAAAATAAGTTTATAAATGGTTCGTTTTCAAAAAAGTATACATTTCTATATTTGGTAATTTTTCAAAAAGTTCAATTTGAGAAAGTTTGTGTAAAAAAGTTCCTATACGAGGTAATACTTGAAGAATGTATACATTTTAATATTGGGTTAACTTGAAAAAAGTTTTATTTTGGGTATGTTTTGAAAAAAAAATCTTATGGATGGTAAGAGTTAAAAAAAGTTTAAATTTCTATATACCCAAACCTTTCAAAAAGTTATATTTTCGGTATGTTTTAAAAATAAGTTTATAAATGGTTTGTTTTCAAAAAAGTATACATTTCTATAATTGGTAATTTTTCAAAAAGTTCAATTTTGGGAAAGTTGCGTAAAAGATCCATAACATTTTTAAGTTTTGAAAAAAAGTTCCTATACAAGGAAATCCTTGAAGAATGTATACATTTTAATATTGGGTTAATTTGAAAAAAGTATTATTTTGGGTTTTTTTTTGAAAAAAAAATCCTTTGGATGGAAAGAATTAAAAAAAGTTTAAATTTCTATATACCCAAACTTTTCAAAAAGTTATATTTTCGGTATGTTTTAAAAATAAGTTTATAAATGGTTCTTTTCAAAAAAGTATACATTTTTGTATTTGGTAATTTTTCAACAAGTTAAATTTTGAGAAAGTTGTGTAAAAAGTTCCGATACGAGGTAATACTTGAAGAATGTATACATTTTAATATTGGGTTAACTTGAATAAAGTTTTATTTTGGGTATGTTTTAAAAAAAAATCTTATGGATGCTAAGAGTTAAAAAAAGTTTAAATATTCTACATACCCAAACCTTTCAAAAAGTTATATTTTCGGTATGTTTTAAAAATAAGTTTATAAATGGTTCGTTTTCAAAAAAGTATACATTTCTATTTTTGGTAATTTTTCAAAAAGTTCAATTTTGAGAAAGTTGTGTAAAAGATCCATAATATGCTAAGTTTTAAAAAAAGTTCTTATACAAGGTAATCCTTAAAGAATGTATACATTTTAATATTGGGTTAATTTGAAAAAAGTATTATTTTGGGTTTGTTTTGAAAAAAAAAAATCCTTTGGATGGAAAGAATTAAAAAAAGTTTAAATTTTTTATATACCCAAACTTTTTAAAAAGTTATATTTTTGGTATGTTTTAAAAATAAATTTATAAATGGTTCGTTTTAAAAAAAGTATACATTTCTATATTTGGTAATTTTTCAAAAAGTTCAATTTTGGGAAAGTTACGTAAAAGATCCATAACATGCTAAGTTTTGAAAAAAGTTCCTATACAAGGTAATCCTTGAAGAATGTATACATTTTAATATTGGTTAACTTGAAAAAAGTTCAAATTTGGGTATGTTTTGAAAAAAAAGTACCTACACAAGGTAATCCTTGAAGAATGTATACATTTTAATATTGGTTAACTTGAAAAAAGTTCAAATTTGGGTATGTTTTGAAAAAAAGTTCCTACACAAGGTAATCCTTGAAGAATGTATACATTTTAATATTGGTTAACTTGAAAAAAGTTCAAATTTGGGTATGTTTTGAAAAAAAAATCGTATGTATGGTAAGAGTTAAAAAAAGTTTAAATTTCTATATACCCAAACTTTTCAAAAAGTTATATTTTCGGTATGTTTTAAAAATAAGTTTATAAATGGTTCGTTTTCAAAAAAGTATACATTTCTTTATTTGGTAATTTTTCAAAAAGTTCAATTTTGAGAAAGTTGGGTAAAAAGTTACTATACAAAGTAATTCTTGAAGAATGTATACGTTTTAATATTGGATTAACTTGAAAAAAGTTCTATTTAGGGTATGTTTTGAAAAAAAAAATCCTATTGATGGTAAGAGTTAAAAAAAGTTTAAATTTCAATATATCCAAACTTTTCAAAAAGTTATATTTGCAGTATGCTTTAAAAATAAGTTTATAAATGGCTAATTTTCAAAAAAGTATACATTTCTATATTTGGTAATTTTTCAAAAAGTTCAATTTTGGGAAAGTTGCGTAAAAGATCCATAACATGCTAAGTTTTGAAAAAAGTTCCTATACAAGGTAATCCTTGAAAAATGTATACATTTTAATATTGGGTTAACTTGAAAAAAGTTTTATTTTGGGTATGTTTTGAAAAAAAAATCTTATAGATGGTAAGAGTTAAAAAAGTTTAAAATTCTATATACCCAAACCTTTCAAAAAGTTATATTTTCGGTATGTTTGAAAAATAAGTTTATAAATGGTTCGTTTTCAAAAAAGTATACATTTCTATAATTGGTAATTTTTCAAAAATTTCAATTTTGGGAAAGTTGCGTAAAAGATCCATAACATTTTTAAGTTTTGAAAAAAAGTTCCTATACAAGGTAATCCTTGAAGAATGTATACATTTTAATATTGGGTTAAGTTGAAAAAAGTTTTATTTTGGGTATGTTTTGAAAAAAAAATCCTTTGGATGATAAGAGTTAAAAAAAGTTTAAATTTCTATATACCCAAACTTTTCGTATGTTTCAAAAATAAGTTTATAAATGGTTCGTTTTCAAAGAAGTATATATTTCTATATTTGGTAATTTTTCAAAAAGTTCAATTTGAGAAAGTTGTGTAAAAAGTTCCGATACGAGGTAATACTTGAAGAATGTATACATTTTAATATTGGGTTAACTTGAATAAAGTTTTATTTTGGGTATGTTTTAAAAAAAAATCTTATGGATGCTAAGAGTTAAAAAAAGTTTAAATTTTCTACATACCCAAACCTTTCAAAAAGTTATATTTTCGGTATGTTTTAAAAATAAGTTTATAAATGGTTTGTTTTCAAAAAAGTATACATTTCTTTATTTGGTAATTTTTCAAAAAGTTCAATTTTGAGAAAGTTGTGTAAAAAGTTCCTATACAAGGTAATCCTTGAATAATGTATACATTTTAATATTGGGTTAACTTGAAAAAAGTTTTATTTTGGGTATGTTTTGAAAAAAAATAATCTTATGGATGGTAAGAGTTAAAAAAAGTTTAAATTTCTATATACCCAAACCTTTTAACAAGTTATATTTTCGGTATATTTAAAAAATAAGTTTATAAATGGCTCGTTTTCAAAAAAGTATACATTTCTATATTTGGTAATTTTTCAAAAAGTTCAATTTTGGGAAAGTTGCGTAAAAGATCCATAACATGCTAAGTTTTGAAAAAAGTTCCTATACAAGGTAATCCTTGAAAAATGTATACATTTTAATATTGGGTTAACTTGAAAAAAGTTTTATTTTGGGTATGTTTTGAAAAAAAAATCTTATAGATGGTAAGAGTTAAAAAAGTTTAAAATTCTATATACCCAAACCTTTCAAAAAGTTATATTTTCGGTATGTTTGAAAAATAAGTTTATAAATGGTTCGTTTTCAAAAAAGTATACATTTCTATAATTGGTAATTTTTCAAAAAGTTCAATTTTGGGAAAGTTGCGTAAAAGATCCATAACATTTTTAAGTTTTGAAAAAAAGTTCCTATACAAGGAAATCCTTGAAGAATGTATACATTTTAATATTGGGTTAATTTGAAAAAAGTATTATTTTGGGTTTTTTTTTGAAAAAAAAATCCTTTGGATGGAAAGAATTAAAAAAAGTTTAAATTTCTATATACCCAAACTTTTCAAAAAGTTATATTTTCGGTATGTTTTAAAAATAAGTTTATAAATGGTTCTTTTCAAAAAAGTATACATTTTTGTATTTGGTAATTTTTCAACAAGTTAAATTTTGAGAAAGTTGTGTAAAAAGTTCCGATACGAGGTAATACTTGAAGAATGTATACATTTTAATATTGGGTTAACTTGAATAAAGTTTTATTTTGGGTATGTTTTAAAAAAAAATCTTATGGATGCTAAGAGTTAAAAAAAGTTTAAATATTCTACATACCCAAACCTTTCAAAAAGTTATATTTTCGGTATGTTTTAAAAATAAGTTTATAAATGGTTCGTTTTCAAAAAAGTATACATTTCTATTTTTGGTAATTTTTCAAAAAGTTCAATTTTGAGAAAGTTGTGTAAAAGATCCATAATATGCTAAGTTTTAAAAAAAGTTCTTATACAAGGTAATCCTTAAAGAATGTATACATTTTAATATTGGGTTAATTTGAAAAAAGTATTATTTTGGGTTTGTTTTGAAAAAAAAAAATCCTTTGGATGGAAAGAATTAAAAAAAGTTTAAATTTCTATATACCCAAACTTTTCAAAAAGTTATATTTTCGGTATTTTTAAAAATAAGTTTATAAATGGTTCTTTTTCAAAAAAGTATACATTTTTATATTTGGTAATTTTTCAACAAGTAAATTTTGAGAAAGTTGTGTAAAAAGTTCCGATACGAGGTAATACTTGAAGAATGTATACATTTTAATATTGGGTTAACTTGAATAAAGTTCTATTTTGGGTATGTTTTAAAAAAAAATCTTATGGATGGTAAGAGTTAAAAAAAGTTTAAATTTTCTATATACCCTAAATTTTTAAAAAGTTATATTTTCGATATGTTTTAAAAATAACTTTATAAATGGTTCGTTGTCAAAAAAGTATACATTTTTATATTTGGTAATTTTTCAAAAAGTTCAATTTTGGGAAAGTTGTGTAAAAGATCCATAACATGCTAAGTTTTGAAAAAAGTTCTTATACAAGGTAATCCTTAAAGAATGTATAGATTTTAATATTGGGGTAACTCAAAAAAAAAAAGTTCTATTTTGCGTATGTTTTGAAAAAAATATCCAATACCTGGCAAGTGTTGAAAAAAATTTAAATTTTTATGTACCCAAACTTATCAAAAAGTTTTATTTTCTGTAAATTTTTAAAAAAAAGTTAATACATAGTTCGTTTTGAAAATAGTTTACATTTCTATATTTGATAATTTATCAAAAAGTTATATTTTGGAAAAGTTGTGTAAAAGATCCATTACTTGGCAAGTTTTGAAAAATGTTCCTATACTTGGTACTCCTTGAAGAATGTACACATTTTAAAATTTGGTTAATTGGAAAAAAGTTATATTTTTGGTATGTTTTGAAAAAAACTCAAATACATGGTAAGTTTTGAAAAAACTTTAAATTTTTATGTACCCAAACTTATCAAAAAGTTATATTTTTTATAAGTTTTAAAAATAAGTTTATACATGTGGTTCGTTTTCGAAAAAGTATACATTTCTATATTTGGTAATTTTTGAAAAAGGTTTTTGTTTTTCAAAATTTGGAAAAAGGTATATATTTTTTTGTAACTTTTGAAAAAAAAAAATTATTTTAGGTAAGTTTTGAATTGTTTCCAATTTGGGTAAGTTTTGAAAAAGTTCATTGTTTTTGTAACTTTAAAAAACTTTATATTTTTAATAGTTTTGAAAATAATTTTTTTTTGGTAATTTTTGAATTAGTTTCTAATTTTGTACGTTTATAAAAAAAAATTATGTATTTATGTAATTTTGGTAAAATTTATGCATTTTTTAATTGTCCATAAAAAAATTATTTTTGATAACATGGAAATAATTTCTATTTTTCGTAAATTTTGTTAAAGTTTCTACTTTTGTGAGAACTTTTGTTTTTTTTAGAGTTTTATTAATCATTATGCAATTAAGAACCAAACTATTATCCAAGTTTAAAGCTCCATTAGGAATAAAGGTTTCTTGTATTTATGTCATGTTGAGTTAAATAACAAATTATACATGATTATAATTTTAATAGAGAAAATCATATATCTTAACTCTATAAAGGATAATACCTGGATATGCAAAATCAAGGCTTCAATCAATGCTGCATCCACCATCTCCCCATTTTCATGAGCCTGCACAATTATGAAGTAGAGCATGTAATACATAAATAAAGAAATGTAGAAAAAAAGGAAGAATAAACAAAAGTATTAAAAAGTAGACCATGTAATAGTGAAAAATAGGACATGCCCAGCAAGAGATGACTTCTAAGTATACATTTATAAGATAAAAACAAAACAGATTTTGTTTCTCATAGTGAAACACACAAAATATGTTTCAAAATGCAGATTTCACAAATATTATGTAAAAGCAAAAAATCAAAATGCAAGACAATAAATTGTACGTAAAAACAAAAATAAAAATATATTAATGTAAAGTTAGAGCAAGTAAATAAATCAACAAAAATATAAGCATTTATCAACATTTGGCATTGTTAAATGGACTTTTATTATTAATATCAGTAGGATTCTCACAACATTACTGAGCATGTAATTTACCTTATTGCAATTGAAGACAACTGGTTTACTATAAGATTGAACCTGAGACAACAATGTCTCTCTAGCTTCCTGCCACATTCAGCAAGCAAAGCCACTATAAAATTAGTCAAAAATTTACATAGAGAGACATGATAAAAATAGCAAGAAAATATCATACAGTGATGCAAATCTACAAGCAGGGGCGGCTCATGAGTGTCCACATGCAACAAATTGCACAGCAGTTGAAATGACCAAAGCAGAAATGTTTTGGGGAAATGACTGAGATCTTCTCATTCAGAACACATGAAAACCGTCCAGTTTGGGTTCGTCTATTTGTACAGTTTGGGTTTGTCTATTTGTACAGTTTGGGTTTGATCCTTGGTTTGAAATTTTTATGTGCAGTGTGAGCTTGGAGGGATTTGACAACATCTTGCCATAATGTCTTTCTCTGTTTTACTCCATTCCTGATTTTCCCAAAATAATACTATATAAGCATTATATAAACAAAAACAATAACGAAAGAAAAAATGAAATTAAATATTTATAGTTACCAAGTAATAAGGAATGGTTCATCCAACTTGTTAATGACATTGTCAATAATGTTGTCGTTAGTAACAACATCAATGTTGGGGCCTGGGAATTTCTCATTTATAAGAATGCCCTGTAAAGTCATAAGAAAAATACATACAAATTACCTGTTGAGGAACACCAAGTAGAGAAACGGTACCATATGTGATTACCTAGGTGTAATATCTATAAGGGTCTTTGTCATTGACGTAAAAAACAACTATGCAAGCCAATGTTCCTAAGAAAATTTGCAGGATAAATGGGCTTCCTCATTATTTTTTGTTTTTGCTTTAATTTTTATTCTTCAAATTTCTAATATCTGCGTTCCAAGAATGGAATTAGTGAAACCAATGAAGTACAACTTACATAAACATAATTGCAAGAAAATTGATGGTACATTTGTAAATCTGAAAACCTTCGCAAACCCATAACTCAGAAGAAAACCCATTTCCTGAAGGGAATAAAAAATATCAAGGTCAGATCAGGAGCATAAACAAGATAAAATCTTCATCCCCAAATAAATACAACCGAAATTCATATGAATAACAGCATACGTCCATGTAAGATTTTAAACAAGCATGCAAAAGAAATAGAAATCGTGAGGGTGACATTTACCTTCTGAAATGTAGTTTGAGTTTGGAAAACGGAAGATGGAAGATTGAAGGTTGAAGGTAAACGGCCTGGGTGATTTGGGATCTAGGGTTCGTAGAGAGAAAACGATGGATATTACAGGTTAAGAAACACAGAGAATACCGAAAAGGAAATGGGAAAGAAAAACCTCTGAAGAGCATAAAATGCTTGCTGCTAACTTCACAATTTATATTGGTATTACAACGTCTTAAAATTTAACCTAGTACTAGGTTACTTACCATTAACCTTTTTTTTTTTTTTTTTTTCCAACGGTAAGTTTGCCGCCTTATTCTTTCCAAATTGCTTTACTTTAATTACTAACCTAGGTTACTTACCACCACCGGTTTTTTTTTTTTTTTTTACTTTTTAATTAACTAAGTACTAACCCACCTTCTTACTAAGCTTTTTTTAAAATTTCATTATAATTGGGCCGACGAACATAATAATAATATGTTATTTTTACGGTGAATAATAGACTGATATACGAACTTCGTATAAAATAAAATAAAAATATAAAAATAACATGTTTAGTAAATAAAAAACATACTTTAAAAAATAAAATTATTATTTTATTTTGAATATCTCTATATTAATTAAAGTTATAACTAATTCACTTCACTACCAAATAAGTAGGAAATAATTTTCATTTTCAACAACCACCACCGACAACCTTGTTATAGGTTCGGCGATCACTACCAGCACCTCTGCCAGCATCCACATTTTTTTCGTAACATGTACAGAAGAATAATGTTATTCTGTATATAATACAAAAATAACTTTTTCAATTTGTATATGTTCCAGAAATAAATTTGAAAATTATAACAAAAAATTTAAAATATGAATGCTAGATTCTATACATGTTATAATTTTTGTACAACTTAGAGAATAACGCGCATACAAAATTATTTACAATTTTTGTACAGCTTACAAAATGACACGGGTACATAATTATTTATAATTTATGTACAACTAAAAGAGTGACCCGAGTACAAAATTATTTACAATTAACATAATGACTCGCGTACATAACTATTTACAATTAGTTGCAGTTTACAAAATTATTTACAATATCTGTACAACTTATAAAATGATTCACGTACATAATTATTTACATTTTGTGTACAACTTACATAATGATCTGCGTACATAATTATTTAAAATTCATGTACAACTTATAGAATGACCCATTTATAAAATTATTTACAATTTTTGTATAACTTACATAATGACCTGCGTACATACTATTTATAATTTCTGTGCAACTTACAAAATGGCCTACTTACATGATATATTCTCTTCAGTAGGGGCATTGGGCTCAAGAGATGATACATTCTCTCTCAAAAAATTGATGACAGGAACATAAGCAAACAATTGAATGCAACTTAGCTTACATATATTTGACTGATTCTAATAATGAAAATAAGATATATTCTCATGGTGTACAAGTTCTTCAAGTGTATTGAAATTGATATATATTTTTCCAATACTAGTTAACATGAATACACTTTTCATAAATATGCAACTTGTACAAATTGGATTACTTGAACATGAATGCAGTTCAAAACAATACTATCCATACTTAGAAAATAATTGGATATTCACTCGCAGTACTATGTCACTATTGGTTCTCTACGTGTACTGTAGGGTCTGCTTGCTCAACTCTTCTTAGATAATCACATTTGTGTTAGAACAAAAATTACGACATAGCTTGCTTATTTAATTAAAATAGAAAGCACACTAACATTTATAAAACAGCTTTTGTTAATAGTTGTTTGCCTATGATCATTGTACTTTAAATAGTTTATGGTACTCCTAAAGCTACCCTTGTACATGCACATATAACTTTTGTATAAATGTCTAAATTTATTTCTGTAAAAACATACAAAAAAATTGACATTTCAAACTTTAAAATTAGATATTACACACTCAAATATCATATAAATACCCTTTCAAATTCATAGAAAACCAATTATTTCAAAATAATTTTTCTCGGCACAATTGCAACAAGACGTACCTTTAGTTAAGTTGTTATAAATTTGTCTAGAAAACTCGAAATAACACACCGTAAAATCATATTAAATTAGACATCTTAAGCTTTAAAACAAGAATAAAATGTCCAATTGCAATCGGTAAAATTATTTCAAATAACAAAAATCTGATTGGTTTTTCAAACAGCTTTTCCAGCACTTCTTTCACTTGATATATCCTTGGTTAAACAGGCATAACTTTGTCTAAAAATATCAAAATAACAAACCATAAAATGTTTCAAACATTAGACATGTGAAGCATTAAAACAAGATATAATTGCTCAAATCAAAACTCTATAACCATGTCAGGACTCGCCCCAGCTCAACACTAGAGCATGTGACGTGTCCTGAGGAAACATAATAACTAACATTCTAAATGGACCTTGGCTTAACATGAAAATTTTGTGTAAGAAATTTATAAAAATTTGGGCAGAGTTTCTCTTAATTATTGAACTATCTTCCCTGCAATAAATGACCATAGTTCTAACATACAAAAATTTCACAATCCAGCAAACCTCATTTAACTTTTACATAACCAGAAAGTGGCTCATGGCCAAGTATAACTATACACTGTCAGATACATACTATACAGCTGATGAACACTATTTTGACCTACTATTTGTTATATTTTTAAGCATCTATTTTACATTTTATCTCAATATAATCTTGCCATGGAGGGTATTTTATTGTTTTGTAGGTCAAAATGGGTTTGGGAAGAAATGTGGTCAAAAAGAGCAAAAATGAAGTAAAATGTGTTAAAGACTGTAAGCCTTACAGTGGGTGCAATTTACTATGTAAGGGGGGACCAACAAGAGTTTAAGAATGTAAGCCCTTACATCGAGAATCAGCAAATTATGTAAGGACATTTACGTGGCACCAACAACATCGCGCGCCGCGGCGAAGAAAACATGTGCCGCGGCGAGAGGCTCTCGGGTTGCATCCTAGGAAATCAAGAAAACAAGGTGCGCCGCGGCATGAATAAGGTGCGCCGCGGCGAGGGACTTTCTGTTTTGTTTCACAATTCTGAAGAACATTGCGCGCCGCGGCATGAGTATTGTGCGCCGCGGCGAGAAGGTTTCTGTTTTTACTCGTAAATCAATTTCACATCTGCGCCGCGGCATGGAAAAAGGCGCGCCGCGGCGCGCGCGCGCAGATTGCACAAAGTCTTTATGGAAACCCTTACATAAAAGGAAAACCTAAAAGGGGACACCAATCTTTCCATCCTCTATATATACATCATCAGCCTCCAACACAAACACACAACTTTGAGCCTCCACCAATTCAAAAACATTATTTTTCTTCTTCTTCTCCACACCCTTTTAGAGAGAAAATCATTCAATTAATGCTCCTCCATTGAAGCTCCATTGACAACCTTGAAGAAGGTGATCATCCAACATCAAGGGCTTGTTTGAAGAGTGGAAGTGGGGTAATTTATTTGTAATCTCTTTTCTTTTTAAAATGTTATTTGTAATGAAAAATATTGATTTGGATTTCATTATGAGTAGCTAAACTCTTTATGTGTGGGATTTTGGTAATGTAACTATGATTGTATGATTGATTGTGTGGTTAATTTTATGATTAAGTAATTTGATTCATGTTCATTGTTCTTAATAAATATGTTCATCAATTATTTCTGATCAATTTGATTTGTGAATGTATGAAACATTTTAGGGTTGAGTTTTAGAAACGCCATCTGAATTCAATTATGCATTCTTGAGCATGAACCTAGTTTAAGTGCATTGATTTGTCTTGAATTAGGTGATTAAACTATTTTCCTGGATTTTAGGCTAATTAACTAATTAACGGATTGGATTAAAGAAGCTAATTAGTTAATTAAGGGAAGATCACCATTGATTTGGGATTTTCTAGAGTTAGAGAAAATAATCGTTAAATTCTACTTTTTCGTGCTTATTTGTCAAATCCACATAAATCAAGTCATCCATGATTAGTTTACTAACCAATTTCCCACACTCATTCATCTCATCGTTTCAACAAAACTTTCACGTACTTACCTTTATTGTTTTAGTATTTTTATGATTTTAGAAACAATTTCCAACCCAAACTTCGATTAGAGTGTTTAGCATTTATTTTATTGTTACGTTTTAGATTACATTTAGCTATTTTAAAAACCACATCAATTCCTTTGAGAGACGATCTTGGGAGTATACTTGTCGCTTACTACAAGTGACTCGTGCACTTGCGAGCTTTTATAAATTACAAAATTTGGTTATCAAGTTTTTGTGCATCAACAGCACATAAGACTTTTGTTCGCTAGTCCAAGACGTAACTGCCCAAAAATACACTATAAAAACTGGAAAGGAGATAAAAATAACCTAGACTGCACAATAATAGATGGATTCTAAGCCTCCAGACTCACGTGATGTGGTCTCAAAACCTGTTACTTGGGGGAGGAAAATAATATAAAGGGTGAGCTTGAGAGCCCAGTGAGTGGATAAGTTTTATAAAATAGTGCAATAATCATGTCAACTTCATATGAATTATTTATGAACTATCATGATATATAAATATATGTTGACAACAATATTCTGTACATAGTTTTTATGATAATTAATGTACTCATACATGCATAACCTGAATTTCATAAAATAACTGTAATTTGATACATGTGAAAACTATGAATAACATGCTCATGACATAATGAAATAATATTCTGATAAAAATATATGTTCATGATCTTTAAAATATAATAATGCTATGATTAGTATATGAATAAAGTATATAACCACGATAAATGTATTTTTATTGCCAAGAGAACTTGGGGATCCGATCGCACATAGAGGAGACATTTAGCACTTGCACTAGCTCTCAACTACACATGTGTGATATTAATCGCACACGGAGGAGACATTTACCACTATTGCTAGCGCTCAACTACTCGTGTGGGGAACTTGCTTGATACATGCCATAAAATGGAGCAGTTGACTTTGCTGATACATGAGTCATGTGCACACTGACTTAACTGAACTTGCAATATCATACTTAGTCAGTAAACATCATAGTAAGCTGAACTGGACTAAATCTGTTGATCATGATGTCTTACCAAGTCACAGCATATCTGAATGCTAAATATAGCCAACTATCATGAATACATGAGGAAAAATACTCTGGCAACTATAAAATATTTGTGAAACTTGCAAGATTTTACAAAACTTAGTATTATTAATAAAATTGATTTAATCATAGCTTGCTTGCAAATTATCTTTCGTTTAGTTGACTGATTCTATTAATAAAAAGGAAATATGTTCTCATGTTGTAAAAGTTCTTGAAGTGCATTGAAATTGACATATGTTTTTCTAACACTAGTTAACATGAATGCACTTTTCATAAATATGCAACTTGTATAAATTGGATTTACTTGAACATGAATGTTTTTCAAAACAATGCTATCCATGTTTTATAAATAATTAAATATCCACTCATAGAAAAATGTCTCTATTGGTCCTCTATGTGTCCTGTAGGTTCTGCGTGCTCAACTCTTCCTAAATAACCACACTTGTGTCAGAATAAGAATAATTTCATAGCTTGCTTATTTAATTTAAATTGAAAGGTACTTTAACATTTATAAAATAGGGAATGTTGATAGTTATTTGATTTTGACTATTGCAATTTAAATAGTTTTAAGGTACTCATAAACCTACCCTTGTATAATCATATATAACTTTTGGTAGAATGTCTAAATTCATTTCTGTAAAAACATACGAAAAATAGATATTTCAAATTTTAAAATCAGTTATTACACACTCAATTATCATATATATAACCTCTTTCAAATCCATAGAAACCAATTACTTTCAACAATTTTTCTCACCAAAATTGCAGCAGGACGTACCTTTATTTATGTTGCTATAAATTTGTCTAGAAAACTCGAATAACACACAATAAAATCCATATTAAAATAGACATCTTAAGCTTTAAAATAAGACATAAAACGTCCAATTCCAATCAGTAAAACTATTTTAATTAACAAAAATCTGATTGGTTTTTTCAAACAGTTTTCCCAGCACTTCTTTCACTTGACATATCCTTGGTTAAACAAGCATAACTTTGTCTAGAAATATCGAAACGACAAACCGTAAAAATTTTCAAACACTATACATGTCAATATTTAAAACAAGATATAATTTGATCAAATCCAAATTTTATAACCATTTAAAATATCAAAAATACCAAGAGCTCTTGCAGTTTGTGTTTCATAAAACAACTTTCATTTAATTAGGTATAGCTTTGCGTAGAAAACTCCAAATTACAAACCGTAAAATTTGTTATAAACTAGACATCCGGAGATTTTCAGAAATATAATTTTCAAACCCAAATTAGTAATGGAAGTTTCTCAGTTTTTATTTCAATTTTCGGAAAACAGTTTTACATGAAGTTCAAAACATCACAAATGACTTGTTCTTGGATTATTTTTTAAAATTTCATCCATGGATGATATATTTGTGTTAACATAATATTTTTCAGATCATAAACATAATTCAATCAAAAGAAATGAAAAAGAAGGAAGTTTGAATACATACCCAAAATATCTTGAATGGTAGTTTGGATTTTCTTGTTGAAAATGGAGGAAATTTCTATTTCAAAAAAAATTATTGTGCTCTCTATAGAAGAGGAGGAAGAAGAAGAGAAGAAAACATAAAAGACTTTATTTTTTTCAATTTTTTTTTACATGTGTCACAAGAGGAGACAAAAGAGAAGGCTGCTGGTGATAATTCATTTTTAGGTAAAATGACTAAATTACCCTTGTCTCATAACAAGAAAAGTTTTAAGAGTTAGGGGTATTGTGGTAATTTTGCTCAAAATTTTCAAAATTTAATTTAAACACTTTTTGATTATTGAAACATCTAAATATTAAGGGTAAGATCATAAAAATTTTGGGAATATAAGTTTGACTAAAATTTAAGTTCATGTAAGGAATGGGGTGTTACAAATCATTTCAAATACCAAAAATACCGAGGGCTCTTACAGTTTGTGTTTCATAAACTAACCTTCATTTAAATAAGTATAACTTTGCGTAGAAAACTCCGAATTACAAACCGTAAAATTTGTGACAAACTAGACATCCAGATATTTTTAGAAATATAATTTACAAACGCTAATTCATTTTTTATTTTCTCAGTTTTCATTTCAATTTTCAGACAAACAGTTTCATATGAAGTTTAAAACATCATAAATATTTTTTTCTTGAATTATTTTTGAAAATTTCATCCATGGATTTTCCATTTGTTTTAAAAATGTGTTTTGCAAATCATATACAGAATCTTAAGCAAGAGAAATGAAAAATAAAGGAATCTTGAATACATACCCGAAATGTCTTAAATGGTTGTTTGAATTTCTTGTTGAAAATTGTGAAAATTCTATTTCAAAAAGGAATTGCTCTATCTATAGGAGAGGAGGAAGAAGAAACAATTGAATATCTGCTCAAGTTTCATACGGATTAGGCCTCCTAAATTGAGGATATGTATTCATCTAAGGCAAACTCACTTGAGGACAAGTGTCCTCAAGCAGCTCATGCTTAGGCACCTTTTTTTATTTTTTATTTCTGATGACATGTGTCACTAAGAGAAGAAAAAGAGAAAGATGCTGATGAGAATTATTTTTAAGGTGAAAAGACTAAAATACCCATGTCCCATAACAAGAAAAGTTTTAAGAGTTAGGGGCATTTTGGTAACTTTCTTCAAAATTTACAAAATTTAATTTAAACACTTTTTGACTATTAAAACATCTTCACCTCACAAATTAAGCTCATAAGTTTCATTTTCTATAAGACGGCTAGGACGGCCAATAGCCGTCCTATAAAGTCCCGTCCTAAAAGAATCGAAAAAATAGGACGTTCACGGAGCGCCTTATAAAAAATTCAGTGGCCGTCCTATAAAATTTTTTTAGGACGGCCATAAAAATTAAAAAAAAAAAAAAAAACCTTATAGGACGGCTACTGACCGTCCTAAAAGAACTTTATAGGACGGCCAGTGACCGTCCTATAAAATTCTTTTAGGACGGCCAGTGACCGTCCTATAAAATTCTTTTAGGACGGTTAGTGACCGTCCTAAAAGATTTTTTTTTTTTTGTCCAGTACTAAAATCTATATATAACTTATACAAATTAATTTCATTCTAGATACACGATTCAAAATAAATTTCATTCCAAAAATTTCAGTATCATATTTAAATCTCAATTCATCTAATAACAAGTTCATCAATATTCATTAATCTTAAATTGATCGCAACAAATTTTATCATTCAAACAATTAAAGGGATCCTCACATTATGTTCAATACAAAGTTAATAGAGTAATAAATTATGATGCTTATTTTAAAGAGAGATAAATATTTAGTTATTTTTGAAATAAATAAAAAAGATAAAGGAAAACACAAATAGTGAATAAGTTTGAGGCAACCATCTCGTATTGTTTCTTATGTAATCCCATGCATTGTCCCTTGAATGTGCAAATTCCTAATTCTGAGGTCTTCAAGTCAAGGTCATAGAACTGTAAGATATGAGAAACTCTCACTGTTACTGTGTGATTATGGTTTTATGAGAACCAATTTAAGGAATGACTAAATAGACCAAGATGATATCAACAAATATATTACATCATTATCCAATCAAATTCAAATGTTTGGTTACTATATTAGTTATGAGGTATAATATCATGAACTTGTTTATTACCTTTGTAAGGAATGAAATAAAAAGATCGGCCAGAGAACTCAGATTGATTACCTTTGGCATTTAAAGTTAAACCAATAGAAATGCCAAAAGAAACAACTAGCACTTTAAAATTAGTTTTAATTATTCATTGATATTAGCTAATGAGAAATCACCTGAAAATAGAAAATCACAAGTAGACTGAGAGAGTATGAGTTGAATGTCCCGACTTTTGAATTGTTAATATTGTGTACTTTAGCCCATTCCTTCACCTACAAGGGGTATGAGAAACAGACATGACAGAATTAAGTAATCAGAAATTACTGTGGTCATTATCTCATAATGTCACCAAATAAGATAATGGTCCAAAAATGGACCCCCCAAGTCTTCATCCTCAGATTCTTTCTACTAACATGGCAAGTTCTGAAAGTTAAATTTCAGTTTCTTAAGAATTATAAAACCATGACATTTTAATAAGAAATAGAACAGCTTATCAACCCAGAAAAATGAAACCCACAAATCTTCAAAAGCCTAGATCTATCATCATTTCCAAACCTTTTTTTTTTTTTTTAAATTTCTTTTTCTAAATATACTACTCTCAAAGCCTGAAATACGCTGCAAATACCACTGAAATTTATTCAAACACCAAATACCCACAAATATATCCTAAGCTTAGATAGTCACTGCGCAAGTTAACATAGAGCAAAAAACAGTGCCCAAAGAAACTATAAAAATAATGTGCTTTAATGTCCATACCTTCCATACTTTGGGTCCGAATCGGAACTCATCTCAGACGACGAACAACAAACCCCAAAGTGCCTACTTAATCTGGAAGTACTCCTTATTATATCATACTGAGGCTTTACACAAGTCAAATGGAGTTTTGAAGAAGAATAAGAAGAGTAAGAGATACATAAAGAGTTGAAGGAGTAAACGGGAACAAAGGAAATTAAGATTACCATCTGCAACTGAAACTTTGTTTGACACACAACTCAACTCTACAGCCAAAGATGACTTCCTTTCAACAGGGGAGGTCATCTACTCCCTGGTGTGTAGCAATTGTTTTTGCTTGTCGTGGGTTTGGCGGTGGCAGTGCGACGGTGAAGTTTAAAATTGAGAGAGAAATCTAGGGATTGAAAGTTTGACAAAAAATGAGCTGGGTTTGCAAGTAAAAAGCTAAGTAAAAACACTCATTCTTTTAGGACGGCTAATATAGTCACATATAGGACGGCTAATAGCCGTCTTAAAAGAATTTTTTTTAAGACGGCTAATAGCCGTCTTATAAAGTTCCGCCTAATTTTTTTCGTAATAGCCGTCCTATATTTCTTATACGACGACCATATACTTAAGACCGTCCTATTTGTTTCTCACTCTAAATTATAAGCCGTCCTATATTGCCCAAATTGTAGTAGTGGGTCTTTGATAAGTGAGTATGTAGTCTTTTGTTCTCCTCAAGTAACGCATCATGTGTTTAATTGCCTTCTAGTGCTACATACCTAGATCATTCAAATATCTGCCTAAAACTCCCACTATAAATGTTATATCAGGACGAGTTCAAACTTGATCGTACATTAGACTCCCCATCGCTGACGTATAAGGAATCTTCTGCATCTCTTTCGTTTCAAATCATTATTGGAGCAATGTTTGAGATTATACTTGTCTCCTTTAGCCATGGGCATGTTGATGTGCAAATTATAGTACTCGTAAGTGTACGAATCCCTTGTAGCAAGTGATAAGCAAACCTCCGATGTCGATCTCTCAAGGAATTGCAATGGTTTTAAACAATCTTTTTCTTAATCTTTTTAAAGTCCTAAAGAAACTAAAACACTAACTACTTAGAATTCTAGAAATACTAAAACTCTAAATAATTAGAATCCTAAGTTTAATAAAATTGTAAACGAAGTTGGATTTGAGAGCAAGATCAATGGTGGTGAACAAATAAAGAAAACAATAATGCAAACTTTGAATTAACTCAAAAAGGTTTTAAGCATCAATGGAGGATATATGGACGTTTAGTTTGGTTGACCATGCTTATATCGAAATGTTATGGTGAATTAACATGAACGTTCTAATAAATAATATTATCGACTTTCCTTTTATTTACGAAAATTCTTACGATTGGGTAATTCTCTTTGTTGATTAACTAATCAATATCTTACGATCAGGTATATTAAATAGTATTCAAATTATCCACAAGGAAAAATATGTCAATCAAACCAATGCCATGACTAGGTCATCAATTTGAAGTTTTGATTAAGTTTTTTAAAGTAAAGTCAAGGTGACGTTCCTAAAACTAAACTCTAAGATTTTTCAATCTATTTATGAATCTCAAATTGGCCCATGAAAATCCACAAGTAAACATTTAAACAAACTCTTAATCAAAAGAAATTTTGTTTATTTTATGCAAGAAAATTATTCACCATAACAAATCTAGCAAACATGGCAACATAAACTAAACATCCATAGTTAAATTTAGCCAAACATGTTTAGATTAATATTCATAGACAAATATAATCTAACATACATTCTAGAGAGGAAAGAAGAACAAGAAATATCTAACAACAACAAGTAACCTAAATCTAGATAACACAATTGGCTTAGATGATGTTTCATTCTCCAAAAGCTTGATCTTCGATCTTAAAAGGCTTCTTGTTTCCTTTAGATGTGCCTCTCTCACCTCCCTAGGATGTGGCAAAGCTCCAAAACCTAGTTTAGTTTAGTAGAAAATTGTCCCTAAGTTGTGTGAAAAAATTGTATGTAATGTTGAAAACGTAAGGGGTTTTTATAGATGTAAGGGTTGTACAGAATTGGGACTCTCCAAAAATACAAGCACGCCACGGCACAAGCCAAAAAATTGTCCCATACAGAAATCAGAGAGTAGCGCGCTGTGACACAATTGATTATGTAACCTTTACAAACTGGTTGATTTTTGATGTAAGGCATACATGCCTTAGTCTTTTTTTCTCCTAGGTTGCTATTTGAGTGCTTACATTATTCATATCTTTTGAAGCTAAAAACACCTAAAATACATAAAAGTATATCGTGACTTCGAATTGATAGATTTATGCAAATAATTAAATAAAAGAGTTATAATCAAGTCTATTTGTCACAATTAAGCACAATAAATAAAAGAATATTAGTACTTTTTAAGCCCTCATCACTTGTCTCCTAGTTTACTACCTTTCATGTCGAATCTACTCAAAACCCAAGAATACCTCGAGAACGATCTCTCAGTATATGAATACCTAATACAAAAGAGGCATTACCAAGATCTTTCATCTTGAATTTTGTCGTTAAAAATTTCTTGATTTCGTGCAATAAGCCTATATCGCTGCTAGCGAGTAGAATGTCATCTACATATAATACAAGGAGAATACATTTACTCCTACTGAAACATTCTTAGTTTAGTAATAAAAAATGTATAGAGAACAAAATAAACATGCATACTCACATTTAATAAACATGTCATGGAAATAAAACAAGACTTAAAAATAATCCAAATTTGGGGACCCATCTCAAGATACCTAGCACAACATCAATTCCTAGTCTTTGGATAGAGAAATTAACTGTAAATGGTACTCTTAGTGCAATGATCAAATATTGACAATTAGTTTTGTCAAACAACAACCTTTCTTTGGACTGACTTTTTTTCACATGAAAAATTAAAAGTCTTTATAATCGTCACGCATTTACCATAACAGGTGCATTGTTATTTGGACAAACTGTGTCTTCCTTTGGGCCAAGCATAGTTCGCATAAATAAGTCTTGATAAATAATTTCTCGGTAATTGTAATTTTATAAAAAATAATTTAGAAAAAGAACAAAAATAGTATTGTAAAACTTGTAATAACAAAATAGCACCCTTTGTATTCAAATCATATATTTTCACAATTGAAAAAATGATTGTTACATAATTTTTTTACACCCGTTCAAATTGAATGGCGAAAATTTAGACTCGTTTAATGTTAAACATCATTCAATATTATTAGATGCTATTTTTATTATTATAATTTTTAATTTTTTTTTATTTTTAGTAATTTTATAAATAAATTCAACTAAGAGTGATGGTTAAGGATCATATAATATGTACTTCTTGCTAGGAGTGGGTTTTTTTTTAAATAAAAAACCAACCAACTAACTCGAGTCCAGGTCCAAACCGAAGCTTTTTTTTTTTGGAGGTTGGTTGGTGATGCACAAAAACTTGATAACCAAATTTTGTAATTTATAAAAGCTCGCAAGTGCACGAGTCACTTGTAGTAAGCGACAAGTATACTCCCAAGATCGTCTCTCAAAGGAATTGCGATGGTTTTTGAAAGAGTCAAATGTAATCCAAAACGTAACAATTAAATAAATTCTAAACACTCTAATTGAAGGTTGGTTTTGTAACTGGTTTCTAAAATCATAAAAGTACTAAAACAATGAAAGTAAAAGCGTAAAAGTTTTGTTGAAACGATGAGATGAACGAATGTGGGAAATTAGTTAGTGAACTAAGTATGGATAAATTGGTTTACGTGGTCTCCTCAATCAAGCATATAAAGTGAATTTATTGATTCCTTTTACTAATCCTAGAAAATCCCAAATCAATGGTGGTTTTCCCTTAATTAATTAATTAGCTTCTTTGATCCAGATCGTTAATTAGTTAATTAGCATTACTTTTAGAAAAGGTAGTTTAATCACCTAAATTAAGACAAGTCAATGCACTTAATTTAAGTTCATGCTCAATAATGCCCAATTGGACTTAGATGACATTTCTAAAGTTCAATCCTAAAAATAGTCTCAAATATTCATAAACTAAAATGGCCAAAAATAATTGATGAATATAGATGTGAAGAGCAATGAACATGAAACAAATCACTCAAATAAAAATCAAACCACATAAACATTATCCATTCAAAGTCACATCCCTAAAATCCCACACAAAAGGGTTTAGCTACACATGATCAGATTCAAATCCAGATTCTTCATTATAAATAACATCAAAAGAGTTCTAATGAGATAAAGAAAGATTACAAACAAGAATCTACCCACTTTCACTCTTGCAACAAGATCCTTGATGTTGGATGATCCCCTATTTCAAGTCTCTTAATGAGGCTCCAATGGAATAGCTTTGATGAAGTAACTTCTCTCTCAAAATTGTATGAAAAATCTGAATTCGCACTGTTCACGAGTTGGAGGAGGCTGATAAATGGTTTGGAGGCTGGAGAAGTGTTGTATCCTTGCTAGGTTGCTTTTGGTCTCTTTTATATGTAAGGGTTTCCATAAAAGAATTCGTGCGTGTGTGGCTGAGGAGGTTGTGATCTGCGCGCGCGCGCCGCGGCGCGCCTTTTTCTATGCCGCGGCGCAACATGTGATACTGATTTACGAATAAAAACAGAAACCTCCCCGCCGCGGCATAATTTTTCCTCGCCGCGGCGCCCAATGTTTTCATGATTTTGGGTCCAAAGCAGAAACTTCCTCGCCGCGGTGCATATTTTTCATGCCGCGGTGCACAATGTTTTCATGAATTTCATATTTCAACCCGAGAGCCTCTCGCCGCGGCACACAATTCCTTCGCCGCGGCGCGCCTTGCATGTAACAGTGTACATGGTATGTACATTTATGTACATGCGTTGTACATACTCTGTTGGTTATCGATGTAAGGCTTACAGAATGAATGGCACCTAATGTAAGGCTTACATATTTAGACATTTTTACTTCATTTTTGCTCTCTTTTCCACATTTCTTTCAAAACCTACTTTGACCTGCAAAACAATATAATACCCTCCACAACAAGATTATAACGAGATTAATTGCAAAATAAACACTTAACAACATAACAAATAGTAGATCAAAATAGTGTTCATTAGTTGGTCAAACTTTGAATATATGTAGAGTGACAATCCGATCATGGATTTTATTCATAGTGTGTATATATATATATATATATATATATATGTGCACTTGTGTGAAATGACATTTTGGTTGACAGTAATCGTAATCGTAATGGGAATCATTCTGGGCATTATTGTGTTTGGTTTGAGTGTACTCTGTAATAGAATGTAAAGAGATTACAGCAGTAGCAGTAATTCTCTTTACGCCTGCAGGCCTTAGGAATACGCTATAAGGTTCCTTTGTGTTTCACAATTTGTATAATCATTTATGATTTTTTTGCTCATTCTATCTCTTTTAGTAATAAAAAAGTTTATTTTTTAGTTTTATTTCATTTATAATTTTATAATCTTTATTTTAATATTATTATTTATTTTGATTATACTGCTTAAATAATCATAGTAATAATAATACTATTTCCTTTACATTCAATTCTATTACAATTATCATTCCCATTACTTTTAAATTCAGCGAACCAAATGCCACCTAATTGTTGTAATGCCCCTTCTTAACTCATGCTAGGTTTTAAGGTTCGAAAATATTTTTATATACCCAAACCTTTCAACAAGTTATATTTTCGGTATTTTTTAAAATTAGTTTATAAATGGTTCGTTTTCAAAAAAGTAGACATTTCAATATTTGGTAATTTTTCAAAAAGTTCAATTTTGGGAAAGTTGCGTAAAAGATCCATAACATGCTAAGTTTTGAAAAAAAGTTCCTACACAAGGTAATCCTTGAAGAATGTATACATTTTAATATTGGGTTAACTTGAAAAAAGTTCTATTTTGGGTATGTTTTGAAAAAAAAATCCTATGTATGTTAAGAGTTAAAAAAAGTTTAAATTTCTATATACCCAAACTTTTCAAAAAGTTATATTTTTGGTATGTTTTAAAAATAAGTTTATAAATGGTTCGTTTTCAAAAAAGTATACATTTCTTTATTTGGTAATTTTTCAAAAAGTTCAATTTAGAGAAAGTTGTGTAAAAAGTTCCTATACAAGGTAATCCTTGAAGAATGTATACGTTTTAATATTGGGTTAACTTGAAAAAAGTTCAATTTTGAGTATGTTTTGAAAAAAAAATCCTATGGATGGTAACAGTTAAAAAAAGTTTAAATTTCTATCTATCCAAACTTTTCAAAAAGTTATATTTGCGGTATGTTTTAAAAATAAGTTTATAAATGGCTCATTTTCAAAAAAGTATACATTTCTATATTTGGTAATTTTTCAAAAAGTTCAATTTTGGGAAAGTTGCGTAAAAGATCCATAACATGCTAAGTTTTGAAAAAAGTTCCTATAGAAGGTAATCCTTGAAGAATGTACACATTTTAATATTGGGTTAACTTGAAAAAAGTTCTATTTTGGGTATGTTTTGAAAAAAAAATCCTATGGATGGTAAGAGTTAAAAAAAGTTTAAATTTCTATATACCCAAACCTTTCAAAAAGTTATATTTTCGGTATGTTTTAAAAATAAGTTTATAAATGGTTCGTTTTCAAAAAAGTATACATTTCTATATTTGGTAATTTTTCAAAAAGTTCAATTTTGAGAAATTTGTGTAAAAGATCCATAACATGCTAAGTTTTGAAAAAAAGTTCCTACACAAGGTAATTCTTGAAGAATGTATACATTTTAATATTGGGTTAACTTGAAAAAAGTTCTATTTTGGGTATGTTTTGAAAAAAAAATCCTATGTATGTTAAGAGTTAAAAAAAGTTTAAATTTCTATATACCCAAACTTTTCAAAAAGTTATATTTTCGGTATGTTTTAAAAACAAGTTTATAAATGGTTCGTTTTCAAAAAAGTATACATTTCTTTATTTGGTAATTTTTCAAAAAGTTCAATTTAGAGAAAGTTGTGTAAAAAGTTCCTATACAAGGTAATCCTTAAAGAATGTATACATTTTAATATTGGGTTAACTTGAAAAAAGTTTTATTTTGGGTATGTTTTGAAAAAAAAATCCTATGGATGGTAAGAGTTAAAAAAAGTTTAAATTTCTATACACCCAAACCTTTCAACAAGTTATATTTTCGGTATGTTTTAAAAATAAGTTTATAAATGGTTCGTTTTCAAAAAAGTATACATTTCTATATTTGGTAATTTTTCAAAAAGTTCAATTTTGGGAAAGTTGGGTAAAAGATCCATAACATGCTAAGTTTTGAAAAAAAGTTCCTATACAAGGTAATCCTTGAAGAATGTATACGTTTTAATATTGGGTTAACTTGAAAAAAGTTCTATTTTGAGTATGTTTTGAAAAAAAAATCCTATGGATGGTAACAGTTAAAAAAAGTTTAAATTTCTATCTATCCAAACTTTTCAAAAAGTTATATTTGCGGTATGTTTTAAAAATAAGTTTATAAATGGCTCATTTTCAAAAAAGTATACATTTCTATATTTGGTAATTTTTCAAAAAGTTCAATTTTGGGAAAGTTGCGTAAAAGATCCATAACATGCTAAGTTTTGAAAAAAAGTTCCTACACAAGGTAATTCTTGAAGAATGTATACATTTTAATATTGGGTTAACTTGAAAAAAGTTCTATTTTGGGTATGTTTTGAAAAAAAAATCCTATGTATGTTAAGAGTTAAAAAAAGTTTAAATTTCTATAAACCCAAACTTTTCAAAAAGTTATATTTTTGGTATGTTTTAAAAATAAGTTTATAAATGGTTCGTTTTCAAAAAAGTATACATTTCTTTATTTGGTAATTTTTCAAAAAGTTCAATTTAGAGAAAGTTGTGTAAAAAGTTCCTATACAAGGTAATCCTTAAAGAATGTATACATTTTAATATTGGGTTAACATGAAAAAAGTTTTATTTTGGGTATGTTTTGAAAAAAAAATCCTATGGATGGTAAGAGTTAAAAAAAGTTTAAATTTCTATATACCCAAACCTTTCAACAAGTTATATTTTCGGTATGTTTTAAAAATAAGTTTATAAATGGTTCGTTTTCAAAAAAGTATACATTTCTATATTTGGTAATTTTTCAAAAAGTTCAATTTTGGGAAAGTTGGGTAAAAGATCCATAACATGCTAAGTTTTGAAAAAAAGTTCCTATACATGGTAATCCTTGAAGAATGTATACGTTTTAAATAGGTTAACTTGAAAAAAGTTCTATTTTGGGTATGTTTTGAAAAAAAAATTCATGTATGGTAAGAGTTTAAAAAAAGTTTAAATTTCTATAAACCAAATTTTCAAAAGTTATAATTTTGTAATTTTAAAAATAATTGTAAATTGAAAAAATTCAATTTGGATATTTTTAAATTAAAAACTTTAATATTAAATTTAAAAAAAGTTTGTAAAAAGTTCCTATAAAGTAATCTTAAAGAATTTTTTTATTTTTAAAAGTAATTTAAAAAGGTTTATTTTGGTATGTTTAAAAATTAATTCTTGGATGGTAAAAATTTAAAAAAGTTTAAATTTTAAAAACGTTCCTTTAACAAGGTAATTAAGAGTATTTTAAAATAATTGATAAATAAAAAATTTATTTGGGATGTTTAAATATAATCTTAAAAGGTTAAATTAAAAAAAGTTTAAATAATATTACAAATCCTATGATAGAAAAAAGTTCCATAAATTTAAAAATTGTTTAAAATGCGTTTTAAAAAAGGGTAATTAAAAAAGTTTATAATTTGTAAAGTTTTCAAAATGGAAATGTAAACATTCAAAAATGTAATTTTAAAAAAAGTTCTTAAAAGTAATCCTTGAAGATGTATGTTTTAAAAATAAGGTTAAAATGGATAAATTCAAAAAAGAGTACATTTTAAAAAAAAACTTTAAGAACAATTAAAAAAATTTAATAAAAGACCACAAATCTAAAATGTAAAAATTCCGATAGGTTAAAAATTGATAATAACATTTTAAAAAAGGTTAACTTATAAATTTTAATTTTAATATTTTCAAAAAAGGAAATTGTAAAGACTTAAAAAAGTTTAAATTTAAAGTTCCAAAACTTTAAAAACTTAAAATGTAGTTTTAAAAATAAGTTTATTAAAAATGTTTTAAAAAGGGTATACTTTAAAAAAAAATCTTGATGGTAAATTAAAAATAAGTTATTTTGTAAAAACCCAAACATCTAAAGTTAAAAAAAGTTTTTAAAAATAATCTTAAAATGTATACGTTTTAAATGGGTTAATTAAATGTTTTTTTAAAAAATTTTTAAAAAAAAATCTTGAAGGAAACATTAAAAAAAGTTTAAAATTCCAACAGTAATCCAAAATTTATGGTATAAAAAATTTTTTTAAAAAAAAACGAATAAAAAAATTAATTCAACTTTTCAAAAAGTTATATTTGCGGTATGTTTTAAAAATAAGTTTATAAATGGCTCATTTTCAAAAAAGTATACATTTCTATATTTGGTAATTTTTCAAAAAGTTCAATTTTGTGAAAGTTGCGTAAAAGATCCATAACATGCTAAGTTTTGAAAAAAGTTCCTATAGAAGGTAATCCTTGAAGAATGTATACATTTTAATATTGGGTTAACTTGAAAAAAGTTCTATTTTGGGTATGTTTTGAAAAAAAAATCTTATGGATGGTAAGAGTTAAAAAAAGTTTAAATTTCTATATACCCAAACCTTTCAAAAAGTTATATTTTCGGTATGTTTTAAAAATAAGTTTATAAATGGTTCGTTTTCAAAAAAGTATACATTTCTATATTTGGTAATTTTTCAAAAAGTTCAATTTTAGGAAAGTTGCGTAAAAGATCCATAACATGCTAAGTTTTGAAAAAAAGTTCCTATACAAGGTAATCCTTGAAGAATGTATACATTTTAATATTGGGTTAACTTGAAAAAAGTTTTATTTTGGGTATGTTTTGAAAAAAAAATCCTATGGATGGTAAGAGTTAAAAAAAGTTTAAATTTCTATATACCCAAACCTTTCAAAAAGTTATATTTTCGGTATGTTTTAAAAATAAGTTTATAAATGGTTCGTTTTCAAAAAAGTATACATTTCTATATTTGGTAATTTTTCAAAAAGTTCAATTTTGGGAAAGTTGCGTAAAAGATCCATAACATGCTAAGTTTTGAAAAAAAGTTCCTATACAAGGTAATCCTTGAAGAATGTATACATTTTAATATTGGGTTAACTTGAAAAAAGTTCTATTTTGGGTATGTTTTGAAAAAAAAATCCTATGTATGGTAAGAGTTAAAAAAAGTTTAAATTTCTATCTATCCAAACTTTTCAAAAAGTTATATTTGCGGTATGTTTTAAAAATAAGTTTATAAATGGCTCATTTTCAAAAAAGTATACATTTCTATATTTGGTAATTTTTCAAAAAGTTCAATTTTGGGAAAGTTGCGTAAAAGATCCATAACATGCTAAGTTTTGAAAAAAAGTTCCTATACAAGGTAATCCTTGAAGAATGTATACATTTTAATATTGGGTTAACTTGAAAAAAGTTCTATTTTGGGTATGTTTTGAAAAAAAAATCCTATGTATGCTAAGAGTTAAAAAAAGTTTAAATTTCTATATACCCAAACTTTTCAAAAAGTTATATTTTTGGTATGTTTTAAAAATAAGTTTATAAATGGTTCGTTTTCAAAAAAGTATACATTTCTTTATTTGGTAATTTTTCAAAAAGTTTAATTTTGAGAAAGTTGTGTAAAAAGTTCCTATACAAGGTAATCCTTGAAGAATGTATACATTTTAATATTGGGTTAACTTGAAAAAAGTTTTATTTTGGTATGTTTTGAAAAAAAAATCCTATGGATGGTAAGAGTTAAAAAAAGTTTAAATTTCTATATACCCAAACCTTTCAACAAGTTATATTTTCGGTATGTTTTAAAAATAAGTTTATAAATGGTTCGTTTTCAAAAAAGTATACATTTCTATATTTGGTAATTTTTCAAAAAGTTCAATTTTGGGAAAGTTGCGTAAAAGATCCATAACATGCTAAGTTTTGAAAAAAAGTTCCTATACAAGGTAATCCTTGAAGAATGTATACGTTTTAATATTGGGTTAACTTGAAAAAAGTTCTATTTTGGGTATGTTTTGAAAAAAAAATCCTATGGATGGTAACAGTTAAAAAAAATTTAAATTTCTATATATCCAAACTTTTCAAAAAGTTATATTTGCGGTATGTTTTAAAAATAAGTTTATAAATGGCTCATTTTCAAAAAAGTATACATTTCTATATTTGGTAATTTTTCAAAAAGTTCAATTTTGGGAAAGTTGCGTAAAAGATCCATAACATGCTAAGTTTTGAAAAAAAGTTCCTACACAAGGTAATCCTTGAAGAATGTATACATTTTAATATTGGGTTAACTTGAAAAAAGTTCTATTTTGGGTATGTTTTGAAAAAAAAATCCTATGTATGTTAAGAGTTAAAAAAAGTTTAAATTTCTATATACCCAAACTTTTCAAAAAGTTATATTTTTGGTATGTTTTAAAAATAAGTTTATAAATGGTTCGTTTTCAAAAAAGTATACATTTCTTTATTTGGTAATTTTTCAAAAAGTTCAATTTTGGGAAAGTTGCGTAAAAGATCCATAACATGCTAAGTTTTGAAAAAAAGTTCCTATACAAGGTAATCCTTGAAGAATGTATACATTTTAATATTGGGTTAACTTGAAAAAAGTTCTATTTTGGGTATGTTTTGAAAAAAAAATCCTATGGATGGTAAGAGTTAAAAAAAGTTTAAATTTCTATATACCCAAACTTTTCAAAAAGTTATATTTTCGGTATGTTTTAAAAATAAGTTTATAAATGATTCGTTTTCAAAAAAGTATACATTTCTATATTTGGTAATTTTTCAAAAAGTTCAATTTTGGGAAAGTTGCGTAAAAGATCCATAACATGCTAAGTTTTGAAAAAAAGTTCCTATACAAGGTAATCCTTGAAGAATGTATACATTTTAATATTGGGTTAACTTGAAAAAAGTTCTATTTTGGGTATGTTTTGAAAAAAAAATCCTATGTATGTTAAGAGTTAAAAAAAGTTTAAATTTCCATATACCCAAACTTTTCAAAAAGTTATATTTTCGGTATGTTTTAAAAATAAGTTTATAAATGGTTTGTTTTCAAAAAAGTATACATTTCTTTATTTGGTAATTTTTCAAAAAGTTCAATTTTGGGAAAGTTGCGTAAAAGATCCATAACATGCTAAGTTTTGAAAAAAAGTTCCTATACAAGGTAATCCTTGAAGAATGTATACATTTTAATATTGGGTTAACTTGAAAAAAGTTCTATTTTGGGTATGTTTTGAAAAAAAAATCCTATGGATGGTAACAGTTAAAAAAAGTTTAAATTTCTATATACCCAAACTTTTCAAAAAGTTATATTTTCGGTATGTTTTAAAAATAAGTTTATAAATGGTCTTTTCAAAAAGTATACATTTCTTATTTGGTAATTTTTCAAAAAGTTAATTTTAAAGGGAAAAGTTTGTGTTTTAAAAAAAGTTCCTATACAAGGTAATCCTTAAGAATGTATACTTTTAATATTGGGTTAACTTGAAAAAAGTTTATTTTGGGTATGTTTTGAAAAAAAAATCCTATGGATGGTAAAGTTAAAAAAAGTTTAAATTTCTATATACCAAACTTTCAAAAAGTTATATTTCGGTATGTTTTAAAAATAAGTTTATAAATGGTCTTTTCAAAAAAGTATACATTTCTATATTTGGTAATTTTTCAAAAAGTTCAATTTTGGGAAAGTTGCGTAAAAGATCCATAACATGCTAAGTTTTGAAAAAAAGTTCCTAACAAGGTAATCCTTGAAGAATGTATACATTTTATATTGGGTTAACTTGAAAAAGTTCTATTTTGGGTATGTTTTGAAAAAAAAATCCTATGATGTTAAGAGTTAAAAAAAGTTTAAATTTCTATATACCCAAACTTTTCAAAAAGTTATATTTTGGTATGTTTTAAAAATAAGTTTATAAATGGTTCTTTTCAAAAAAGTATACATTTCTTTATTTGGTAATTTTTCAAAAAGTTCAATTTGGAAAGTTGGTAAAAAGTTCCTATCAAGGAATCCTTAAAGAATTAAATTTAATTTTTAACTTAAAAAAGTTTTATTTTGGGTATGTTTTAAAAAAAAATTATATGGTGGTTAAAAAAAGTTTAAATTTCATATAAAATTTCAAAAGTTAATTTTGGATTTTAAAAAAATTTATAAATGGTTGTTTTAAAAAAGTTCCTATAGGTAATTTTTAAAAAGTTAATTTTGGGAAAATTGGAAAAGTCCTAAATGTAAGTTTTGAAAAAAATTCCTATAAAGGTAACCTTAAAAGTTAATTTTAATATTTTAACTTAAAAAAGTTTATTTTGGTATGTTTTAAAAAAAAATTATATGGTCATTAAAAAAAGTTTAAATTTCTATTTAAATTTTCAAAAAGTTAATTTGGGAGTTTTAAAAAAATTTATAAATGGTTATTTTAAAAAAAAATTTCTATAGGTAATTTTTAAAAAGTTCAATTTTGGGAAATTGGAAAAGTCCTAAATGTAAGTTTTGAAAAAAATTCCTATGGATGGTAAGAGTTAAAAAAAGTTTAAATTTCTATATACCCAAACCTTTCAAAAGTTATATTTTGGTATGTTTTTAAAAATAAGTTTATAAATGGTTCGTTTTCAAAAAAGTATACATTTCTTATTTGGTAATTTTTCAAAAAGTTCAATTTTGGGAAAGTTGGTAAAAGTCCTAAACAAGGGTTTTAAATAATCCTTGAAGAATGTATACTTTTAATATTGGGTTAACTTGAAAAAAGTTCTATTTTGGGTATGTTTTGAAAAAAAAATCCTATGGATGGTAAAGTTAAAAAAAGTTTAAATTTCTATTATCCAAACTTTTCAAAAAGTTATATTTCGGTATGTTTTAAAAATAAGTTTATAAATGGTTCATTTTCAAAAAAGTATACATTTCTATATTTGGTAATTTTTCAAAAATTCAATTTTGGGAAAGTTGCGTAAAAGATCCATAACATGCTAAGTTTTGAAAAAAAGTTCCTAACAAGGTAATCCTTGAAGAATGTATACTTTTAATATTGGGTTAACTTGAAAAAAGTTCTATTTTGGGTATGTTTTGAAAAAAAAATCCTATGTATGTTAAGAGTTAAAAAAAGTTTAAATTTCTATATACCCAAACTTTTCAAAAAGTTATATTTTTGGTATGTTTTAAAAATAAGTTTATAAATGGTTCGTTTTCAAAACAGTATACATTTCTTTATTTGGTAATTTTTCAAAAAGTTCAATTTTGGGAAAGTTGCGTAAAAGATCCATAACATGCTAAGTTTTGAAAAAAAGTTCCTATACAAGGTAATCCTTGAAGAATGTATACGTTTTAATATTGGGTTAACTTGAAAAAAGTTCTATTTTGAGTATGTTTTGAAAAAAAAATCCTATGGATGGTAACAGTTAAAAAAAGTTTAAATTTCTATCTATCCAAACTTTTCAAAAAGTTATATTTGCGGTATGTTTTAAAAATAAGTTTATAAATGGCTCATTTTCAAAAAAGTATACATTTCTATATTTGGTAATTTTCAAAAAGTTCAATTTGGGAAAGTTGCGTAAAAGATCCATAACATGCTAAGTTTTGAAAAAAAGTTCCTATACAAGGTAATCCTTGAAGAATGTATACGTTTTAATATTGGGTTAACTTGAAAAAAGTTCTATTTTGGGTATGTTTTGAAAAAAAAATCCTATGTATGTTAAGAGTTAAAAAAAGTTTAAATTTCTATATACCCAAACTTTTCAAAAAGTTATATTTTTGGTATGTTTTAAAAATAAGTTTATAAATGGTTCGTTTTCAAAAAAGTATTCATTTCTTTATTTGGTAATTTTTCAAAAAGTTCAATTTAGAGAAAGTTGTGTAAAAAGTTCCTATACAAGGTAATCCTTGAAGAATGTATACGTTTTAATATTGGGTTAACTTGAAAAAAGTTCTATTTTGGGTATGTTTTGAAAAAAAAATCCTATGGATGGTAACAGTTAAAAAAAGTTTAAATTTCTATATATCCAAACTTTTCAAAAAGTTATATTTCGGTATGTTTTAAAAATAAGTTTATAAATGGCTCATTTTCAAAAAAGTATACATTTCTATATTTGGTAATTTTTCAAAAAGTTCAATTTTGGGAAAGTTGCGTAAAAGATCCATAACATGCTAAGTTTTGAAAAAAAGTTCCTATACAAGGTAATCCTTGAAGAATGTATACGTTTTAATATTGGGTTAACTTGAAAAAAGTTCTATTTTGAGTATGTTTTGAAAAAAAAATCCTATGGATGGTAACAGTTAAAAAAAGTTTAAATTTCTATCTTTCCAAACTTTTCAAAAAGTAATATTTGCGGTATGTTTTAAAAATAAGTTTATAAATGGCTCATTTTCAAAAAAGTATACATTTCTATATTTGGTAATTTTTCAAAAAGTTCAATTTTGGGAAAGTTGCGTAAAAGATCCATAACATGCTAAGTTTTGAAAAAAAGTTCCTATACAAGGTAATCCTTGAAGAATGTATACATTTTAATATTGGGTTAACTTGAAAAAAGTTCTATTTTGGGTATGTTTTGAAAAAAAAATCCTATGGATGGTAAGAGTTAAAAAAAGTTTAAATTTCTATATACCCAAACCTTTCAAAAAGTTATATTTTCGGTATGTTTTAAAAATAAGTTTATAAATGGTTCGTTTTCAAAAAAGTATACATTTCTATATTTGGTAATTTTTCAAAAAGTTCAATTTTGAGAAATTTGTGTAAAAGATCCATAACATGTTAAGTTTTGAAAAAAAGTTCCTACACAAGGTAATCCTTGAAGAATGTATACATTTTAATATTGGGTTAACTTGAAAAAAGTTCTATTTTGGGTATGTTTTGAAAAAAAAATCCTATGTATGTTAAGAGTTAAAAAAAGTTTAAATTTTCATATACCCAAACTTTTCAAAAAGTTATATTTTAGGTATGTTTTAAAAATAAGTTTATAAATGGTTTGTTTTCAAAAAAGTATACATTTCTTTATTTGGTAATTTTTCAAAAAGTTCAATTTAGAGAAAGTTGTGTAAAAAGTTCCTATACAAGGTAATCCTTAAAGAATGTATACATTTTAATATTGGGTTAACTTGAAAAAAGTTTTATTTTGGGTATGTTTTGAAAAAAAAATCCTATGGATGGTAAGAGTTAAAAAAAGTTTAAATTTCTATATACCCAAACCTTTCAACAAGTTATATTTTCGGTATGTTTTAAAAATAAGTTTATAAATGGTTCGTTTTCAAAAAAGTATACATTTCTATATTTGGTAATTTTTCAAAAAGTTCAATTTTGGGAAAGTTGCGTAAAAGATCCATAACATGCAAAGTTTTGAAAAAAAGTTCCTATACAAGGTAATCCTTGAAGAATGTATACGTTTTAATATTGGGTTAACTTGAAAAAAGTTCTATTTTGAGTATGTTTTGAAAAAAAAATCCTATGGATGGTAACAGTTAAAAAAAGTTTAAATTTCTATCTATCCAAACTTTTCAAAAAGTTATATTTGCGGTATGTTTTAAAAATAAGTTTATAAATGGCTCATTTTCAAAAAAGTATACATTTCTATATTTGGTAATTTTTCAAAAAGTTCAATTTCGGGAAAGTTGCGTAAAAGATCCATAACATGCTAAGTTTTGAAAAAAAGTTCCTATACAAGGTAATCATTGAAGAATGTATACGTTTTAATATTGGGTTAACTTGAAAAAAGTTCTATTTTGGGTATGTTTTGAAAAAAAATCCTATGTATGTTAAGAGTTAAAAAAAGTTTAAATTTCTATATACCCAAACTTTTCAAAAAGTTATATTTTCGGTATGTTTTAAAAATAAGTTTATAAATGGTTTGTTTTCAAAAAAGTATACATTTCTTTATTTGGTAATTTTTCAAAAAGTTCAATTTAGAGAAAGTTGTGTAAAAAGTTCCTATAAGGTAATCCTTGAAGAAAGTGTATACGTTTTAATATTGGGTTAACTTGAAAAAAGTTCTATTTTGGGTATGTTTTGAAAAAAAAAATCCTATGGATGGTAACAGTTAAAAAAAGTTTAAATTTCTATATATCCAAACTTTTCAAAAAGTTATATTTGCGGTATGTTTTAAAAATAAGTTTATAAATGGCTCATTTTCAAAAAAGTATACATTTCTATATTTGGTAATTTTTCAAAAAGTTCAATTTTGGGAAAGTTGCGTAAAAGATCCATAACATGCTAAATTTGAAAAAAAGTTCCTATACAAGGTAATCCTTGAAGAATGTATACGTTTTAATATTGGGTTAACTTGAAAAAAGTTCTATTTTGGGTATTTTTTGAAAAAAAAATCCTATGGATGGTAACAGTTAAAAAAAGTTTAAATTTCTATATATCCAAACTTTTCAAAAAGTTATATTTGCGGTATGTTTTAAAAATAAGTTTATAAATGGCTCATTTTCAAAAAAGTATACATTTCTATATTTGGTAATTTTTCAAAAGTTCAATTTGGGAAAGTTGCGTAAAAGATCCATAACATGCTAAGTTTTGAAAAAAAGTTCCTATACAAGGTAATCCTTGAAGAATGTATACGTTTTAATATTGGGTTAACTTGAAAAAAGTTCTATTTTGGGTATGTTTTGAAAAAAAAATCCTATGTATGTTAAGAGTTAAAAAAAGTTTAAATTTCTATATACCCAAACTTTTCAAAAAGTTATATTTTTGGTATGTTTTAAAAATAAGTTTATAAATGGTTCGTTTTCAAAAAAGTATACATTTCTTTATTTGGTAATTTTTCAAAAAGTTCAATTTTGAGAAAGTTGTGTAAAAAGTTCCTATACAAGGTAATCCTTAAAGAATGTATACATTTTAATATTGGGTTAACTTGAAAAAAGTTTTATTTTGGGTATGTTTTGAAAAAAAAATCCTATGGATGGTAACAGTTAAAAAAGTTTAAATTTCTATATACCCAACCTTTCAAAAAGTTATATTTTCGGTATGTTTTAAAAATAAGTTTATAAATGGTTCGTTTTCAAAAAAGTATACATTTCTATATTTGGTAATTTTTCAAAAAGTTCAATTTTGGGAAAGTTGCGTAAAAGATCCATAACATGCTAAGTTTTGAAAAAAAGTTCCTATACAAGGTAATCCTTGAAGAATGTATACGTTTTAATATTGGGTTAACTTGAAAAAAGTTCTATTTTGGGTATGTTTTGAAAAAAAAATCCTATGGATGGTAAAAGTTAAAAAAAGTTTAAATTTCTATATATCCAAACTTTTCAAAAAGTTATATTTGCGGTATGTTTTAAAAATAAGTTTATAAATGGCTCATTTTCAAAAAAGTATACATTTCTATATTTGGTAATTTTTCAAAAAGTTCAATTTTGGGAAAGTTGCGTAAAAGATCCATAAATGCTAAGTTTTGAAAAAAAGTTCCTATACAAGGTAATCCTTGAAGAATGTATACATTTTAATATTGGGTTAACTTGAAAAAGTTCTATTTTGGGTATGTTTTGAAAAAAAAATCCTATGGATGGTAACAGTTAAAAAAAGTTTAAATTTCTATATACCCAAACCTTTCAAAAAGTTATATTTTCGGTATGTTTTAAAAATAAGTTTATAAATGGTTCGTTTTCAAAAAAGTATACATTTCTATATTTGGTAATTTTTCAAAAAGTTCAATTTTGGGAAAGTTGCGTAAAAGATCCATAACATGCTAAGTTTTGAAAAAAGTTCCTATACAAGGTAATCCTTGAAGAATGTATACATTTTAATATTGGGTTAACTTGAAAAAAGTTCTATTTTGGGTATGTTTTGAAAAAAAAATCCTATGGATGGTAAGAGTTAAAAAAAGTTTAAATTTCTATATACCCAAACCTTTCAAAAAGTTATATTTTCGGTATGTTTTAAAAATAAGTTTATAAATGGTTCGTTTTCAAAAAAGTATACATTTCTATATTTGGTAATTTTTCAAAAAGTTCAATTTTGGGAAAGTTGCGTAAAAGATCCATAACATGCTAAGTTTTGAAAAAAGTTCCTATACAAGGTAATCCTTGAAGAATGTATACATTTTAATATTGGGTTAACTTGAAAAAAGTTCTATTTTGGGTATGTTTTGAAAAAAAAATCCTATGGATGGTAAGAGTTAAAAAAAGTTTAAATTTCTATATACCCAAACCTTTCAAAAAGTTATATTTTTGGTATGTTTTAAAAATAAGTTTATAAATGGTTCGTTTTCAAAAAAGTATACATTTCTATATTTGGTAATTTTTCAAAAGTTCAATTTGAAAGAAAGTTGCTAAGTTAAAAAGTGTTCCTACACATGGTAATCCTTGAAGAATGTATACATTTTAATATTGGGTTAACTTGAAAAAAGTTCTATTTTGGGTATGTTTTGAAAAAAAAATCCTATGTATGTTAAGAGTTAAAAAAAGTTTAAATTTCCATATACCCAAACTTTTCAAAAAGTTATATTTTCGGTATGTTTTAAAAATAAGTTTATAAATGGTTTGTTTTCAAAAAAGTATACATTTCTTTATTTGGTAATTTTTCAAAAGTTCAATTTTAGAGAAAGTTGTGTAAAAGATCCATAACATGCTAAGTTTTGAAAAAAGTTCCTATACAAGGTAATCCTTGAAGAATGTATACATTTTAATATTGGGTTAACTTGAAAAAAGTTTTATTTTGGGTATGTTTTGAAAAAAAAATCCTATGGATGGTAAGAGTTAAAAAAAGTTTAAATTTCTATATACCCAAACTTTTCAAAAAGTTATATTTTCGGTATGTTTTAAAAATAAGTTTATAAATGGTTCGTTTTCAAAAAAGTATACATTTCTATATTTGGTAATTTTTCAAAAAGTTCAATTTTGGGAAAGTTGCGTAAAAGATCCATAACATGCTAAGTTTTGAAAAAAAGTTCCTATACAAGGTAATCCTTGAAGAATGTATACGTTTTAATATTGGGTTAACTTGAAAAAAGTTCTATTTTGAGTATGTTTTGAAAAAAAAATCCTATGGATGGTAACAGTTAAAAAAAGTTTAAATTTCTATCTATCCAAACTTTTCAAAAAGTTATATTTGCGGTATGTTTTAAAAATAAGTTTATAAATGGCTCATTTTCAAAAAAGTATACATTTCTATATTTGGTAATTTTTCAAAAAGTTCAATTTTGGGAATGTGCGTAAAAGATCATATAACATGCTAAGTTTTGAAAAAAAGTTCCTATACAAGGTAATCCTTGAAGAATGTATACGTTTTAATATTGGGTTAACTTGAAAAAAGTTCTATTTTGGGTATGTTTTGAAAAAAAAATCCTATGTATGTTAAGAGTTAAAAAAAGTTTAAATTTCTATATACCCAAACTTTTCAAAAAGTTATATTTTTGGTATGTTTTAAAAATAAGTTTATAAATGGTTCGTTTTCAAAAAAGTATACATTTCTTTATTTGGTAATTTTTCAAAAAGTTCAATTTAGAGAAAGTTGTGTAAAAAGTTCCTATACAAGGTAATCCTTGAAGAATGTATACGTTTTAATATTGGGTTAACTTGAAAAAAGTTCTATTTTGGGTATGTTTTGAAAAAAAAATCCTATGGATGGTAACAGTTAAAAAAAGTTTAAATTTCTATATATCCAAACTTTTCAAAAAGTTATATTTGCGGTATGTTTTAAAAATAAGTTTATAAATGGCTCATTTTCAAAAAAGTATACATTTCTATATTTGGTAATTTTTCAAAAAGTTCAATTTTGGAAAAGTTGGGTAAAAGATCCATAACATGCTAAATTTTGAAAAAAAGTTCCTATACAAGGTAATCCTTGAAGAATGTATACGTTTTAATATTGGGTTAACTTGAAAAAAGTTCTATTTTGGGTATGTTTTGAAAAAAAAAATCCTATGGATGGTAACAGTTAAAAAAAGTTTAAATTTCTATATATCCAAACTTTTCAAAAAGTTATATTTGCGGTATGTTTTAAAAATAAGTTTATAAATGGCTCATTTTCAAAAAAGTATACATTTCTATATTTGGTAATTTTTCAAAAAGTTCAATTTTGGGAAAGTTGCGTAAAAGATCCATAACATCCAAAGTTTTGAAAAAAAGTTCCTATACAAGGTAATCCTTGAAGAATGTATACGTTTTAATATTGGGTTAACTTGAAAAAAGTTCTATTTTGGGTATGTTTTGAAAAAAAAATCCTATGGATGGTAACAGTTAAAAAAAGTTTAAATTTCTATCTATCCAAACTTTTCAAAAAGTTATATTTGCGGTATGTTTTAAAAATAAGTTTATAAATGGCTCATTTTCAAAAAAGTATACATTTCTATATTTGGTAATTTTTCAAAAAGTTCAATTTTGGGAAAGTTGCGTAAAAGATCCATAACATGCTAAGTTTTGAAAAAAAGTTCCTATACAAGGTAATCATTGAAGAATGTATACGTTTTAATATTGGGTTAAGTTGAAAAAAGTTCTATTTTGGGTATGTTTTGAAAAAAAAATCCTATGTATGTTAAGAGTTAAAAAAAGTTTAAATTTCTATATACCCAAACTTTTCAAAAAGTTATATTTTTGGTATGTTTTAAAAATAAGTTTATAAATGGTTCGTTTTCAAAAAAGTATACATTTCTTTATTTGGTAATTTTTCAAAAAGTTCAATTTAGAGAAAGTTGTGTAAAAAGTTCCTATACAAGGTAATCCTTGAAGAAAGTATACGTTTTAATATTGGGTTAACTTGAAAAAAGTTCTATTTTGGGTATGTTTTGAAAAAAAAAATCCTATGGATGGTAACAGTTAAAAAAAGTTTAAATTTCTATATATCCAAACTTTTCAAAAAGTTATATTTGCGGTATGTTTTAAAAATAAGTTTATAAATGGCTCATTTCAAAAAAGTATACATTTCTATATTTGGTAATTTTTCAAAAAGTTCAATTTTGGGAAAGTTGCGTAAAAGATCCATAACATGCTAGTTTTGAAAAAAATTCCTATACAAGGTAATCCTTGAAGAATGTATACGTTTTAATATTGGGTTAACTTGAAAAAAGTTCTATTTTGGGTATGTTTTGAAAAAAAAATCCTATGGATGGTAACAGTTAAAAAAAGTTTAAATTTCTATATATCCAAACTTTTCAAAAAGTTATATTTGCGGTATGTTTTAAAAATAAGTTTATAAATGGCTCATTTTCAAAAAAGTATACATTTCTATATTTGGTAATTTTTCAAAAAGTTCAATTTTGGGAAAGTTGCGTAAAAGATCCATAACATGCTAAGTTTTGAAAAAAAGTTCCTATACAAGGTAATCCTTGAAGAATGTATACGTTTTAATATTGGGTTAACTTGAAAAAAGTTCTATTTTGGGTATGTTTTGAAAAAAAAATCCTATGTATGTTAAGAGTTAAAAAAAGTTTAAATTTCTATATACCCAAACTTTTCAAAAAGTTATATTTTTGGTATGTTTTAAAAATAAGTTTATAAATGGTTCGTTTTCAAAAAAGTATACATTTCTTTATTTGGTAATTTTTCAAAAAGTTCAATTTAGAGAAAGTTGTGTAAAAAGTTCCTATACAAGGTAATCCTTAAAGAATGTATACGTTTTAATATTGGGTTAACTTGAAAAAAGTTTTATTTTGGGTATGTTTTGAAAAAAAAATCCTATGGATGGTAAGAGTTAAAAAAAGTTTAAATTTCTATATACCCAAACCTTTCAACAAGTTATATTTTCGGTATGTTTTAAAAATAAGTTTATAAATGGTTCGTTTTCAAAAAAGTATACATTTCTATATTTGGTAATTTTTCAAAAAGTTCAATTTTGGGAAAGTTGCGTAAAAGATCCATAACATGCTAAGTTTTGAAAAAAAGTTCCTATACAAGGTAATCCTTGAAGAATGTATACGTTTTAATATTGGGTTAACTTGAAAAAAGTTCTATTTTGAGTATGTTTTGAAAAAAAAATCCTATGGATGGTAACAGTTAAAAAAAGTTTAAATTTCTATCTATCCAAACTTTTCAAAAAGTTATATTTGCGGTATGTTTTAAAAATAAGTTTATAAATGGCTCATTTTCAAAAAAGTATACATTTCTATATTTGGTAATTTTTCAAAAAGTTCAATTTTGGGAAAGTTGCGTAAAAGATCCATAACATGCTAAGTTTTGAAAAAAAGTTCCTATACAAGGTAATCCTTGAAGAATGTATACATTTTAATATTGGGTTAACTTGAAAAAAGTTCTATTTTGGGTATGTTTTGAAAAAAAAATCCTATGGATGGTAACAGTTAAAAAAAGTTTAAATTTCTATATACCCAAACCTTTCAAAAAGTTATATTTTCGGTATGTTTTAAAAATAAGTTTATAAATGGTTCGTTTTCAAAAAAGTATACATTTCTATATTTGGTAATTTTTCAAAAAGTTCAATTTTGGGAAAGTTGCGTAAAAGATCCATAACATGCTAAGTTTTGAAAAAAGTTCCTATACAAGGTAATCCTTGAAGAATGTATACATTTTAATATTGGGTTAACTTGAAAAAAGTTCTATTTTGGGTATGTTTTGAAAAAAAAATCCTATGGATGGTAAGAGTTAAAAAAAGTTTAAATTTCTATATACCCAAACTTTCAAAAAGTTATATTTTCGGTATGTTTTAAAAATAAGTTTATAAATGGTTCGTTTTCAAAAAAGTATACATTTCTATATTTGGTAATTTTTCAAAAAGTTCAATTTTGGGAAAGTTGCGTAAAAGATCCATAACATGCTAAGTTTTGAAAAAAGTTCCTATACAAGGTAATCCTTGAAGAATGTATACATTTTAATATTGGGTTAACTTGAAAAAAGTTCTATTTTGGGTATGTTTTGAAAAAAAATCCTATGGATGGTAAGAGTTAAAAAAAGTTTAAATTTCTATATACCCAAACCTTTCAAAAAGTTATATTTTTGGTATGTTTTAAAAATAAGTTTATAAATGGTTCGTTTTCAAAAAAGTATACATTTCTATATTTGGTAATTTTTCAAAAAGTTCAATTTTGAGAAATTTGTGTAAAAGATCCATAACATGCTAAGTTTTGAAAAAAAGTTCCTACACAAGGTAATCCTTGAAGAATGTATACATTTTAATATTGGGTTAACTTGAAAAAAGTTCTATTTTGGGTATGTTTTGAAAAAAAAATCCTATGTATGTTAAGAGTTAAAAAAAGTTTAAATTTCTATATACCCAAACTTTTCAAAAAGTTATATTTTTGGTATGTTTTAAAAATAAGTTTATAAATGGTTCGTTTTCAAAAAAGTATACATTTCTTTATTTGGTAATTTTTCAAAAAGTTCAATTTAGAGAAAGTTGTGTAAAAGATCCATAACATGCTAAGTTTTGAAAAAAGTTCCTATACAAGGTAATCCTTGAAGAATGTATACATTTTAATATTGGGTTAACTTGAAAAAAGTTTTATTTTGGGTATGTTTTGAAAAAAAAATCCTATGGATGGTAAGAGTTAAAAAAGTTTAAATTTCTATATACCCAAACCTTTCAAAAAGTTATATTTTCGGTATGTTTTAAAAATAAGTTTATAAATGGTTCGTTTTCAAAAAAGTATACATTTCTATATTTGGTAATTTTTCAAAAAGTTCAATTTTGGGAAAGTTGCGTAAAAGATCCATAACATGCTAAGTTTTGAAAAAAAGTTCCTATACAAGGTAATCCTTGAAGAATGTATACGTTTTAATATTGGGTTAACTTGAAAAAAGTTCTATTTTGAGTATGTTTTGAAAAAAAAATCCTATGGATGGTAACAGTTAAAAAAAGTTTAAATTTCTATCTATCCAAACTTTTCAAAAAGTTATATTTGCGGTATGTTTTAAAAATAAGTTTATAAATGGCTCATTTTCAAAAAAGTATACATTTCTATATTTGGTAATTTTTCAAAAAGTTCAATTTTGGGAATGTTGCGTAAAAGATCCATAACATGCTAAGTTTTGAAAAAAAGTTCCTATACAAGGTAATCCTTGAAGAATGTATACGTTTTAATATTGGGTTAACTTGAAAAAAGTTCTATTTTGGGTATGTTTTGAAAAAAAAATCATGTATGTAAGAGTTAAAAAAAGTTTAAATTTCTATATACCCAAACTTTTCAAAAAGTTATATTTTTGGTATGTTTTAAAAATAAGTTTATAAATGGTTCGTTTTCAAAAAAGTATACATTTCTTTATTTGGTAATTTTCAAAAAGTTCAATTAGAGAAAGTTGTGTAAAAAGTTCCTATACAAGGTAATCCTTAAAGAATGTATACGTTTTAATATTGGGTTAACTTGAAAAAGTTTATTTTGGGTATGTTTTGAAAAAAAAATCCTATGGATGGTAACAGTTAAAAAAAGTTTAAATTTCTATATACCCAACCTTTCAAAAGTTATATTTTCGGTATGTTTTAAAAATAAGTTTATAAATGGTTCGTTTTCAAAAAAGTATACATTTCATATTTGGTAATTTTTCAAAAAGTTCAATTTTGGGAAAGTTGCGTAAAAGATCCATAACATGCTAAGTTTTGAAAAAAAGTTCCTATACAGGTAATCCTTGAAGAATGTATACGTTTTAATATTGGGTTAACTTGAAAAAAGTTCTATTTTGGTATGTTTTGAAAAAAAAATCCTATGGATGGTAACATTAAAAAAAGTTTAAATTTCTATCTATCCAAACTTTTCAAAAAGTTATATTTGCGGTATGTTTTAAAAATAAGTTTATAAATGGCTCATTTTCAAAAAAGTATACATTTCTATATTTGGTAATTTTTCAAAAAGTTCAATTTTGGGAAAGTGCGTAAAAGATCCATAACATGCTAAGTTTTGAAAAAAAGTTCCTATACAAGGTAATCCTTGAAGAATGTATACATTTTAATATTGGGTTAACTTGAAAAAAGTTCTATTTTGGGTATGTTTTGAAAAAAAAATCCTATGGATGGTAACAGTTAAAAAAAGTTTAAATTTCTATATACCAAACTTTCAAAAAGTTATATTTTCGGTATGTTTTAAAAATAAGTTTATAAATGGTTCGTTTTCAAAAAAGTATACATTTCTATATTTGGTAATTTTTCAAAAAGTTCAATTTTAGGAAAGTTGCGTAAAAGATCCATAACATGCTAAGTTTTGAAAAAAGTTCCTATACAAGGTAATCCTTGAAGAATGTATACATTTTAATATTGGGTTAACTTGAAAAAAGTTCTATTTTGGGTATGTTTTGAAAAAAAAATCCTATGATGGTAAGAGTTAAAAAAAGTTTAAATTCTATATACCCAACTTTCAAAAAGTTATATTGGGTTAACTTGAAAAAAGTTCTATTTTGGGTATGTTTTGAAAAAAAAATCCTATGTATGTTAAGAGTTAAAAAAAGTTTAAATTTCCATATACCCAAACTTTTCAAAAAGTTATATTTTCGGTATGTTTTAAAAATAAGTTTATAAATGGTTTGTTTTCAAAAAAGTATACATTTCTTTATTTGGTAATTTTTCAAAAAGTTCAATTTTGAGAAAGTTGTGTAAAAAGTTCCTATACAAGGTAATCCTTGAAGAATGTATACGTTTTAATATTGGGTTAACTTGAAAAAAGTTCTATTTTGGGTATGTTTTGAAAAAAAAAATCCTATGGATGGTAACAGTTAAAAAAAGTTTAAATTTCTATATATCCAAACTTTTCAAAAAGTTATATTTGCGGTATGTTTTAAAAATAAGTTTATAAATGGCTCATTTTCAAAAAAGTATACATTTCTATATTTGGTAATTTTTCAAAAAGTTCAATTTTGGGAAAGTTGCGTAAAAGATCCATAACATGCTAAATTTTGAAAAAAAGTTCCTATACAAGGTAATCCTTGAAGAATGTATACGTTTTAATATTGGGTTAACTTGAAAAAAGTTCTATTTTGGGTATGTTTTGAAAAAAAAATCCTATGGATGGTAACAGTTAAAAAAAGTTTAAATTTCTATATATCCAAACTTTTCAAAAAGTTATATTTGCGGTATGTTTTAAAAATAAGTTTATAAATGGCTCATTTTCAAAAAAGTATACATTTCTATATTTGGTAATTTTTCAAAAAGTTCAATTTCGGGAAAGTTGCGTAAAAGATCCATAACATGCTAAGTTTTGAAAAAAAGTTCCTATACAAGGTAATCCTTGAAGAATGTATACGTTTTAATATTGGGTTAACTTGAAAAAAGTTCTATTTTGGGTATGTTTTGAAAAAAAAATCCTATGTATGTTAAGAGTTAAAAAAAGTTTAAATTTCTATATACCCAAACTTTTCAAAAAGTTATATTTTTGGTATGTTTTAAAAATAAGTTTATAAATGGTTCGTTTTCAAAAAAGTATACATTTCTTTATTTGGTAATTTTTCAAAAAGTTCAATTTAGAGAAAGTTGTGTAAAAAGTTCCTATACAAGGTAATCCTTAAAGAATGTATACGTTTTAATATTGGGTTAACTTGAAAAAAGTTTTATTTTGGGTATGTTTTGAAAAAAAAATCCTATGGATGGTAACAGTTAAAAAAAGTTTAAATTTCTATATACCCAAACCTTTCAACAAGTTATATTTTCGGTATGTTTTAAAAATAAGTTTATAAATGGTTCGTTTTCAAAAAAGTATACATTTCTATATTTGGTAATTTTTCAAAAAGTTCAATTTTGGGAAAGTTGCGTAAAAGATCCATAACATGCTAAGTTTTGAAAAAAAGTTCCTATACAAGGTAATCCTTGAAGAATGTATACGTTTTAATATTGGGTTAACTTGAAAAAAGTTCTATTTTGAGTATGTTTTGAAAAAAAAATCCTATGGATGGTAACAGTTAAAAAAAGTTTAAATTTCTATCTATCCAAACTTTTCAAAAAGTTATATTTGCGGTATGTTTTAAAAATAAGTTTATAAATGGCTCATTTTCAAAAAAGTATACATTTCTATATTTGGTAATTTTTCAAAAAGTTCAATTTTGGGAAAGTTGCGTAAAAGATCCATAACATGCTAAGTTTTGAAAAAAGTTCCTATACAAGGTAATCCTTGAAGAATGTATACATTTTAATATTGGGTTAACTTGAAAAAAGTTCTATTTTGGGTATGTTTTGAAAAAAAAATCCTATGGATGGTAAGAGTTAAAAAAAGTTTAAATTTCTATATACCCAAACCTTTCAAAAAGTTATATTTTCGGTATGTTTTAAAAATAAGTTTATAAATGGTTCGTTTTCAAAAAAGTATACATTTCTATATTTGGTAATTTTTCAAAAAGTTCAATTTTGGGAAAGTTGCGTAAAAGATCCATAACATGCTAAGTTTTGAAAAAAAGTTCCTATACAAGGTAATCCTTGAAGAATGTATACATTTTAATATTGGGTTAACTTGAAAAAAGTTCTATTTTGGGTATGTTTTGAAAAAAAAATCCTATGGATGGTAAGAGTTAAAAAAAGTTTAAATTTCTATATACCCAAACTTTTCAAAAAGTTATATTTTCGGTATGTTTTAAAAATAAGTTTATAAATGGTTCGTTTTCAAAAAAGTATACATTTCTATATTTGGTAATTTTTCAAAAAGTTCAATTTTGGGAAAGTTGCGTAAAAGATCCATAACATGCTAAGTTTTGAAAAAAGTTCCTATACAAGGTAATCCTTGAAGAATGTATACATTTTAATATTGGGTTAACTTGAAAAAAGTTCTATTTTGGGTATGTTTTGAAAAAAAAATCCTATGGATGGTAAGAGTTAAAAAAAGTTTAAATTTCTATATACCCAAACCTTTCAACAAGTTATATTTTCGGTATGTTTTAAAAATAAGTTTATAAATGGTTCGTTTTCAAAAAAGTATACATTTCTATATTTGGTAATTTTTCAAAAAGTTCAATTTTGGAAAGTTGGTAAAAGATCCATAACATGCTAAGTTTTGAAAAAAGTTCCTATACATGGTAATCCTTGAAGAATGTATACATTTTAATATTGGGTTAACTTGAAAAAAGTTCTATTTTGGGTATGTTTTGAAAAAAAAATCCTATGTATGTTAAGAGTTAAAAAAAGTTTAAATTTCTATATACCCAAACTTTTCAAAAAGTTATATTTTTGGTATGTTTTAAAAATAAGTTTATAAATGGTTCGTTTTCAAAAAAGTATACATTTCTTTATTTGGTAATTTTTCAAAAAGTTCAATTTTGAGAAATTTGTGTAAAAGATCCATAACATGCTAAGTTTTGAAAAAAAGTTCCTATACAAGGTAATCCTTGAAGAATGTATACGTTTTAATATTGGGTTAACTTGAAAAAAGTTCTATTTTGAGTATGTTTTGAAAAAAAAATCCTATGGATGGTAACAGTTAAAAAAAGTTTAAATTTCTATCTATCCAAACTTTTCAAAAAGTTATATTTGCGGTATGTTTTAAAAATAAGTTTATAAATGGCTCATTTTCAAAAAAGTATACATTTCTATATTTGGTAATTTTTCAAAAAGTTCAATTTTGGGAAAGTTGCGTAAAAGATCCATAACATGCTAAGTTTTGAAAAAAAGTTCCTATACAAGGTAATCCTTGAAGAATGTATACGTTTTAATATTGGGTTAACTTGAAAAAAGTTCTATTTTGGGTATGTTTTGAAAAAAAAATCCTATGTATGTTAAGAGTTAAAAAAAGTTTAAATTTCTATATACCCAAACTTTTCAAAAAGTTATATTTTTGGTATGTTTTAAAAATAAGTTTATAAATGGTTCGTTTTCAAAAAAGTATACATTTCTTTATTTGGTAATTTTTCAAAAAGTTCAATTTAGAGAAAGTTGTGTAAAAAGTTCCTATACAAGGTAATCCTCGAAGAATGTATACGTTTTAATATTGGGTTAACTTGAAAAAAGTTCTATTTTGGGTATGTTTTGAAAAAAAAATCCTATGGATGGTAACAGTTAAAAAAAGTTTAAATTTCTATATATCCAAACTTTCAAAAAGTTATATTTGCGGTATGTTTTAAAAATAAGTTTATAAATGGCTCATTTTCAAAAAAGTATACATTTCTATATTTGGTAATTTTTCAAAAAGTTCAATTTTGGAAAAGTTGGTAAAAGATCCATAACATGCTAATTTTGAAAAAAAGTTCCTATACAAGGTAATCCTTGAAGAATGTATACGTTTTAATATTGGGTTAACTTGAAAAAAGTTCTATTTTGGGTATGTTTTGAAAAAAAAATCCTATGGATGGTAACAGTTAAAAAAAGTTTAAATTTCTATATATCCAAACTTTTCAAAAAGTTATATTTGCGGTATGTTTTAAAAATAAGTTTATAAATGGCTCATTTTCAAAAAAGTATACATTTCTATATTTGGTAATTTTTCAAAAAGTTCAATTTTGGGAAAGTTGCGTAAAAGATCCATAACATCCAAAGTTTTGAAAAAAAGTTCCTATACAAGGTAATCCTTGAAGAATGTATACGTTTTAATATTGGGTTAACTTGAAAAAAGTTCTATTTTGAGTATGTTTTGAAAAAAAAATCCTATGGATGGTAACAGTTAAAAAAAGTTTAAATTTCTATCTATCCAAACTTTTCAAAAAGTTATATTTGCGGTATGTTTTAAAAATAAGTTTATAAATGGCTCATTTTCAAAAAAGTATACATTTCTATATTTGGTAATTTTTCAAAAAGTTCAATTTCGGGAAAGTTGCGTAAAAGATCCATAACATGCTAAGTTTTGAAAAAAAGTTCCTATACAAGGTAATCCTTGAAGAATGTATACGTTTTAATATTGGGTTAACTTGAAAAAAGTTCTATTTTGGGTATGTTTTGAAAAAAAAATCCTATGTATGTTAAGAGTTAAAAAAAGTTTAAATTTCTATATACCCAAACTTTTCAAAAAGTTATATTTTTGGTATGTTTTAAAAATAAGTTTATAAATGGTTCGTTTTCAAAAAAGTATACATTTCTTTATTTGGAAATTTTTCAAAAAGTTCAATTTAGGAAAGTGCGTAAAAGATCATAACATGCTAAGTTTTGAAAAAAAGTTCCTATACAAGGTAATCCTTGAAGAATGTATACTTTTAATATTGGGTTAATTGAAAAAAGTTCTATTTTGGGTATGTTTTGAAAAAAAAATCCTATGATGTAAAGTTAAAAAAAGTTTAAATTTCTATATACCCAAACTTTCAAAAAGTTATATTTTGGTATGTTTTAAAAATAAGTTTATAAATGGTTCGTTTTCAAAAAAGTATACATTTCTTATTTGGTAATTTTTCAAAAAGTTCAATTTAAGGAAAGTTGTGTTTAAAAAGTTCCTATACAAGGTAATCCTTAAGAATGTATACTTTTAATATTGGGTTAACTTGAAAAAAGTTTATTTTGGGTATGTTTTGAAAAAAAAATCCTATGATGGTAAAGTTAAAAAAAGTTTAAATTTCTATATACCCAAACCTTTCAAAAGTTATATTTTCGGTATGTTTTAAAAATAAGTTTATAAATGGTTCGTTTTCAAAAAAGTATACATTTCTATATTTGGTAATTTTTCAAAAAGTTCAATTTTGGGAAAGTTGCGTAAAAGATCCATAACATGCTAAGTTTTGAAAAAAGTTCCTATACAAGGTAATCCTTGAAGAATGTATACTTTTAATATTGGGTTAACTTGAAAAAAGTTCTATTTTGGTATGTTTTGAAAAAAAAATCCTATGGATGGTAAAGTTAAAAAAAGTTTAAATTTCTATTACCAAACTTTCAAAAAGTTATATTTGGTATGTTTTAAAATAAGTTTATAAATGGTCTTTTAAAAAAGTATACATTTCTATATTTGGTAATTTTTCAAAAAGTTCAATTTTGGAAATTGGTAAAAAAGGTTTGCCTACAAGGTAATCCTTGAAGAATGTATACATTTTAATATTGGGTTAACTTGAAAAAAGTTCTATTTTGGGTATGTTTTGAAAAAAAAATCCTATGATGTAAAGTTAAAAAAAGTTTAAATTTCTATATACCCAAACTTTCAAAAAGTTATATTTTGGTATGTTTTAAAAATAAGTTTATAAATGGTTCGTTTTCAAAAAAGTATACATTTCTTATTTGGTAATTTTTCAAAAAGTTCAATTTGGAAAGTTGGTAAAAGATCCATAACATGCTAAGTTTTGAAAAAAGTTCCTATACAAGGTAATCCTTGAATAATGTATACATTTTAATATTGGGTTAACTTGCAAAAATTTTATTTTGGGTATGTTTTGAAAAAAAAATCCTATGGATGGTAAGAGTTAAAAAAAGTTTAAATTTCTATATACCCAAACTTTCAAAAGTTATATTTTCGGTATGTTTTAAAAATAAGTTTATAAATGGTTCGTTTTCAAAAAAGTATACATTTCTATATTTGGTAATTTTTCAAAAATTCAATTTTGGGAAAGTTGCGTAAAAGATCCATAACATGCTAAGTTTTGAAAAAAGTTCCTATACAAGGTAATCCTTGAAGAATGTATACTTTTAATATTGGGTTAACTTGAAAAAAGTTCTATTTTGGTATGTTTTGAAAAAAAAATCCTATGGATGGTAAAGTTAAAAAAAGTTTAAATTTCTATTACCAAACTTTCAAAAAGTTATATTTGGTATGTTTTAAAAATAAGTTTATAAATGGTCTTTTAAAAAAGTATACATTTCTATATTTGGTAATTTTTCAAAAAGTTCAATTTTGGAAGTGGTAAAAGATCCATAACATGCTAAGTTTTGAAAAAAAGTTCCTATACAAGGTAATCCTTGAAGAATGTATACTTTAATATTGGGTTAACTTGAAAAAAGTTCTATTTTGGGTATGTTTTGAAAAAAAAATCCTATGATGTAAGAGTTAAAAAAAGTTTAAATTTCTATATACCAAACTTTTCAAAAAGTTATATTTGGTATGTTTAAAAATAAGTTTATAAATGGTTCTTTTCAAAAAGTATACATTTCTTATTTGGTAATTTTTCAAAAAGTTCAATTTGGAAGGAAAATTGTTTGGTAAAAGAATTTCTAAAAAGTTAAGTTTTAAAAAATTATAAGGTCTTAAAAGTTAATTTTATATTTAATTTAAAAAGTTATTTGGAGTTTAAAAAAAAATATTTGGATTTTAAGGTAAAAAAGTTTAAATTTTATTTTAAAAAAACTTTTTTTAAAAAGTTAATTTTTATTTTTAAAAAAAGTTAATTTTTTTAAAAAAGTTTTATTTTTAAAAAACATTTCTATATTTGGTAATTTTTCAAAAAGTTCAATTTTGGGAAAGTTGCGTAAAAGATCCATAACATCAATTTGAAAAAAAGTTCCTATACCCCCCCCCCCCCCCCCCCCCCCCCCCCCCCCCCCCCCCCCCCCCCCCCCCCCCCCCCCCCCCCCCCCCCCCCCCCCCCCCCCCCCCCCCCCCCCCCCCCCCCCCGTATACATTTCTATATTTGGTAATTTTTCAAAAAGTTCAATTTTGGGAAAGTTGCGTAAAAGATCCATAACATGCTAAGTTTTGAAAAAAAGTTCCTATACAAGGTAATCCTTGAAGAATGTATACTTTTAATATTGGGTTAACTTGAAAAAAGTTCTATTTTGGGTATGTTTTGAAAAAAAAATCCTATGATGGTAAGAGTTAAAAAAAGTTTAAATTTCTATATACCCAAACCTTTTCAAAAAGTTATATTTTGGTATGTTTTAAAAATAAGTTTATAAATGGTTCGTTTTCAAAAAAGTATACATTTCTATATTTGGTAATTTTTCAAAAAGTTCAATTTTGGGAAAGGGAAAAGTTTGTGTTTAAAAAAGTTCCTATACAAGGTAATCCTTGAAGAATGTATACTTTTAATATTGGGTTAACTTGAAAAAAGTTTATTTTGGGTATGTTTTGAAAAAAAAATCCTATGGATGGTAAGAGTTAAAAAAAGTTTAAATTTCTATATACCCAAACCTTTTCAAAAAGTTATATTTTCGGTATGTTTTAAAAATAAGTTTATAAATGGTTCGTTTTCAAAAAAGTATACATTTCTATATTTGGTAATTTTTCAAAAAGTTCAATTTTGGGAAAGTTGCGTAAAAGATCCATAACATGCTAAGTTTTGAAAAAAAGTTCCTAAACAAGGTAATCCTTGAAGAATGTATACATTTTAATATTGGGTTAACTTGAAAAAAGTTCTATTTTGGGTATGTTTTGAAAAAAAAATCCTATGGATGGTAAAGTTAAAAAAAGTTTAAATTTCTATATACCCAAACCTTTTAAAAAGTTATATCTTGGGTATGTTTTAAAAATAAGTTTATAAATGGTTCATTTTCAAAAAAGTATACATTTCTATATTTGGTAATTTTTCAAAAAGTTCAATTTTGGGAAAGTTGCGTAAAAGATCCATAACATGCTAAGTTTTGAAAAAAAGTTCCTAGACAAGGTAATCCTTGAAGAATGTATACATTTTAATATTGGGTTAACTTGAAAAAAGTTCTATTTTGGGTATGTTTTGAAAAAAAAATCCTATGGATGGTAAAGTTAAAAAAAGTTTAAATTTCTATATACCCAAACCTTTTCAAAAAGTTATATTTTCGGTATGTTTTAAAAATAAGTTTATAAATAATTCGTTTTCAAAAAAGTATACATTTCTATATTTGGTAATTTTTCAAAAAGTTCAATTTTGGGAAAGTTGCGTAAAAGATCCATAACATGCTAAGTTTTGAAAAAAAGTTCCTATACAAGGTAATCCTTGAAGAATGTATACGTTTTAATATTGGGTTAACTTGAAAAAAGTTCTATTTTGGGTATGTTTTGAAAAAAAAATCCTATGTATGTTAAGAGTTAAAAAAAGTTTAAATTTCTATATACCCAAACTTTTCAAAAAGTTATATTTTTGGTATGTTTTAAAAATAAGTTTATAAATGGTTCGTTTTCAAAAAAGTATACATTTCTTTATTTGGTAATTTTTCAAAAAGTTCAATTTTAGGAAAGTTGGTAAAAGATCCATAACATGCTAAGTTTTGAAAAAAGTTCCTATACAAGGTAATCCTTGAAGAATGTATACATTTTAATATTGGGTAACTTGAAAAAATTTCTATTTTGGGTATGTTTTGAAAAAAAATTCCTATGGATGGTAAGAGTTAAAAAAAGTTTAAATTTCTATATATCCAAACTTTTCAAAAAGTTATATTTTCGGTATGTTTTAAAAATAAGTTTATAAATGGTTCGTTTTCAAAAAAGTATACATTTCTATATTTGGTAATTTTTCAAAAAGTTCAATTTTGGGAAAGTTGCGTAAAAGATCCATAACATGCTAAGTTTTGAAAAAAAGTTCCTATACAAGGTAATCCTTGAAGAATGTATACGTTTTAATATTGGGTTAACTTGAAAAAAGTTCTATTTTGAGTATGTTTTGAAAAAAAAATCCTATGGATGGTAACAGTTAAAAAAAGTTTAAATTTCTATATATCCAAACTTTTCAAAAAGTTATATTTGCGGTATGTTTTAAAAATAAGTTTATAAATGGCTCATTTTCAAAAAAGTATACATTTCTATATTTGGTAATTTTTCAAAAAGTTCAATTTTGGGAAAGTTGCGTAAAAGATCCATAACATGCTAAGTTTTGAAAAAAAGTTCCTATACAAGGTAATCCATGAAGAATGTATACTTTTAATATTGGGTTAACTTGAAAAAAGTTCTATTTTGGGTATGTTTTGAAAAAAAAATCCTATGGATGGTTAAGAGTTAAAAAAAGTTTAAATTTCTATATACCCAAACTTTTCAAAAAGTTATATTTTGGTATGTTTTAAAAATAAGTTTATAAATGGTTCGTTTTCAAAAAAGTATACATTTCTTATTTGGTAATTTTTCAAAAAGTTCAATTTTAGGAAAGTTTGTGTAAAAAAGTTCCTATACAAGGTAATCCTTAAAGAATGTATACTTTTAATATTGGGTTAACTTGAAAAAAGTTTATTTTGGGTATGTTTTGAAAAAAAAATCCTATGATGGTAAAGTTAAAAAAAGTTTAAATTTCTATATACCAAACTTTTCAAAAAGTTATATTTCGGTATGTTTTAAAAATAAGTTTATAAATGGTTCTTTTCAAAAAAGTATACATTTCTATATTTGGTAATTTTTCAAAAAGTTCAATTTTGGGAAAGTTGCTAAAAGATCCATAACTGCTAAGTTTTGAAAAAAAGTTCCTATACAAGGTAATCCTTGAAGAATGTATACATTTTAATATTGGGTTAACTTGAAAAAAGTTCTATTTTGGGTATGTTTTGAAAAAAAAATCCTATGGATGGTAACAGTTAAAAAAAGTTTAAATTTCTATTACCAAACTTTTCAAAAAGTTATATTTGCGGTATGTTTTAAAAATAAGTTTATAAATGGCTCATTTTCAAAAAAGTATACATTTCTATATTTGGTAATTTTTCAAAAAGTTCAATTTTGGAAAGTTGCGTAAAAGATCCATAACATGCTAAGTTTTGAAAAAAAGTTCCTATACAAGGTAATCCTTGAAGAATGTATACGTTTTAATATTGGGTTAACTTGAAAAAAGTTCTATTTTGGGTATGTTTTGAAAAAAAAATCCTATGGATGGTAAAGTTAAAAAAAGTTTAAATTTCTATATACCAAACTTTTCAAAAAGTTATATTTTGGTATGTTTTAAAAATAAGTTTATAAATGGTCATTTTCAAAAAAGTATACATTTCTATATTTGGTAATTTTTCAAAAAGTTCAATTTGATAAAGTTAATGTTTAAAAAGTTCTATAGGTAATCTAGAATGAACGTTTATATGGTAATGAAAAAAGTTCTATTTGGGTATTTTTGAAAAAAAATCTATATTAAGAGTTAAAAAAAGTTTAAATTTCTATATACCCAAACTTTTCAAAAAGTTATATTTTTGGTATGTTTTAAAAATAAGTTTATAAATGGTTCGTTTTCAAAAAAGTATACATTTCTTATTTGGTAATTTTTCAAAAAGTTCAATTTGAGAAAGATTGTAGTAAAAAGTTCCTATACAAGGTAATCCTTGAAGAATGTATACGTTTTAATATTGGGTTAACTTGAAAAAAGTTCTATTTTGGGTATGTTTTGAAAAAAAAATCCTATGGATGGTAACAGTTAAAAAAAGTTTAAATTTCTATATATCCAAACTTTTCAAAAAGTTATATTTGCGGTATGTTTTAAAAATAAGTTTATAAATGGCTCATTTTCAAAAAAGTATACATTTCTATATTTGGTAATTTTTCAAAAAGTTCAATTTTGGGAAAGTTGCGTAAAAGATCCATAACATGCTAAATTTTGAAAAAAAGTTCCTATACAAGGTAATCCTTGAAGAATGTATACGTTTTAATATTGGGTTAACTTGAAAAAAGTTCTATTTTGGGTATGTTTTGAAAAAAAAATCCTATGGATGGTAACAGTTAAAAAAAGTTTAAATTTCTATATATCCAAACTTTTCAAAAAGTTATATTTGCGGTATGTTTTAAAAATAAGTTTATAAATGGCTCATTTTCAAAAAAGTATACATTTCTATATTTGGTAATTTTTCAAAAAGTTCAATTTTGGGAAAGTTGCTAAAAGATCCATAACTGCTAAGTTTTGAAAAAAGTTCCTATACAAGGTAATCCTTGAAGAATGTATACATTTTAATATTGGGTTAACTTGAAAAAAGTTCTATTTTGGGTATGTTTTGAAAAAAAAATCCTATGTATGGTAAAGTTAAAAAAAGTTTAAATTTCTATATACCCAAACTTTTCAAAAAGTTATATTTGGTATGTTTTAAAAATAAGTTTATAAATGGTCATTTTCAAAAAAGTATACATTTCTATATTTGGTAATTTTTCAAAAAGTTCAATTTTGGATTGGTAAAAGTCTATGTAAGTTTTAAAAAGTTCCTATACAAGGTAATCCTGAAGAATGTATACGTTTTAATATTGGGTTAACTTGAAAAAAGTTCTATTTTGGGTATGTTTTGAAAAAAAAATCCTATGATGTAAAGTTAAAAAAAGTTTAAATTTCTATATACCAAACTTTTCAAAAAGTTATATTTGGTAGTTTTAAAAATAAGTTTATAAATGGTCTTTTCAAAAAAGTATACATTTCTTATTTGGTAATTTTTCAAAAAGTTCAATTTGGAATGAAAGCAAAGAATTTGAAAAAGTTCCTATACAAGGTAATCCTTGAAGAATGTATACGTTTTAATATTGGGTTAACTTGAAAAAAGTTCTATTTTGGGTATGTTTTGAAAAAAAAATCCTATGGATGGTAAAGTTAAAAAAAGTTTAAATTTCTATATACCAAACTTTTCAAAAAGTTATATTTTGGTATGTTTTAAAAATAAGTTTATAAATGGTCTTTTCAAAAAAGTATACATTTCTTATTTGGTAATTTTTCAAAAAGTTCAATTTTGGAATGAAAGCATTGTAGTTTAAAAAGTTCCTATACAAGGTAATCCTTGAAGAATGTATACTTTTAATATTGGGTTAACTTGAAAAAAGTTCTATTTTGGGTATGTTTTGAAAAAAAAATCCTATGGATGGTAACAGTTAAAAAAAGTTTAAATTTCTATATACCAAACTTTTCAAAAAGTTATATTTGCGGTATGTTTTAAAAATAAGTTTATAAATGGCTCATTTTCAAAAAAGTATACATTTCTATATTTGGTAATTTTTCAAAAAGTTCAATTTTGGGAAAGTTGCGTAAAAGATCCATAACATGCTAATTTTGAAAAAAAGTTCCTATACAAGGTAATCCTTGAAGAATGTATACGTTTTAATATTGGGTTAACTTGAAAAAAGTTCTATTTTGGGTATGTTTTGAAAAAAAAATCCTATGGATGGTAACAGTTAAAAAAAGTTTAAATTTCTATATATCCAAACTTTTCAAAAAGTTATATTTGCGGTATGTTTTAAAAATAAGTTTATAAATGGCTCATTTTCAAAAAAGTATACATTTCTATATTTGGTAATTTTTCAAAAAGTTCAATTTTGGGAAAGTTGCCTAAAAGATCCATAACATGCTAAGTTTTGAAAAAAGTTCCTATACAAGGTAATCCTTGAAGAATGTATACATTTTAATATTGGGTTAACTTGAAAAAAGTTCTATTTTGGGTATGTTTTGAAAAAAAAATCCTATGTATGTTAAGAGTTAAAAAAAGTTTAAATTTCTATATACCCAAACTTTTCAAAAAGTTATATTTTTGGTATGTTTTAAAAATAAGTTTATAAATGGTTCGTTTTCAAAAAAGTATACATTTCTTTATTTGGTAATTTTTCAAAAAGTTCAATTTAGAGAAAGTTGTGTAAAAAGTTCCTATACAAGGTAATCCTTGAAGAATGTATACGTTTTAATATTGGGTTAACTTGAAAAAAGTTCTATTTTGGGTATGTTTTGAAAAAAAAAATCCTATGGATGGTAACAGTTAAAAAAAGTTTAAATTTCTATATATCCAAACTTTTCAAAAAGTTATATTTGCGGTATGTTTTAAAAATAAGTTTATAAATGGCTCATTTTCAAAAAAGTATACATTTCTATATTTGGTAATTTTTCAAAAAGTTCAATTTTGGGAAAGTTGCGTAAAAGATCCATAACATGCTAAATTTTGAAAAAAAGTTCCTATACAAGGTAATCCTTGAAGAATGTATACGTTTTAATATTGGGTTAACTTGAAAAAAGTTCTATTTTGGGTATGTTTTGAAAAAAAAATCCTATGGATGGTAACAGTTAAAAAAAGTTTAAATTTCTATATATCCAAACTTTTCAAAAAGTTATATTTGCGGTATGTTTTAAAAATAAGTTTATAAATGGCTCATTTTCAAAAAAGTATACATTTCTATATTTGGTAATTTTTCAAAAAGTTCAATTTTGGGAAAGTTGCCTAAAAGATCCATAACTTGCTAAGTTTTGAAAAAAGTTCCTATACAAGGTAATCCTTGAAGAATGTATACATTTTAATATTGGGTTAACTTGAAAAAAGTTCTATTTTGGGTATGTTTTGAAAAAAAAATCCTATGGATGGTAAAGTTAAAAAAAGTTTAAATTTCTATATACCCAAACCTTTCAAAAAGTTATATTTCGGTATGTTTTAAAAATAAGTTTATAAATGGTCTTTTCAAAAAAGTATACATTTCTATATTTGGTAATTTTTCAAAAAGTTCAATTTTGGGAAATGGTAAAAGATCCATAACATGTAAGTTTTGAAAAAAAGTTCCTATACAAGGTAATCCTTGAAGAATGTATACGTTTTAATATTGGGTTAACTTGAAAAAAGTTCTATTTTGGGTATGTTTTGAAAAAAAAATCCTATGTATGTTAAGAGTTAAAAAAAGTTTAAATTTCCATATACCCAAACTTTTCAAAAAGTTATATTTTTGGTATGTTTTAAAAATAAGTTTATAAATGGTTCGTTTTCAAAAAAGTATACATTTCTTTATTTGGTAATTTTTCAAAAAGTTCAATTTTGAGAAAGTTGTGTAAAAAGTTCCTATACAAGGTAATCCTTGAAGAATGTATACATTTTAATATTGGGTTAACTTGAAAAAAGTTCTATTTTGGGTATGTTTTGAAAAAAAAATCCTATGGATGGTAAGAGTTAAAAAAAGTTTAAATTTCTATATACCCAAACTTTTCAAAAAGTTATATTTTCGGTATGTTTTAAAAATAAGTTTATAAATGGTTCGTTTTCAAAAAAGTATACATTTCTTTATTTGGTAATTTTTCAAAAAGTTCATTTGGAATTTAAAGAAGAAAGTTTGAAAAAGTTCCTATACAAGGTAATCCTGAAGAATGTATACGTTTTAATATTGGGTTAACTTGAAAAAAGTTCTATTTTGGGTATGTTTTGAAAAAAAAAATCCTATGGATGGTAACAGTTAAAAAAAGTTTAAATTTCTATATATCCAAACTTTTCAAAAAGTTATATTTGCGGTATGTTTTAAAAATAAGTTTATAAATGGCTCATTTTCAAAAAAGTATACATTTCTATATTTGGTAATTTTTCAAAAAGTTCAATTTTGGGAAAGTTGCGTAAAAGATCCATAACATGCTAAATTTTGAAAAAAAGTTCCTATACAAGGTAATCCTTGAAGAATGTATACGTTTTAATATTGGGTTAACTTGAAAAAAGTTCTATTTTGGGTATGTTTTGAAAAAAAAATCCTATGGATGGTAAAGTTAAAAAAAGTTTAAATTTCTATATATCCAAACTTTTCAAAAAGTTATATTTGCGGTATGTTTTAAAAATAAGTTTATAAATGGTCATTTTCAAAAAAGTATACATTTCTATATTTGGTAATTTTTCAAAAAGTTCAATTTTGGGAAAGTGCTAAAAGTCCATAACTTGCTAAGTTTTGAAAAAAGTTCCTATACATGGTAATCCTTGAAGAATGTATACATTTTAATATTGGGTTAACTTGAAAAAAGTTCTATTTTGGGTATGTTTTGAAAAAAAAATCCTATGTATGTTAAGAGTTAAAAAAAGTTTAAATTTCTATATACCCAAACTTTTCAAAAAGTTATATTTTTGGTATGTTTTAAAAATAAGTTTATAAATGGTTCGTTTTCAAAAAAGTATACATTTCTTTATTTGGTAATTTTTCAAAAAGTTCAATTTAGAGAAAGTTGTGTAAAAAGTTCCTATACAAGGTAATCCTCGAAGAATGTATACGTTTTAATATTGGGTTAACTTGAAAAAAGTTCTATTTTGGGTATGTTTTGAAAAAAAAAATCCTATGGATGGTAACAGTTAAAAAAAGTTTAAATTTCTATATATCCAAACTTTTCAAAAAGTTATATTTGCGGTAGGTTTTAAAAATAAGTTTATAAATGGCTCATTTTCAAAAAAGTATACATTTCTATATTTGGTAATTTTTCAAAAATTTCAATTTTGGGAAAGTTGCGTAAAAGATCCATAACATGCTAAATTTTGAAAAAATGTTCCTATACATGGTAATCCTTGAAGAATGTATACGTTTTAATATTGGGTTAACTTGAAAAAAGTTCTATTTTGGGTATGTTTTGAAAAAAAAATCCTATGGATGGTAACAGTTAAAAAAAGTTTAAATTTCTATATATCCAAACTTTTCAAAAAGTTATATTTGCGGTATGTTTTAAAAATAAGTTTATAAATGGCTCATTTTCAAAAAAGTATACATTTCTATATTTGGTAATTTTTCAAAAAGTTCAATTTTGGGAAAGTTGCCTAAAAGATCCATAACTTGCTAAGTTTTGAAAAAAGTTCCTATACAAGGTAATCCTTGAAGAATGTATACATTTTAATATTGGGTTAACTTGAAAAAAGTTCTATTTTGGGTATGTTTTGAAAAAAAAATCCTATGGATGGTAACAGTTAAAAAAAGTTTAAATTTCTATATACCCAAACCTTTCAAAAAGTTATATTTTCGGTATGTTTTAAAAATAAGTTTATAAATGGTTCGTTTTCAAAAAAGTATACATTTCTATATTTGGTAATTTTTCAAAAAGTTCAATTTTGAGAAATTTGTGTAAAAGATCCATAACATGCTAAGTTTTGAAAAAAAGTTTCTACACAAGGTAATTGATGAGTGCTCGAAAAGCACTAATATTTCGTGATTAATTGTGCTTAATTGATTGATATATAGATTTATTATGATTATTATTTCGATTATTTTCATAAATCTATCCATTCGGAGTCACGGGTATATTTTAGTGCATTTCAGGTGTTTTTAGCATCAAATGAGTCAAATGATGAAAACACGCAAAGACGGGACACCTACGGCGCTCGGATCACGAGTTACGGGCTAAACGAGACAAATATGTAAGCCTTACATAATGTGCCATCACATATGTAAGGGGGTAACGTGAAGAAAAACAAAGCAACACGCGCCGCGGCGAGGGAATTGCATGCCGCGGCAGGGAGCTCTCGGGTTTTTGCATATTTTCCAATTTTTGTGTTGCGCCGCGGCGGGGAAAATGCATGCCGCGGCGCGCCTATTCCTATGGCAATCAGGATTTGTGTAAACCCTTACATCTATAAATACCCCCTTAGAGCCCCCCTTACAACAGAACTCGACCAATTCGTACACAACTCTTATTCTTCTCAATTTTGAGACCCAAACACTACATTCAATCAGTTTTGAGAGTGTTGCCACACTCTAACGAAGCGAGAGACAATATTCTAAGGATTCAAGGAAGCCAACGACGATCGAAGATAAAGCTTACGGAGAAGAACGTCATCCAATCCATAAGCGGTATTTAGATCTAGGATTTTCTTGTTGTTATAGAATTAATTTCTCTTCTCTATTTGTTAAAGTGTATGATCATATTTTATTTGTCTATGAATAATAATATGAACATGAGCGGCTAGTCTAATTATGGATGTTTAGTTTGTGTTGCCATGTTTGCTAGAATTGTGTATGGTGTATTTTATTGATTTATGAATAAATTACTTTTTGATTAAGAGCATGTTTAGATATTTGATTATGAATAATCATGGGCCCATTTGATGTTCGTAGTTAGGTTGAAAAATCTGAGAATTTAGTTATAGGAACGTCACCTTAACTTTATTCCGAAACACTTAATCAAAGCTTCAAGTTAGTGACTTAGTCATAGCATTAATTTGATTGGCATGTTTTCCTTGCGCATAATTTGATTGCTGTTTAATTTACCCCCGCCAAAGGCAGTTAATTAGTTAATCAACAAAGAGACCTACCCCCGCTAAAAGGAGTTTCGTAATTAAAAGGAAAGCCGGTAGTTTTGTTTATATAAGACGTTCATGTTATCTCATATACCTTTTCGATGCAAGCATGGTCAACCAAGCTAAACGTCCATACATCCTCTATTGATATTTGATTTAATTGAATTGATTGTTTGATTGCGATTTTGTTTTCGTTTGAGTGTCGTATGATTGTTCTCGTTACAAAAAACAAACAACCTTTTTTACAGTTTTATTAGCGTTAGGATTCTAGTTACTTAGAGTTTTAGTTTCACTAGAACTCTATTTAATTAGTGTTTTGTTTTCATTAGAACTCTGTTTAAGTTAAAAGTTAGTTATTTAAAACCACTGCAATTCCTTAAGAGACCGACCTTGGAAGTTGCTTGTCACTTTACTACGAGTGATTCGTACACTTGCGAGTACACATTTTAACACATCAGTAATCCTTGAAGAATGTATACATTTTAATATTGGGTTAACTTGAAAAAAGTTCGATCTTGGGTATGTTTTGAAAAAAAAATCCTATGTATGTTAAGAGTTAAAAAAAGTTTAAATTCCTATATACCCAAACTTTTCAAAAAGTTATATTTTTGGTATGTTTTAAAAATAAGTTTATAAATGGTTCGTTTTCAAAAAAGTATACATTTCTTTATTTGGTAATTTTTCAAAAAGTTCAATTTAGAGAAAGTTGTGTAAAAAGTTCCTATACAAGGTAATCCTTAAAGAATGTATACATTTTAATATTGGGTTAACTTGAAAAAAGTTTTATTTTGGGTATGTTTTGAAAAAAAAAATCCTATGGATGGTAAGAGTTAAAAAAAGTTTAAATTTCTATATACCCAAACCTTTCAACAAGTTATATATTCGGTATGTTTTAAAAATAAGTTTATAAATGGTTCGTTTTCAAAAAAGTATACATTTCTATATTTGGTAATTTTTCAAAAAGTTCAATTTTGGGAAAGTTGCGTAAAAGATCCATAACATGCTAAGTTTTGAAAAAAAGTTCCTATACAAGGTAATCCTTGAAGAATGTATACGTTTTAATATTGGGTTAACTTGAAAAAAGTTCTATTTTGGGTATGTTTTGAAAAAAAAATCCTATGGATGGTAACAGTTAAAAAAAGTTCAAATTTCTATATATCCAAACTTTTCAAAAAGTTATATTTGCGGTATTTTTTAAAAATAAGTTTTAAATGGCTCATTTTCAAAAAAAGTATACATTTCTATATTTGGTAATTTTTCAAAAAGTTCAATTTTGGGAAAGTTGCGTAAAAGATCCATAACATGCTAAGTTTTGAGAAAAAGTTCCTATACAAGGTAATCCTTGAAGAATGTATACTTTTAATATTGGGTTAACTTGAAAAAAGTTCTATTTTAGGTATGTTTAGAAAAAAAAATCCTATTGATGGTAACAGTTAAAAAAAGTTTAAATTTCTATATATCCAAACTTTTCAAAAAGTTATATTTGCGGTATGTTTTAAAAATAAGTTTATAAATGGTTCATTTTCAAAAAAGTATACATTTCTATATTTGGTAATTTTTCAAAAAGTTCAATTTTGGGAAAGTTGCGTAAAAGATCCATAACATGCTAAGTTTTGAAAAAAAGTTCCTATACAAGGTAATCCTTGAAGAATGTATACATTTTAATATTGGGTTAACTTGAAAAAAGTTCTATTTTGGGTATGTTTTGAAAAAAAAATCCTATGGATGGTAACAGTTAAAAAAAGTTTAAATTTCTATATACCCAAACCTTTCAAAAAGTTATATTTTCGGTATGTTTTAAAAATAAGTTTATAAATGGTTCGTTTTCAAAAAAGTATACATTTCTATATTTGGTAATTTTTCAAAAAGTTCAATTTTGGGAAAGTTGCGTAAAAGATCCATAACATGCTAAGTTTTGAAAAAAAGTTCCTATACAAGGTAATCCTTGAAGAATGTATACGTTTTAATATTGGGTTAACTTGAAAAAAGTTTATTTTGAGTATGTTTTGAAAAAAAAATCCTATGGATGGTAACAGTTAAAAAAAGTTTAAATTTCTATATATCCAAACTTTTCAAAAAGTTATATTTGCGGTATGTTTTAAAAATAAGTTTATAAATGGCTCATTTTCAAAAAAGTATACATTTCTATATTTGGTAATTTTTCAAAAAGTTCAATTTTGGGAAAGTTGCGTAAAAGATCCATAACATGCTAAGTTTTGAAAAAAGTTCCTATACAAGGTAATCCTTGAAGAATGTATACGTTTTAATATTGGGTTAACTTGAAAAAAGTTCTATTTTGGGTATGTTTTGAAAAAAAAATCCTATGGATGGTAACAGTTAAAAAAAGTTTAAATTTCTATATATCCAAACTTTTCAAAAAGTTATATTTGCGGTATGTTTTAAAAATAAGTTTATAAATGGTTCATTTTCAAAAAAGTATACATTTCTATATTTGGTAATTTTTCAAAAATTCAATTTTGGGAAAGTTGCGTAAAAGATCCATAACATGCTAAGTTTTGAAAAAAGTTCCTATACAAGGTAATCCTTGAAGAATGTATACATTTTAATATTGGGTTAACTTGAAAAAAGTTCTATTTTGGGTATGTTTTGAAAAAAAAATCCTATGGATGGTAAGAGTTAAAAAAAGTTTAAATTTCTATATATCCAAACTTTTCAAAAAGTTATATTTTCGGTATGTTTTAACAATAAGTTTATAAATGGTTCGTTTTCAAAAAATATACATTTCTATATTTGGTAATTTTTCAAAAAGTTCAATTTTGGGAAAGTTGCGTAAAAGATCCATAACATGCTAAGTTTTGAAAAAAAGTTCCTATACAAGGTAATCCTTGAAGAATGTATACATTTTAATATTGGGTTAACTTGAAAAAAGTTTTATTTTGGGTATGTTTTGAAAAAAAAATCCTATGGATGGTAACAGTTATAAAAAGTTTAAATTTCTATATACCCAAACCTTTCAAAAAGTTATATTTTCGGTATGTTTTAAAAATAAGTTTATAAATGGTTCGTTTTCAAAAAAGTATACATTTCTATATTTGGTAATTTTTCAAAAAGTTCAATTTTGGGAAAGTTGCGTAAAAGATCCATAACATGCTAAGTTTTGAAAAAAGTTCCTATACAAGGTAATCCTTGAAGAATGTATACATTTTAATATTGGGTTAACTTGAAAAAAGTTCTATTTTGGGTATGTTTTGAAAAAAAAATCCTATGGACGGTAACAGTTAAAAAAAGTTTAAATTTCTATATACCCAAACCTTTCAAAAAGTTATATTTTCGGTTTGTTTTAACAATAAGTTTATAAATGGTTCGTTTTCAAAAAAGTATACATTTCTATATTTGGTAATTTTTCAAAAAGTTCAATTTTGGGAAAGTTGCGTAAAAGATCCATAACATGCTAAGTTTTGAAAAAAAGTTCCTATAAAAGGTAATCCATGAAGAATGTATACGTTTTAATATTGGGTTAACTTGAAAAAAGTTCTATTTTGGGTATGTTTTGAAAAAAAAATCCTATGGATGGTAACAGTTAAAAAAAGTTTAAATTTCTATATATCCAAACTTTTCAAAAAGTTATATTTGCGGTATGTTTTAAAAATAAGTTTATAAATGGCTCATTTTCAAAAAAGTATACATTTCAATATTTGGTAATTTTTCAAAAAGTTCAATTTTGGGAAAGTTGCGTAAAAGATCCATAACATGCTAAGTTTTGACAAAAAGTTCCTATACAAGGTAATCCTTGAAGAATGTATACGTTTTAATATTGGGTTAACTTGAAAAAAGTTCTATTATGCGTATGTTTTGAAAAAAAAATCCTATGGATGGTAACAGTTAAAAAAAGTTTAAATTTCTATCTATCCAAACTTTTCAAAAAGTTATATTTGCGGTATGTTTTAACAATAAGTTTATAAATGGCTCATTTTCAAAAAAGTATACATTTCTATATTTGGTAATTTTTCAAAAAGTTCAATTTTGGGAGAGTTGCGTAAAAGATCCATAACATGCTAAGTTTTGAAAAAAGTTCCTATACAAGGTAATCCTTGAAGAATGTATACATTTTAATATTGGGTTAACTTGAAAAAAGTTCTATTTTGGGTATGTTTTGAAAAAAAAATCCTATGCATGGTAAGAGTTAAAAAAAGTTTAAATTTCTATATACCCAAACCTTTCAAAAAGTTATATTTTCGGTATGTTTTAAAAATAAGTTTATAAATGATTCGTTTTCAAAAAAGTATACATTTCTATATTTGGTAATTTTTCAAAAAGTTCAATTTTTGGAAAGTTGCGTAAAAAGTTCCTATACAAGGTAATCCTTAAAGAATGTATACATTTTAATATTGGGTTAACTTGAAAAAAGTTCTATTTTGGGTATGTTTTGAAAAAAAAATCCTATGGATGGTAAGAGTTAAAAAAAGTTTAAATTTCTATATACCCAAACCTTTCAAAAAGTTATATTTTTGGTATGTTTTAAAAATAAGTTTATAAATGGTTCGTTTTCAAAAAAGTATACATTTCTTTATTTGGTAATTTTTCAAAAAGTTCAATTTAGAGAAAGTTGTGTAAAAAGTTCCTATACAAGGTAATCCTTAAAGAATGTATACATTTTAATTTTGGGTTAACTTGAAAAAAGTTTTATTTTAGGTATGTTTTGAAAAAAAAATCCTATGGATGGTAAGAGTTAAAAAAAGTTTAAATTTCTATATACCCAAACCTTTCAAAAAGTTATATTTTTGGTATGTTTTAAAAATAAGTTTATAAATGGTTCGTTTTCAAAAAAGTATACATTTCTTTATTTGGTAATTTTTCAAAAAGTTCAATTTAGAGAAAGTTGTGTAAAAAGTTCCTATACAAGGTAATCCTTAAAGAATGTATACATTTTAATTTTGGGTTAACTTGAAAAAAGTTTTATTTTGGGTATGTTTTGAAAAAAAAATCCTATGGATGGTAAGAGTTAAAAAAAGTTTAAATTTCTATATATCCAAACCTTTCAACAAGTTATATTTTCGGTATGTTTTAAAAATAAGTTTATAAATGGTTCGTTTTCAAAAAAGTATACATTTCTATATTTGGTAATTTTTCAAAAAGTTCAATTTTGGGAAAGTTGCGTAAAAGATCCATAACATGCAAAGTTTTGAAAAAAAGTTCCTATACAAGGTAATCCTTGAAATATGTATACGTTTTAATATTGGGTTAACTTGAAAAAAGTTCTATTTTGAGTATGTTTTGAAAAAAAAATCCTATGGATGGTAACAGTTAAAAAAAATTTAAATTTCTATCTATCCAAACTTTTCAAAAAGTTATATTTGCGGTATGTTTTAAAAATATGTTTATAAATGGCTCAATTTCAAAAAAGTATACATTTCTATATTTGGTAATTTTTCAAAAAGTTCAATTTTGAGAGAGTTGCGTAAAAGATCCATAACATGCTAAGTTTTGAAAAAAGTTCCTATACAAGGTAATCCTTGAAGAATGTATACATTTTAATATTGGGTTAACTTGAAAAAAGTTCTATTTTGGGTATGTTTTGAAAAAAAAATCCTATGGATGGTAAGAGTTAAAAAAAGTTTAAATTTCTATATACCCAAACCTTTCAAAAAGTTATATTTTCGGTATGTTTTAAAAATAAGTTTATAAATGGTTCGTTTTCAAAAAAGTATACATTTCTATATTTGGTAATTTTTCAAAAAGTTCAATTTTGGGAAAGTTGCGTAAAAGATCCATAACATGCTAAGTTTTGAAAAAAGTTCCTATACAAGGTAATCCTTGAAGAATGTATACATTTTAGTATTGGGTTAACTTGAAAAAAGTTCTATTTTGGGTATGTTTTGAAAAAAAAATCCTATGGACGGTAACAGTTAAAAAAAGTTTAAATTTCTATATACCCAAACCTTTCAAAAAGTTATATTTTCGGTATGTTTTAACAATAAGTTTATAAATGGTTCGTTTTCAAAAAAGTATACATTTCTATATTTGGTAATTTTTCAAAAAGTTCAATTTTGGGAAAGTTGCGTAAAAGATCCATAACATGCTAAGTTTTGAAAAAAAGTTCCTATACAAGGTAATCCATGAAGAATGTATACGTTTTAATATTGGGTTAACTTGAAAAAAGTTCTATTTTGGGTATGTTTTGAAAAAAAAATCCTATGGATGGTAACAGTTAAAAAAAGTTTAAATTTCTATATATCCAAACTTTTCAAAAAGTTATATTTGCGGTATGTTTTAAAAATAAGTTTATAAATGGCTCATTTTCAAAAAAGTATACATTTCAATATTTGGTAATTTTTCAAAAAGTTCAATTTTGGGAAAGTTGCGTAAAAGATCCATAACATGCTAAGTTTTGACAAAAAGTTCCTATACAAGGTAATCCTTGAAGAATGTATACGTTTTAATATTGGGTTAACTTGAAAAAAGTTCTATTATGCGTATGTTTTGAAAAAAAAATCCTATGGATGGTAACAGTTAAAAAAAGTTTAAATTTCTATCTATCCAAACTTTTCAAAAAGTTATATTTGCGGTATGTTTTAACAATAAGTTTATAAATGGCTCATTTTCAAAAAAGTATACATTTCTATATTTGGTAATTTTTCAAAAAGTTCAATTTTGGGAGAGTTGCGTAAAAGATCCATAACATGCTAAGTTTTGAAAAAAGTTCCTATACAAGGTAATCCTTGAAGAATGTATACATTTTAATATTGGGTTAACTTGAAAAAAGTTCTATTTTGGGTATGTTTTGAAAAAAAAATCCTATGCATGGTAAGAGTTAAAAAAAGTTTAAATTTCTATATACCCAAACCTTTCAAAAAGTTATATTTTCGGTATGTTTTAAAAATAAGTTTATAAATGATTCGTTTTCAAAAAAGTATACATTTCTATATTTGGTAATTTTTCAAAAAGTTCAATTTTGGGAAAGTTGCGTAAAAAGTTCCTATACAAGGTAATCCTTAAAGAATGTATACATTTTAATATTGGGTTAACTTGAAAAAAGTTCTATTTTGGGTATGTTTTGAAAAAAAAATCCTAAGGATGGTAAGAGTTAAAAAAAGTTTAAATTTCTATATACCCAAACCTTTCAAAAAGTTATATTTTTGGTATGTTTTAAAAATAAGTTTATAAATGGTTCGTTTTCAAAAAAGTATACATTTCTTTATTTGGTAATTTTTCAAAAAGTTCAATTTAGAGAAAGTTGTGTAAAAAGTTCCTATACAAGGTAATCCTTAAAGAATGTATACATTTTAATTTTGGGTTAACTTGAAAAAAGTTTTATTTTAGGTATGTTTTGAAAAAAAAATCCTATGGATGGTAAGAGTTAAAAAAAGTTTAAATTTCTATATATCCAAACCTTTCAACAAGTTATATTTTCGGTATGTTTTAAAAATAAGTTTATAAATGGTTCGTTTTCAAAAAAGTATACATTTCTATATTTGGTAATTTTTCAAAAAGTTCAATTTTGGGAAAGTTGCGTAAAAGATCCATAACATGCAAAGTTTTGAAAAAAAGTTCCTATACAAGGTAATCCTTGAAATATGTATACGTTTTAATATTGGGTTAACTTGAAAAAAGTTCTATTTTGAGTATGTTTTGAAAAAAAAATCCTATGGATGGTAACAGTTAAAAAAAATTTAAATTTCTATCTATCCAAACTTTTCAAAAAGTTATATTTGCGGTATGTTTTAAAAATATGTTTATAAATGGCTCATTTTCAAAAAAGTATACATTTCTATATTTGGTAATTTTTCAAAAAGTTCAATTTTGAGAGAGTTGCGTAAAAGATCCATAACATGCTAAGTTTTGAAAAAAGTTCCTATACAAGGTAATCCTTGAAGAATGTATACATTTTAATATTGGGTTAACTTGAAAAAAGTTCTATTTTGGGTATGTTTTGAAAAAAAAATCCTATGTATGTTATGAGTTAAAAAAAGTTTAAATTTCCATATACCCAAACTTTTCAAAAAGTTATATTTTTGGTATGTTTTAAAAATAAGTTTATAAATGGTTCGTTTTCAAAAAAGTATACATTTCTATATTTGGTAATTTTTCAAAAAGTTCAATTTTGGGAAAGTTGCGTAAAAGATCCATAACATGCTAAGTTTTGAAAAAAGTTCCTATACAAGGTAATCCTTGAAGAATGTATACATTTTAATATTGGGTTAACTTGAAAAAAGTTCTATTTTGGGTATGTTTTGAAAAAAAAATCGTATGGATGGTAAGAGTTAAAAAAAGTTTAAATTTCTATATACCCAAATTTTTGAAAAAGTTATATTTTCGGTATGTTTTAAAAATAAGTTTATAAATGGTTCGTTTTCAAAAAAGTATACATTTCTTTATTTGGTAATTTTTCAAAAAGTTTAATTTTGAGAAAGTTGTGTAAAAAGTTCCTATACAAGGTAATCCTTAATGAATGTATACATTTTAATATTGGGTTAACTTGAAAAAAGTTTTATTTTGGGTATGTTTTGAAAAAAAAAATCCTATGGATGGAAAGAGTTAAAAAAAAGTTTATACATGGTTCGTTTTGAAAAAAGAGTACATTTCTATATTTGGTAATTTTTCAAAAAGTTCTATTTTGGAAAAATTGTGTAAAGGATCCATTACTTGGCATGTTTTGAAAAATGTTCCTATACTTGGTAATCCTTGAAGAATGTATACATTTTAATATTTGGGTAACTTGAAAAAAGTTCGATTTTGTGTATGTTTTGAAAAAGAAAAAATCTTATGGATGGTAAGTGTTGAACAAAGTTTAAATTTCTATATACCCAAACTTATCAAAAAGTTAAATTTTCGGAAAGTTTTAAAAAAAAGTTTATACATGGTTAGTTTTGAAAAAAGTTTACATTTCCATATATGGTAATTTATCAAAAAGTTCTATTTCGGGAAAGTTGTGTAAAAAATACAATACTTGGTATGTTTTGAAAAAGGTTCCTATACATGGTAATCCTTGAAGATTGTATACATTTTAAAATTGGGTTAACTAGAAAAAAGTTGTATTTTGGGAATGTTTTCAAAAAAACTCATATACATGGTAAGTGATGAAAAAACTTTAAATTTCTATATACCCAAATTTATCAAAAAGTTATATTTTTGGTAAGTTTTAAAAATAAGTTTATACATGATTCTTTTTCAAAAAAGTATACATTTTGTCAGGACCCGCCCCAGCTCAATACTAGAGCATGTGACGTGTCCTGAGAGAACATAATATCTAACATTCTAAATCGACCTTGGTTTAACTTGAAAATTTTGTGTAAGAAATTTACAAAAATTTGGGCAGAGTTTCCCCTAATTATTGAACTATCTTTCCTGCAATAAGTGACTTCATTTCTAAAGTATAGAATTCCACAAATCCAGCAAACTTCACATAATTTTATATATCCAGAAAGGGGCTCATGGCCAAACATAACTATATAGTGTCAGATATATACTATTCACCACATAAGACTTTTGATCATTAGTCCAAAACATAACAGCCAAAATACATCAAACAAACTAGAAAGGAGAAGAAAACAACCTAGACTGCACAACAATAGATGGAACCTAAGCCTCCGAACTCACGTGATGTGGCCTCAAAACCTGTTATCTGGGGGAGGAAAATAAATGTAAAAGGGTGAGCTTGAAAGCTCAGTGAGTGGATAAATTTTATAAAATAACATAGTACTCATGTAAACTATGTATGAATTGTTTATGAATTATCATGAAATACATGCTGATAATAATAATCTACGTATAGTCTTTATGATAAAATAATGTTCTCGTAAATGCATAACTTAGTTTCATGAAATCATCGTAATTTTTGTACCTGTAAAAGAAACTGTAAATGATATGTTCATGATTTATAACGAAGTGACATTTTGATAAAAATACATGTACATGATTTTTAGAATATGATGATGCTATGATTATTAGTATATAAATAACATGTATAATCATGAGAAATGCGTATTTATTGCCAAGAGCACTCGGGGATCTGATTGCACACGGAGGAGACATGTAGTACTAGCACTAGCTCTCAACTACATGTGTGGGAAATTTATTTGCACAATACGGAGACATTTAGTACTAGCACTAGCTCTCAACTACACGTGTGGGGAACTTGATATAGCCACTAAAATGGCTCAGTTGGCTCTGCTGATACATGAGTCATGTGTGCACAGACTTAACTGAACGTGTCATCATACTGAACTTGTAACATGATACTGAACTTGTAATATCATACTGAGTTGGTAAACATCATAGTAAACTGAATTGGACCAAATCTGTTGGTCACGATGTCATTACCAAGTCACAGCATTATCTGAATGCTGAGTATAGCCAACTATCATGAATACATGAGGGCAAGTACTCTGGCAACTGTAAATATTTATTGAACTTGCAAGCTTGTATAAAACTTAGTATAAGTAATAAAATTGATTCAATCATAGCTTGCTTGTAAATTTTCTTTCTTTTACTCGACTGATTCTGTTAATAAAAATGAAATATATTTTCATGGTGTACAAGTTTTTGAAGTGCATTGAAATTGATATATTACTTAACATGAATGCACTTTTTCATAAATATGTAACTTGTACAAATTGAATTTACTTGAACATGAATGTTTTTCAAAAATAATGCTATCCATGCTTTAGAAATAATTAGATATCCACTCACTGTACTATGTCACTGTTGGTTCTCTACGTGTACTGTAGGATCTGCTTGCTCAACTCTTCCTAGATAATCATACTTGTGTTAGAACAAGAATTGCAACATAGTTCGCTTACTTAAGTCAAACTAATAAAACACTTTAACATATCCAAAATACGGGTTGTTAATAGTTAATTGTTGTGTTTAAGTAGTTTTAGGATACCCTTAACCTACCCTTATACATTCACATATAACTTTTGGTATAAATGTCTAAATTCATTTTTGTAAAAACATACATAAATTAGACATTTCAATCTTAAATATCAGATATTACACACTCAATTATCAAATGAGTCCTTAGAAAACCAATTACTTCAAAACTGATTTTTCAGCACAATTTGAGCAAAACATACCTTTAGTTAAATGACTATTAATTTATCTAGAAAACTCGGAATAGTACACCATAAAATTCATATTAAACTAGACATCTTAAGCTTTAAAACAACATATAATTCATCCCATTCCAATCAGTAAAACTATTTCAAATTACATAAATCCGATTGGTTTTTCAAACAGTTTTTCCAGCACCCCTTTCACTTGACATATCCTTGATTAAACAGCCATAACTTTGTCTAGAAATATCAAAATAACAAACCGTAAAATGTTTCAAATACTAGACATGTCAAGATTTAAAACAAGATATAATTTACTCAAATCCAAATTTTATAACCATTCCAAATATAAAAAATACCGAGAGCCTTCGATGTTCGTGTTTCATAAAACAACCTTCATTTAATTAGGTATAACTTTGCGTAGAAAACTCCGAATTATGAACCGTAAAATTTGTGATAAAATAGACATCCATATCTGTTCATAAATATAATTTACAGACCAAAATTCGTTGTATAAGTTTCCCAGTTTTCATTACAATTTTTAGAAAAACATTTTTTCATGAAGTTCAAACATTACAAATGACTTGTTCTTGGATTATTTTTGAAAACTTCATTCATGGCTAATCCTTTTGTGTTAAAATTGTTTTTCAGATTCACAATTAAAATTATAATTAAAGGGAAGGAAAAGAGAAAATAAATAACGTAAAGTATACCTTGTTTGATTAAGGATGTTTCTCTTAATTCTTGTTTGTTATTCTTGAGTTTTCTTGTAGAACAAATGGAAGAAAGAAAGAAATGAAAAACAAGGAAGCTATTCCTTACGGTGTGAGTGAAGTTTTGGCTAAAGAGAGGAAAGGCAAGGGCTGCTCTTATCTTATAACAGTGTAGGTGTGGGAGATGGGGGTTTAAGACCTTATTATTTGAGGACAAATGTCCTCACAACTCATACTCAACCGTTTCTTCATTTCATTTTTTTTTAAACATGTGTCATTAGGAGAAGACAAAAGAGTGGCTGCTAGTGATAAATTGATGTGATAAATTTAGTACTCGCAAGTGTACGAATCACTCGTAGAAAAGTGATAAGTAACTTCAAGGTTGGTCTCTCAAGGAATTGCAGTGGTTCTAAATAACTGTCTTCTTAATTTAAATAGAGTTCTAACAAAAATAAAACACTAATTCAATAGAGTTCTAGTGAAACTAAAACTCTAAGTAACTAGAATCCTAAATCTAATAAAACTGTAAACAAGTTGGAATTGTGACGAGATCAATGGTACGAACAATTAACAAAAACAATATTGCAAGTTCACAATCAATTCAAATAGATTTGAAGATCAATGGAGGATGTATGGACGTTTAGCTTGGTTGACCATGCTTGCATCGAAAAGGTATGGTGAAACAACATGAACGTTCTAAATAAACAATATTACCAGCTTTCCTTTTAATTATGGGACTGCCTTCGGTCGGGGTAAATCTCTTTGTTGATTAACTAATTAACTGCCTTCGGTCGGGGTAAATCAAATAGCAATCAAATTATGCACAAGGAAATAAATGCCAATCAAACTAATGCTATGACTAAGCACTAATTTGAAGCTTTGATTAAGTGTTTCGGAATTAAGTTAAGGTGACGTTCCTATAACTAGATTCTAAGATCTTTCAACCTAACTACGAATCTCAAATTGGCCCATGATAATTCATAATTAAATATCTAAACATGCTCATAATCAAAAGGTAATTCGTTTATATTAAATCAATAGAATATTCACCATACACAATTCTAGCAAACATGGCATTACAAACTAAACATCCATAATAAAATTAGTCACTCATGTTCATATTAATATTCATAGACAAATAAAATATGATCATACACTTCAATGAAAGAAGAAGAAAATAGAATTCTATAACAACAAGGAAAACCTAGATCTAAATACCGCTTATGGATGGGATAGCGTTCTTCTCCAAAAACTTTATCTTCGATCGTCGACGGCTTCCTTGGATCCTTAGAATGGTTTCTCTCGCTTCGTTGAGTGTGGCAAAGCTCCCAAAATTGAATGAATCTCTTGTTTGGTTGCAGAATTGTAAAGTGTAAAGTTGTATCAAAGTTGTTCAAGTTCTGTTGTAAGGGGGGCTCTAAGGGGGTATTTATAGATGTAAGGGTTTACACAAATCCTGATTGCCATAGGAATAGGTGCGCCGCGGCATGCATTTTCCCCGCCGCGGCGCAACACAAATTCTGGAAATAATGTAAAAACTCGAGAGCTCCCCGCCGCGTCATGACTTTTCCTCGCCGCGGCGTGCGTTGTCTTCAATTTCTTCACGTTTACCCCCTTACATATGTGATGGCTCGTTATGTAAGGCTTACATATTTGTCTTGTTTAGCCCGTAACTCGTGATCCAAGCGCCGTAAGTGTTCCGTCTTTGCATGTTTTCATTATTTGACTCATTTGACGCTAAAAAACCTGAAATGCACTAAAAGATACTCGTGACTTCGAATGGATAGATTTATGAAAATAATCTAATAAACAATCATAACAAATCTATATTTTAAACAATTAAGCACAATTAATCACAAAATATTAGTGCTTTTCGAGCACTCATCACAACCCCCAACCAGCTTCTTGCTAGTCTCTAACAAGTGAAGCGATCTAAAAACTAAAATAAAAACAAATAAAATAAACTAACCTAACCTAAATCAATTCCGTAGATTGTCACGGTTGCATTTAGCATATGCAACAAGCTTTTAAACCCCTAGGTGGCCCTAGTGGACGAGTTCTAGTCTCGTGAGGGTTTCCAGTGATGATACCCGCAAACATCGTAACTAACAAAACTAAATAAAGACTCAAAAGATACTTGAATCAATCCATGCATATGTCTCAAAAATTGTTAACAACAAATGGCATACGAAATAATTAAAAATCACTTAAGCTCAAAAACAGTCCAAACATCAAACCCATCTTAGTAATCGAATTTTGAACAACCAATCAAACCACAAGCCCGTTAGTTACACTATCTGATCGTGTCATGCATGCTATTCATAGATTACATTTTAATATCTCAAAATCATGCAAGTAAAATATGAGTGAAAATTGCACTTATAAACTCTATAGGCTCACCTTTCAAATCCATCTCCACTAATATAGAAATCAAACTACCTAGAATCAATAGGACTTCATTAAGCTTGTAAAGTCGTGGTTAGGTGTGTGATTATGAAAGTACGGAAATAATATTTTCAATAGGATAAGAGTACTTTTTATTTCACAAACTTATTTTCAACTTTCTCCACCAAGTGTTCTTTTTTATCCTCCTATAAATTCCATATGTCCCTTGGATCTTTTTTGCTTGATTTTCTTTCTTTACTTTTCTTGCTTATTATTTCAATCATCATCATCATTTTTTTTTTGTGATGAAGTAAGATAAATACAACATAATTACTCATGAAAATCAAATATTACATTGAATACTCTTATCACTAAGGGTAGTACAACGATGTCAATGTTGAGTTCAAGGGTGTACTATGGATAAAATAATACGGGGAGGCATGAAAAGTCCAAACGGTCCAAAGATGGCCTAAATCACTTTCTAAGTGGCATTTGATTCTATCATTTTGCTTCAATGGGTTTTCAAATGAGTTCTAGAGTTTGTTGAGATTTAAAATATATCACGAATATGCATACATTATACAAACCAAAATAGTCATACTAACCATGCAAACTACCACATATACCACAAAATCCTCAAATTAGATGAATCTAACATTTATGTGCTTCGTTGCTTAGGTAAAAATCTAATTTTCTTCATATATCACCGTTATTACAATCATGTTAATATCATAGACTTTCGGATTGACTCAAGTAGACACGACACTAACCTAAAAATTCAAGTGACAAAAGTTAAAAATTATAAATTTGGTCATTTCATGCTCATGGAATATTTTTTCCACCCCCAACTTAATTTCTACATTGTTGATGTGTTAAAATGTGTACTCGCAAGTGTACGAATCACTCGTAGTGAAGTGATAAGCAACTTCCAAGGTCGGTCTCTCAAGGAATTGCAGTGGTCTTAAATAACTAGCTTTTTAATCTAAATGGAGTTCTAATGAAAATAAAACACTAATTAAATAGAGTTCTAGTGAAACTAAAACTCTAAGTAACTAGAATCCTAAAGCTAATAAAACTGTAAAAAGAGTTTGTTTGGTTTTGGTAACGGGAACAATTATACGAAAATCACACGAAATTGCAATCAAACAATCAATTCAATCAAATCAAATATCAATAGAGGATGTATGGACGTTTAGCTTGGTTAACCATGTTTGCATCGAAAAGGTATGGTGATATGCATGAACGTCCTATATGAATTAAACTACCGGCTTTCCTTTTAATTACGAAACTCCTTTTGGCCGGGGTAGGTTTCTTTGTTGATTAACTAATTAACCGCCTTTGGCCGGGGTAAATTAACTAGCTATCAAATTATGCGCAAGGAAATTATGCCAATCAAATTAATGCTATGACTAAGTCACTAACTTGAAGCTTTGATTAAGTGTTTCGGAAAAGAGTTAAGGTGACATTCCTCTAACTAAATTCTCAGATTTTTCAGTCTAACTACGAATATCAAATTGGCCCATGATTATTCATAATAAAACATCTAAACATGCTCTTAATGAAAAAGCAATTCATTCATAAATCAATTAAATACACCATACAAAATCCTAGCAAACATGGCAACACAAACTAAACATCCATAATGAAACTAGCCGCTCATGTTCATATTGTTATTCATAGACAAATAAAATATGATCATACACTTTAACAAATGGAGAAGATAAATTAATTCTATAACAACAAGGAAAACTTAAATCTAAATACCGCTTATGGATCGGTTGACGTACTCCTCCGTAAGCTTTATCTTCGATCGTCGTTGGCTTCCTTGAATCCTTAGAATGGTATCTCTCGCTTCGTTATAGTGTGGCAACGCTCTCAAAACTGATTGAATGTCGTGTTTGGGTCGCAAAATTGAGAAGAGGAAGAGTTGTGTATGAATTGGTCAAGTTCTTTCGAGTTCTGGTTGTAAAGGGGGTCTAAAGGGGGTATTTATAGATGTAAGGCATTCCTGATTGCAATAGGAATAGGCGCGCCGCGGCATGCATTTTCCCCGCCGCGGCGCAACACAAAATTTGGAAAATATGCAAAAACCCGAGAGCTCCCCGCCGCGGCATACAATTCCCTCGCCGCGGCGCGCAATGCTTCTATGTTTTCAGGATCAAACCCGAGAGCCTCACGCCGCGGCATGCAATTCTCTCGCCGCGGCGCGCATTGGTTTCCTTCTTTTCACGTCCCCCCTTACATATGTGATGGCACATTATGTAAGGCTTACATATTTGTCTCGTTTAGCCCGTAACTCGTGATCCGAGCGCCGTAAGTGTTCCGTCTTCGCGTGTTTTCATCATTTGACTCATTTTGACGCTAAAAACACCTGAAATGCACTAAAATATACCCGTGACTCCGAATGGATAGATTTATGAAAATAATCGAAATAATAGTCATAATAAATCTATATATCAATCAATCAAGCACAATTAATCACGAAATATTAGTGCTTTTTGAGCACTCATCAATTGTCCTCAATGTTAAAAAGAGAAACAAAAGAAATTAAGAAGAGAAGTGAGAGAAGTTACCCCCCTTTCGTATGAGATTGTGTGCACTACACGTACGCTCCGGTTCATTATTCCTCGTTTTTCTCATGATGAAGCATTTATTGTGCAAGAAACATGTATGAAACCTCAAAGTATATGCATCACAACTCAAATCCAAATTTAAATTATAACTAAATCAAATGAAAAAAAAAAAAGACATGTTAATTATAGTTAATAAATAAATAAATAATAATAAAATAAAATAAAATAAAAGAAAAACTGAAAAATAAAATTAACTAAAAATAAATAAATAAATAATGAAAACAAAAGAAAAGAAGTTGATACTACCGAATATGGTGGGTTGCCTCCCACCAAGCGCTTTCTTTAACGTCTTAGCAAGACGTTGCTAATTCGTTTCTATCCACCATCCTCAAAGATCTTGAAGTGTGTGATATCAATTTTTCGAGCTAATATGTCATTAAGCTTGTCCTTCCATCTTGGTAGTTGTTTCCTATGAAGTACAGCACACACTCTTTCGTGGAAGTAGTATGGAAAATGATTTGGGGATTTGCAAGTCTTAGGTCCCTTGTGCGGCATGGGAGGTGAAGATAATTCCTCCTTGTTCTCCTTAGAAGTTTGTAGAATTTGATATTCCTTAGCTTGACATTCTTTGAGAATTGCCATCTGTAGTTTCTACATAAAATGGTAAATCATCAAAAGTTTCAGGAAAATAAATATTTTCAAAATTTTTACCACTTTGAAGGATTATGTCATCCTTCACTTGCTCAATCTGAGTGGACAACTCTTCTTTTTTTTGAATTTGTTCTGCTAGTTGCCCAACTTGCATTTCTATTCTTTTCATTGATGCCTCCATAGACTCCATCCTTTCACTAGTAGATTGTATGAAAGCATTCAAGGTTTCCTCTAAGGTTGGCTTCCTAGGTTGATTAGAAACTCTACTTCCTTGTATGAAAGAATTCAAGCTCTCTTCCAAGGTGGCCCTAGATGGATATGGATGAAAACTTGAGTTTTGCATTTGGTATTGTGCATAAGGTGGGTCATATGGATGAAAATTTGAGCTTTGCATGTTGTATTGGGCATAAGGTGGGGTAGAGTTTGCTTCCCATGAAAAATTATGGTGATTTCCCCACTCAGGATTATAGGTACTAAAATAGGGATCATTCCAAGGTGGGTGACATCCCTCATTAAGATCAAAGTTTGAATTAGTGGATGTATAGTAATCACCTGTAAAAGTGCAAACATTAGCATAATGCCCATATAAACCACAAATGCTACATACCTTCATGTCTGTCATATCATGCAGCTCTTCAAAAGGCCTTGTATTGGCTCATGGATTTCAGTATCTAGCCTGATTAAGTGCATTTTAAAATTTGTTGATGTTGTCTATGAACGATACCTTTCAAAAACTAACAAAAACAACATAGAAATCAAAGCACCATAGATTAAGCAATCAAAAGCACTATTTTTTTTTGAATTTTGAATTTTAAATTTTTTTTTGTATTTTTGAAATTTTTTTTTGAATAAAATAAAAATACAAATAAAAAATAAAAAATAAAATAAATAAACAAATAAAAGATAACAAATAAAATAAATAAACATATAAAAATAATTAAGAAACTCTAAAAAGTTAAAAAGAAAATTATTTAAAACGCCAATTCCCCTACAACAGCGCCAAAAACTTGATGTGATAAATTTAGTACTCGCAAGTGTACGAATCACTCGTAGAAAAGTGATAAGCAACTTCCAAGGTCGGTCTCTCAAGGAATTGCAGTGGTTCTAAATAACTGTCTTCTTAATCTAAATAGAGTTCTAACAAAAATAAAACACTAATTAAATAGAGTTCTAGTGAAATTGAAACTCTAAGTAACTAGAATCCTAAATCTAATAAAACTGTAAACAAGTTGGAATTGTGACGAGATCAATGGTACGAACAATTAACAAAAACAATATTGCAAGTTCACAATCAATTCAAATAGATTTGAAGATCAATGGAGGATGTATGGACGTTTAGCTTAGTTGACCATGCTTGCATCGAAAAGGTATGGTGAAACAACATGAACGTTCTAAATAAACAATATTACCGGCTTTCCTTTTAATTACGAGACTGCCTTCGATCGGGGTAAATCTCTTTGTTGATTAACTAATTAACTGCCTTCGGTCGGGGTAAATCAAATAGCAATCAAATTATGCGCAAGGAAATAAATGCCAATCAAACTAATGCTATGACTAAGTCACTAATTTGAAGCTTTGATTAAGTGTTTCGGAATTAAGTTAAAGTGACGTTCCTATAACTAGATTCTAAGATCTTTCAACCTAACTACGAATCTCAAATTGGCCCATGATAATTCATAATTAAAAGGTAATTCATTTATATTAAATCAATAGAATATTCACCATACACAATTCTAGCAAACATGGCAACACAAACTAAACATCCATAATAAAATTAGCCGCTCATGTTCATATTAATATTCATAGACAAATAAAATATGATCATAAACTTCAACGAAAGAAGAAGAAAATAGAATTCTATAACAACAAGAAAAACCTAGATCTAAATACCGCTTATGGATGGGATAGCGTTCTTCTCCAAAAACTTTATCTTCGATCGTCGACGGCTTCCTTGGATCCTTAGAATGGTTTCTCTTGCTTCGTTGAGTGTGACAAAGCTTCCAAAATTGAATGAATCTCTTGTTTGGTTGCAAAATTGTAAAGTGTAAAGTTGTATCAAAGTTGTTCAAGTTCTGTTGTAAGGGGGGCTCTAAGGGGGTATTTATAGATGTAAGGGTTTACACAAATCCTGATTGCCATAGGAATAGGCGCGCCGCGGTGATGAACACTATTTTGACCTACTATTTGTTATATTTTTAAGCATCTATTTTACATTTAATCTCAATATAATCTTGTTTTGGAGGGTATTTTATTGTTTTGAAGATCAAAGTAGGTTTGGGAAGAAATGTGGTCAAAGAGAGCAAAAATGAGGCAAAATGTGTTAAAGACTGTAAGCCTTACATTGGGTGCAATTTACTATGTAAGGGGGACCAACAAGAGCTTAAGAACGTAAGCCCTTACATCGAAAATCAGCAAATTATGTAAGGACATTTACATGGCACCAACAACATTGCGCGCCGCGGCGAAGAAAACATATGCCGCGGCGAGAGGCTCTCGGGTTGCATCCTAGAAAATCAAGAAAACATTGCGCGCCGCGGCATGAGTATTGTGCGCCGCGGCGAGAAGGTTTCTGTTTTTATTCGTAAATCAGTTTCACATGCTGCGCCGCGGCATAGAAAAAGGCGTGCCGCGGCGCGCGCGCGCAGATTGCAATTGCCCCAGCCACACACGCACGAATTCTTTATGGAAACCTTTACAGAAAAGGAAAACCTAAAAGGGGACACATGATTTTCCCTACCTCTATATATACACCATTCAGCCTCCAACAAAGATATGACTTTGAGCCTCCACAAACTCGTGAACAGTATCTTTCTTCTTCTTCTCCACACCCTTTAGAGAGAAAATTATTCAATTAATGCTCCTCCATTGAAGCTCCATTAACAATCTTGAAGAAGGTGATCATCCAACATCAAGGGCTTGTTTGAAAAGTGGAAGTGGGGTAATTTATTATTTGTAATCTCTTTTCTCTGTAAGAACTCATAGAATGTTATTTGTAATGAAAAATATTGATTTGGATTTCATTATGAGTAGCTAAACTCTTTATGTGTGGGATTTTGGTAATGTAACTATGATTGGATGATTGATTGTGTGGATAATTTTATGATTAAGTGATTTGATTCATGTTCATTGTTCTTAATACGTATGTTCATCAATTATTTCTGATCAATTTGATTTGTGAATGTATGAAACATTTTAGGGTTGAGTTTTAGAAACGCCATCTGAATTCAATTATGCACTCTTGAGCATGAACCTAGTTTAAGTGCATTGATTTGTCTTGAATTAGGTGATTAAACTATTTTCCTGGATTTAAGACTAATTAACTAATTAACGGACTGGATCAAAGAAGCTAATTAGTTAATTGAGGGAAAATCACCATTGATTTGGGATTTTCTAGAGTTAGAGAAAATAATCATTAAATTCTACTTTTTCGTGCTTAATTGTCAAAACCACATAAATCAAGTCATCCATGATTAATTTACTAACCAATTTCCCACACTCATTCATCTCATCGTTTCAACAAAACTTTCACGCACTTACTTTTATTGTTTTAGTAATTTTAAGATTTTAGAAACAATTTACAACCCAAACTTTGATTAGAGTGTTTAGGATTTATTTTATCGTTACGTTTTAGACTACATTTAGCTATTTTAAAAACCACAGCAATTCCTTTGAGAGACGATCTTGGGAGTATACTTGTCGCTTACTACAAGTGACTCGTGCACTTGCGAGCTTTTATAAATTACAAAATTTGGTTATCAAGTTTTTGTGCATCAAGTTTTTGGCGCCGTTGCCGGGGAATTGGCGTTTTTGAAATTGTTATTTGTTTTCTTTTTAGTTTACTATTTAATCTTTATTTTTGTTGTTTTTGTGTTTTTGTTACTCGTTAGAGTCGTATAGTGTCTGGTGCTCTAATTTTTTGTTGTTTTTGATTGTGCATGCACGGTAGGAGATCTCTTGGAAATCCACTGGTGCCGTTCATAGATAACGTCAACAGGAGGCGAGCACATTTGAGACCATCCGGCGCTAACATTTTGGAGGACGAGCAACCACCAACAATGGGAAAACATCTACCTCCACACAGAGAGATGACGATGAAGGAGTATGCAAGGCCAATCATTGGCACTGCAACTTCTTGCATCCAACTAGGGGAAGCAGCTCGAAACTATGAAATTAAGAACATACATTTTAATATGTTACCGTCTTTTTATGGGATTCCTAACGAAGATCCTCTAACTTTTATTCGTGATTTCTATGCTACTGTGCAGACTTTTCCGCTACAGGGGCTAAATGAGGATCAGCTAAGGATGAGATGTTTCCCGTACACGCTTAAAGACAAAGCCAAGTCATGGCTTATGACTCTTCCACCTGGATCTCTTTCAACTTGGGACGCAATTTTCAACAAGTTCATGGGAAAATTCTATTCCCACCAAAAGACTGCGGACCTAAGAACCAAAATTGCAACGTTCTCCCAAATGGACGGAGAACCATTTCATGAGGCGTGGGATCGCTTCAAATTGCTTCTGATACAATGCCCACACCATCACTTTCCTTTGCAACTCCAGAACCAATTCTTCTATGACGGGCTGACACAACAGTGTCAATTTACTGTGGATAATGCCGCGGGAGGAGCAATGGGAGAAAAGACCGCTGATGAGACATATGACCTATATGAGATGTTGGGTGCTAATTCCCAACAAAAGAGCTCTAGAGGACGGAGGATGGGAGTTAACGAGGTAGCTCCAGGAAATGATATGGCAATGCAAATTGCGGAGCTGACAAAACAAATCGCACTCCTCACCTCCAAGAACACACCAACTCAAGAGGTATGCGGTATTTGTAGTACGTACGGACATGGTGCTAACATTTGTCCTTTTGTTTGTGATCAAAATGCAGGTACAAGTTATGAGCAAGCTAATGCTATGGAGGGATACCAACCAAGGCCAAGGAATGATCCCTACTCGAACACGTATAATCCTGGTTGGAGAAGTCATCCCAATTTCTCTTGGAAGGGAAGTAACAATCAAGGCTATGCTCAGAATAACTTCCCACATCATCCAAACAACAACAATTCACAGCCTACTCTTCCTAACAAACCAAGTTTGGAGGATAATTTGAACTCCTTCATTCAAGTAAGTCAAGATATAAATCAAAAGAATGATCAAAGGATAGGTTCTTTGGAGGCCTCCATGAAAAGGATAGAGACTCAGGTGGGCCAATTGACTGAGTACGTACACAAGCAAGATAAAGGGAAGATGCCTGAACAATTGAATGCTATCACAGTAATTGAGAATGGTGAGGTCCTAAACGATAATTTTACTGAACATTCTGATGATTTGTTTATAGATGCAGGAGGGAAACATGCAATTCCCAAGGAAAGTCAAGCTGAGGACATTGAAGTCCTAAGACCTTCTGTAAAGTGTACGGAGAGCCTTGAAGAATTAACCGAACGTCCACTCCTTCACAAGTCACCTAATCCATACAGACCTCCGATTCCATTCTCACATCCCGTAAAGGCGACTGATCAGAATAAGCTATTTCATGAAACTTTTACTTCACTTTCTAAAGTTAATATTAACTTACCTCTGTTGAGTATCATTAGGGATATTCCATCTTATCCAAAATTTCTCAAAACCCTACTCTCCAACAAGAGGAAGTATAAGAATGAGGAGAAAGTAATAGTTTCAGAATTAGCTAGTGTAGTGTTGCAAAAGAAATTACCTCCCAAACTAAAGGATCCAGGTAGTTTTAATATCAAAATCACTTTAGGAGATAAGATGGTGTCGAATGCTATGTTAGATTTAGGGGCAAGTATCAATGTCATGCCATATTCTGTGTACTTGCAACTAGGTTTGAGGGATCTTAAGCCCACAAATATGTCACTTCACCTTGCTGATAGATCCATTAGATATCCCAAGGGAATAGTTGATGGTTTGTTGGTACAAGTGAAGAGCATAATTGTACCGGTCGACTTTGTAGTCATGGAAATGGAGGACACCATACCTAAGGACAATGAACACACTATTATTCTTGGTAGACCATTCATGGCTACCACCAATACAATTGATGAGTGCTCAAAAAGCACTAATATTTCGTGATTAATTATGCTTGATTGATTGATATATAGATTTATTATGGCTATTATTTCGATTATTTTCATAAATTTATCCATTCGGAGTCACGGGTATATTTTAGTGTATTTCAGGTGTTTTTAGCGTCAAATGATTCAAATGATGAAAACACGCGAAGACGGAACACCTACGGCGCTCGGATCACGAGTCACGGGCAAAACGAGTCAAATATGTAAGCCGTACATGTCAAGCCATCACATATGTAAGGGGGTAAGCATGAAGAGCAGGAAAGCAATGCGCGCCGCGGCGAAGAAATTATGCGCCGCGGCGAGGGTCTCGACAATACATGTAAAGCCATGTACATTCCATGTACACTGTTACATGCAAGGCGCGCCGCGGCGAGAGAATTGCATGCCGCGGCGTGAGGCTCTCGGGTTTGGTCCTGAAAACATAGAAACATTGCGCGCCGCGGCGAGGGAATTGTATGCCGCGGCGGGGAGCTCTCGGGTTTTTACATAATTTCCAGAATTTGTGTTGCGCCGCGGCGGGGAAAATGCATGCCGCGGCGCGCCTATTCCTATGGCACATAGGATTCGTGTAAACCCTTACATCTATAAAAACCCCCTTAGACCCCCTTTACACCAGAACTCGATATAACTTGACCAATTCATACACAACTCTTCCTCTTCTCAATTTTGCGACCCAAACACGACATTCAATCAGTTTTGAGAGCGTTGCCACACTATAACGAAGCGAGAGACAATATTCTAAGGATTCAAGGAAGCTAACGACAATCGAAGATAAAGCTTACGGAGGAGTACGTCAACCGATCCATAAGCGGTATTTAGATTTAGGTTTTCCTTGTTGTTATAGAATTAATTCATCTTCTTTATTTGTTAAAGTGTATGATCATATTTTATTTGTCTATGAATAATAATATGAACATGTCTGGCTAATTTAATTATGGATGTTTAGTTTGTGTTGCCATGTTTGCTAGAATTGTGTATGGTGTATCTTTTTGACTTATGAATAAAATACTTTTTGATTAAGAGCATGTTTAAATGTTTGATTATGAATAATCATGGGCCCATTTGATGTTCGTAGTTAGATTGAAAAACCTAAGAATTTAGTTAGAGGAACGTCACCTTAACTCTATTCCGAAACACTTAATCAAAGATTCAAGTTAGTGACTTAGTCATAGCATTAATTTGATTGGCATGTTTTCCTTGCGCATAATTTGATTGCTATTTAATTTACCCCCGCCAAAGGCAGTTAATTAGTTAATCAACAAAGAGACCTACCCCCGACAAAAGGAGTTTCGTAATTAAAAGGAAAGCCGGTAGTTTTGTTTATATAGGACGTTCATGTATCTCACCATACCTTTTCGATGCAAACATGGTTAACCAAGCTAAACGTCCATACATCCTCTATTGATATTTTATTGAATTGATTGTTTGATTGCGATCCTGTTTTCGTTTGAGTAGCGTATGATTGTTCTCGTCACAAAAACAAACACCCTTTTTACAGTTTTACTTGCATTAGAATTCTAGTTACTTAGAGTTTCAGTTTCGCTAGAACTCTATTTAATTAGTCTTTTATTTTCATTAGAACTCTTTTTAGTTTAAAAGTTAGTTATTTAAAACCACTGCAATTCCTTGAGAGACCGACCTTGGAAGTTGCTTATCACTTTACTACGAGTGATTCGTACACTTGCGAGTACACATTTTAACACATCAAGTTTTTGGCGCCGTTGCCGGGGAATTGGCGTTTTGAATAATTTTCTTTTTAACTTTTTAGAGTTTCTTAATTTTTTTTTTATTTGTTTATTTTATTTGTTATCTTTTATTTATTTATTTTATTTTTATTTTTATTTTATTCAAAAAAAAAAAAAAAAATTTTCAAAAAAAATCAGAAAATAAAAAAATCAAAAAAATAGTGTTTTTAATTGCTTAATCTGTGGTGCTTTGATTTCTCTGTTGTTTTTAGTTTTTGAAAGGTACCGTTCATCAACAACATCAACAAATTTTAAAATGCACCTAATCAGGCTGGATACTGAAATCCAAGAGCCAATACAAATGAAGAGTTGCATGATATGACAGACATAGAGGTATGTAGCATTTGTGGTTTATATGGGCATTATGCTAATGTTTGCACTTTTGCAGGTGATTACTATGCATCCCCTAATCCAAACTTTGATTTTAATGAGAGATGTCACCCACCTTGGAATGATCCTTATTTCAGTACCTATAATCCTGAGTGGGGAAATCACCATAATTCTTCATGGCAAGCAAACTTTACCCCACCTTATGCCCAATACAACATGCAAAGCTCAAATTTTCAATCATATGACCCACCGTATGCCCAATACAACATGCAAAGCTCTAATTTTCAACCATATGACCCACCTTATGCACAATACCAAATGCAAAGCTCAAGTTTTCCTACATATCCATCTAGGGCCACCTTCGAAGAGAGCTTGAATTCTTTCATACAAGGAAGTAGAGTTTCTAATCAACCTAGGAAGCCAACCTTAGAGGAAACCTTGAATGCTTTCATACAATCTACTAGTGAAAGGATGGAGTCTGTGGAGGCATCAATGAAACGAATAGAAATACAAGTTGGGCAATTAGCGGAACAAATTCAAAAACAAGAAAAGTTGCCCACTCAGATTGAGCAAGTGAAGGATGACACAATTCTTCAAAGTGGTAAAAATTTTGAAAATATTTATTTTCCTGAAACTTTTGATAATTTACCACTTTGTGTAGAAAATACAGATGGGGAGCAAGCAATTCTCAAAGAATGTCAAGCTGATGAATATCAAATTCTACAAACTTCTATGGAGAACAAGGAGGAATTATCTTCACCTCCCATGCCACACAAGGCACCTAAGACTTGCACATCCCCAAATTATTTTCTATACCACTTCCACAAAAAAGTGTGTGCTGTGCTTCATGGAAAACAACTACCGAGATGGAAGGACAAGCTTAATGCCATATTAGCTCGAAAAATTGATATCACACACTTCAAGATCTTTGATGATGGTGGATAGAAAAGAATTAGCAACGTCTTGCTAAGACGTTAAAGAAAGCGCTTGGTGGGAGGCAACCCACCACATTCGGTAGTATTAACTTCTTTTCTTTTCTTTATTTTGTTTTTATTTAGTTTTACATTCTTTTATTTCTTTTTATTTTATTTTATTTTGGATTGTTTAACTTTGTTTGATGTTTTTGTGTCTTCAATTGCCTTAGTTATAATTAAAAATTGGGTTTGAATGTGAATTGTGTGCATACACTTTGAGGTTCAATATATGTTCATACATTCTTCATGAGAGAAGCGAGGAACAGTGAACCGGAGCATAGCGAGTAACGACACAATTTCATACGAAAGGGGGGTAACTTCTTACACTTTTTCTTAATTTCTTTTGTTCTTCTTTTTCACATTGAGGACAATGCAGAAAATAGGTTGGGGGTGGGAAGAATATTCCATGAGCATGAAATATGACCAATTTTAAATTTTTAACTTTGTCACTTGAATTGTTTTTAGTTAGTGTCGTGTCTACTTGATTCAATCCGGAAATCTATGATATTAACATGATTGTAATGACAATGACATATGAGAGATGTTAGATTTTTACCTAAGCAATGAAGCACAGAAATGTTGGATTCATCTAATTTGAGAATTTTGTGGTACATGTGGTATGTATGCATGGTTAGTTTAACTATTCTGATTTGTGGAATGTATGCATGTTCATGATATGTTTTAAGTCTCAACAATCTCTAGAACTCATTTGAAAACACGTTGAAGCGAAATGATAGAAACAAATGCCACTTAGAAAATGATTTAGGCCATCTTTGGACCGTTTGAACTTTTCATGCTTTCCCGAAATATTTTATCAATAGCACACCCTTGGACTCAACATTGACATACATTAAACTACCCTTAGCGATAAGAGTACTTAGTGTAATATTTGATTTTCATGAGCAATTATGTTGTGTTTATCTTGCTTCATCATAAATAAAAAAAAAAAAAATGATGATGATTGAAACAGTAAGCAAGAATATTAAAAAAAAAAAAAAAAAAAAAAAAAAAAAAAAAGAGAAGAAAATCAAGCAAAAGATCCAAAGGACATTTGAAGTTAAGGGAGGATGAAAAGAACACTTGGTGGAAAAAGTTGAAAATATGCTTGTGAAATAAAAAGTACTCTTATCATATGAAAACATCATTTTTGTACTTTCATTATCACATACCTAGCCACAACTTTACAAGCTTAATGAAGTCCTATTGATTCTAGGGTGTTTAGTTTCTATATTAGTGGAGATGAGTTTGAAAAATGAGCATATGGAGTTTGTAAATGCAAAAATTCACATTCATATTTTACTTGCACATTTATGAGATATTAAAATGTAATCTATGAATATCATGCATGACACGGTCAGATAGTATAACTAACGGGTTTGTGGTTTGATTGGTTGTTCAAAATTCGATTACCATGATGAGTTTGATGTTTGGACTGTTTTTGAGCTTAGGTGATATTTTACTATTTCGTGTGCCACTCGTTATGAACAATTTTTGAGACATATGCATGGATTGATTCAAGTATTGTTAGAGTCTTTATTAGTTTTGAGTCTTTATTTGTGTCAGTTACGATGTTTGCGGGTATCATCACTGGAAACCCTCACGAGACTATAACTCGTCCACTAGGGCCACCTAGGGGTTTAAAGGCTTGTTGCATACGCTAAATGCAACCGTGACAATCTACGGAAGTGATTTAGGTTAGGTTAGTTTATTTCATTTGTTTTTAATTTTATTTTAGGTCGCTTCACTTGCTAGAGACTAGCAAGAAGCTGGTTGGGGGTTGTGATGAGTGCTCAAAAAGCACTAATATTTCGTGATTAATTATGCTTGATTGATTGATATATAGATTTATTATGGCTATTATTTCGATTATTTTCATAAATCTATCCATTCGGAGTCACGGGTATATTTTAGTGTATTTCAGGTGTTTTTAGCGTCAAATGATTCAAATGATGAAAACACGCGAAGACGGAACACCTACGGCGCTCGGATCACGAGTCACGGGCAAAACGAGTCAAATATGTAAGCCGTACATGTCAAGCCATCACATATGTAAGGGGGTAAGCATGAAGAGCAGGAAAGCAATGCGCGCCGCGGCGAAGAAATTATGCGCCGCGGCGAGGGTCTCGACAATACATGTAAAGCCATGTACATTCCATGTACACTGTTACATGCAAGGCGCGCCGCGGCGAGAGAATTGCATGCCGCGGCGTGAGGCTCTCGGGTTTGGTCCTGAAAACATAGAAACATTGCGCGCCGCGGCGAGGGAATTGTATGCTGCGGCGGGGAGCTCTCGGGTTTTTACATAATTTCCAGAATTTGTGTTGCGCCGCGGCGGGGAAAATGCATGCCGCGGCGCGCCTATTCCTATGGCACATAGGATTCGTGTAAACCCTTACATCTATAAAAACCCCCTTAGACCCCCTTTACACCAGAACTCGATATAACTTGACCAATTCATACACAACTCTTCCTCTTCTCAATTTTGCGACCCAAACACGACATTCAATCAGTTTTGAGAGCGTTGCCACACTATAACGAAGCGAGAGACAATATTCTAAGGATTCAAGGAAGCTAACGACAATCGAAGATAAAGCTTACGGAGGAGTACGTCAACCGATCCATAAGCGGTATTTAGATTTAGGTTTTCCTTGTTGTTATAGAATTAATTCATCTTCTTTATTTGTTAAAGTGTATGATCATATTTTATTTGTCTATGAATAATAATATGAACATGTCTGGCTAATTTAATTATGGATGTTTAGTTTGTGTTGCCATGTTTGCTAGAATTGTGTATGGTGTATCTTTTTGACTTATGAATAAAATACTTTTTGATTAAGAGCATGTTTAAATGTTTGATTATGAATAATCATGGGCCCATTTGATGTTCGTAGTTAGATTGAAAAACCTAAGAATTTAGTTAGAGGAACGTCACCTTAACTCTATTCCGAAACACTTAATCAAAGATTCAAGTTAGTGACTTAGTCATAGCATTAATTTGATTGGCATGTTTTCCTTGCGCATAATTTGATTGCTATTTAATTTACCCCCGCCAAAGGCAGTTAATTAGTTAATCAACAAAGAGACCTACCCCCGCCAAAAGGAGTTTCGTAATTAAAAGGAAAGCCGGTAGTTTTGTTTATATAGGACGTTCATGTATCTCACCATACCTTTTCGATGCAAACATGGTTAACCAAGCTAAACGTCCATACATCCTCTATTGATATTTTATTGAATTGATTGTTTGATTGCGATCCTGTTTTCGTTTGAGTAGCGTATGATTGTTCTCGTCACAAAAACAAACACCCTTTTTACAGTTTTACTTGCATTAGAATTCTAGTTACTTAGAGTTTCAGTTTCGCTAGAACTCTATTTAATTAGTCTTTTATTTTCATTAGAACTCTTTTTAGTTTAAAAGTTAGTTATTTAAAACCACTGCAATTCCTTGAGAGACCGACCTTGGAAGTTGCTTATCACTTTACTACGAGTGATTCGTACACTTGCGAGTACACATTTTAACACATCAACAATCATTGATGTCCAAAGAGGGAAATTGACAATGAGAATCTTAGGAGAGACTATAAACTTCAAAGTGTTTAACCCTTCACTTACTGCTCCTATTTCTTTTGCTAATAATTATGTTGTTCCAGATTCTAATGATTTACCTATTTTTGACAATCATATGCAGAAGGATTCATGCAATAAAACGACTGTTTCATCTACAGATAGGAGGGTGAAGGAAACACTTACAAACTCAATTCAGGATAATGCCTACAAAGACCATGTCAAGTGGTCCCAAATTAAAAACCTGGATTCTGAGTTTTTCTATCCTGGAAAAGGTTGTAATGCCCATAATACTCGTTTTAAGTCTTTTTCAGGTGACATGAAGCCTTGTTTTGAGAGAAGCAACGGGAGAGGAGGAAGCAAGCACTTCAAAGATGCATTGAGACCTCCATGATAAGAATAAGCATCGTCTTGCTAAGACGTTAAACTAGGCGCTTGGTGGGAGGCAACCCACCGTTTTAGGTACTATCTATCTTTTCTTTTACCTTCGTTAAGTTTAATTTAATTTTCTGTTTGCCCTTCTAAATTCTTTTCTGAACATGTGTGTAGTTGAAAACCTTGAGGACAATGTTTAGTTTAGGTTTAGGGGTGCATTTTGCATTTTTGATTGGTAACAACATTTTCATGCTTTGGTCAATTTTTGATGAATAACTAGTCTTTATGCATTGTTTATCTGATTTTTAAAATGTTTGAGGTTTGTTGTAAGGATCGATTTTAATTTGCAATCTGTTTTTTTCATGCTTTTGATGTTGAAACTAAGATGAACCCAAATCTTGTGTATAGGAATTGAATAGTGGAGACTACCTTGTGAGAATATTGTTGAGCCCTTAACGTTTTATTCGGAGAGATAAATATTCTTCTACTCTTTTAAACACCTTTCATATCATTTCAAATTGTTAGATGATCTCTATAGGTTTTTGCATTGAATGTTAGGATTTTAAACATTTAATGAGGGATCATGTGCTTAATTGAATTGCTTAGATTAAATGACTTAAGTAAAGTTTGAAGTGTTTGCCTATTTCATTCGTGCTTGACTTTATGTAGGAAAGTGATAAGCAACTTCCAAGGTCGGTCTCTCAAGGAATTGCAGTGGTTCTAAATAACTAACTTCTTAATCAAAATAGAGTTCTAATGAAAATAAAACACTAATTAAATAGAGTTCTAGTGAAACTAAAACTCTAAGTAACTAGAATCCTAAAGCAAATAAAATACCAATTAAATAAAGTTCTAGTAAAACTAAAACTCTAAGTAACTAGAATTCTAAAGCTAGTAAAACTGTAAACAAGTTGGAATTGTGACGAGAACAATCATACGACAATCAAACGAAAACAAGATCGCAAGCAAACAATCAATTCAAATATCAATGGAGGATGTATGGACGTTTAGCTTGGTTGACCATGCTTGCAACGAAAAGGTATGGTGAGATAACATGAACGTCCTATATAAACTAAACTACCGGCTTTCCTTTTAATTACGAGACTCCTTTTGGCGGGGGTAGGTCTCTTTATTGATTAAATAATTAATTGCCTTTGGCGGGGGTAAATCAAATAGTAATCAAATTATGCGCAAGGAAAACATGCCAATCAAATTAATGCTATGACTAAGTCACTAACTTGAAGCTTTGATTAAGTGTTTCGGAATAAAGTTAAGGTGACGTTCCTATAACTAAATTCTCAGATTTTTCAATCTAACTACGAACATCAAATGGGCCCATGATTATTCATAATTAAATATCTAAACATGCTCTTAATCAAAAAGTAATTTATTTATAAATTAATAAGATAAACCATACACAATTCTAGCAAACATGGCAACACAAACTAAACATTCATAATTAAACTAGCCGCTCATGTTCATATTAATATTCATAGACAAATAAAATATGATCATACACTTTAACAAAAAGAGAAGAGGAATTAATTCTATAACAACAAGAAAATCCTAGATCTAAATACCGCTTATGGATTGGATAGCGTTCTTCTCCGTAAGCTTTATCTTCGATCGTCGTTGGCTTCCTTGAATCCTTAGAATAGTGTCTCTCGCTTCATTAGAGTGTGGCAACGCTCTCTAAACTGATTGAATGTAGTGTTTGGGTCGCAAAATTGTGAAAAATAAGAGTTGTGTACGAATTGGTCGAGTTCTGTTTGTAAAGGGGGTCTAAGGGGGTATTTATAGATGTAAGGGATTCCTGATTACAATAGGAATAGGCGCGCCGCAGCTAAGTTTTGAAAAAAGTTCCTATACAAGATAATCCATGAAGAATGTTTACATTTTAATATTGGGTTAACTTTAAAAAATTTCTATTTTGGGTATGTTCTGGAAAAAAATCTTATGTATGTTAAGAGTTAAAAAAGGTTTAAATTTCTATATACCCAACTTTTCAAAAAGTTATATTTTCGATATGTTTTAAAAATAAGTTTATAAATGGCTCATTTTCAAAAAATTATACATTTCTATATTTGGTAATTTTTCAAAAAGTTCAATTTTGGGAAAGTTGTGTAAAAGATCCATAACATGCTAAGTTTTGAAAAAAGTTCCTATACAAGGTAATCCTTGAAGAATGTATACATTTTAATATTGGGTTAACTTGAAAAAAGTATTATTTTGGGTATGTTTTGAAAAAAAAATCCTTTGGATGGAAAGAATTAAAAAAAGTTTAAATTTCTATATACCCAAACATTTCAAAAAGTTATATTTTCGGTATGTTTTAAAAATAAGTTTAAAATGTTTCATTTTCAAAAAAGTATACATTTCTATATTTGGTTATTTTTCAAAAAGTTCAATTTTGGGAAAGTTGTGTAAAAGATCCATAACATGCTAAGTTTTGAAAAAAGTTCCTACACAAGGTAATCCTTGAAGAATGTATACATTTTAATATTGGGTTAACTTGAAAAAAGTTCTATTTTGGGTATGTTCTGGAAAAAAATCTTATGGATGGTAAGAGTTAAAAAAAATTTAAATTTCTATATACCCAAACTTTTCAAAAATTTATATTTTGAGTATGTTTTAAAAATAAGTTTATAAATGGTTCGTTTTCAAAAAAGTATACATTTCTATATTTGGTAATTTTTCAAAAAGTTCAATTTTGAGAAAGTTGTGTAAAAGTTCCATAACATGCTAAGTTTTGAAAAAAGTTCCTACACAAGGTAATCCTTGAATAATGTATACATTTTAATATTTGGTTAACTTGAAAAAAGTTCTATTTTGGGTATGTTCTGGAAAAAAATCTTATGGATGGTAAGAGTGAAAAAAAGTTTAAATTTCTATATACCCAAACTTTTCAAAAAGTTATATTTTCGTTATGTTTTAAAAATAAGTTTATAAATAGCTCATTTTCAAAAAAGTATATATTTCTATATTTGGTAATTTTTCAAAAAGTTCAATTTTGAGAAAGTTGTGTAAAAGATCCATAACATGCTAAGTTTTGAAAAAAGTTTCTACACAAGGTAATCCTTGAAGAATGTATACATTTTAATATTGGGTTAACTTGGAAAAAGTTCTATTTTTGGTATGTTCTGGAAAAAAATCTTATGAATATGTAAGTACTAAAAAAAGTTTAAATTTCTATATACCCAAACTTTTCAAAAAGTTATATTTTCGGTATGTTTTAAAAATAAGTTTATAAAAGGCTCATTTTCAAAAAAGTATACATTTCTATATTTGGTAATTTTTCAAAATGTTCAATTTTGCGAAAGTTGTGTAAAAGATCCATAACATGCTAAGTTGTGTAAAAAGTTCCTATACAAGGTAATCCTTGAAGAATGTATACATTTTAATATTGGGTTAACTTGAAAAAAGTTTTATTTTGGGTATGTTTTGAAAAAAAAATCCTATGAATGGTAAGAGTTAAAAAAAGTTTAAATTTCTATATACCCAAACTTTTCAAAAAGTTATATTTTCGGTATGTTTTAAAAAAAAGTTTATAAATGGCTCATTTTCAAAAAAGTATACATTTCTATATTTGGTAATTTTTCAAAAAGTTCAATTTTGGGAAAGTTGTGTAAAAGATACATAACATGCTAAGTTTTGAATAAAGTTCCTACACAAGGTAATCCTTGAAGAATGTATACATTTTAATATTGGGTTAACTTGAAAAAAGTTCTATTTTGGGTATGTTCAGGAAAAAAATCTTATGAATGGTAAGAGTGAAAAAAAGTTTAAATTTCTATATACCCAAACTTTTCAAAAAGTTATATTTTCGGTATGTTTTAAAAATAAGTTTAAAATGTTTCATTTTAAAAAAAGTATACATTTCTATATTTGGTAATTTTTCAAAAAGTTCAATTTTGGGAAAGTTGTGTAAAAGATCCATAACATGCTAAGTTCTGAAAAAAGTTCCTAGACAAGGTAATCCTTGAAGAATGTATACATTTTAATATTGGGTTAACTTGAAAAAAGTTCTATTTTGGGTATGTTCTGGAAAAAAATCTTATGGATGGTAAGTGCTAAAAAAAGTTTAAATTTCTATATACCCAAACTTTTCAAAAAGTTATATTTTCAGTATTTTTAAAAAAAAGTTTATAAATGGCTCATTTTCAAAAAAGTATACATTTCTATATTTGGTAATTTTTCAAAAAGTTCAATTTTGGAAAAGTTGTGTAAAAGATCCATAACATGCTAAGTTTTGAAAAAAGTTCCTACACAAGGTAATCCTTGAAGAATGTATACATTTTAATATTGGGTTAACTTTAAAAAAGTTTTATTTTGGGTATGTTTTGAAAAAAAAATCCTATGAATGGTAAGAGTTAAAAAAAGTTTAAATTTCAATATACCCAAACTTTTCAAAAAGTTATATTTTCGGTATGTTTTAAAAAAAAGTTTATAAATGGCTCATTTTCAAAAAAGTATACATTTCTATATTTGGTAATTTTTCAAAAAGTTCAATTTTGGGAAAGTTGTGTAAAAGATCCATAACATGCTAAGTTTTGAAAAAAGTTCCTATACAAGGTAATCTTTGAAGAATGTATACATTTTAATATTGGGTTAACTTGAAAAAAGTTCTATTTTGGGTATGTTCTGGAAAAAAATCTTATGGATTTTAAGAGTTAAAAAAAGTTTAAATTTCTATATACCCAAACTTTTCAAAAAGTTATATTTTCGGTATGTTTTAAAAAAAAGTTTATAAATGGCTCATTTTCAAAAAAGTATACATTTCTATATTTGGTAATTTTTCAAAAAGTTCAATTTTAGGAAATTTGTGTAAAAGATCCATAACATGCTAAGTTTTGAAAAAAGTTCCTACACAAGGTAATCCTTGAAGAATGTATACATTTTAATATTGGGTTAACTTGAAAAAAGTTCTATTTTGGGTATGTTCTGGAAAAAAATCTTATGGATGGTAAGAGTTAAAAAAAGTTTAAATTTCTATATACCCAAACTTTTCAAAAAGTTATATTTTCGGTATGTTTTAAAAAAAAGTTTATAAATGGCTCATTTTCAAAAAAGTATACATTTCTATATTTGGTAATTTTTCAAAAAGTTCAATTTTGGGAAAGTTGTGTAAAAGATACATAACATGCTAAGTTTTGAATAAAGTTCCTACACAAGGTAATCCTTGAAGAATGTATACATTTTAATATTGGGTTAACTTGAAAAAAGTTCTATTTTGGGTATGTTCTGGAAAAAAATCTTATGGATGGTAAGAGTGAAAAAAAGTTTAAATTTCTATATACCCAAACTTTTCAAAAAGTTATATTTTCTGTATGTTTTAAAAATAAGTTTATAAATAGCTCATTTTCAAAAAAGTATATATTTCTATATTTGGTAATTTTTCAAAAAGTTCAATTTTGAGAAAGTTGTGTAAAAGATCCATAACATGCTAAGTTTTGAAAAAAGTTTCTACACAAGGTAATCCTTGAAGAATGTATACATTTTAATATTGGGTTAACTTGGAAAAAGTTCTATTTTGGGTATGTTCTGGAAAAAAATCTTATGAATATGTAAGTGCTAAAAAAAGTTTAAATTTCTATATACCCAAACTTTACAAAAAGTTATATTTTCAGTATGTTTTAAAAATAAGTTTATAAATGGCTCATTTTCAAAAAAGTATACATTTCTATATTTGGTAATTTTTCAAAAAGTTCAATTTTGGGAAAGTTGTGTAAAAGATCCATAACATGCTAAGTTTTGAAAAAAGTTCCTTCACAAGGTAATCCTTGAAGAATGTATACATTTTAATATTGGGTTAACTCGAAAAAATTTCTATTTTGGGTATGTTCTGGAAAAAAATCTTATGGATGGTAAGAGTGATAAAAAGTTTAAATTTCTATGTACCCAAACTTTTCAAAAAGTTATATTTTCGTTATGTTTTAAATATAAGTTTAAAAATGGCTCATTTTCAAAAAAGTATATATTTCTATATTTCGTAATTTTTCAAAAAGTTCAATTTTGAGAAAGTTGTGTAAAAGATCCATAACATGCTAAGTTTTGAAAAAAGTTTCTACACAAGGTAATCCTTGAAGAATGTATACATTTTAATATTGGGTTAACTTGGAAAAAGTTTTATTTTGGGTATGTTCTGGAAAAAAATCTTATGGATGGTAAGTGCTAAAAAAAGTTTAAATTTCTATATACCTAAACTTTTCAAAAAGTTATATTTTCAGTATGTTTTAAAAATTTGTTTATAAATGGCTCATTTTCAAAAAAGTATACATTTCTATATTTGGTAATTTTTCAAAAAGTTCAATTTTGGGAAAGTTGTGTAAAAGATCCATAACATGCTAAGTTTTGAAAAAAGTTTCTACACAAGATAATCCTTGAAGAATGTATACATTTTAATATTGGGTAAACTTGAAAAATGTTCTATTTTGGGTATGTTCTGGAAAAAAAATCTTATGGATTTTAAGAGTTAAAAAAAGTTTAATTTTCTATATACCCAAACATTTCAAAAAGTTATATTTTCGGTATGTTTTAAAAAAAAGTTTATAAATGGCTCATTTTCAAAAAAATATACATTTCTATATTTGGTAATTTTTTTAAAAGTTCAATTTTGGGAAAGTTGTGTAAAAGATCCATAACATGCTAAGTTTTGAAAAAAGTTTCTACACAAGGTAATCCTTGAAGAATGTTTACATTTTAATATTGGGTTAACTTGGAAAAAGTTTTATTTTGGGTATGTTCTGGAAAAAAATCTTATGGATCGTAACTGCTAAAAAAAGTTTAAATTTCTATATACCTAAACTTTTCAAAAAGTTATATTTTCAGTATGTTTTAAAAATTAGTTTATAAATGGCTCATTTTCAAAAAAGTATACATTTCTATATTTGGTAATTTTTCAAAAAGTTCAATTTTGAGAAAGTTGTGTAAAAGATCCATAACATGCTAAGTTTTGAAAAAAGTTTCTACACAAGGTAATCCTTGAAGAATGTATACATTTTAATATTGGGTTAACTTGAAAAATGTTCTATTTTGGGTATGTTCTGGAAAAAAAATCTTATGGATTTTAAGAGTTAAAAAAAGTTTAAATTTCTATATACCCAAATATTTCAAAAAGTTATATTTTCGGTATGTTTTAAAAAAAAGTTTATAAATGGCTCATTTTCAAAAAAATATACATTTCTATATTTGGTAATTTTTTTTAAAGTTCAATTTTGGGAAAGTTGTGTAAAAGATCCATAACATGCTAAGTTTTAAAAAAAGTTCCTATACAAGGTAATCCTTGAAGAATGTATACATTTTAATATCGGGTTAACTTGAAAAAAGTATTATTTTGGGTATGTTTTGAAAAAAAAATCCTTTGGATGGAAGAATTAAAAAAAAGTTTAAATTTCTATATACCCAAACTTTTCAAAAAGTTATATTTTCGGTATCTTATAAAAATAAGTTTAAAATGTTTCATTTTCAGAAAAGTATACATTTCTATATTTGGTAATTTTTCAAAAAGTTCAATTTTGGGAAAGTTTTGTAAAAGATCCATAACATGCTAAGTTTTGAAAAAAGTTCCTACACAAGGTAATCCTTGAAGAATGTATACATTTTAATATTGGGTTAACTTGAAAAAAGTTCTATTTTGGGTATGTTCTGGAGAAGAATCTTATGGATGGTAAGAGTTAAAAAAATTTAAATTTCTATATACCCAAACTTTTCAAAACGTTATATTTTCGGTATGTTTTAAAAATAAGTTTATAAATGGCTCATTTTCAAAAAGGTATAAATTTTTTTATTTGGTAATTTTTCAAAAAGTTAAATTTTGAGAAATATCAAAGTCAGATCAGGTGCATAAACAGCATAAAATCTTCATCCCCAAATAAATACAACCGAAATTCATATGAATAACAGCATACGTCCATGTAAGATTTTAAACAAGCATGCAAAAGAAATAGAAATCGTGAGGGTGACATTTACCTTCTGAAATGTAGTTTGAGTTTGGAAAACGGAAGTTGGAAGATTGAAGGTTGAAGGTAAACGGCCTGGGTGATTTGGGATCTAGGGTTCGTAGAGAGAAAACGATGGATATTACAGGTTAAGAAACACAGAGAATACCGAAAAGGAAATGGGAAAGAAAAACCTCTGAAGAGCATAAAATGCTTGCCGCTAAACTTCACAATTTATATTGGTATTACAACGTCTTAAAATTTAACCTAGTGCTAGGTTACTTACCTTTAACCTTTTTTTTTTTTTCCAACGGTAAGTTTGCCGCCTTATTCTTTCCAAATTGATTTACTTTAATTACTAACCTAGGTTACTTACCACCACCGGTTTTTTTTTTTTTTTTACTTTTTAATTAACTAAGTACTAACCCACCTTCTTAATAAGCTTTTTTAAAAATTTCATTATAATTGGGCCGACGAAAATAATAATAATGGCCCAATAATATGTTATTTTTACGGTGAATAATAGACTGATATACGAACTTCGTATAAAATAAAATAAAAATATAAAAATAACATGTTTAGTAAATAAAAAACATACTTTAAAAAATAAAATTATTATTATTTTATTTTGAATATCTCTATATTAATTAAGGTTATAACTAATTCACTTCACTACCAAATAAGTAGGAAATAATTTTCATTTTCATTTTCATTTTCATTTTCAACAACCACCACCGACAACCTTGTTATAGGTTCGGCGATCACTACCAGCACCTCCGCCAGCATCCACATTTTTTTCATAACATGTACAGAAGAATAATGTTATTTTGTATATAATACAAAAATAACTTTTTCATTTTGTATATGTTCCAGAAATAAATTTGAAAATTATAATAAAAAATTTAAAATATGAATGTTAGATTCTATACATGTTATAATTTTTGTACAATTTAGAGAATAACGCGCATACAAAATTATTTATAATTTTTGTACAGCTTACAAAATGACCCGGGTACATAATTATTTATAATTTATGTACAACTAAAAGAGTGACCCGAGTACAAAATTATTTACAATTAACATAATGACTCGCGTACATAACTATTTACAATTAGTTGCAGTTTACAAAATTATTTACAATATCTATACAACTTATAAAATGATTCACTTACATAATTATTTACATTTTGTGTACAACTTACATAATGATCTGCGTACATAATTATTTAAAATTCATGTACAACTTATAGAATGACCCATTTATAAAATTATTTATAATTTTTGTATAACTTACATAATGACCTGCGTACATACTATTTATAATTTCTGTGCAACTTACAAAATGGCCTACTTACATGATATATTCTCTTCAGTAAGGGCATTGGGCTCAAGAGATGATACATTCTCTCTCAAAAAATTGATGACAGGAACATAAGCAGACAATTGAATTTTGCAAGAGACAAAGACCATCACTTTGAGAGGATGTTAGAGGCATTGTCCCACATTACTTAAACATGATACTAATGTAAAGTTTATAAGTAATCATGAGACTTAGCTACCTTAGAGGTTAACCTTTTAGGAGAAGATACTTCGTGTTACTTATACATTATATAAAACTAACAGTGAATTAGACAAAGTGCTTAAACAAATAATCCATAACCACTAAACAATATTTATATGTCCATGATCTTTAGAATATAAAATGTTATGATCAGTATGTAAATAAAATGTAGAACCATGAGAACAATATTTTTATTGCAAAGAGAACTTAGGGATTTGGTCGCACATGGAGGAGACATATAGCCCTACTACTAGCTCTCAACTATACACGTGGGATATTTAATCAATAAGGAGGAGACATTAAGTACTAGTGCTAGCTCTCAACTACTCATGTGGGGAACTTGGTTGATAAAACCATTAAAATGGCTCAGTTAGTTCTACTAATACGTGAGTAATGTGCACACTAACTTAATTGAACCTGTCATCATACTGAACTTGTAACTTGATACTAAACTTGTAATATCATACTAAGTTGGTAGACACTATAATAAGCTAAACTGGACCAAATCTGTTGGTCATGATGTCTTACCATATTATTGCATATCTGAATTTTGAATAGAGCCAATTATCATGAATACATGAGGGCAAGTACTTTTGTAGTTATAAAATATTTACTAAACTTGCAAGCTGATATAAAAACTAGTATATGTAATAAAATTGATTTAATCTTAATTTGATTGAAACTTAGCTTACATATATTTGACTGATTCTAATAATGAAAATAAGATATATTCTCATGGTGTACAAGTTCTTCAAGTATATTGAAATTGATATATATTTTTTCAATACTAGTTAACATGAATACACTTTTCATAAATATGCAACTTGTACAAATTGGATTACTTGAACATGAATGCAGTTCAAAACAATACTATCCATACTTAGAAAATAATTGGATATTCACTCGCAGTACTATGTCACTATTGGTTCTCTACGTGTACTGTAGGGTCTGCTTGCTCAACTCTTCTTAGATAATCATATTTGTGTTAGAACAAAAATTACGACATAGCTTGCTTATTTAATTAAAATAGAAAGCACACTAACATTTATAAAACAGGTTTTGTTAATAGTTGTTTGCCTATGATCATTGTACTTTAAATAGTTTATGGTACTCCTAAAGCTACCCTTGTACATGCACATATAACTTTTGTATAAATGTCTAAATTTATTTATGTAAAAACATACAAAAAAATTGACATTTCAAACTTTAAAATCAGATATTACACACTCAAATATCATAAAAAAAACCCTTTCAAATTCATAGAAAACCAATTATTTCAAAATAATTTTTCTCGGCACAATTGCAACAGGACGTACCTTTAGTTAAGTTGTTATAAATTTGTCTAGAAAACTCGAAATAACACACCGTAAAACCATATTAAATTAGACATCTTAAGCTTTAAAACAAGAATAAAATGTCCAATTGCAATCGGTAAAATTATTTCAAATAACAAAAATCTGATTGGTTTTTCAAACAGCTTTTCCAGCACTTCTTTCACTTGATATATCATTGGTTAAACAGGCATAACTTTGTCTAGAAATATCAAAATAACAAACCGTAAAATGTTTCAAACATTAGACATGTGAAGCATTAAAACAAGATATAATTGCTCAAATCAAAACTCTATAACCAGGTCAGGACTCGCCCCAGCTCAACACTAGAGCATGTGACGTGTCCTGAGGAAACATAATAACTAACATTCTAAATGGACCTTGGCTTAACATGAAAATTTTGTGTAAGAAATTTGTAAAAATTTGGGCAGAGTTTTCCTTAATTATTGAACTATCTTCCCTGCAATAAATGACCATAGTTCTAAAATACAAAAATTTCACAATCCAGCAAACCTCATCTAACTTTTACATAACTAGAAAGTGGCTCATGGCCAAGTATAACTATACACTGTCAGATACATACTATACACCACATAAGACTTTTGTTCGCTAGTCCAAGACGTAACTGCCCAAAAATACACTATAAAAACTGGAATGGAGATAAAAATAACCTAGACTGCACAATAATAGATGGATTCTAAGCCTCCAGACTCACGTGATGTGGTCTTAAAACCTGTTACCTGGGGGAGGAAAATAATATAAAGGGTGAGCTTGAGAGCCCAGTGAGTGGATAAGTTTTATAAAATAGTGTAATAATCATGTCAACTTCATATGAATTGTTTATGAATTATCATGATATATAAATATATGTTGACAACAATATTTTGTACATAGTTTTTATGATAATTAATGTACTCATACATGCATAACCTGAATTTCATAAAATAACTGTAATTTGATACATGTGAAAACTATGAATAACATGCTCATGACATAATGAAATAATATTCTGATAAAAATATATGTTCATGATCTTTAAAATATAATAATGCTATGATTAGTATATGAATAAAGTATATAACCACGATAAATGTATTTTTATTGCCAAGAGAACTTGGGGATCTGATCGCACACGGAGGAGACATTTAGCACTTGCACTAGCTCTCAACTACATATGTGTGATATTAATCGCACATGGAGGAGACATTTAGCACTATTGCTAGCTCTCAACTACTCGTGTGGGAAACTTGCTTGATACATGCCATAAAATGGAGCAGTTGACTTTGCTGATACATGAGTCATGTGCACACTGACTTAACTGAACTTGTAATATCATACTTAGTCAGTAAACATCATAGTAAGCTGAACTGGACTAAATTTGTTGATCATGATGTCTTACCAAGTCACAGCATATCTGAATGCTAAATATAACCAACTATCATGAATACATGAGGGAAAGTACTCTAGCAACTATAAAATATTTGTGAAACTTGCAAGATTTTACAAAACTTAGTATTATTAATAAAATTGATTTAATCATAGCTTGCTTGCAAATTATCTTTCATTTAGTTGACTGATTCTATTAATAAAAAGGAAATATGTTCTCATGTTGTAAAAGTTCTTGAAGTGCATTGAAATTGACATATGTTTTTCTAACACTAGTTAACATGAATGCACTTTTCATAAATATGCAACTTGTATAAATTGGATTTACTTGAACATGAATGTTTTTCAAAACAATACTATCCATGCTTTATAAATAATTAAATATCCACTCATAGAAAAATGTCTCTATTGGTCCTCTACGTGTCCTGTAGGTTCTGCGTGCTCAACTCTTCCTAAATAACCACACTTGTGTCAGAATAAGAATAATTTCACAGCTTGCTTATTTAATTTAAATTGAAAGGTACTTTAACATTTATAAAATAGGGAATGTTGATAGTTATTTGACTTTGACTATTGCAATTTAAATAGTTTTAGGGTACTCATAAACCTACCCTTGTATAATCATATATAACTTTTGGTAGAATGTCTAAATTCATTTCTGTAAAAACATACGAAAAATAGATATTTCAAATTTTAAAATCAGTTATTACACACTCAATTATCATATATATAACCCCTTTCAAATCCATAGAAACCAATTACTTTCAACAATTTTTCTCACCAAAATTGCAGCAGGACGTACCTTTATTTATGTTGCTATAAATTTGTCTAGAAAACTCGAATAACACACAGTAAAATCCATATTAAAATAGACATCTTAAGCTTTAAAATAAGACATCAAACATCCAATTCCAATCAGTAAAACTATTTTAATTAACAAAAATCCAATTGGTTTTTTCAAACAGTTTTCCTAGCACTTCTTTCACTTGACATATCCTTGGTTAAACAAGCATAACTTTGTCTAGAAATATCGAAACGACAAACCATAAAAATTTTCAAACACTAGACATGTCAATATTTAAAAAAGATATAATTTGATCAAATCCAAATTTTATAACCATTTAAAATATCAAAAATACCGAGAGCTCTTGTAGTTCGTGTTTCATAAAACGACTTTCATTTAATTAGGTATAACTTTGCGTAGAAAACTCCAAATTATGAACCATAAAATTTCTTATAAACTAGACATCCGGAGATGTTCAGAAATATAATTTTCAAACCCAAATTAGTAAAGGAAGTTTCTCAGTTTTTATTTCAATTTTCGGAAAACAGTTTTAAATGAAGTTCAAAACATCACAAATGACTTGTTGTTGGATAATTTTTGAAAATTTCATCCATGGATGATATATTTGTGTTAACATAATATTTTTCAGATCATAAACATAATTCAATCAAAAGAAATGAAAAAGAAGGAAGTTTGAATACATACCCAAAATATCTTGACTGGTAGTTTGGATTTTCTTGTTGAAAATGGTGGAAATTTCTATTTCAAAAAAAATTATTCTGCTCTCTATAGAAAAGGAGGAAGAAGAAGAGAAGAAAACATAAGAGACTTTATTTTTTTCAATTTTTTTTTACATATGTCACAAGAGGAGACAAAAGAGAAGGTTGCTGGTGATAATTCATTTTTAGGTAAAATGACTAAATTACCCTTGTCTCATAACAAGAAAAGTTTTAAGAGTTAGGGGTATTGTGGTAATTTTGCTCAAAATTTTCAAAATTTAATTTAAACACTTTTTGATTATTGAAACATCTAAATATTAAGGGTAAGATCATAAAAATTTTGGGAATATAAGTTTGACTAAAATTTTAGTTCATGTAAGGAATAGGGTGTTACAAACCATTTCAAATACCAAAAATACCGAGGGCTTTTACAGTTTGTGTTTCATAAACTAACATTCATTTAAATAAGTATAACTTTGCGTAGAAAACTCCGAATTACAAACCGTAAAATTTGTGACAAACTAGACATCCAGATATTTTTAGAAATATAATTTACAAATGCTAATTCATTTTTTATTTTCTCAGTTTTCATTTCAATTTTCAGACAAATAGTTTCATATGAAGTTTAAAACATCACAAATATTTTTTTCTTGAATTATTTTTGAAAATTTCATCCATGGATTATCCATTTGTTTTAAAAATGTGTTTTGCAGATCATATACAGAATCTTAAGCAAGAGAAATGAAAAATAAAGGAATCTTGAATACATACCCAAAATGTCTTGAATGGTTGTTTGAATTTCTTGTTGAAAATTGTGGAAATTCTATTTCAAAAAGGAATAGGAAGAAGAAACAATTGAATATCTGCTCAAGTTTCATACGGATTAGGCCTCCTAAATTGAGGATATGTATTCATCTAAGGCAAACTCACTTGAGGACAAGTGTCCTCAAGCAGCTTATGCTTAGGCACCTTTTTTTATTTTTTATTTCTGATGACATGTGTCACTAAGAGGAGAAAAAGAGAAAGATGCTGATGAGAATTATTTGTGAAAAGACTAAAATACCCATGTCCCATAACAAGAAAAGTTTTAAGAGTTAGGGGCATTTTGGTAACTTTCTTCAAAATTTACAAAATTTAATTTAAACACTTTTTGACTATTAAAACATCTTCACCTCACAAATTAAGCTCATAAGTTTCATTTTCTAAATATTGAGGGCAAGATCATAATAATTTTGAAAATATAAGTTTGACTAAAATTTTAATTCGTGTAAGAATAGGGTGTTACATTTAATTAGCGTTCACATAATCCCCTATTAAAACTGAGCAGTCTGTGAGCCTACCAAAATTAGACCACTTAATTTTAGCCCATTAAATTAAATAGTTAATATAATTTAATAGGAATTATATGTTGCTCAATATTGTAGGAAACATAATTTCCTAACAATCTCCCACTTGGGCTACATATTATTCTTGAAATAATTATATCACAAAATTTCTTAGGCATGCATCTGTATGCTATTTATCTTTAAACTGCTCCTTAAACAATCTGGTCCACCTCATATATTAATAATGGAACCGCTGCGGCTTTTGTCACAATACAGTCGTGACTAAACTACGACGATCACCATACTAATACACTCAATGACATAGATCAAACATGGATGTGTGGCATGAAAATTACATGCAATGTGATCTCAGACATGCCTATTTCCAACTGCTCCTACTTTAGACCTTAATAAGGTCAATCCAAAGTCCTTAATGCAATGCGAACATTGCACATAGAAAACGTAAGTAAGCTCAGAAGTATAATCATAAACCCTCAACTTTATTCTGCAGAAAATAATTAATACAATGTCTAAAGTAAAACATATAAAACAAAAATGACTCCCACTAAACCAAACTATTATCATGAATAACACCCATATGAGTAGTGTGCTCATGAAAGACCTTAGGCATTAAACCCTTGGTTAATGGGTCAGATAGCATATAATCTATTCCTATATGTTTCAAAGAAATCTGCCTATCTTGAACTCTTTTCTTAGCAACTAGAAACTTGATGTCAATAACCCGATGACCTCTAAATTGTTTGGTCTTTGATAAGTGAGTATGTAGTCTTTTGTTCTCCTTAAGTAAAGCATCATGTGTTTGATTGCCTTCTAGTGCTACATACCTGGATCATTCAAATATCTGCCTAAAACTCCCACTATAAATGTTATATCAGGACGAGTTCAAACTTGATCGTACATTAGACTCCCCATTGCTGACATATAAGGAATCTTCTGCATCTCTTTCGTTTCAAATCATTATTGGAGTAATGTTTTAGATTATACTTGTCTCCTTTAGCCATGGGCATGTTGATGTGCAAATTATAGTACTCGCAAGTGTACGAATCCCTTGTAGCAAGTGATAAGCAAACCTCCGATGTAGATCTCTCAAGCAATTGCAATGGTTTTAAACAATCTTTTTCTTAATCTTTTTAAAGTCCTAAAGAAACTAAAACACTAACTACTTAGAATTCTAGAAATACTAAAACTCTAAATAATTAGAATCCTAAGTCTAATAAAACTGTAAACGAAGTTGGATTTGAGAGCAAGATCAATGGTGGTGAACAAATAAAGAAAACAATAATGCAAACTTTGAATTAACTCAAAAAGGTTTTAAGCATCAATGGAGGATATATGGACGTTTAGTTTGGTTGACCATGCTTACATCGAAATGTTATGGTGAATTAACATGAACGTTCTAATAAATAATATTATCGGCTTTCCTTTTATTTACGAAAATTTCTACGATTGGGTAATTCTCTTTGTTGATTAACTAATCAATATCTTACGATCGGGTATATTAAATAGTAATCAAATTATCCACAAGAAAAAATATGTCAATCAAACCAATGCCATGACTAGGTCATCAATTTGAAGTTTTGATTAAGTTTTTCAAAGAAAAGTCAAGGTGACGTTCCTAAAACTAAACTCTAAGATTTTTCAATCTATTTATGAATCTCAAATTGGCCCATGAAAATCCACAAGTAAACATTTAAACAAATTCTTAATCAAAAGAAATTTTATTTATTTTATGCAAGAAAATTATTCACTATAACAAATCTAGCAAACATGGCAACATAAACTAAACATCCATAGTTAAATTAAACCAAACATGTTTAGATTAATATTCATAGACAAATATAATCTAACATATATTCTAGAGAGGAAAGAAGAAGAAGAAATATCTAACAACAACAAGTAACCTAAATCTAGATAACACAATTGGCTTGGATGATGTTTCCTTCTCCAAAAGCTTGATCTTCGATCTTAAAAGGCTTATTGTTTCCTTTAGATGTGTCTCTCTCGCCTCCCTAGGATGTGACAAAGCTCCAAAACCTAGTTTAGTTTAGTAGAAAATTGTCCCTAAGTTGTGTGAAAAAATTGTATGTAATGTTGAAAACGTAAGGGGTTTTTATAGATGTAAGGGTTGTACAGAATTGGGACTCTCCAAAAATACAAGCACGCCACGGCACAAGCCAAAAAATTGTCCCATACAGAAATCAGAGAGTAGCGCGTTGCGGCACAATTGATTATGTAACCTTTACAAACTGGTTGATTTTTGATGTAAGGCTTACATGCCTTAGTCTTTTTTTCTCCTAGGTTGCTATTTGAGTGCTTACATTATTCATATCTTTTGAAGCTAAAAACACCTAAAATATATAAAAATATACCGTGACTTCGAATTGATAGATTTATGCAAATAATTAAATAAAAGAGTTATAATCAAGTCTATTTGTCACAATTAAGCACAATAAATAAAAGAATATTAGTACTTTTTAAGCCCTCATCACTTGTCTCCTAGTTTACTACCTTTCATGTCGAATCTACTCAAAATCCAAGGATACCTCTAGAACGATCTCTCAATATATGAATACCTAATACAAAAGAGGCATTACCAAGATCTTTCATTTTGAATTTTGTCGTTAGAAATTTCTTGATTTCGTGCAATAAGCCTATATCGCTGCTAGCGAGTAGAATGTCATCTACATATAATACCAGGAGAATACATTTACTCCTAGTGAAACATTCTTAGTTTAGTAATAAAAAATGTATAGAGAACAAAATAAACATGCATACTCACATTTAATAAACATGTCATGGAAATAAAACAAGACTTAAAAATAATCCAAATTTGAGGACCCATCTCAAGATACCTAGCACAACATCAATTCCTAGTCTTTGGATAGAGAAATTAACTGTAAATGGTACTCTTAGTGCAATGATCAAATATTGACAATTAGTTTTGTCAAACAACAACCTTTCTTTGGACTAACTTTTTTTCACATGAAAAATTAAAAGTCTTTATATTCGTCACGCATTTACCATCACAGGTGCATTGTTTTTTGGACAAACTGTGTCTTCCTTTGGGCCAAGCACAGTTCGCATAAATAAGTCTGCATAAATAATTTCTTGGTAATTGTAATTTTATAAAAAATAATTTAGAAAAAGAACAAAAATAGTACTGTAAAACTTGTAATAACAAAATAGCACCCTTTGTATTCAAATCATATATTTTCATAATTGAAAAAATGATTGTTACATAATTTTTTTACACCCGTTCAAATTAAATGGCAAAAATTTAGACTCGTTTAATGTTAAACATCATTCAATATTATTAGATGCTATTTTTATTATTATAATTTTTAATTTTTAGTAATTTTATAAATAAATTCAACTAAGAGTGATGGTTAAGGATCATATAATATGTACTTCTTGCTAGGAGTGGGTTTTTTTTTAAATAAAAAACCAACCAACTAACTCGAGTTTAGGTCCAAACCGAAGCTTTTTTTTTTTGGAGGTTGGTTGGTCAAACTTTGAATATATGTAGAGTGACAATCCGATCATGGGTTTTATTCGTAGTGTGTATATATATATATATATGCGCACTTGTGTGAAATAAAATTTTGGTTGACAGTAATCGTAATCGTAATGGAAATCATTCTGGGCATTATTGTGTTTGTTTTGAGTGTACTCTATAATAGAATGTAAAGAGATTACAGCAGTAGCAGTAATTCTCTTTACACCTACAGGCCTTAGGAATACGCTATAAGGTTCATTTTGTTTTTCACAATTTGTATAATCATTTATGATTTTTTTTGCTCATTCTATCTCTTTTAGTAATAAAAAAGTTTATTTTTTAGTTTTATTTCATTTATAATTTTATAATCTTTATTTTAATATTATTATTTATTGTGATTACACTGCTTAAATAAACATTGTAATAATAATATTATTTCCTTTACATTCAATTCTATTACAATTATCATTCCCATTACTTTTAAATTCAGCGAACCAAATGCCACCTAACTGTTGTAATACCCCTTCTTAACTCATGCTATGTTTTAAGGTTCGAAAATATTTTTTATCACAATTTGATGTATATATTAATCCACATGGCATAGGCCTCCTTTAGACTTTTACAATCATTTTTTTATTCTACATTTTTAAGTCTACAATTAATTAATAATTATACTGTAACGATCCAAAAAATAATAATAATAATAACAATGATAATAATGTTAATTTGAAAAAGGGCGTGTTTGTATTGGAATATGATTGTAATTAAGTTACTTAAAAATTTTGAGTTTGTATTCAACAAGGAAACAAAACAAAATAAAAAGCCTAAAATAAAGAGAGTGAAATATTTTCACGTTAAATCTTTTTTTCTCTCTCCCTCCTCTCTTTGGTTTCTAGCTTTCTAGGTCTTCAAGCAACCATAGACGCAATTTCAAGGTAAGAATCTAATCCCAAAACTCACAATTTTTTTGGGTAGTTTTCATATGTTTTTATTAAAGGTTTTAAGGAAAAATAAAAAATTCTAAATTTTTATGATGCAACTCTACATAATCTGAGTTTTCTATAAAATTTTGTGGCTTTTTATGACTAAAATTAAGAGGAAAAAAAAGAGGCTAGAATGAAATCTCAAAACCCTAAAATTCTGAGTCAAGTGTATGTTTTGATAATTTTGAAATAGTTAAGTTCTTAATTAGGACTTGGAATTTTTATTACAAAATATAGACATGTTTTCTAGTTTAATGGTTTTTGAATAACTCAAAAATAATTTATTTTCTAATTTTCGTGAATTTTTTAAGTTAGATCTGAAAATTTGAAATTATGCAAATTTTTTTTGCATTAACATCCAAAATAAAAATATTTTTAGACTCTTTAACCTAGTTATTTTAATATAAAATTTTACTAACAGCTTTAAATATATGTTATTGATTGTTTATGAAAATTTCGAAGCCAAATTATTTTTATAGAATATTTGAGATATTTTTCAATAAGGAGTACTTGGACTAGAAAATTTCCTAACAGATTTCTTAAACTGATTTTCATGTATGTTTTGAATATGATTCTTGTATCATTTGAATTTGAAAATTTTATTACAAATAGATACATATGTCTAGTTTGACTCCAAGAAATTTTACGATGAAACTAATTTTTAATGTTCGGTAACAAATCATGTATTAGGACATGTTCAGGTTTGCTTAGATTTTTAGGTTATAATAAGTGTCCTATATTTTCCTTGGGATACTATTCTAAAAGTGTAAAGGGAATTTTAGAACATAAATTATTTATCAAAAGTGTCATAATTTATGGAATCATACAAGGAATAGGATTTAAGAATGAATAAAAGAAAAATAAATATTTATATCCTTATATTTAAGATTATAAGTTGATTCTTTTATTCTTGAAAATTATAGGATAATATTGGTTGTGCCTAAATCATATGGAATAGTCAAATTTTACAGCATATTTCAAGTAAGTAAACTAACTCTACTTGAAATATTAAGTATATGTTTATTTGCTTGTCTAATTATATGATTGTTTGTAGTTATAAAAAGGTTCTTGTGTTATGTTATTGTTTGGAATAAAATAATGTTTTATGAATGTGTATGATCTATTTCTCAAGTTTTCCTATGTACAATTGAGCATTGTTTGACATATGTATTATTTCATGCATGTCATCATAAGCATAAGTTTTGTAAAAGCTTTTATTCATATGAAGCCTTTCAAAAGAAATAAGATCTTTCTAAGCAAAGTTTTCAAGAAAGCATATGTTTTGATAGGATGCCTAATCTTCCAAATATAAGTTAAGTGTCTTGAAGCGACACGATATGATAAGTTATGATAAGTTTAAGGGCCGTGTAAGGGAAGTGTCTCTCTTTTAAGTTAGGGTACACGGGGACTAAAGAGTCCTTACCTTTGGTTTGGAGGTAGTGTGCATGTGAGAATTATGTACGGAATTCCAATTTTGCTAAGTTATAAGTTAAGTCTCACTTGCATATGTCTTTCACACGTGCTAGTCTCCGACGGGTGACTTATGTAAGGCTCCACTATGATAAGTTTAAGGGATAATTCATGGTACTCCTAAAGAAAGAAATAAGCATTTTGAAAAGTATTTCTAAGAAATAGCAATGTTTTGCAAGCCTTACCCTATAAGCATAAGCATGTTATATAAGAAATAGAAATGCATTGCAAGCTTTATTACATAAGCATAAGCACGTTCTCAAGGAGACATAAATGCATTACAAGCATTACTCTATATGCATAAGCTTGTTATAAGAAAATGTTTTGTTAAGTATGATTTTTATGTTGTGTTGCTTAATATTTCAATTATGGTAAGTTTGCTTACTGAGTGTTATCACTCATTCAAGTTTCATTCATCAATTTTTAGGAACCCATGAGGAAGATTTGGCAACTTCATTAAAAATTGTTAGTCCCCTAGGTTGGTTTTAGTCTAGTGTACTAGGTTTATAAAATTTTGTTGCTAAATTTTATTATTATTAGGTTTTATAAATATTAAGCTTGAGGATATTAATATTTTAAATTGAGGATATTTACATTGGTAGACTGTTTGAGAACTTTATTCCGCATTTATGATCCTCTTTTGGTTTATTTAAGTATGGAAATTTTTAGGGATGTCACATGTACGTCACTAAAAAATTTGAATTTAAGGACAAATGTTCAAAAACATGATGTAATTAACAATTATTTTTTTAATTGTGAAAAATTATTTGAATACAAAAGTTGTTATTTTTATTATTATAAGTTAGTGCTATTTTTCTTGTTTTTTCAATATACTTTTAGTTGATATTGTAATACTCATTTTAAGAATAAATAATAAATAATTAATAATAAGTAGTAAAAAGTGAATTGTAATAAAATAAATTACTTGAGTTAATTAAGAAGATTATATATATATATATATATATATATAGGTTTGATAAATAAGTGGCATTTTAGTAAAAATTAATAGTAGGTAATATATGTTTTGTTAATTTAGAATGGTATTTTTGTAATAACTAATATTAAGTAATATATTTTTTGGTAATTTTGGAGGAAAAGACAAATAAATAGGAACAAAACATGGCATTGTCGATCATGTTAAGAAGAAATGAAGAAAAAAAGGACTGGCAATGGTAAGAATTAGTTGAGCAACAGCTCAATGTATCGAAATTTTAGTGAGAATTAATTGAGTGTAACACCCCATTTTTTTTACGAACTAAAATTTTACTCAAACTTATATTTCCAAAATTGTTATGATCTTACCCTTAATAATTAGAAAATAAAATTTATGAGCTTAATTTGTGAGGTGAAGATGTTTTAATAATCAAAAAGTGTTTAAATTAAATTATGTAAATTTTGAGCAAAATTACAAAAATGCCCCTAACTCTTAAACCTTTTATTGTTATGAGACAAGGGTATTTTAGTCTTTTCACCTTAAAAATAATTATCACCAGCAGCTTCTTCCTTGTCTTCTCTCGGTGACACACATTTAAAAAAAAAAAGAAGGGACAATATGATGAGCTAGTAAGAGACAATATGATGTCCTTACTAGCATCTCCTTATCTTCACCTTGGAGAGAATAATTCTCATCCGAGGACTCAATTCCTTCTTACATTTTCTTTCCTTTCTTCTCTCTTCTTGACATTTCTAAGAGAAAAAAAAAAATTTCAGAAATTGAAATGGGATTGCTTCACTAGATTCAACTTTTGCAACCAAACAATTCTTCAAGTGAATTCTTCAAGTGATTTTGGTATGTATACAAAGCTTCTTTCCCCTTTTAAATTCTGTTTATGATCTGAAAAACAGGTTTGTAACATAAAAGGATCAGCCATGGATGAAGTTTTCAAAAATAATTCAAGAGCAAGTCATTTGTAATGTTTTGAACTTCATGTAAAACTGTTTTTCAGAAAATTGAAATGAAAACTGGGAAACTTATACAACGAATTATGGTCTGTAAATTATATTTCTGAAAATACCTGGATGTCTAGTTTATCACAAATTTTACGGTTTGTAATTTGGAGTTTTCTACACAAAGTTATACCTATTTAAATGAAGGTTGTTTTATGAAACACAAACTGCAAGAGCTCTCGGTATTTTTGGTATTTTAAATGTTTATACAGCTTAGAATTTAACAAATTATATCTTATTTTAAAGCTTGACATGTCTATTATTTGAAACATTTTACGGTTTGTTATTTCGATATTTCTAGACAAAGTTATGGCTGTTTAATCAAAGATATGTCAAGTGAAAGGGGTGATGGGAAAACTGTTTGAAAAACCAAACGGATTTATGTAATTTGAAATAGTTTTACTGATTGGAATTGGATGAATTATATGTTGTTTTAAAGCTTAAGATATCTAGTTTAATATGAATTTTACGGTGTACTATTCCGAGTTTTCTAGACAAATTAATAGTCATTTAACTAAAGGTATGTTTTGCTCCAAGTGTGCTGAAAAATCAGTGTTGAAGTAATTGGTTTTCTAAGGACTTGAAAGGGTTTTTCATTTGATAAGTGAGTGTGTAATATCTGATTTTTAAGATTGAAATGCCTAATTTATGTATGTTTTTACAAAAATGAATTTAGGCATTTCTACCAAAAGTTATATGTGAATATATAAGGGTAGGTTAAGGGTATCCTAAAACTACTTAAAAACAACAATTAACTATTAACAACCCCTATTTTGGATATGTTAAAGTGTTTTATTAGTTTGACTTAAGTAAGCAAACTATGTTGCAATTCTTGTTCTAACACAAGTATGATTATCTAGGAAGAGTTGAGCAAGCAGATCCTACAGTACACGTAAAGAATCAACAGTGACATAGTACAGTGAGTGAATATCTAATTATTTCTAAAGCATGGATAACATTATTTTTGAAAAACATTCATGTTCAAGTAAATTCAATTTGTACAAGTTGCATATTTATGAAAAAGGGCATTCATGTTAACTAATATATCAATTTCAATGCACTTCAAAAACTTGTACACCATGAAAATATATTTCATTTTTATTAACAGAATCATTCAAGTAAATAAAGAAAATTTACAAGTAAGCTATGATTGAATCAATTTTATTACTTATACTAAGTTTTATACAAGCTTGCAAGTTCAACAAATATTTTACAGTTGCCAGAGTACTTCCCCTCATGTATTCATGATAGTTGGCTATACTCAGCATTCAGATAATGCAGTGACTTGGTAAGACATCGTGACCAACAGATTTGGTCCAATTCAGATTACTATGATGTTTACCAACTCAGTATGATATTACAAGTTCAGTATCATGTTACAAGTTCAGTATGATGACACGTTCAGTTAAGTCAGTGCGCACATGACTCATGTATCAGTAGAGCCAACTGAGCCATTTTAGTGGCTATATCAAGTTCCCCACACGTGTAGTTGAGAGCTAGTGCTAGTACCAAATGTCTCCTTATTGTGCAAATAAATTTCCCACACATGTAGTTGAGAGCTAGTGCTAGTACTACATGTCTCCTCCGTGTGCGATCAGATCCCCGAGTGCTCTTGGCAATAAATACGTTTTTCTCATGATTATGCATTTTATTTATATACTAATAATCATAGCATCATTATATTCTAAAAATCATGTACATGTAATTTTATCAGAATGTCATTTCATTATAAATCATGAACATGTCATTTACAGTTTCTTTTACAGGTACAAAATTATGATGATTTCATGAAACTCAGTTATGCATTTACGAGAACATTATTTTATCATAAAGACTATACGCAAATTATTATTATCAACATGTATTTCTTGATAATTCGTAAACAATTCATACATAGTTTACATGAGTACTATGTTATTTTATAAAACTTATCCACTCACTGAGCTTTCAAGCTCACCCTTTTACATTTATTTTTCCTCCCCCAGATAACAGGTTTTGAGGCCACATTACGTGAGTTCGGAGGCTTAGGTTTCATCTATTGTTGTGCAGTCTAGGTTGTTTTCATCTCCTTTCCAATTTGTTTAGTGTATTTTGGTAGTTATGTTTTGGACTAGTGATCAAAAGTCTTATGTGGTGAATAGTATGTATCTGACAGTGTATAGTTATGTTTGGCCATGAGTCCCTTTCTGGATATGTAAAATTATGTGAAGTTTGCTGGATTGTAGAATTCTATACTTTAGAAATAAAGTCTTTTATTGCAGGAAAGATAGTTCAATAATTAGGGGAATGCCAAATTTTTTTTTAAATTTCTTACGCAAAATTTTCAAGTTAAACTAAGGTCGATTCAGAATGTTAGATATTATGTTCCCTCAGGACACGTCACATACTCTAGTGTTGAGCTGGGGCGGGTCTCGACATTGAGTAACAGTTCAAGGCTTTAACTATAATTAGAGTTAGTCAGACGCATTATATACAAATACAATTTTATTTCTGGAGAAATTTTAGAATATAAATTGTAACGACCCAAATTTTTTTTAAAGAAATTTTTGGTAAGTTTTGAAAAAAAAATTAATTTTCTATATTGGGCAACTTATCAAAAAGTTCTGTTTTTAGTTAGTTTTATTAAAAGTTTCAATACTTGGTAACTTATAAAAAAGATTTATTTTGGGTATGTTTTAAAAAAAATTCTATACATGGTAAGTTTTGAAAAAAGTTTAAATTTTTATATACGCAAACTTATAAAAAAGTTATATTTTGGGTAAGTTTTGAAAAAAGTTTACATTTCTATATTTAGTAACTTATTAAAAAGTTATATTTTGGTAATACTGTGTAAAAGTTTAATTACTTGGTAAGTTTTTTTAAAAGTTTATATTTCTATTTTCGGTAAGTTTTAAAAAAGTTAAATTTTAGGTAACTTTTTAAAAAGGTTCATATACAAGGTAATTTTTGAAGAATGTTTACATTTCAATATTGGATAACTTATAAAAAAGATCTATTTTGGGTATGTTTTGAAAAAAAATCCTATACATGGTAAGTTTTGAAAAAAGTTTAAATTTTTATATACCCAAAGTTATCAAAAAGTTATATTTTGGGTAAGTTTTCAAAAAAGTTTTTATACATGGTAATTTTAGAAAAAAGATTAAATTTCTATATTTGGTATCCTATCAAAAAGTTATATTTTGTAAAAGTTTCATTACTAGGTAAGTTTTTAAAAAAAATTTAAATTTCTACTTTTGGTAAGTTCTGAAAAAGATATATTTTAGGTAAGTTTTGAAAAATGTTCGTATACTTGGTAATCTTTGAAGAATGTTTAATTTTCAATATTACATAACTTGTAAAAAAAGATCTATTTTGGATAAGTTTTGAAAAAAAAAACCCTATACATGGAAAGTTTTGAAAAAAGTTTAAATTTCTATATACCGAAAACTTATCAAAAAGTTATATTTTGGGTAAGTTTTGAAAAAAATTTATACATGGTAAGTTTTGAAAAACATTTAATTTCTATATTTGGTATCTTATCAAAAAGTTATATTACGAGAAAGTTTTGTAAAAGTTACTTTACTAGGTAAGTTTTTAAAAAAGTTTAAATTTCTATTTTTGATAAGTTTTGTAAAAGTTATATTTTATGTAAGTTTTGAAAATGTTCCTATACTTGGTAATCTTTGAAGAAGGTTTACATTTCCATATTAGGTAACTTATAAAAAAGATATATTTTAGGTATGTTTTTAAAAAAAATCCTACACATAGAAAGTTTTGAAAAAAGTGTAAGTTTTTATATACCCAAACTTATCAAAAATTTATATTTTTGGTAAGTTTCGAAAAAGTTTTTATACATGGTAATTTTTAAAAAAAGTTTAAATTTCTATATTTAGTATCTTATCAAAAAGTTATAATTTGCAAAAATTTTGTAGAAGTTCTATTACTTGGTAAGATTTTAAAAAAGTTTAAATTTCTAATTTCGATAAGTATTGAAAAAAGTTATATTTTAGGAAATTTTTGAAAAAGGTTCCAATACTTGGTAATCTTTCAAGAATGTTTCAAAATTAGGTAACTTATAAAAAATATCTATTTTAGGTATGTTTTGAAAAAAAACCTATACATGGTAAGTTTTGAAAAAGTTTAAATTTCTATAAACCTAAACTTATAAAAAATTTATATTTTGTGTAAGTTTGAAAAAGTTTTTATTCCTAGTAATTTTTGAAAAATGTTAAAATTTCCATAATTTGTATCATATCAAAAAGTTATATTTTGGAAAAGTTTTGTAAAAGTTACTTATAACAAAGATCTATTTTGCGTATTTTTGAAAAAAATCCTATACGTGGTACGTTCTCAAAAAAGTGTAAATTTTTATATACCTAAACTTATCAAAAAGTTATATTTTGGGTAAGTTTTGAAAAAAAAATTTAAACATGGTAATTTTTGAAAAAAGTTTAAATTTCTATATTTGTATCTTAGCAAAAATTTATAATTCGGAAAGTTTTGTAAAAGTTCCATTACTTGGTAAGATTTTAAAAAATTTTAAATTTCTATTTTCGATAAATTTTGAAAAAATTATTGTAATGCTCAGATATTTTACGTACAAATAAAGGCATTATCTAAACATTTTATTGATTGAAACCCTTGATATAAAGAAAAACCTTGATTATGAATTTAAATAGAAAAAAGATTTTTATAGCTAAAAAAAAAAACTTATAAAGAAAAACTTGCAAAAAGTTCAGCACTTATTAATGTTTACAATTTATTAGATATATATAAAAAAAAAAAAGGAATTTAAATCCTAAGAAAACAATGACAATCCTCAAACATTAACAAATCCTCATCATGGTGTTCCTGTGAAAGTGAAGGGAAGCTTCAAGTGAGTGAAAATTACTCAATAAGGAAACTTATCTTACTTAGAACATTAAGCACACACGACATATGCACACACTTAAAAACAATAAGTAAATATGACATGCTTAATTACGACATACTTATGCTTATGCTCATGCTTTTGAAATAGTGTTTGCAATGCGCATGTCTTAGAAAGAACATACAAAATCTTATCATAATTATATAACCTGAATTATCCACTTAAAAACTTATCATAGCAGAGCCTTAGATAAATCACCCGTCGGCAACTGACACGTATGAAAGGCATATGCAAGTGAGACTTAACTTATAACTTAACAAAATTGAAATTTCATACATAATTCTCACATGCACACATACGTCCAAACCAAAGGTAAGGACTCTTTAGTCCCCAAGTATGCAACTTACACGAGAGACACTTCCCGCACACGACTGTAACTTATCATAGTGCACTTAACTTATCATATTGCTTCAAAACATAGAATTTCATAATGATAGTTCAAGTATCAATAAAAATATCATATAAAACTTATTGCTTTAAACCTTGCATAAAACTTATCATCTCTCAAAAGCTTAGGATAAAAGAAATACTTTCAAAACTTATATTTGAAATATATTGATTCAATGATGCATATGTCATGCCATTAATGACGATGTAATTGTAAGCATACCTAATCTATTTTGAAAAAGATGCGTAAAAGATCCATTACTTGGCAAGTTTTGAAAAAAGTTCCTATACTTGAAAATCCTTGAAGAATGTATACATTTTTAATATTTGGGTAACTTGAAAAAAATTCTATTTTGGGTATGTTTTGAAAAAAAAAAAATCTTATGGATGGTAAGTGTGGAAAAAAGTTTAAATTTATATATACCCAAACTTATCAAAAAGTTATATTTTCGGTAAGTTTTAAAAATAAATTTATACATGTTTCATTTTCGAAAAAGTATACATTACTATATTTGGTAATTTCTAAAAAAATTCAATTTTGGGAAAGTTGTGTAAAAGATCCATTACATGGTAAGTGTGGAAAAAGGTTCGTATACTAGGTAATCCTTGAAGAATGTATGCATTTTAATATTGGGGTAACTTGAAAAAACTTCTATTTTGGGTATGTTTTGAAAAAAAATCCAATGGAAGGTAAGTGTTAAAAAAAGTTTAAATTTTTATATACCCAAACTTATCAAAAAGTAATATTTTAGGTAATTTTTAAAAATAAGTTTATAAATGGTTTGTTTTCAAAAAAGAATACATTTCTATATTTGATAATTTTTCAAAAAGTTCAATTTTGGGAAAGTTAAGTAAAAGATCTATTACATGGTAAGTTTTGAAAAATGTTCCTATACTAGGTAATCCTTGAAGAATGTATACATTTTTAAATTGGGGTAACTTAAAAAAGGTTCTATTTTGGGTATGTTTTGAAAAAAAATCCTATGGATGGTAAGTGTTAAAAAAAGTTTAAATTTCTATATACCCAAACTTATCAAAAAGTTATGTTTTCTATAAGTTTTTTAAAAAAGTTTGTATATGGTTTGTTTAGAAAAAAGTATACATTACTATACTTAGTAATTTATCAAAAAGTTATATTTTGGGAAAGTTGTGTAAAAGATCCATTACTTGGCAAGTTTTGAAAAAGGTTCTTATACTTTGTAATCCTTGAAGAATGTATACATTTTAATATTTGGGTAACTTGAAAAAAGTTCTATTTTGGGTATGTTTTGAAAAAAAAAATCTTAAGAATGATAAGTATTGAAAAAAGTTTAAATTTATATATACCCAAACTTATCTAAAAGTTATATTTTCTGTAAGTTTTAAAAATAAATTTATACATGGTTCATTTTCGAAAAAGTATACATTTCTATATTTGGTAATTTTTAAAAAAGTTCAATTTTGGGAAAGTTGTATAAAAGATCAATTACATGGTAAGTGTTGAAAAAGGTTCGTATACTAGGTAATCCTTTAAAGAATGTATACATTTTAATATTGGGGTAACTTGAAAAAACTTCTATTTTGGGTATGTTTTGAAAAAAAATCCAATGGAAGGTAAGTGTTAAAAAAAGTTTAAATTTCTATATACCCAAACTTTTTAAAAAATAATATTTTAGGTAATTTTTAAAAATAAGTTTATAAATGGTTTGTTTTCAAAAAAGTATACATTTTTATATTTGGTAATTTTTCAAAAAGTTCAATTTTGGGAAAGTTGAGTAAAAGATCTATTATATGGTAAGTTTTGAAAAAGGTTCCTATACTAGGTAATCCTTGAAGAATGTATACATTTTAAAATTGGGGTAACTTAAAAAAAGTTCTATTTTGGGTATGTTTTGAAAGAAAATCCTATTGATGGTAAGTGTTAAAAAAAGTTTAAATTTCTATATACCCAAACTTATCAAAAAGTTATGTTTTCTAAAAGTTTTTAAAAAAAGTTTGTACATGGTTTGTTTAGAAAAAAGTATACATTACTATACTTACTAATTTATCAAAAAGTTCTATTTTGGGAAAGTTGTGTAAAAGATCCATTACTTGGCAAGTTTTGAAAAAGGTTCTTATACTTGGTAATCCTTGAAGAATGTATACATTTTAATGTTTGGATAACTTGAAAAAAGTTCTATTTTGGGTATGTTTTGAAAAAAAAAAATCTTAGGGATGGTAAGTATTGAAAAAAGTTTAAATTTCTATATACCCAAACTTATCAAAAAGTTATAATTTTGGTAAGTTTTAAAAAAAAGTTTATACATGGTTTGTTTTGAAAAAAGTTAACATTTCCATATATGGTAATTTATCAAAAAGTTCTATTTCCGGAAAGTTGTGTAAAAGATCCAATACTTGGTAAGTTTTGAAAAAGGCTCCTATACTTGGTAATCCTTGAAGAATGTAAACATTTGAAAATTGGGTTAATTGGAAAAAAGTTGTGTTTTGGGAATGTTTTGAAAAAAACTCCAATACATGGTAAGTGATGAAAAAAGTTTAAATTTATATATACCCAAACTTATCAAAAAGTTATATTTTCGGTAAGTTTAAAAAATAAGTATATACATGATTCATTTTAAAAAAAAGTATATATTTCTATATTTGGTAATTTTTCAAATAGTTCAATTTTAAGAAAGTTGTGTAAAAGATCCATTACAGGTAAGTTTTGAAAAAGGTTCCTATACTAGTTAATCCTTGAAGAATGTATACAATTTAATATTGGGTTAACTTGAAAAAAGTTCTATATAAGGAAAGTATTGAAAAAAGTTTAAATTTCTATATACCCAAACTTATCAAAAAATATTTTCGGTAAGTTTTAAAAATAAGTTTATAAATGGTTCGTTTTCAAAAAAGTATACATTTCTATATTTGATAATTTTTCAAAAAGATCAATTTTGGAAAAGTTGTAAAAAAGATCCATTACATAGTAAGTTTTGAAAAAGGTTCCTATACTAGACAATCCTTGAAGAATGTATACAATTTAATATTCGGTTAACTTGAAAAAAATTCTATTTTGGGTATTTTTAAAAAAAAATCTAATGGATGGTAAGTGTTAAAAAAAGTTTAAATTTCTATATACCCAAACTTATGAAAAAGTTATGTTTTCTATAATCTTTAAAACAACATTTATACATGGTTCGTTTTGAAAAAAGTATATATTTCTATATTTGGTAATTTTTCAAAAAGTTCTATTTTGGGAAAGTTGTATAAAAGATCCATTACATGGTAAGTTTTGAAAAAGGTTCGTATACTAGGTAATCCTTGAGGAATGTATACATTTTAATATTGGGATAACATGAAAAAATTCTATTTTTGGTATGTTTTGAAAAAAAAATCCAATGGACGGTAAGTTTTAAAAAAAATTTAAATTTCTATATATCCAAACTTATGAAAAGTTATGTTTTTTATAAGTTTTAAAAAAAAGTTTATACATGGTTCGTTTTCAAAAAAGTATACATTTCTACATTTGGTAATTAATCAAAAATTTCTATTTTAAGAAAGTTGTGTAAAAGATCCATTACATGCTAAGTTTTGAAAAAGGTTCCTCTAATAGGTAATCATTGAAGAATGTATACATTTTAATATTGGGGTAACTTGAAAAAAGTTATATTCTGGGTATGTTTTGAAAAAAAAGCCTATGGATGGTAAGAGTTAAAAAAAGTTTAAATTTCTATATACCCAAACTTTTCAAAAAGTTATATTTTCGGTATGTTTTAAAAATAAGTTTATAAATGGTACATTTTCAAAAAAGTATACATTTCTATATTTGGTAATTTTTCAAAAAGTTCAATTTTGGGAAAGTTGTGTAAAAGATCTATAACATGCTAAGTTTTGAAAAAAGTTCTTATACAAGGTAATCCTTGACTAATGTATACATTTTAATATTGGGGTAACTTGGAAAAAGTTTTATTTTGGGTATTTTTTTAAAAAAACATCCTATGGATGGTAAGTGTTAAAAAAAGTTTAAATTTCTATATACCTAAACTTTTCAAAAAGTTAAATTTTCGGTATATTTTAAAAATAAGTTTATAAATGGTTCAATTTCAACAAAGTATACATTTCTATATTTGGTAATTTATCAAAAAGTTCTATTTTAAGAAAGTTGTATAAATGATCCATTACTTGCAAGTTTGGAAAAAGGTTCCTATATTAGGTAATCCTTGAAGAATGTAGACATTTTAATATTGGAGTAACTTGAAAAAAGTTCAATTTTTGGTATGTTTAGAAAAAAAATCCTATGGATGGGAATTGTTAAAAAAAGTTTAAATTTCTATATACCCAAACTTTTCAAAAATTATATTTTCGGTATGTTTTAAAAATAAGTTTATAACTGGTTCGTTATCAAAAAAGTATACATTTCTATATTTGGTAATTTTTTAAAAAGTTCAATTTTGGGAAAGTTGTGTAAAAGATCGATAACATGCTAAGTTCTGAAAAAAGTTCTTATACAAGGTAATCCTTGAAGAATGTATACATTTTAATATTGGGTTAACATGAAAATAGTTCTATTTTGGGTATGTTTTGAAAACAAATCCTATGGATGGTAAGTGTTAAAAAAAATGTAAATTTCTATATACCCAAACTTTTCAAAAAGTTATATTTTCGGTATGTTCTAAAAATATGTTGATAAATGGTTCGTTTTCAAAAAGGTATACATTACTATATTTGGTAATTTTTCAAAAAGTTTTATTTTGAAAAAGTTGTGTAAAAGATCCATTACTTGCCAAGTTTTGAAAAAGGTTCCTCTACTAGGTAATCCATAAATAATGTATACATTTTAATATAGGGGTAACTTGAAAGAAGTTTTATTTTGGGTATGTTTTGAAAAAAATCCTATGAAAGGTAAGTGTTAAAAAATGTTTAAATTTTTATATACCCAAACTTTTCAAAAAGTTAAATTTTCGGAATGTTTTAAAAATAAGTTCCATTTTGGGAAAGTTGTGCAAAAGATCCTTTAAATGCTATGTTTTGAAAAAAATTCCTATACAAGGTAATCCTAGAAGAATGTATACATTTTAATATTGGGGTAACTTGAAAAAAGTTCTATTTTGGGTATGTTTTCAAAGAAAATCTAATGGATGGTAAGTTTTAAAAAAAAGTTTATACATTGTTCGTTTCCAGAAAAGTATACATTTTAATATTTGGTAATTTATCAAAAAATTCTATTTTAAGAAAGTTGTGAAAATGATCCATTACTAGGCTAGTTTTGAAAAAGGTTCCTACACTAGGTAATCCTTGAAGAATGTATACATTTTAATATTGGGGTAACTTGAAAAAAGTTTTAGTTTAGGTATATTTTGAAAAAAAATCCTATGGATGATAAGTATTAAAAAAAATTTAAATTTCTATATAACCAAACTTTTCAAAAAGTTATATTTTCGGTATGTTTTAAAAATAAGTTTATAAATGGCTCATTTTCAAAAAAGTATACATTTATATATTTGGTAATTTTTCAAAAAGTTCAATTTTGGGAAAGTTGTGTAAAAGATCCATAACATGCTAAGTTTTGAAAAAAGTTCTTATACAAGGTAATCCGTGAAGAATGTTTACATTTTAATATTGGGGTAACTTGAAAAAAGTTTTATTTTGGGTATGTTTTGAAAAAAAATCTTATGGATGGTAAGTGTTAAAAAAAGTTTAAATTTCTATATACCCAAACTTTTCAAAAAGTTATATTTTCGCTATGTTTTAAAAATAAGTTTATAAATGGTTCAGTTTCATAAAAGTATAAATTTCTATATTTGGTAATTTATCAAAAAGTTATGTTGTAAGAAAGTTGTATAAATGATCTATTACTTGGCAAGTTTTGAAAAAGGTTCCTATACTAGGTAATCCTTGAAGAATGTATACATTTTAATATTGGGGTAACCCGAAAAAAGTTCTATTTTTGGTTTTTTTGAAAAAAAAATCCTATGGATGGTAATTGTTAAAAAAAATTTCAATTTCTATATACCCAAACTTTTCAAAAAGATATATTTTTTGTATGTTTTAAAAATAAGTTTAGAAATGGTTCGTTTTCAAAAAAGTATAAATTTCTAAATTGGTTAATTTTTCAAAAAGTTCAATATTGGGAAAGTTGGGTAAAAGATCCATTACATGGCATGTTTTGGAAAAGGGTCCATTACAATGTAATCCTTGAACAATGTATACATTTTAATATTGTGGTAACTTGAAAAAAGTTCTATTTTGAGTATGTTTTGAAAAAAAATCCTATGGATGGTAAGTGTTAAAAAAAATATAAATTTCTTTATACCCAAACTTTTCAAAAAGTTATATTTTCCGTATGTTTTAAAAATAAGTATATAAATGGTTGCTTTTCAAAAAGTATACATTTCTATATTTGGTAATTTTTCAAAAAGTTCAATTTTGGGAAAGTTGCGTAAAAGATCCATAACATGCTAAGTTTTGAAAAAAGTTCCTATACAAGATAATCCTTGAAGTATGTATACATTTTAATATTGGGTTAACTTGAAAAAAGTTTTATTTTGGGTATGTTTTGAAAAAAAAATCCTATATATGGTAAGAGTTAAAAAAAGTTTAAATTTCTATATACCCAAACTTTTCAAAAAGTTATATTTTCGGAATGTTTTAAAAATAAGTTTATAAATGGTTCGATTTCAAAAAAGTATACATTTCTATATTTGGTAATTTTTCAAAAAGTTCAATTTTGAGAAAGTTGTGTAAAAGATCCTTTACATGCTATGTTTTGAAAAAAGTTCCTATACAAGGTAATCCTTGTAGAATGTATACATTTTAATATTAGGGTAACTTGAAAAAAAATTTATTTTGGGTATGTTTTAAAAGAAAATCCTATGGATGGTAAGTGTTAAAAAATGTTTAAATTTCTATATACACAAACTTTTCAAAAAGTTATATTTTCGGTATGTTTTAAAAATAAGTTTATAAATGGTTCGTTTTCAAAAAAGTATACATTTTTATATTTGATAATTTTTCAAAAAGTTCAATTTTGAGAAAGTTGTGTAAAAAGTTCCTATACAAGGCAATCCTTGAAGAATGTATACATTTTAATATTGAGTTAACTTGAAAAAAGTTCAATTTTGGGTATGTTTTGAAAAAAAAATCCTATGAATGGTAAGAGTTAAAAAAAGTTTAAATTTCTATATACCCAAACTTTTCAAAAAGTTATATTTTCGGTATGTTTTAAAAATAAGGTTATAAAAAGTTCGTTTTCAAAAAGGTATACATTACTATATTTGGTAATTTTTCAAAAAGTTCAACTTTTGAAAAGTTGTGTAAAAGATCCATTACATGCTAAGTTTTGAAAAAGGTTCCTCTACTAGGTAATCCTTGAAGAATGTATACATTTTAATATTGGGGTAACTTGAAAAAAGTTTTATTTTGGGTATGTTTTGAAAAAAAATCCTAAGAAAGGTAAGTGTTAAAAAATGTTTAAATTTCTATATACCCAAACTTTTCAAAAAGTTATATTTTTCATATGTTTTAAAAATAAGTTTATACATGGTTCGTTTTCAAAAAGGTATACATTACTATATTTGGTAATTTTTCAAAAAGTTCCTTTTTGGGAAAGTTGTGTTAAAAGATCCATTACATGCTAAGTTTTGAAAAAAGGTTCCTCAACTAGGTAATCCTTGAAGAATGTATACATTTTAATATTGGGGTAACTTAAAAAAAGTTCTATTTTGGGTATGTTTTAAAAGAAAATCCAATGGATGGTAAGTTTTAAAAAAAAATTAAATTTTTATATACCCAAACTTATGAAAAAGTTATGTTTTCTATAAGTTTTAAAAAAAATTTAAGTTTCTATATACCCAAACTTTTCAAAAAGTTACATTTTCGGTATGATTTAAAAATAAGTTTATGAACGGTTCGTTTTCAAAAAAAGTATACATTTCTATATTTGGTAATTTTTCAAAAAGTTCAATTTTGAGAAAGTTGTGTAAAAGATCGATAACAAGCTAAGTTTTGTAAAAAGTTCCAATACAAGGTAATCCTTGAAGAATGTATACATTTTAATATTGGGTTAACTTGAAAAAAGTTATATTTTGGGTACGTTAGGAAAAAAAATCCTTTCGTTGGTAAGTGTTAAAATAAATTTAAATTTCTATATACCCAAACTTTTCAAAAAGTCATATTTTCGGTATGTTTTAAAAATAAGTTTATAAATGGTTCGTTTCCAAAAAAGTATACATTTCTATATTTGGTAATTTTTCAAAAAGTTTAATTTTGAAAAAGTTGTGTAAAAGATCCATAACATGCTAAGTTTTGAAAAAAGTTTCTACACAAGGTAATCCTTGAAGAATGTATACATTTTAATATTGGGTTAACTTGAAAAAAGTATTATTTTGGGTATGTTTTGAAAAAAAAATCCTTTGGATGGAAAGAATTAAAAAAAGTTTAAATTTCTATATACCCAAACTTTTCAAAAAGTTATATTTTTGATATGTTTTAAAAATAAGGTTATAAATGGTTCGTTTTCAAAAAGGTATACATTACTATATTTGGTAATTTTTCAAAACGTTCCTTTTTGGGAAAGTTGTGTTAAAAGATCCATTACATGCTAAGTTTTGAAAAAAGGTTGCTCAACTAGGTAATCCTTGAAGAATGTTTACATTTTAATATTGGGGTAACTTGAAAAAAGTTCTATTTGGGGTATGTTTTAAAAGAAAATCCAATGGATGGTAAGTTTTAAAAAAAAATTAAATTTTTATATACCCAAACTTATGAAAAAGTTATGTTTTCTATAAGTTTTAAAAAAAATTTAAGTTTCTATATACCCAAACTTTTCAAAAAGTTTTATTTTCGGTATGTTTTAAAAATAAGTATATGAACGGTTCGTTTTCAAAAAAAGTATACATTTCTATATTTGGTAATTTTTCAAAAAGTTCAATTTTGAGAAAGTTGTGTAAAAGATCGATAACAAGCTAAGTTTTGTAAAAAGTTCCAATACAAGGTAATCCTTGAAGAATGTATACATTTTAATATTAGGTTAACTTAAAAAAAGTTCTATTTTGGGTACGTTAGGAAAAAAAATCCTTTCGTTGGTAAGTGTTAAAAAAAATTTAAATTTCTATATACCCAAACTTTTCAAAAAGTCATATTTTCGATATGTTTTAAAAATAAGTTTATAAATGGTTCGTTTCCAAAAAAGTATACATTTCTATATTTGTTAATATTTCAAAAAGTTCAATTTTGGGAAAGTTGTGTAAAGGATCGATAACATGCTAAGTTTTGAAAAAAGTTCCTATACAATGTAATCCTTGAAGAATGTATCAATTTTAATATTGAGTTTACTTGAAAAAAGTTCTATTTTGGGTATGTTTTGAAAAAAAATCCTATGGATGGTAAGTCTTAAAAAAAATTTAAATTTCCATATACCCAAACTTTTCAAAAAGTTATATTTTTGGTATGTTTTAAAACTAAGTTTATAAATGGTTTGTTTTCAAAAAAGTATACGTTTCTATCTTTGGTAATTTTTCAAAAAGTTCAATTTTGGGAAAGTTGTGTAAAAGATCGATAACATGCTAAGTTTTGTAAAAAGTTCCTATACAAGGTAATCCTTGAAGAATGTATACATTTTAATATTGGGTTAACTTGAAAAAAGTTCTATTTTGGGTATGGTTTGAAAAAATATCCTATGAAAGGTAAGTGTTAAAAAATGTTTAAATTTCTATATACCCAAACTTTTCAAAAAGTTATATTTTCGGAATGTTTTAAAAATAAGTTTATAAATGGTTCGTTTTCAAAAAAGTATACATTTCTATATTTGGTAATTTTTCAAAAAGTTCAATTTTGAGAAAGTTGTGTAAAAGATCCTTTACATGCTATGTTTTGAAAAAAGTTCCTATACAAGGTAATTCTTTAAGAATGTATACATTTTAATAATGGGGTAACTTGAAAAAAGTTTTATTATGGGTATCTATTGAAAAAAAATCCTATGGAATGTAAGTGTTAAAAAATGTTTAAATTTCAATATAACCAATCTTTTCAAAAAGTTATATTCTTGGTATATTTTAAAAACAAGTTTATAAATGGTTCGTTTTCAAAAAGGCATACATTAATATATTTGGTAATTTTTCAAAAAGTTCAATTTTGAAAAAGTTGTGTAAAAGATCCATTACATGCTAAGTTTTGAAAAAGGTTCCTATACTAGGTAATCCTAGAATAATGTATACATTTTAATATTGGGTTAACTTGAAAAAAGTTCTATTTTGCGTATGTTTTGAAAAAAAATCCTATGGATGGTAAGTGTTAAAAAAAGTTTAAATTTCTATATACCCAAAGTTATCAAAGAGTTATATTTTCGGTATGTTTTAAAAATAAGTTTAAAAATGGTTCATTTTCAAAAAAGTATACGTTTTTATATTTGGTAATTTTTCAAAAAGTTCAATTTTGGGAAAGTTATGTAAAAGATCGATAACATGCTAAGTTCAGAAAAAAGTTCCTATACAAGGTAATCCTTGAAGAATGCATACATTTTAATATTGGGTTAACTTGAAAAAAGTTCTATTTGGGTATGTTTTAAAAAAAAATCATATGGATGGTACGTGTTAAAAAAAATTTAAATTTCTATATACCCAAACTTTTCAAAAAGTTATATTTTCGGTATGTTCTAAAAATAAGTTTATACATGGATCGTTTTCAAAAAAGTATACATTTCTATATTTCGTAATTTATCAAAAATTTTAATTTTCAGAAAGTTGTGTAAAAGATCGATAACATGCTAAGTTTTGAAAAAAATTCCTATATAAGGTAATCCTTTAAGAATGTATACATTTTAATAATGGGGTAACTTGAAAAAAGTTTTATTATGGGTATCTATTGAAAAAAAATCATATGGAATGTAAGTGTTAAAAAATGTTTAAATTTCAATATAACCAAACTTTTCAAAAAGTTATATTTTTGGTATTTTTTAAAAACAAGTTTATAAATGGTTCGTTTTCAAAAAGGCATACATTAATATATTTGATAATTTTTCAAAAAGTTCAATTTTGGAAAAGTTGTGTAAAAGATCCATTACATGCTAAGTTTTGAAAAAGGTTCCTATACTAGGTAATCCTAGAATAATGTATACATTTTAATTTTGGGTTAACTTGAAAAAAGTTTTATTTTGGGTATGTTTTGAAAAAAAATCCTATGGATGGTAAGTGTTAAAAAAAGTTTAAATTTCTATATACCCAAAGTTATCAAAGAGTTATATTTTCGGTATGTTTTAAAAATAAGTTTAAAAATGGTTCATTTTCAAAAAAGTATACATTTCTATATTTGGTAATTTTTCAAAAACGTATACATTTCTATATATTGTAATTTTTCAAAAAGTTCAATTTTGAGAAAGTTGTGTAAAAGATCCATAACATGCTAAGTTTTGAAAAAAGTTCCTACACAAGGTAATCCTTGAAGAATGTATACATTTTAATATTGGAGTAACTTGAAAAAAGTTCTATTTTGGGTATGTTTTGAAAAAAAAAATCCTATGGTTGGTAAGTGTTAAAAAAAGTTTAAATTTCTATATACCCAAAGTTATCAAAAATTTATATTTTCGGTATGTTTTAAAAATAATTTTATAAATGGTTCCTTTTCAAAAAGGTATACATTACTATATTTGGTAATTTTTCAAAAAGTTCAAACATGGGAAAGTTGTGTAAAAGATCCATTACATGCTAAGTTTTGAAAAAGGTTCCTCTAATAGGTAATCATTGAAGAATGTATACATTTTAATATTGGGGTAACTTGAAAAAAGTTATATTCTGGGTATGTTTTGAAAAAAAAAAACTTATAGATGGTAAAAGTTAAAAAAAGTTTAAATTTCTATATACCCAAACTTTTCAAAAAGTTATATTTTCGGTATGTTTTAAAAATAAGTTTATAAATGGTATATTTTCAAAAAAGTATCCATTTCTATATTTGGTAATTTTTCAAAAAGTTCAATTTTGGGAAAGTTGTGTAAACGATCCAGTACATGCTAAGTTTTGAAAAAGGTTCCTCTACTAGATAATCCTAGAAGAATGTATATATTTTAATGTTGGGGTAACTTGAAAAAAGTTCTATTTGGGTATGTTTTGAAAAAAAATCAAATGGATGGTAAGTGTTAAAAAAAGTTTAAATTTCTATATACCCAAACTTTTCAAAAAGTTATATTTTCGGTATGTTTTAAAAATAAGTTTATAAATGGTTCTTTTTCAAAAAAGTATATGTTTCTATATTTGATAATTTTTCAAAAAGTTTAATTTTGGGAAAGTTGTGTAAAAGATCCATAACTTGTTAAGTTTTGAAAAAAATTTCTATACTAGGTAATCCTTGAAGAATGTATACATTTTAATATTTGGGTAACTCAAAAAAAAAAAGTTCTATTTTGCGTGTGTTTTGAAAAAAAATATTCAATACATGGTAAGTGTTGAAAAAAATTTAAATTTCTATATACCCAAACTTATCAAAAAGTTTTATTTTCGGTAAGTTTTAAAAAAAAGTTTATACATAGTTCGTTTTGAAAATAGTTTACATTTTTATATGTGGTAATTTATCAAAAAGTTATATTTTGGAAAAGTTGTGTAAAAGATCCATTACTTGGCAAGTTTTGAAAAATGTTCCTATCTTGGTACTGCTTGAAGAATGTATACATTTTAAAATTTTGTTAATTGGAAAAAAGTTATATTTTTTGTATGTTTTGAAAAAAACTCAAATACATGGTAAGTGTTGAAAAAACTTTAAATTTCTATGTACCCAAACTTATCAAAAAGTTATATTTTCGGTAAGTTTTAAAAATAAGTTTATACTTGTGGTTTGTTTTTGAAAAAGTATTCATTTCTATATTTGGTAATTTTTGAAAAAGGTTTTTGTTTTTCAAAATTTGGAAAAAGGTATATATTTTTTTGTAACTTTTGAAAAAAAAAAAATTATTTTAGGTAAGTTTTGAATTGTTTCCAATTTGGGTAAGTTTTGAAAAAGTACATTGTTTTTGTAACTTTAAAAAACTTTATATTTTTAATAGTTTTGAAAATAATTTATTTTTGGTAATTTTTGAATTAGTTTCTAATTTTGTACGTTTATAAAAAAAAATTATGTATTTATGTAATTTTGGTAAAATTTATGCATTTTTTAATTTTCCAAAAAAAAATTATTTTTGATAACATGGAAATAATTTCTATTTTTCGTAAATTTTGTTAAAGTTTCTACTTTTGTGAGAATTTTTTTTTTTTTTTTTTTTTAGAGTTTTATTAATCATTATGCAATTAATAACCAAACTATTATCCAAGTTTAAAGCTCCATTAGGAATAAAGGTTTCTTGTATTTATGTCATGTTGAGTTAAATAACAAATTATACATGATTATAATTTTAATAGAGAAAATCATATATCTTAACTCTGTAAAGGATAATACCTGGATATGCAAAATCAAGGCTTCAATCAATGCTGCATCCACCATCTCCCCATTTTCATGAGCCTGCACAATTATGAAGTAGAGCATGTAATACATAAATAGAGAAATGTAGAAAAAAAGGAAGAATAAACAAAAGTATTAAAAAGTAGACCATGTAATAGTAAAAAATAGGACATGCCCAGCAAGAGATGACTTCTAAGTATACATTTATAACATAAAAACAAAACAGATTTTGTTTCTCACAGTGAAACACACAAAATATGTTTCAAAATGCAGATTTCACAAATATTATGTAAAAGCAAAATATCAAAATGCAAGACAATAAATTGTACGTAAAAACAAGGAAAATAGGCTATCATAACCCCCTTAGACTACTCTTATTCTGTTATGGACACTTTTTTATTAAATGCCAATTTTACCCATTAAATACACTAATTATTAGGATTGGGACATGCGAGCTCGAGTGCTGTTTTGGCTCGAACGACAACGTCGTAGGCGTCGCCGAGAAGAGAGAGATTGATGTCAGCATCACGCTCAGATTTGTTGAAAGGAGTAGAAGAGACGAGAATGGAAGCGTCGCAGCCATTGAGGAGACAATCGTGAAAGAAGAGGCGGAGAGTAGCACCGACTGTGGTGGGACTATTGATCTGCACCGACTGTGGTGGGACTATTGATCTGCTTGTTGGTGATCGTGTCTTGGATGATTTGTTGGGAGTTAGAAACCTACTCAATCTACTCCGAACTCTTTGCCTACTCATTACTCATGCTCTGTGAATTTGGTCTCTGTATCTGTGTTTTCAACGTTTCCAATTTTTCACTGTTCCAGTCAATTTAGAAAACCCAAAAGAAATTTTATGAATTATTTTCTCTCTCAATCCTTTTCACTTTCCGATCAACCAAACAACTCAACTCTCACAATTACCCCTCAATCTCAAAACCCCATCGAAACCCACTTCTGTCTGCTCCTTTCCATCAAAAAATCAATTTTTCTTCTATTCCTCAATCAATCCCTCAACTGTGCAAGTATTCAAAATTTTTGATGCCACTATATTTGATGTGAATACACTATCTATTTGATTCCAAGGAGGAACAAAGTAGAACAGAGTAAAACTTTGTTGAAATAAGCTTGCTGATTTTTAGTTGGACGTGTTGAAATAAGCTGTTTTTAGTTGGACGTGCGTCCAACTCTGTTGAAATAAGCTCTCTAATTTTAAGTTGGACGTAGTTGGACATATGTCCAACTGAGCTCCGGGAGCTCCGGCGAGTGGACATATGTGTCCTCTAAAATATACTCCTCTGGTTTTCAGTTGGACACAAGTCCAACTCTGTTGAGGTGAGTTGGACATACGTCCAACTGAGGGGTTATTCTGGGCAGTCTAGTTTGACATGTGTCCAACTCGGCTCCGGCGAGTGGGGTCGCCGGCCGGTCAAAATTTCATCAGTTGGACAGTCGTCCAACTGAGCGGCGAGTGGACATATGTGTCCTCTAAAATATACTCCTCTGGTTTTCAGTTGGACACATGTCCAACTCTGTTGAGGTGAGTTGGACAGTCATCCAACTGAGGGGTTATTAAGGGTATTTTTGTCATAATATGTAAAAAAATCAAGTGGAGGGGGTCATATCAGATTTTTAATAAATAGGGGGTCATGACAGCATATAACCCTAAAAACAAAAATAAAAATATATTAATGTAAAGTTAGAGCAAGTAAATAAATCAACAAAAATATAAGCATTTATCAACATTTGGCATTGTTAAATGGACTTTTATTATTAATATCAGTAGGATTCTTACAACATTACTGAGCATGTAATTTACCTTATTGCACTTGAAGACAACTGGTTTACTATAAGATTGAACCTGAGACAACAATGTCTCTCTAGCTTCCTGCCACATTTAGCAAGCAAAGCCACTATAAAATTAGTCAAACCTTTACATAGAGAGACATGATAAAAATAGCAAGAAAATATCATACAGTGATGCAAATCTACAAGCAGGGGCGGCTCATGAGTGTCCACATGCAACAAATTGCACAGCAGTTGAAATGACCAAAGCAGAAATGTTTTGGGGAAATGACTGAGATCTTCTCATTCAGAACACATGAAAACAGTCCAGTTTGGGTTTGTCTATTTGTACAGTTTGGGTTTGATCCTTGGTTTGAAATTTTTATGTGCAGTGTGAGCTTGGAGGGATTTGACAACATCTTGCCATAACGTCTTTCTCTGTTTTACTCCATTCCTGATTTTCCCAAAATAATACTATATAAGCATTATATAAACAAAAACAAAAACGAAAGAAAAAATGAAATTAAATATTTATAGTTACCAAGTAATAAGGAATGGTTCATCCAATTTGTTAATGACATTGTCAATAATGTTGTCGTTAGTAACAACATCAATGTTGGGGCCTGGGAATTTCTCATTTATAAGAATGCCCTGTAAAGTCATAAGAAAAATACATACAAATTACCTGTTGAGGAACACGAAGTAGAGAAACGGTACCATATGTGATTACCTAGGTGTAATATCTATAAGGGTCTTTGTCATTGACGTAAAAAACAACTATGCAAGCCAATGTTCCTAAGAAAATTTGCAGGATAAATGGGCTTCCTCCTTATTTTTTGTTTTTGCTTTAATTTTTATTCTTCAAATTTCTAATATCTGCGTTCCAAGAATGGAATTAGTGAAACCAATGAAGTACAACTTACATAAACATAATTGCAAGAAAATTGATGGTACATTTGTAAATCTGAAAACCTTCGCAAACCCATAACTCAGAAGAAAACCCATTTCCTGAAGGGAATAAAAAATATCAAAGTCAGATCAGGAGCATAAACAGCATAAAATCTTCATCCCCAAATAAATACAACCGAAATTCATATGAATAACAGCATACGTCCATGTAAGATTTTAAACAAGCATGCAAAAGAAATAGAAATCGTGAGGGTGACATTTACCTTCTGAAATGTAGTTTGAGTTTGGAAAACGGAAGATGGAAGATTGAAGATTGAAGGTTGAAGGTAAACGGCCTGGGTGATTTGGGATCTAGGGTTCGTAGAGAGAAAACGATGGATATTACAGGTTAAGAAACACAGAGAATACCGAAAAGGAAATGGGAAAGAAAAACCTCTGAAGAGCATAAAATGCTTGCCGCTAACTTCACAATTTATATTGGTATTACAACGTCTTAAAATTTAACCTAGTGCTTGGTTACTTACCACTAACCTTTTTTTTTTTTTTTTCCAACGGTAAGTTTGCCGCCATATTCTTTCCAAATTGCTTTACTTTAATTACTAACCTAGGTTACTTACCACCACCGGTTTTTTTTTTTTTTTTCTTTTTAATTAACTAAGTACTAACCCACCCACCTTCTTACTAAGCTTTTTTTTAAATTTCATTATAATTGGGCCGACGAAAATAATAATAAGGCCCAATAATATGTTATTTTTACGTTGAATAATAGACTGATATATAAACTTCGTATAAAATAAAATAAAAATATAAAAATAACATGTTTAGTAAATAAAAAACAATATTTTAAAAAATAAAATTATTATTTTATTTTGAATATCTCTATATTAATTAAGGTTATAACTAATTCACTCCACTACCAAATAAGTAGGAAATAATTTTCATTTTCATTTTCATTTTCAACAACCACCACCAACAACCTTGTTATAGGTTCGGCGATTACTACAAGCACCTCCGCCAGCATCCATATTTTTTCGTAACATGTACAGAAGAATAATGTTATTCTGTATATAATACAAAAATAACTTTTTTCATTTTGCATATGTTCCAGAAATAGATTTGAAAATTATAATAAAAAATTTAAAATATGAAGGCTATATTCTATACATGTTATAATTTTTGTACAACTTAGAGAATAACTCGCATACAAAATTATTTACAATTTTTGTACAGCTTACAAAATGACCCAGTACATAATTATTTATAATTTATGTACAACTAAAATAGTGACCCGAGTACAAAATTATTTACAATTAACATAATGACTCGCGTACATAACTTTTTACAATTTTGTTGCAGTTTACAAAATTATTTACAATATCTGTACAACTTATAAAACGATTCACTTACATAATTATTTACATTTTATGTACAACTTACATAATGATCTGCGTACATAATTATTTAAAATTTATGTACAACTTATAGAATGACCCACTTATAGAATTATTTACAATTTTTGTATAACTTACATAATGACCTGCGTACATACTATTTATAATTTCTGTGCAACTTACAAAATGGCCTACTTACATGATATATTCTCTTCAATAGGGGCATTGTGCTCAAGAGATGATACATTCTCTCTTAAAAAATTGATGACAGGAACATAAGCAAACAATTGAATTTTGCAAGAGACAAAGACCATCACTTTGAGAGGATGTTAGAGGTATTGTCCCACATTACTTAAGCATGATAATAATGTAAAGTTTATAAGTAATCATGAGACTTAGCTACCTTAGAGGTTAACCTTTTAGGAGTAGATACTTCGTGTTAGAATATAAAATGTTATGATTAGTATGTAAATAAAATGTAGAACCATGAGAACAATATTTTTATTGCCAAGAGAACTTAGGGATCTGGTCACACATGGAGGAGACATTTAACCCTAGTACTAGCTCTCAACTATACACATGGGATATTTAATCACTAAAGAGGAGACATTAAGTACTAGTGCTAGCTCTCAACTACTCATGTGGGGAACTTGGTTGATAAAACCATTAAAATGGCTCAATTAGTTCTACTAATACGTGAGTAATGTGCACACTAACTTAATTGAACTTATCATCATACTGAACTTGTAACTTGATACTAAACTTGTAATATCATACTGAGTCGGTAGACACTATAATAAGCTAAACTGGACCAAATCTGTTGGTCATGATGTCTTACCATATTATTGCATATCTGAATTTTGAATAGAGCCAATTATCATGAATACATGAGGGCAAGTACTTTTGCAGTTATAAAATATTTACTAAACTTACAAGATGATATAAAAACTAGTATATGTAATAAAATTGATTTAATCTTAATTTGATTGCAACTTAGCTTACATATATTTGACTGATTCTAATAATGAAAATTAAGATATATTCTCATGGTGTACAAGTTCTTCAAGTGTATTGAAATTGATATATATTTTTCCAATACTAGTTAACATGAATACACTTTTCATAAATATGCAACTTGTACAAATTGGATTACTCGAACATGAATGCAGTTCAAAACAATACTATCCATACTTAGAAAATAATTGGATATTCACTCGCAGTACTATGTCATTATTGGTTCTCTACGTGTACTGTAGGGTCTCCTTGCTCAACTCTTCTTAGATAATCATATTTGTGTTAGAACAAAAATTACGACATAGCTTGCTTATTTAATTAAAATAGAAAGCACACTAACATTTATAAAACAGGTTTTGTTAATAGTTGTTTGCCTATGATCATTGTACTTTAAATAGTTTATGGTACTCCTAAAGCTACCCTTGTACATGCACATATAACTTTTGTATAAATGTCTAAATTTATTTCTGTAAAAACATACAAAAAAATAGACATTTCAAACATTAAAATCAGATATTACACACTCAAATATCATATAAAAATCCTTTCAAATTCATAGAAAATCAATTATTTCAAAATAATTTTCTCGACACAATTGCAACAGGACGTACCTTTAGTTAAGTTGCTATAAATTTGTCTAGAAAACTCGAAATAACACACCGTAAAACCATATTAAATTAGACATCTTAAGCTTTAAAACAAGAATAAAATGTCCAATTGCAATCGGTAAAATTATTTCAAATAACAAAAATCTGATTGGTTTTTCAATCAGCTTTTCCAGCACTTCTTTCACTTGATATATCATTGGTTAAACAGGCATAACTTTGTCTAGAAATATCAAAATAACAAACCATAAAATGTTTCAAACATTAGACATGTGAAGCATTAAAACAAGATATAATTGCTCAAATCAAAACTCTATAAACATGTCAGGACCCGCCCCAGCTCAACACTAGAGCATGTGACGTGTCCTGAGGAAACATAATAACTAACATTCTAAATGGACCTTGGCTTAACATGAAAATTTTGTGTAAGAAATTTGTAAAAATTTGGGCAGAGTTTTCCTTAATTATTGAACTATCTTCCCTGCAATAAATGACCATAGTTCTAAAATATAAAATTTCACAATCCAGCAAACCTCATTTAACTTTTACATAACCAGAAAGTGGCTCATGGTCAAGTATAACTATACACTGTCAGATACATACTATACACCACATAAGACTTTTGTTCGCTAGTCCAAGATGTAACTGCCCAAAAATACACTATAAAAACTGGAAAGGAGATAAATATAACCTAGACTGCACAATAATAGATGGATCCTAAGCCTCCAGACTCACATGATGTGGTCTCAAAACCTGTTACCTGGGGGAGGAAAATAATATAAAGGGTGAGCTTGAGAGCTCAGTGAGTGGATAAGTTTTATAAAATAGTGTAATAATCATGTCAACTTCATATGAAATGTTTATGAATTATCATGATATATAAATATATGTTGACAACAATATTTTGTACATAGTTTTTATAATAATTAATGTACTCATACATGCATAACCTGAATTTCATAAAATAACTGTAATTTGATACATGTGAAAACTATGAATAACATGCTCATGACATAATGAAATAATATTCTGATAAAAATATGTGTTCATGATCTTTAAAATATAATAATGCTATGATTAGTATATGAATAAAGTATATAACCATGATAAATGTATTTTTATTGCCAAGAGAACTTGGAGATCTGATCACACACAGAGGAGACATTTAGCACTATTGCTAGCTTTCAACTACTCGTGTGGGGAACTTGCTTGATACATGCCATAAAATGGAGCAGTTGACTTTGCTGATACATGAGTTATGTGCACACTGACTTAACTGAACTTGTAATATCATACTTAGTCGGTAAACATCATAGTAAGTTGAACTGGACCAAATCTGTTGATCATGATGTCTTACCAAGTCACAGCATATCTGAATACTAAATATAGCCAACTATCATGAATACATGAGGGAAAGTACTTTTGCAACTATAAAATATTTGTGAAACTTGCAAGATTTTACAAAAATTAGTATTATTAATAAAATTGATTTAATCATAGCTTGCTCGCACGCAAATTATCTTTCATTTACTTGACTGATTCTATTAATAAAAAGAAAATATATTCTCTTGTTGTAAAAGTTCTTGAAGTGCATTAAAATTGACATATGTTTTTCTAACACTAGTTAACATGAATGCACTTTTCATAAATATGCAACTTGTATAAATTGGATTTACTTGAACATGAATGTTTTTCAAAACAATGCTATCCATGCTTTATAAATAATTAAATATCCACTCATAGAAAAATGTCTCTATTGGTCCTCTACGTGTCCTGTAGGTTCTGCGTGCTCAACTCTTCCTAAATAACCACACTTGTGTCAGAATAAGAATAATTTCATAGCTTGCTTATTAACAAAAGCCAGAAAATGTAAGGCTTACATAAGGAGTCAAACACTATGTAAGGGTTACATACAAAACAAAAGAAACGCACGCCTAGGCATGAAAAACCTGTGTCACGGCGGGGAGGTTTTTGTTTTCTACCATGGAGCCAAAATTCAACGGGCGCCGCGGCGGGCAAAAACCTGCGCCGAGGCGAGCATGCCAAAACTGCCCAGAAACCCTAAAATGCGTGTTCCACTTCATTCTTCCTATAAATACCACATTATACCTCTCCCAAACACAAGTCTTCACACCAAATTTCTTCCCCACCTTAGCTGCTACTGCAGCAAGGGTTTTTCCACCAAAAATCAACCCAAAATCAGAGGAGACCCTCCATTGTTGAAGCTACTCCAAGGATTTGAGAAAGATGATCAATCAAGTTCAAGGATTTGGAGCTAGAGGATTCATTGGGGTATCTTTAGTTGCATATATTTTTCTTCTCTGATTTTGTGGTTTGCCTCTATGACTAAATTGATTGACACTAATTTAGTTATGGTTGGCTAATTTATGTAATTGGGATGTTAGTATTGCTTCCAATGATTGGAAGAACAATTTTGTAATTTAATTATATATGATTGGATTTATTTCTTGTTCATGTTCTTATTATTTTCTGATTGTGAATTAAAAGTGGACCAAACCTTAGTTTGTAGTTAGAAAGAATATTTTAGAATTAGGCATTAGAAACGCCATCTTTGCTTAATTGTGCATTATGAACAAGAGCCTAAATTGATTGCATTGATTTGTGTTAGTTTAGGTGGTTAGAATTATTTCCTTGAGTTAATTTCGATTTATTAGTTAATGATCCGGATCAAAGACGTTAATTAGTTGATCATAGTGAAAATTACCATTGATTTGGAATTTTCTAGGTTTAGCGGAAAAATCATTAAATCTAACTTTTAATTGAATGCTTAATTTGTTTTTGCCATGAATGGATAGCGAACTAAAATTTCCATTTACATCCATCATCCCCACTTTGGTTGTGATTACTTTTATTTGCATTTTTTTAGTTATATAATTAGTTTAGGAATTTACAGTCTGTTCTACAACCCGACAATTGTTAGAATGTTTAGGATTGTTTGTTCGACTGAATAAGAAAATAAATAACGTTTTAAAACCACCGCAATTCCTTAAGTGATGATCTTGGGAGTATACTTATCACTCATTATAAGTGATTCGTGCACTTGCGAGCTTTTTATAAAATACAAAATTTGACTATCAAGTTTTTGTGCATCAATAACCTTTTTCGAATGTATTGATGAACACAAATTTGACCTATATTTTGTTATGTTTTAAGCATTTATTTTATGTTTTATTTTATTATTTTCGTGTTTTGGAAGGTATTTATGTGTTTTGTAGGTTTTTGGACTCTTGAAGAATATTGGATTGAAATGACACAAAAAGAGAGAAAATGGAGTAACAAAAACCAGAAAATGTAAGGCTTACATTGGGAGTCAGACTATGTAAGCGTTACATACAAGACAACAGAAACGCGCGCCGAGGCGGGCAAAACCTGCACCGCGGCGGGGAGGTTTCTGTTTTCAACTCTAGAGCCAAAATAGAACGCGCGCCGAGGCATGCAAAACCTGCGCCGCGGCGAGCGTGCCAAAAACTGCCCAGAAACCCTAAAACGCGTATTCCACTTCCTTCCTCCTATAAATACCACATTATACCTCTCCCAAACACAAGTTTTCACACCCATCTTCCTCCCCACCTTAGCTGCTACTGCAACAAGGATTTTTCACCCAAATTCCACCCAAAATCATGAGAAGACACTCCATTGTTGAAGCTACTCCAAGGATTTGAGAAAGAGGATCAATCAAGTTCAAGGATTTGGAGCTAGAGGATTCATTGGGGTATTTTTATTGTAATATCTTTTTCTTCTCTGATTTTGTGGTTTGCCTCCATGACTAAATTGATTGACACCAATTTAGTTATGGTTGGCTAATTTATGTATTTGGGATATTAGTCTTGCTTCCAATGATTGGAATAACAATTTTGTAATTTAATTATATATGATTGGATTTATTTCTTGTTCATGTTCTTATTATTTTCTGATTGTGAATTAATGGTGGACCAAACCTTAGTTTGTAATTAGAAAGAATATTTTAGAATTAGGCATTAGAAACGCCATCTTTGCTTAATTGTGCATTATGAACAAGAGCCTAAATTGATTGCATTGATTTGTGTTAGTTTAGGTGGTCATAACTATTTCCTTGAGCTAATTCCAATTAGTTAATTAACGGTCCGGATCAAAGAAGTTAATTAGTTGATTGTAGTGAAAATTGCCATTGATTTGGGATTTTCTAGGTTTAGCGGAAAAATCATTAAATCCAACTTTTAATTGAATGCTTAATTTGTTTTTGCCATGAATAGATAGCGAACTAAAATTCTCATTTACATCCATCATCCCCACTTTGGTTGTGATTACTTTTATTTACATTTTATTTTAGTTTTTGATTTAATTCTGAATTTACAATCTATTCTTCAACCGACAATTGTTAGAATGTTTAGGATTGTTTGTTCGACTGAATAAGAAAATAAATAACGTTTTAGAACCACCGCAATTCCTTGAGAGACGATCTTGGGAGTATACTTATCACTCATTACAAGTGATTCGTGCACTTGCGAGCTTTTTATAAAATACAAAATTTGACTATCAAGTTTTTGTGCATCAAGTTTTTGGCGCCGTTGCCGGGGAATTGGCGTTTTAAAGTGTTTATTTGTTTTCTATTTAGTTTGTTGTTCGTATTTCTTTATTTTTTGTGATTTTCTTTTTATTTTTGTGATTTTTCTTTTGATTTGTTATTTTAGTTTATTACCTATTTTTATTTGTTGAGTCATTTGTTTTAGTTGTTTGTTTTATTTTATTTCTTTTCTTATTTATTTGCTTTTTCTGGAATATATTTGGTGCTTTGATTTCTTTGTTGTTTTTGTTAGTGTATGAAAGGTACCGTTCATAAACTACATCAACATATTCAAAAGAGCACATAATCAGGCTGGATACTGATATCCAAGAGCTAGCAAATATGGAGGTATGTGGTATTTGTGGTTTACATGGACATGATGCTAATGTTTGCGCTTTTGCAGATGATTTCTATACCTCTACCAACCGAGATATTGATCTTAATGAGGGATGTCACCCACCTTGGAATGATCACCCACCTTGGAGTGATTCCTATACTTATATTCCCGAGTTGGAAAATCACCAAAATTTTTATTGGAAAGCAAACAATAACACACCCTATGCCTCATACCCATATTTCAATCCTTATGACCTACCCATTCACCCTAAGAAACCAACCTTGGAGGAGACCTTGAATACTTTTATTCAAGTTAGCATAGAAAACCAAGAGAAACGTAATCAAAGGATGGATTTCTTAGAGGACTCTATGATAAGGATTGAAATGCAAATTGGGCAACTAGCAGAACAACTTTTAGCACAAGAAGAGTTGCCCAATCAAGATGAGCAAGTAAAGGATGACATAATCCTTCAAAGTGGTAAGGTTTTTAATGATATTTATTTTCCTGAATTTTTTGATGATTTACCACTTTGTGCAGAAAATATAGATGGGGAGCAAGCAATTCTCCAAGAAGGTCAAGTTGCGGATCATCACATTCTACAACCTTCCAAGGAGAACAAGGAGGAATCATTTTCACCTCCTTTATCTAAGACTTGTACGTCCCCAAATCCTTCTCCCTACTACTTCCACCAGAAAGTGTGTGCTGTGCTTCATCAGAAACAACTACCGAGATGGAAGGATACACTTAATGACATACTAGCTCGAAAAATCAACATCACACACTTCAAGATTTTTGATGATGGTGGATAGGAGTGGATTAGCAACGTCTTGCTAAGACGTTAAAGAAAGCGCTTGGTGGGAGGCAACCCATTATTTTAGGTAATATTTTTCCTTTTCTTTTAGTTTAGTTAATTTTCTATTTGTTCCTTTTAAATGCCTTTCTGAACATGTGCGTAGTTGAAAACATTGAGGACAATGTTTAGTTTAGGTTTGGGGGTACAAATAGGTCCAATAAAAACTTTTTGATATAAAACTATCATGCCTTCTTGTTAATTTAAAGTGAGTAATTGAATCTTTATACATGTTTTGTTTGATTTCTTGTACATATTCAAGGTTAGTTGTAAAAGTTGGTTTTTGTTCATAGTTCATACTTCATGCTTTTTAATATTGAAATTGAGATGAACCCAAATTTTGTGTTTAAGAATCAAATAGTGGAGACTACCTTGTGAGATGATTATTGAGCCATTAACGTTTCATTCTGAGAGTTAATCATTATTCTACTCTTTTAAACACTTTTCTTATTATTTTAAATTGTTAGAAGATCTCTATAGGATTTTGCATTGAATGTTAGGATTTTTAACATCTAATGAAGAATCATAGGTTTAATTGTATTGCTTAGATTAAATGATTTGAGTAAAATTTTAAGTGTTTGCCTATTTCATTCATGCTTGACTTTAAAAAAAAAAATAAGGGAATTCCTATAGCTAACACAAAAGAGCTAAAAGTTGTCTTTCACAAAATACACGTGTATTTGGGTCCACAAAAAAAAAAAAAAAAAAACTATTGTGACCCTAAAAGTTCTTCAAATGGTGAAATAGTTAATATAAAAAAAAAGAAGAAATAATTTCCCTTAAAGTCAGTGCATTTTCATTCATTCTAGGGCACACTTGAAATTTTTGCTTGAAGATTTTAATTGATGCATGAGATTAGTAATGTGATTCCTTCATAAATCCTATCATTTGATTCCTTTCATGAGATCAATGTTATACACTTTTTGAGCCTTTCTTGTTTAATCATATGCGAATCTATTAGCTCATTTCTTTACATAACTTCTATTCGCATATACTTTGTTGAGTGTTTGAACCCATAGGATCAGTGTGATATTAAGAGTGAATCTTGTGAGGAATAGAGTTGAAGCGAATTCGGATTCTTAACACTAGGTTTGGGGGAATTAATATTGATATATATTTTTTTTAGTATTGGAGTATGCACTTGTGATGCGAAACTGATTTGCATGATGAATCCTTAATGTGTTAAGATGATTGGATAAACTTATGTATGAGCGTCGATTATGAACTGAGAATAAACTGAAGCATGAGAAATTTTGTTGAATTAAGTTTGTAGTTTTTATTTGTAGCATTGTTATTTGTCGTTTTAGTTTTTCTTTTAGTTGGATGTTTGTGGGAATCATCTCTGAAAACCCTCACGAGACTTTAACTCGTCCACTAGGGCAACCTAGGGGTTTAAAGGCTTGTTGCATATGCTAAATGCAACCGTGACAATCTACGGAAGTGATTTAGGTTAGTATAGTTTAATTTTAGTTTTGCTAGAGGACTAGCAAAATGTAGGTTTGGGGGTATTTGATGAACACAAATTTGACCTATATTTTGTTATGTTTTTAAGCATTTATTTTATGTTTTATTTTATTATTTTCGTGTTTTGGAAGGTATTTATGTGTTTTGTAGGTTTTTGGACTCTTGAAGAATATTGGATTGAAATGACACAAAAAGAGAGAAAATGGAGTAACAAAAACCAGAAAATGTAAGGCTTACATTGGGAGTCAAAGACTATGTAAGGGTTACATACAAGACAAAAGAAACGCGCGCCGAGGCGGGCAAAACCTGCGCCGCGGCGGGGAGGTTTCTGTTTTCAACTCTAGAGCCAAAATAGAACGCGCGCCGAGGCATGCAAAACCTGCGCCGCGGCGAGCGTGCCAAAAACTGCCCAGAAACCCTAAAACGCGTATTCCACTTCCTTCCTCCTATAAATACCACATTATACCTCTCCCAAACACAAGTTTTCACACCCATCTTCCTCCCCACCTTAGCTGCTACTGCAACAAGGATTTTTCACCCAAATTCCACCCAAAATCATGAGAAGACACTCCATTGTTGAAGCTACTCCAAGGATTTGAGAAAGAGGATCAATCAAGTTCAAGGATTTGGAGCTAGAGGATTCATTGGGGTATTTTTATTGTAATATCTTTTTCTTCTCTGATTTTGTGGTTTGCCTCCATGACTAAATTGATTGACACCAATTTAGTTATGGTTGGCTAATTTATGTATTTGGGATATTAGTCTTGCTTCCAATGATTGGAATAACAATTTTGTAATTTAATTATATATGATTGGATTTATTTCTTGTTCATGTTCTTATTATTTTCTGATTGTGAATTAATGGTGGACCAAACCTTAGTTTGTAATTAGAAAGAATATTTTAGAATTAGGCATTAGAAACGCCATCTTTGCTTAATTGTGCATTATGAACAAGAGCCTAAATTGATTGCATTGATTTGTGTTAGTTTAGGTGGTCATAACTATTTCCTTGAGCTAATTCCAATTAGTTAATTAACGGTCCGGATCAAAGAAGTTAATTAGTTGATTGTAGTGAAAATTGCCATTGATTTGGGATTTTCTAGGTTTAGCGGAAAAATCATTAAATCCAACTTTTAATTGAATGCTTAATTTGTTTTTGCCATGAATAGATAGCGAACTAAAATTCCCATTTACATCCATCATCCCCACTTTGGTTGTGATTACTTTTATTTACATTTTATTTTAGTTTTTGATTTAATTCTGAATTTACAATCTATTCTTCAACCGACAATTGTTAGAATGTTTAGGATTGTTTGTTCGACTGAATAAGAAAATAAATAACGTTTTAGAACCACCGCAATTCCTTGAGAGACGATCTTGGGAGTATACTTATCACTCATTACAAGTGATTCGTGCACTTGCGAGCTTTTTATAAAATACAAAATTTGACTATCAAGTTTTTGTGCATCATGTATCTTATTGTTTAGCTTCTTATGTTTGAAATCATTGTTACTATTGCAGGTTTCAAATTTACGAACTTAAAAAAGATGGATTTGGAGGACCTTCTGTTTTCGACAAGTTGTTAATCCCTCATGGAGAAAGCTACAAGGATAATTTAAGCCATATATATAATATTGTTTGTTCTGTTAGTATTACTACTTTTTATTATTTATTTATTTATTTAGCTTTTTTTTTATGGAGCTATTATTTATTGTTGAAATCATAACATTTCCTAGGCTACTAGTTACTTACAGTTTCTGTTAAAATTTTTAATAGTTTTAGTTTTTAATTTTACAAATTTTTTTTATGCATTTGGTTATCCTTTTAATTTGCTTAGCTCTTATGTCAAATGGACCTGAGGTTCAATCGTTGAAGCTGCAATCAAAAGAGGAAGTATTCAGGTGATACATATAAGCAGTATTACTCTTTTTAGTTTCCTAGTTGACTAGTCGAGTTTCAACTTGCCATTTTACCTTGATTTATAGGCATCTGTTTGTTAATTATGATTTTGTTTTCCATTTTCATTTCTTTTTCATCTTCTTGGCTCTTTCAGTTTGTTCTTTGTTGTAAGCAAGTTGAGGAGATTGCAAATTATTGACAGGGCTGAGTATGCTATCAATCCGAAGGATGTAAAATTAAACCAGAAGAGTTCTACGTCGGATAGTGTAGGTAAATTGACTGATTCACAAATAGAAGAGAGAATCAATAGGCTCTCTCAAACTCTCACAAACCAGGTATTCTTTTCTTTTTTTTTTCAATTTTAATCATAGTATTCACATTAATCGCATTTTTTTTGAAACACGTTATGTATTTAACTGATCTAGATTTGTACTTTTGACAAACTGATAGCATTGGCTTAACAGTGTATTTTGTATTGTTAAATTATGTATACAAGCTATGGTATCAAGATTACCTGACAGGGGAGAGAAAATACTTAAGCAGATAGCAGAACTGAAGGTAGAACTATGTGAGATGGAAAAAGGAAAGGAAAACGAACCCATTGATTTGGATGACATATCTGGTAAACTTGAAAGAGTCTTGAATGTATAATGTTCTTCACCTTAGGAGAATTTACTATTTATTGAAGATTCACATTATACATACGGATGCAACTGGCTTTGCTGTTCATCAATGAACCTTGTAATTTTTACGGGTTGATTTTTATCTTGAATTTTCTTTATAATTATTGTATAGTGTTATCATATTGCGTTACGAATTTCATATTTTTATCTTGAACTTGAATAACTGGGGTTATATTGACTTCTTGTCCCTAATATTAATCTAAATAGGGTGTTTATGAAATACTTTCAATATGAGGTTGCATTATATATGTTGATATGTTGTTTTTGTCAACTAATTTCAGGGTTGTTGTGGGGGCCTGCACTTCAGCGATGTCCTTCTGCTAAATTTTTTTCTTTGGTTTGGGATTCTCTCATACGAAAAGGCCAAGGGCCTGGATGCAGAAGATTGTCACACTGCTTATACTATAGGTAATAAAATGGTACATTCGAGTTGGTCTAAAGGAAATTATTTGTGTTTTTGTTAGGAAATACAAAATGTGTTTTTTGAGGCATGAACACTTGTGACATTTATTTTTTCCTATTTGGCCCATTTCAATTTGTTTTTTGTTCTTGTTAGAAACGCTTATGTAGTATCTTAGAGCAAAAATAAATAAACCTTATATGTTGTGATGCATTTTTTTCCAGGTGCCTCCATCTGTATGTGATATTATAATTTTATTTAGAAATGGCTATATTCAGGTGTTGAGACCTATCTTTTGTCTATGAATTATTTCTTTTGTTGTAAACAAAGTTCTCATGTGTATGCAGGTATTCTTTGCCTAGCTCATACTTGCAGATATGGACAAAGAGCTTTAAGGTAAATAGAAGGGAAAAAAATAGAGGAAAATGAGAACATATGATGTTGTGTAATAAGTGTGACCAGTTAAGAATAATGTGTTGATGAGAAATTTGTTTAGGGTAACGATCTAAGAGCTTCTTAAGTCAAATTGATTGTTGCTATTATCAGGTAAGTAACTGACGTCCTTCTGGAATTGGAATAAACTATTTATATATATATGTTTATACTGTCATTAATTATGTATCTATTCTTCTGTTACGTTGGAATGTAAGTCGTGAAGCTTGTGAAATTATGAATCAGTTGTTGCATGAAATTTGCAATGTGTCCTGTCATTATTATTTGATTACCAAGTGTTTCGCCAAGAAAAAGATTATCTGATCCTCCATCTGGAATAAGGGTACATGGTCACGAATATATGATTTGGAGCTTATGTTTTAGAGCACTAAAAAGGTCTCCACAATTTCTGATATGTTTTTCTTGTATTTCTCTAGAAAACAAAAAATGGTTTCTGGGTTTATCAATGCCAATCCAACCATTCTGGTGAAAGGAAAAAGAGGCGTGTCCGCAGTGCCCCAAGTGATGCAAATGAGTATGCATCAGAACCAATCGATCAACGGGAGGTTTTTGATATCCTTTCTGGAATATTTTTGCTTGAATATGATCAACAATTCATTGCTCTATTCACTCGTCATTTCTATGTGTGCGTCTTTTTTTCCTAATGAAAATGTGGAACTATGAAGGTTCTTTTAATACTTAAAATGGCAGATTTGTTTCCTTTCATTAATTTTTTTTTAAGCCAAACTATGTTTCATTCAGTTTCCTTGACAGTTTATACATCATATTAGAGATATTTTAGATCCAGAGCATCCTTATTCCTTGGAAGAGCTCAAAGTAATACTTGTGTCCTTATGAATGCAAAAGTCAGTTTTTCATCTGTTTTAGTTTCCTTACTCTTAATACTTGTGTCCAAAAGTCGGTTTTTCATCTGTTTTAGTTTCCTTTGGTGTAATATTGATGGAGCATTTGATTTAGGTTTCCTTATGAGTGCAAATGTTGATGGAGATCAATGTCATAAGTGTTTTGTTTGCACCAGTATGCTTCCTGACTCATAATCTGTTTATTGGTTGCAGAATGTGATTGGATGTTCCAATTGAACTGAATTTTTTCATACAATCGTATTCTACCGCATTAGTTGAAACGTTTAGTATTACATATTCCATTATGATGCCATTAAAAATGAGTTGACAATAACTTCTCTATGTTCTGTTAGTTTTTCAACCATGGAGCTGCAACTGTCGCACTGAATCTTTAGCTACAACTCTTGCTGAACATCAACTACACTTGGCTAGCTTTCAGGTTTTGTTTTTGATGAATTTTTTTCATAGAATGCATAGTTTTTAAGATAACATTCTGGCATATGTATTCGGTCCTTCTTGACAAAAGTCCATTTTATGTGTATTTCTAGGAACTCATAAACCAACTGAAGGAATGTGCTCCAAGTATTCAAAAATCAATATCAGATTTTACAGAGGAAGTACATAGCATGTCCTCCACTCTACCTCCAATGACTAAACATTCTGGTGGTTCAACCTCACCTATTCAAGCCCATAAAAGTGGACCTGAGATGTCAATATTCATCATTGCAGTAGAGGGAATGATCCATAGTCTGCTCTTCACCTTGGTCTGTCTATGAAGTGACCATGAAAAATTCAACAAAATTGTAATGAACTTTTTATCATGTAATAAGCAAATGTATGAACCTTTATTGATCAATGTAAAATTTGTTATGATTGGATTATAGGAATTCAAATATTGTTTAAGATGATAATCGCTTTTTGACAGGGCTGAATGCAATGGTACCTTATTTTTTCTGTTATTCTTAAATATATGAGAACACTTTAGGATCCGATGATACAATGCAAGTCACAAAAAATCTAGTACAAGTACAAACACCCTCTAATAAAAGAGCATATAACAAACAATATAATGAAAATGAATTACCAGGAAAATACATTTTGTTAAATACGTTAATTGTTTTGAATCCCTGGACTTTACATTTTCAATTTTATAAATAATAACTCTTAAGGTCATTCTTTAATATTTTGCACCAGTAAGATACATTTTATTTTTTCGACCAAAATGAATGTTTTATTCTACATTTTTTTAACTTAAGTAATTTATATTTATTATCAAGTAAGGATATTATAGTTTTTTTCAATTTTAAATTGTGATATTATACTTTTTAAAAAATATGAGTGACAGTAATCTTAACATGTGATTTAAATGCTAGTTAAGCACGGTGTAAGAAACAAATGCCTTTAAAATACCAATGAAAAATAATGAAATTAATAAAAATAATGAGCAACGGACAAGCTGAACAAGCGGCAATTTGAAATTAAACTCTGACAATTGGCAATATTAATAAAATTCAAAACAATTAACGTACCATTCCCACTAAATAAGACAGCACAACATAAACATCAACATTGACATATAACAAATATATGAAATGAAAATCCATGAATCAAAATGGGGAAAATGGCTATGGGGAAAACCAATACTACAAACCAGCAAATTTTATTAAGTAGCCATCTAGTGAAATTGCTAATCTTTAAATACGATAATGTCTCATTAATAGTAAAAAATATAGTCAGTTAACATGTTCAAATAGTATTTGCTGGTATGGGATCAACAATCATCTGCTTCACTTCAGTGCAAGTTGCACGATTATGTCCGAGACGTCGACATCTGCTACAAAGAGTGATCTTCCTAATTTCCTCACCACGAGATCGAATTTGCCTTTTTCTTGGCTTACCACTCTTCACTTTTGTTTTTGGTGGTTCATTAACAAGCTCTGCAATTTCCTTAGGGGCCTCCCATTCACCATTGTCACTTGCGGGAAAAATTGCCTCAGAATAACCAAGAATGTAACACTCTGCTATATACTTCTTATCAACCAATGAGTAGACATCGATATCTTCAAATCTTGCTGCAGCAATGGCATGACTACATGGAATCCTATGGATATCAAATTCCTTACATGTACAACTCTTATTTAGCACGTCCACTTCATGGCTTATGTCTCCATGGATAACCTACTTATATTAATTACCAAAAAAATAGAAAAAATATACTTGTAAAATGCATGTAAAGTATTAATAATCATAATTGTATTTATATCAGAATTCATTTCGTAGAAGTTATTCCTATGTGAAAATAATTCAATTCAATAAAGTACTTGAAAAATGTAAGCATTTATCCTGAGAAATCTGTATCTTGATGACTTTATCCTATTTTGATGTGTAATTGATTCAGTATCTTTTGTAAGGTATCGATCTCCCTATTTTAAAGTCTTTTGACTACGATCCACAAACCATTCTTGTAGCTTAGCACGATAATACTCGGCAAGCATGGTAATTGGCATCTCACGAGCAGCCCTCATTACGTTATTGAATGACTCACATATATTTGTAGTCATTATCCCATATCTCATTCCCGGACAATGATGCCTAGACCATTTTTCCTTTCCTGCATTAATTAAGTAGTCCGTAATGGCTGGATCTATCATATTCAAATCTGACATATACTTATCAAATTCTCTTCTAGTGTATGCCCTTGCACAACAACGAAACAAGGGGATTATGTCAAGATTCTTGAACCTATTATTTAGGTTCAATTCCATGTGAAATGCACAAAATCCATGAAACGCATTAGGAAATACTTTAGGAACTGCTTGTATAATGATTTGATGCCTGTCTGAAATAATAACAAGGTCTGTTATGATGCCTATTGCCCCACTCAACTTTGACAAGAACCATCCCCAAGAATCGTTGTTCTCTGAATCTCCAATACCCATTGCAATTGGGTATGTATTGCTATTCCCATCCGACGTTGTTGCCACAAATAACGTACTAGCATATCTACTAGACAAGAAAGCTCCATCAAATGTAATAACATGTCTCATACAAGAACAGAAACCTCTCAGAGAAGGTCCTAAAGCCATGAAGAAGTATTTAAATCTTCTTTCAGTATCTACTTCAATATGAGTGACAGTGCCTGGATTTTTTTCTTTAAGTATGTGACAATAAGATGGTAGCTTCATGAATGACTCTTCCGCAGTGCCTCTTATTAAATTCAAAGCTTTTTCTTTAGACCTATAAGCAGTGGTATAGTCAATTTCAATCCCAAATTCCTCACGACAATCCTCAATAATGTCTTTTGGCTTATAAACTCAACCAGGCCTTAATAATTGCATTTTCATCGCATTTGCAAGGAATTTTGAAGTTGTTGTCCTGTTTTTAACCATGTACTTGTTTGGATCACAATTATGAACATTGTTAAAAATAGTAACCTCGAAACGTTCGGACCCAAGCACCTTGGTTGCTCTGATTTTCCAACTACATTTTTCGTGAGCACATTTTATAACTACAAGGTTACTCTTGCGTTTGGAGCTTCTTGTTTCAAATTGATTTCTTATTGCATATATACCAACTTCTGTAACAAGATGAGACTTAGAATCAAATACTCTTCCAACACTTAATCCATGTTCAATATTTGGATAAAACATACTTCTGCTAGAGCTTGACCAATGATTTTGCACTGAGCCTGTCGAGGATGGGAGGGCATGTGTATCTACCACGTTTACTAATCATGGTGATGACTCATATACTGTATGTCCTTCATCTTCTTCATGACGTATTACATTCTGATCATTAATATAAATGAATTACTTTTTGATTAAGAGCATGTTTAGATATTTAATTATGAATTATCATGGGCCAATTTGAGATTCGTAATTAGGTTGAAAAATCTGAGAATCTAGTTATAGGAACATCACCTTAACTTTATTCTGAAACAGTTAATCAAAGCTTCAAATTAGTGACTTAGTCATAGCATTAGTTTGATTGGCATGTATTTCCTTGCGCATAATTTGATTGCTATTTGATTTACCCCGACCGAAGGCAGTTAATTAGTTAATCAACAAAGAGATTTACCCCGATCGAAAGCAGTCTCGTAATTAAAAGGAAAGCTGATAATATTGTTTATTTAAGAACGTTCATGTTATTTCACCATACCTTTTTGATGCAAGCATGGTCAACCAAACTAAACGTCCATACATCCTCCATTGATTTTTAATCCATATTGAATTGATTGTTAAATTGCGATTTTGTTTTCGTTTAATTGATCGTATCATTGTTCCCGTCACAAATCAAACACCTTTTTACAGTTTTACTAGATTTAGGACTCTAGTTGCTTAGAGTTTTAGTTTCACTAGAACTCTATTTAATTAGTGTTTTATTTGCATTAGAACTCTATTTAGATTAGGAAGAAGGTTATTTAGAACCACTGCAATTCCTTGAGAGACCGACCTTGGAAATTGCTTGTCACTTTTCTAAGAGTAATTCGTACACTTGCGAGTACTAAATTTATCACATCATGGGCGCTGTTTTTTCTTTTTCTTTATCCGAGCCAGGGGTTATACAAAATGAAGTTACCGGTGATAAGGGGTTAACAATTCCACCATCAGCCCCTTATTAATAAAAAAACACACTCAGGTCCTTAAGTGATGTTTTGTTACTCATTTGGACCGTTTTAGGCAAATGCCCCATAAAATGCTTGCCGCTAACTTCAAAATTTATATTGGTATTACAACGTCTTAAAATTTAACCTAGTGCTAGGTTACTTGTTTGCCGCCTTTTTCTTTCCAAATTGCTTTACTTTAATTATTAACCTAGGTTACTTACCACCACTGGCTTTTTTTTTTTTTTCCTTACCACCATCGTCTTGAAATCTTGAAATCATAATAAAAAAAAATCTAAATATCTTAACGCAAAATTTGTACATAGTACATAAATAATTTTGTTATTTTGTACATGTTACAGAAAAATATAGAAGTCGTAAAAAAAATTAATATGAACTCAAGATTTTGTACATGTTATAATTTTTGTACAACTTAAAGAATAACTCACATATAAAATTATTTATAATTTTTGTACAACTTACAAAATTATCCAGGTACATAATTATTTATAATTTATGTAAAACTAAAAGAATAACCCGAGTACAAAATTATTTACAATTAACATAAAGATTCGCGTTCATAACTATTTACAATTTTGTTGCAGTTTACAAAATTATTTATAATATCTGAACTTACAGAATGATTCACTTACAGTAGAGGGTTTTATATTTGGGTTTAATTTTGAAAAACAAATTATTTTTGGTTACTTGAGAAAAACTTTATATTTCTGGATAATTTTAGAAGGAAAAAAGGTTTCTATTTTGGTTAACTTTTCAGTGGGTTTCTACTATTGATATTTTTTTAAAAAGTTTATAATTATGGTAAGATTTGAAAAAGTTTTATATCTTTTGAAAATTTTGAAAAAAATTTTATTTTTGGCTACGTTAGAAAAAATTTATATTTTTTGGTCATTATGGTAAAAAAAAAAATGTTTCTAATTTTGATATATTTTGAAAAAAAAAATGATCTATTTTGATTGACTAATCTACTATTTTTCTTTAAGTTTGATCTTCAATTTTTAATAATTGTGTTCGCTTTTATAGCACGATTTGTCATATTGACATGTTAGGGTTAAGTCTATGAAGTTTGTAGTGAGGACAGATTGTCGAATGCAATTGATATGTTTAAATCTAGGCCGGGTTTAAAGTTTTCATCTTCAATTTAAGTAAAGCTTGAACATGTACACTTTTAACAATTTACATAATATGCTCGTTTTAATTGTAAAATAATTGAAGTTAAATTGTATATGACTTTGTTTCCTTTTCATATTAGAATAACATCCTATTTTGACATGTCATCTCCTCATTTGAATGAATTATTTTAAATGTCAAAATTATTTCACTTAATATTTGTAATTTATATCTTAATAAAACAAGAAAACTCTATCCAATAAGAAAATGATATGTAAAAATGAAGTCATCATTTTATATTAGGGAAACGGGACCAGTTGTATATGAATAATCATAATTTAAAATTTTGAAATTAATTAATAATAGGAAAAAATGAGGAGTATAATAGCACATATTATTTTAAGGTAATTGTGTATATATAATCATAAATTAAACATTAAAATTAATTTTTTTTTCATTGGTTATGGATTATTTATTTAAGCATTTTGTCTAATTCACTGTTAGTTTTATATAGTGTATAAGTAACACAAGCATCTACTCATAAAGGATTTACCTCTAAAGTAGTTAAGTCTCATGATTACTTATAAACTTTATATTAATATCATGTTTAAGCAATGTAAGACAATACCTATAACATTCTCTCAAAGTGATGATCTTTATCTCTTTCAAAATTCAATTGTTTGCTTATGTTCTTGTCATCAATTCTTTGAGAGAGAATGTATCATCTATTGAGCATAATGCCCCTACTAAAGAGAATATATCATGTAAATAGGTCATTTTGTAGTTGTACATAAATTATAAAAAGTATATACGCAGGTCATTATGTAAGTTACACAAAAATAGTAAATAATTCTATAAGTGAGTCATTTTGTAAGTTGTACATAAATTTTAAATAATTATATACGCATATCATTATGTAAGTTGTACATAAATTGTAAATAATTCTGTAAGTGAATCGTTTTATAAGATGTATAGATATTGTAAATAATTTTGTAAACTGCAACAAAAATGTAAATAGTTATGTTAATTGTAAATAATTTTGTACTCGGTTTATTCTTTTAGTTGTATATAAATTATAAATAATTATGTACCTAGATTATTTTGTAAGTAGTACAAAAATTGTATATAATTTTGTATGCGAGTTATTCTCTAAGTTGTATAAAAACTATAACATGTACAAAATCTTATGTTCATATTTAAAATTTTTTGTTATACTTCTATGTATTTTCTGTAACATGTACAGAATAAAAAATTTATTTATGTATTATGTACAAATTTTGCGTTAAGATATTTAGATTTTTTTTTTATGATTTCAAGATTTTTTATGTAAAATATACAAAATAAAAATGTTATTATGTATCATGTACAAAATCTAGCATTCATATTTAAAAAAAATTGTTATAATTTTCAAATTTTTTTTAGAACATATATAAAATAAAAAAGTTATTTCTGTATTATATATAGAATAACATTCTTCTTTTAGACATGTTACAAAAAAATGTGGATGCCAGCAGAGGTGCTGGTAATGATCGCCGAACCTCTAACAAGGTTGTCAGCGGTAGTTTTTGAAAATGAAAATGATTTCCTAATTATTTGGTAGTGGAGTAAATTAGTTACAACCTTAATTAATATAGAGATATTCTAGATAAAATAATTAAGAGTGGGCGTACGTTTGATAGGTCTGCTATTAAGTTATTTTACAATCTGACCTTATCTTAGCACTTTTAAAAAATTAAAAACCTTAACCGACTTATAACCCCTAAAAAACCAACCTTCAAGCCAACCGACTATGTCAATTTAATAGAGGTTGGTTTGGCGATTTTGGACCTATAATTTTACTTAAAAATTATTATCATAATAAAAAAATACAAACAATATTTTACCCCTGCAAATATTTTTCTTAAAGCTAGAGCATACAGATGTGTTATTATTGGTTATAATAACTACTATCCTTACTCATATCTAATGCTTAATAAATTTAAAGATATCAATAAATGACATATGGGAATGATATTTCATTATTGACACTTTATATTTAATGCTCTACTACTCACCCTCATAAATTTTAAAATCATGATTTCACACGCTAAATATTTGTTTAAAACTTTTACATTGTATATTTGTATAATATTAATTAATACTTTATTTTATTTTTTTTATAATATTTATTATATAATACTTAAAAAAATATTAATATATAAAAATGTAGGTCAGTTCAATTTTGTCGATTTTTATTTTTGGCGTACCTACAATTAAACCGACAAAATTAATTTTATAATATTTTAAACCTATCCGACCGACCCTAAAAAAAAAAAAAAAAAAAAAAGGTCATTTTGGACCTTGGCTTCTGAGTACTTGAGTTGTTCAACAATCCTAGTAAAATTTTAAATCATCTTTGATGCAAGTTTATCCCCCCTCTCAAGCTATTATGATAAAGTTTACAATAAAATAAAAACTAATGCCCATATCAAATAAAGACACTTAACAATCCATATATATTATATACTACCATAATTGTCTTGACATAATAGTTAGGATATAATCATCTAATAGCACGTTTGGATGCAATATTAAAAAACGCTACTACAAGACATCCTTTTTCATGCGGTTTGGTAGTGAAATAAAGTGTTTTTAATGTCACTGGAGGCCACATTCAAAAGACTAAATGATTAATTTTTAGAAGTCCCCTTACACTTTTTAAAAACACTATTTTTGAGCTGCTTTTGTTAAAAACGCTTTGCATCCAAACGAGTTACAGAAAGCCTAACAACCTACTTAAATGCCTAGAGTTGCATTGACCATAATAATCACATTAATCATGAAGAACTAGGGTTGAAACCACATAGAAACAAATCCATGTTCTTGACCTTGTGCCACCAACTTGTATCTTTTTTCCCAACAGCCTTTCTGTTAAACTTTCTATTAAGTTTCCCAATTTGAAAACAAGCCTCCAAGGTCACCTCATTCCCACTACTACTCTTCTTGTTGTTAGTGCTACTACTAATTTCCTCTTCTTGGCCTCTCTTCATTAATTGTTCATAGTACTCTTTGTTTCTCTTCTCCAACCCATAAATTTGCCCCTGAAGATCCTCAATTTTACGGCCCAACATACAAACCCTTTGATCCTCTCTCATTTTCAATACACACCTCGCTAGCTCGGCTGCTTTTCTCTTCATAAACATTGATTCTGATGCTAACCCTTTGTTCTCTTCCACCAATGCTGATACTCTATATCCCAACCTTGCATTCTCATTTAACAAAATCAACCTCTCAGATTCTAATACCTCCAATAAGCTCTTTTGTAGCTCTATCTTTCGAGATGACTCACACGACCGTCTCTCCATTGTGTTGAACTCATCGAGCAAGATATCGCACTCAACATTCCTCATCACAAGTTCTGAGATAAGTTCATCTCCATTCCATGTGGTGGTACCTTGAGTTGTAAGCATTGTTGGAGGCTGCCGGTAAGAAATTGAACTCTCAGTATCTGACTCAGTCTGACTGATCTCTCCATCTTCTTGTTGGTCATAGAAATCAATATCAATGCTCGAATGACACGAAGTATGTCGACTAGGATTACGTTTTCTACCCAACACTTGAATGTAACGATTGGATAAGTTGACATAAGCAATGTACAAGTCTTGAAGTAATGCTAGCAACTGAGGACGTTTAGTATAGTAAGATTCAGCACGGTCCGAAAAAGTCTCTCCCTCTTGTACATTCGTGTTCATTCCCAAAGTCTTAATCCTCTCATCTAAATCTGTCATAACATATCTCGTTAGTTACAATTGGCTAGAGGGAAACACTAATGCACTAAAAACACAAATTAGTCATCAAAAGAAGTGTAGAAGAGGGAAAAGAATAAACAAATGTCCTTCTAAAGAGACAAACAAACATTTATTTTTTATAATATTTTTACATGTCCCAACTTGGACAAAGTTGTGTTAAAAAATTGATTGATTTATTTAAAGTAACAAGTAACCAATAATACATTTGGATTGCGAAAGAGCTAAATTGAAACATTTGAAAACTAATTCTGATTTCGAGTTCAAGTCCTGGTTTTTAAAATGAGTATTGTTTAATAATTAATTTTATTTTCAAGCGCAAAATAAAATCAGGTTGGAACAAAATTCTATTTTTACACACATTTTATTACTTTTTAAAATTAATAAAAACTATATTTTAAGTTCACTTTTCATTTCATTAGTTAAATTTACTTATTTATTGTTGTGATTTAAGAGGGAATGAAAGGATAAATTTTTTACCAAACAAGTTTTTGTTTATCCTAAATAAACTAGAAAACGGAAAGCTAATTTCAAACACTTGAAAATAGTCAAACACTTGAAAATAGAACTCGCCCTTGGCATTTTATTATCATATATGTTTCTTTTTTAAAGTAATGGTAGGTAATATAAATTTGGTTTATGCTCTAGTGAGTCAATTATCCTTATTGATTTGTTGTCCCCAAAAAAATCTCATTGATTGCTGTTCAACGTGGGTCCATTTATATTACTTGACTCTTCAAATTATTTTTTTTGGGGCAAAATAAGCCTCCCTTGAGAGAGGGAATCACTTTTCTTTCATCCCCAAGTTCATGAAGTACTTTTATGAAGCACCCGTTTCATGTAATTACATTACATGAAAGTAATTGAACACTCTAATTCGTTAAAAATTTATAAATGCACCAATCATTTTTATTAGACCCATTACTTAGAGACATGACTCAACTTGGTGACATACAGTATTACTAGTTGCAGGAATCCCTATAGCTAGCTATGTGACACAATTTATACCTTTATAACAGTTGTTTTATTTGTTTTTCATTTTGTGAATTAGTTAAAATAAACAGTGGTTTTCTTTAGCTATTTATTTTCATTTAATGAAAAATAAATCGTCCAATACATCTAGGAGACTAACCACTGTCACTGCCTTCTTCCTAATGCAAGGTCAGCAATCAGCTTCATGGAGCCCAACATTGAATATTTTATAAACAATGAAGGAGAAAAACGACAATGTCCATATATTCCACCGTTTAATAATTAATATACACATGCAATATTTCATATAAAAATAAAATGAAAAATTATGGTACGTTGAAACGACACGTTGCTTTCAATCAAATTTGATTGGTTGAAGCAATTTATGCTAAATTTTGAGGCTTGTGGAAAATTCGGAGTCGGTTTTAACTCAATCGGAAATTCCCATAAAAAAAAAAAAAAAATTTGAATATAACTGTATGTTTTTAAAAGAAATTATACCGATAATGTAATATTTTATATCAATAAAATTTAAAATTAATATAAATATATTTTTTTAAAATATATAAATAAATGATAAAAAGATAAAACAATAATAACTCTTGCTGTAACAGCAAGTGGTTTAAAGGTGGCCATGTGAGGGAGGCTCGAATCTGTTAAGTTAAAAGTGAAAAAAACGTTAAGAGGAAGGAAAAAAAAATTTAGAAGGAAGAAAAAAGGAGATAGTGTATTATGGATAGCTTTTCCCTTGAAATTTATAAACAGATGCTCGAGGAATAGACGTGGACATTTGAACCAAAGATAAAAAGAGGTCTCTGTTTTGATTCAAAGAACAGAATAGTCTTTGTCAGTCTCACAGTTACCAACAAAAATCAAATTATATTGGATTCTTGTTGACGTTTATTTCATTCAAAATGCAAAACAGTGTCAGGAAAGCTTTTGTTAATATTTTCCGTTACAAGATAATAGTCAGATAAGTAAACTATAAGAAAAATTATATATAAAACTCTTTATTAGGCATCTCCAACCTAACATTAAAATATTAAATTTGGAGTAAAATATAGGGTTTTGTTGCTCAACCCAAACACTATTTTTGCACCAAATTTAGTGCAATATTGGGTGTAATACTATTCATTGTAATAAATTTGGACCACCATTATTCACGACACCAAAAACATTGTTCATATATATATATATATATATATATATATATATATATATTTTTTTTTTTTTTTTTTAAATTATAAAATTAGTATATAATATAAAATTATAATAAATTAAAATTAAGTATATGGCACAAAAATATTTAAAAATATACATCATAGAACTAAAAATATAATATAAACTAAAATAACAATTTAATAATCTAGTAAATTATTTTAAGAAGTTGAGATAGTGCTAAAAAAAACTATTCAATTTCAAGAATTTCTTGTCCATTTGTGAGATAAACATAGTAATTTAAAAATTAATATTCACCTATATGTATTTTTAATTATATTTTTTAATTCAATGTAATATAATATTTAATTCATATAATAGATATAATATTTTAATTAGTAATTTTTTAATTTTTTTTCTTAACAATAAAATATTATAATATTATTATTATTATTATTATAATAACACATAATTAATTGATTGAATATAATAATTGTTAAAAAAAATTAACTAAAAAAAAGAATATTATATTTTATAAAAGAATATAATTTTTAGTGAAATATTTGGTGTTATAAATCGGATTAAAAAAATTGATGCAAAATGGTGCTAAGTAATGAAGATGGTCTTAGTGTAAACAACGTGCTTAAACTAATAAAAGTACATATTAAAAAAAAAATCATTTTTACTAATATAGAGGTTTAGTTTTGTGATTTTTTCTAAAATATTTTAGGGCTGTAAATAAATTTAAAATTAAGCTTAATAAGATAACCTCAAACTTTTGAAAGATAGCAAGGAAATTAAAGAGAATGCAAGGAGGAAAAATAATCAAAATGAATGTATATAAACAGCTGATTATTAGCAAATTTAAAAGAATAAAATCATATCAAACAAGTACATGATAACAAGGAGTTTGAAGGAATCAAAACAAGAAATTCTTTAAAGAAAGCTAGAGACTAGAGGGATGGTTTGCTCTATGAAAAATTTAGAAAATAAAACCAGCTTTCTATTTTTTGAGTGGGTACGTACCAGAAAGTGAAGACAGAATCCAGAAAGGCTTATTGTTGTTGCTGCACAAGCTTTTACTTGGAGGAGGTGACTGAGTTGAAGCCAATGTTGTTTTCTCCATCCTAATTTACTCAGCCACTACAACAACAATAACCAACTGTTCTTAACAAAGCCTCATTTTTGCATTTACCTTTAAATACTGTATTACGTAGCATAAATATAAAAAATAAAACTTTGATTAATAATATTATAATAATGAATTTTGTTATTATCGCAACAAAGCATAAATTATATATTTTGAGCCCATGATTAATTATACTTTAATATTATTGTTAGATAATCCTCGATAAAAAAAAAAGCTATTATGATAAGAGTAATGCTAGGTAATTTCTCAATAATACTCGTTAGTATGCACCACTAATTACGTGTAAATTTTTTATTGATTGAAAGATACATTAAATAATAAATATGATATAAATTTTAATAACATATATTTAATATTTAAAAAAATTATTTATTATTCAAAAATGGTAATAATTTTAAAGAAAGCATCTAATAAAATTATTATAAAATATACTCTAAAAATAATTAATAATATCTCTTAATATTTATTTATCACATAATATTTGATAAAATTGTAATTTTATTAAATAATAATAAATAGAACTTTATTTATAAAATAATCCTGAATAATTCTACGTATTTAATAAGATGTTATTTATTACTTAAAAAATATATTCTCAACAAATAAAATTATTTTAATTTCTTGTTGGATATTTGTAGTAAAAAATATAATTAAAAAATTATCAAATATAATATACTTAAAATTTATTATAATAAAATTATAATTCTAATAATATTAAATATTCAGTATAATATTAAATAAATTTAAATTATATAATTTAATTTAAATAATATTTAATTAAATAAATATTTTGAAAAATAAATGATATAAAAATTATTTGTAATTATAAAAATATATAATTTAAATATTAAAAAAATATTATTTTTATTATTATAAATTTTAAATAATATTATTTTAAAATAATTTCACCTCGTTTAACCATTACTTAAATTTTGGAAACTTCAGAGTATCCAAAGTAATAACGTTGAAAAATAGGGAGAGAAGAAACAAAAACTGAACCTCATTGAATTACATTTAATAACAAAACCGTACAAGTACTTCATGCGTCTTCCATTTCTTAGCTCTAATCAAGTGATGTGATCTTTTTTTTTTTTTTTTGGATAGAAATGTAGTGATGTGATCAGATCTACTAAACGATAGAAACATGATCAGATCTAATCTTCCATTTCTTACAATTAATATTAAAATATTTTTGTACTGTTTAAAGGAAAGAAAAAGAAAAAAAAAAAAAAAAAAATATATATATATATATATAGTGTCTTGTTTCTTTTCCGATAAACAAATTGTTAAAATTTATAGTTAATAAAAAAGAAAAAATTATTCCCTAAAATTTAAATTTTTTATAATTAATAATGTAAAAATTGATATAATAAATTATATCATATATATATTAATTATTATTTCATTTCATACATTTAATTATAACCTATTTAATATTTTATAGTCATAGATAAATAAAAAAAAATTATATATATATATATATATATATATATATATATATATATATATATATATATATTGTTTATGTTATACATTGAATTTTATTCTACTCTACGTAGAGAAATCAAAGAAAAAAAAGTTAAAAGATTTTAGAAAATAATTAGTTAATATGAATTCTGATAATTTTTTTTTATATTTATCTTTAATTTTTTGAATATCTTACATGAATATTCTACATTTATTATTAATACTATTTTTTTAAATAGGAAATATTAAACATGCCAACGCAGATCTCGAGAAATAATAAATGGGCAGGACAATATAAATAAAGTAAAAAAATGGTTAAAGAATAACATTAAAAGAATTAAAGAGTTGGAACAGTAATGACTCAAATCCCCATTGCCATTTCCATGTATAGTTTCTTCTTTACTTTTGTCTTTTGTTGATTATTATTTTCCTAGTCCTCTTCGAACGCATTGTGTATAATAAAACTATAACCTATGTAAAAGCCCGGCCATTTAATTAATAGACCTATTTTTGAAACTTGTATTCTATTCTATGCGTTTGGTCGTTGTAGACACTAAGAAGAAAACAGAGTTCTCGAATGTTCAAACAAATTAAGTTATTCTTTCTTTTTGAGAAGATTAATAAATTTTATCAACTACGAAATTAAACAAACAGAAAGACTAGTTCGAAGATCTGAGAGAGAGAGAGAGTGATACTTACCGAAGAGTCTATAGCAAACCTCCTCACTCCCTAGCGACCAAGTCAAACGGACTGAAGCATGCCGGTGAAGTAGCGTCTTGTGTAAGAAAGTTACGATATTTATATTGCTTCAAAAGATATCTGTCTCTGTCAGAAATAATAATCATATAACCATTTGTTTTCTTCTCTTTTTAAATACAAATAATATCCTTAAAAATTTAAAATAAATATTTTTTATATTTAAATTTATATTTTAAAAATAAAAATAAATTAATATAAACATATATTCGATTAAAATTAGAAGAATATAATTTAAATTCTTTTAATATTAAATTTTAATATTGTATATTTAAAATTAAATGTTTAATGTTAAATATATTATTTTTAATAAAAAAAAATTTATTCATTATTTATCCCATTATCTCTTGTTTGCCCTTGCAATATCGAGCTATATCTTTATGGATCTCTTCAACTTCTGAAAAACATTGTCAATTTTCTTTTCAAAGGCTTGGCAGTTACAATTGTTTTTTTTTTTTTTAAGTACCATACCAATAGGACGTTTTCATAGTTAGGCTTATAACAATCCTTATAGATATATGGTTGCTAGACACGTTGGTAATGATATTGGACTAATTCTAGCACAAATTTATTATGTTTGGTGGAAAAGCTTTGTTTAAGACGCAACTATTATACCTAAGAAAAGTATCCGATAAATAATTTTTTGTTGTATTATGTTGGTTCTACTTTACTTTTTTATTTTAAGGGTTGAATTATGTATGTATCTAATTTTCAATAGGTTTTGATCATGGCTAGCCATTTTACTTAATATTATATTCATATTGTGATGTAAATTTATAGAATGCTTAAAAATTAATGTGAGTGATCAAGCATCAAGTATCAAAGGTTGGACTAGGAATATTGCATGGTATCGAGTGTGGAGAAAGAAGAGAAAAAAAAATAGGGCTATAGAGCATCTAAGATCGATTCCCCTCAAGCCGGATCAATCCTCCTCTGGTCGAATCGATCCTGCTCCAAGCGCGATTTGATCTGGGACTTTTTGCTGAAAAATTGGTGCCCAAACAAGAAGACGGATCGATCCCCCTCTGGCCAGATCGATTCCACTCCAAGCGCGCTCCAATTTGGGACTTTTCTACTAGAAAACTGATGCTCATACATAAAGATAAATCGATCCTCCTTAGAGCCGGATCGATTCCCCTCTGGCTGGATCAATCCCGTCCCCTACGGACAGTTTTTATTTTTCGCAAAAAATAGGGTAAATGACTTTTAAAGACATAGATTTTGTTCTAGGAAACTAGGAATAGTTTGGGCATATTGTAATTGTGCAAATGTACTATATAAACACATCTAAGAGCTCTTAGGGTTTCTAAGAGAGAGCATTGTGTACTTAAACTTTAAGAGAAGAAAAACTAGAAAAGAGAAGAAGAAAAAGAGAGGACTTTTCGCCATTATGAGTGAGAAAAGTTCTTGAGTGTCTCTTTAAGTGTTTTTCTTTTAAGAAAATGTTTTTCTTCAAGCATTTTCTCCATTATACTTGTAATCTCCAAATTTGAAGCTAGTGGAACTCATCTCCATTAGAGGGGTGAAAAAGTGGAGTAGACTCACCATATTAATTAGGTTGAACCACTATAATTTTGGTGTGTTCTTTTTTCTTTTTTTTTTACTATTTTCTTGATTTGATTAAATATCTAGGACTTAAGAGTGATTGTTATTGGATTGATAATTTTATTTGGTGTTTGTTTAAAAATTTTTATCTTATTTAATTAGTTTTAATAATATAATATTGAAGAAGATGAATTCTCCCTAACAAATATAATGGTGTTATTAGCTGGGAAAAAATGGATTGATTTATTACTTTATTGAATAACTAATGTCTGATATTAACTATTTTACTAACATTAGAGTCCAAGCATAATTTGACATGATATTTATAAGCTTTTATAACTCCATTTAATAAATAAATCCATTTCACGATATTTATAATTTTTTATAATTTTATTTAATAAATAAGTTAAATATAAAAAATAAAAAATAAACATACAAATTTATTTAATTAATATTTATATTATTTAAAAAGTTAATTTTATACGAACATGATAGTCATAATTGAACTTAATAAACTTTTTTTTAAAAATTATTTATGCCCACAATTTTATTAATTGTGCATATGACTGTGAAATTTATAGTCTTAATATTTGAGATAATATTATTATGATAGACTTTTGTTTAATTTAACAGTGCAAATAGAACACATTTTTTAGTATTATTAATATTCAAACAAATATTTCTTCCCGTCTAATAATTTACTATGACACTTAAATTGTTTTCTTTTCTAAGTTTTCTTATGGCTAATATTCTTAATATGAGATTTAAATACAAATAGCAATAAGTAAGAATTTTAGTCTCAATAATTATTAGGAAAGATCTAAATATTGTATTGTTGGAGAAAGATTTAAACGACGAATAAATTGAAATAAATAATAATAGATAAATATTAAAAATAAAGTAACCAACAAGAAGAAGATTACTAATATATAGTGAAATATAGTTTAGTCTATAAACATAATGTATAATGTAATTATTATAAACTATGGTTCACCGATAAATATGCATGTATATTAGTAATTTTTTTCTTGTTGGTGACTTTATTATTATTATTATTTTTATTCGTCGTTGAAATCTGTTCAATTTTCTCAAGCAGTATAACATTTGATCTTTCTTAGTAATCACTGATACCAATATAAAAACTTCTTATTTCTATTCATACTTTGATCTATTATTAAGAATATTAGCCCTAAAAAAACTTAGAAATGAAACAAGTATGTTTCATAATATCTTCTTTGACGTGAAGAAATATAGGTTTGACATTAACGGTAACTATTTATCGACCTCTCTTGTATTTTTTTTTTTTTTTTTCAAATATCAATAGCTCATGCCATGTTTAATTTGATTCAATCACCTCCAACTGCTTTGAGTTATTATCAAAGACAACACTTTCTGTAAGAATTTATCAGAAAAATTCTGACACACATTCTGATTAATTCTAACAATAAGAGGGTTTTTGAGCCTGCTATAAAGTAATGGGAGGTGATTGAATCAAAATTAAACATAACATGGGTCAAATACCTAGATGAAACATAAGGTGGATAAAATGTTAAGTCCAATGGATTTGATCAAAATGTCGTTGAGACTTGTTTCAAACTCATCAAGGATAACTAAGTGGTCTACATGTCTACATAACGGGAATAACTAGAATTTTTATCAGTGTGACTAACTAATCTAAATGACTAATTTGGAAAACAAGCTATGTTCTTGACATAAGGATATCAAAATAACAAGTTGTTAGCTCCATCTCAAACATCGATAAAGTGTTGATATGATTTACAATGAAAAAATCCAAGATAGAGACATGAAATTACACTTAATTTGTAAGGAGCAATGTCCTAAACCTTAGAGCAAGAGTATATGAAACGGAACTCATATGAATCAACAAATGAAAGTATGATGCACCACATGTTATGTACTAGGCCCGACACCTGCTATGTCATTTTCATAGTCAGTCAGTCCAACTCGAGATTGGTATTTTCAGTCTCGTACTTTCTCAAGTATCTTCGAAAAATGAGAAACCATATGCTATACTATTATGGTGGTGATTTGATTTCTAAAGAATACACAGATTGATTTCAGTCAGACAAAAATTATCGAATGCACAGACATAATAATCACATGTGCCATGAAAAGAAACTGAAGCGCAATAATATGCTTCCAATACGTTTGACATATGTCCCAAATATTCACAACTTCAAAATACACATATGCAATTTTATATTCGTCTCACGATTTGATCACATAAGTTAGTTAACAAAGCTAACTCAAAGGAAATATACAAGTCAGTCCTATTTTGTGAGTTTCCCCGATATAAAAGACAGTCAAAAACTGTACTTCTAACTGATATTTGAGTCTTTTTTTGGGAAAAAAAAAAACAGAAAGGTAAGCAGGAAAAATGATGAAATTTCCGGTAATTTTTCCCAGACCAAAATATTTATACCAATTTCTACACAAAAATACCATTGCTGATAATGATAATGAAATTGCTGCTGTATGAAATAAAGATGAACACCTATTTGCAAGAATGTCTACACCTGTGTTTTAAATTGGGATTATGAATTCTTGTATATAGTTTATAACAGATTGTAACATGATTAACCTATTCAAAATCGATCGGGAAGTTTAGACCATTTTTCATTTTGATATATTCATTACATTAAATATACAAGTAAAAAAAATAAAAACAAGAGTTATTTTGGGATTCAAATCCAACCATGCTCATTAGACAACATTCTTCACCATTCCGTCTTGCCACTTTTATGTCAATATTGCTCCATTAATTAATTTAAAAATTGAACAAAATTGGTTAAAACCTAAAACCAGACAGCATCAAGCTATCCCAAAGATCCAGTCCGGTCAAGTTTTCAGCATATGTCCGCTCCAGTCCAGTTTTCAACATCAGTCCGGTCTGATCCGGTTAGAAATTTAAAAAATAAAAAAGGGACTGGATTATGGATACCCTAAGAATGGCTACCATTCTTAGGAACTTTAACAAGCTGCAGTACTGCAGAAGAAAGAAGAAACAACAATGCTGTGTGTTGGTAAGGATTTATTCAGCAAAATTTATGATCATGTATTCAAATGCGTGCACATGTACATTTATTAGAGGCTAATTTCGTTGAAAGATAAGTAGTCTAAATAACAAAAAGTATGAGCTTTCAATTTTACATCACAACTATATTGAATATCACAGAGAAGAAAGCTTACCTTTCTAATTTTTAGATTCTGATCTCTCTAAATCAGCAAAGCATGGCATCCTTCCGTGTATACTCTCTGGCTTGTTGAAGTTCCCATCATGGCGGTCATTCTTTGCTGCTATATTTATGCTAGGCTTAATTCAATAAAAACCAAAAGTTGAATGAGAAAAAAAAAATTGTGCAGCAAGGAACCTATACCAATGCAATTATGGAGACAATTGCAATATTTATACGAGTATGATCTCAAGTTCAGAACCCAACATGGCATTGACAAGGAAATATTTGAAACTTTGGCACCATAATACGACTTTGTTCATACACGTTTACAAATGCCAAAGGTAGCATTCATGGTTCAGTCGCAGAATGATGTTTACAGAATATTCCAAAGGGTATAGGGTTATATCTACAAAACCATCCAAGGATGTTTAACATAGAAGTATTGATCATCCAAGGATGTTTTACATGGTAAATACGGCTCAGGATCCAAAAAAAATTTCATACTACTGTTATCATTGAGATCAAACATACAGCCTTTCCAAAATGCTAAGCTCTTCATTGATTCACCATATTGCAATGCCCTTCACTCATTGTGAGATGGCAACTTGTATGTCCGGGTGACACGAATCTGAAACAAAAATAGGAAAAACTAAACTATAATTACAGTAGTTCAAAGTAATGTCATTGGCCACTATAAAACACAGGATGAGTAAAATTTAAAGATCTGTTATATAGAGTAAACAAGAAAAGGAACAGGACTAAGTTTTACCCAATTGCCTTTAATTTGGGGTATTTGGAGCATTATAGGATTCTTAAGGGATTAATGTTAAATACCCCAAGTTACCGTCAAATCCCAAATAAGATGTGAACTTATGATTAACTGATCAAGTCATGAGACATTTTCATGAAATTCAAAACAAGACTGCAATGGTAATGTACTTACACCTAGAGCCGGCAATTTTTGACACGACCCATGAACCCGACACGACCCACCCATAATACAATTAGGTCCGGGTTGAACTTATATGGGTTGGGTCGAAAACAGGTCGACCCGTTTAATCCGTTTTAATAATCAGGTCAGAATGTGTTTACCCGAATAACCTGTTTAAGAAATATAAATAATTAATTAATATATTTATTTAATTTAAAAATATTACTTAAATTACTTTATTTCCTTATTAATTTATTACCTTTTCAGTTCCCACAGTTTTCTGACTTTCTCCAGCAAAGGCGTGATTCCTTATTAATTTATTAGTTATTACCTTCCTAGTTCCCACAATTTTCTCCAGCAAAGGCGTGAAGTTCAAAAGGCAAAAGCTTAGCCTTTTCCTATTCCAAGAATCCAAATCTTTCTTTTTGGCTTTTCTTCTACCAACCACAAGTGACAAGTCCATAACCCATTCGTTTTCCAGTCTTCCACCATCATTCACCAAGCAATTTTTGCTTTAGCACCATCTAACAGAGTACCGATACTTACTACCAGATAAAGAGACCACTTGAGTCTTTCTCCTTCTCCACCTTCTAAGTATACAAAATCTCGCTTTTTCAATTAAGAAAGAAAAGCAACGCGAAGAGAACTCACAGTTCAAAGAGTAGGAAAATTTCTCTTTAACTTTTGTAAGCTATTTTTTATGTTCCTCATATTTTTGCTAATTTTTTATGGAGCTGATTTTTTGTGAGTTTTGTTCAATTTTGATTCATTTGTAATTGATCCTCATTTGTTTGAAGTAAACATGGCTTCATTTTTGTTTCGATTATGTAAACTGTAATTTTTAAGTATCTCAACCTATATTCCTATTTAATTTTTGTAATATTTATCTTTTTATTTATTTTTCAGGTAGATATGGATGGAGTTCATATCAATCTTGATGCTAATAGCAATGAGTGTGTTAATGAAATTGGAGAGAGTGAAACTGACACAATACAAAGACAATTGAAATCGTCAAAACGAAAAAGAAATCAAACTTCTTGGGTATGGCAGCACTATCAAGAGCTTCCCCTACAACCTGATAAAAAGAGAAGGCACAAGTGCAAAAATTGCCCTCAAGTGTACTTCACTGATTCCTCTTATGGGACAGGTAATTTGAAACGTCATTATGAAAAATGTCCTAGGAGAAATTTTCGTGATATAGGGCAATTGATTATGTCTCAAGATAAAGGTGATATGGCTTTAAATTCTTCCAAATTTGATATCGCACGCTTTAGGGAGTTGTGTGCTGCTGCAATTATTATGCATGAACTTCCCTTTTCATTTATTGAGTATGCTGGTGTTAGAGCTATATTTGAATATTTGAATCCTAGCTGCAAGTTTGTTTCGAGAAATACTATAAAGTCTGATATACTCTACTTATATGGAAGAGAGAAAGAAAGAATCAAATCTATGTTAAGCAATGTTCCTGGTAGAATTTCATTCACTTCTGATTGTTGGACTTCTATTACGACTGATGGATATATTTGTCTTACTTGTCACTTCTTAGACAAAGATTGGTGCTTGAAAAAAATACTGCTGAATTTCTGTTTTATGCCTCCTCCCCACAATGGTTTGTCATTGTTTGAGAAGATTTTTTCTATGCTAGTTGATTGGGGGATTGAGAAAAAAGTATTTTCATTGACTTTAGATAATGCATCTGCTAATGATGTTGCTGTTACCCTTTTGAAAAAAGAGTTTAATTTAACAAAATCATTAGTTGCAAATGGTTCTATTTTTCATCTTCGTTGTTGTGCACATATTATCAATTTAGTGGTACAAGATGGGTTGAAAGATATTAATGAGGCAATTACTAAAGTACGAGATAGTGTCAAATATGTTAGGGGATCACAAGTAAGAAAACAGACATTTTTGAGATGTGTTGAGCTTAGTTCTTTGGATTGCAAGAAAGGGTTGAGACAGGATGTACCTACTAGGTGGAATTCAACTTATGTTATGCTTGAGAGTATTTTATACTATCGTGTTGCCTTTTCTCATCTATCTTTGAGTGACTCCAACTATCTACATTGTCCAACAGACCTTGAGTGGGATAAGATAGAAAAGATATGTACCTTTTTGAAATTGTTTTATGAAGTGTCCAAAGTGTTTTCTGGAACCAACTATGCTACTGCTAATTTATTTTTTCCTCGAGTTTGCAACTGCTATGTAATATTGAAGAAAAGTGTGCAAAGTGAAGATGATTACATTAAGAAGATGGCAAGCCAAATGCTCCCCAAATTTGAGAAATATTGGTCTGAATTTAATTTGGTATTGGCCATAGCAGTGATATTGGATCCTAGGTACAAGCTTCAGTTTGTAGATTTTTCTTTTAAGAAAATTTATGGTCTCTCTCAAATTGAACCATATTTGAATGTGAAACAAAGCTTGTATGCCATATTCTCTGAGTATGCTAAACCATTACAACCTACCGCAACAACTTCTATAGACATATGTAGCTCAAGCATGAGTAATGAAGCCATATTAGAGGTAAAATATCTTTGCCTTTTTTTATATTCTTCACTTATTAGTTATTACTTATGTTATGAAGTACTAATTTTTTCCCTTATTTCTTTTAAATGAAGGAATTTGATTCCTTTGATGAAGAGCTAAAAGCTACTTCACAAAAGTCACAGTTAGATCTCTATTTAGATGAACCAAGACTACTCACCAATATTGAACTAAATATCCTAGATTTTTGGAAAGGAAATGAATATCGCTACCCAGAAGTTGCTGCCATGGCACGCGATATTTTAAGCATTCCTATATCCACAGTAGCCTCTGAATCTTCTTTTAGTGTTGGTGGACGAGTCTTGGATCAATTTCGTAGTGCAATGTTGCCAAGCACAGTTGAGGCTCTTGTTTGTACAAGAGATTGGTTATTTGGTGAAAAAGGTAACAAATTATATCCTAATAAGTAAATATCTATTAAAGTTTAAAAATAATATCTATTATGTTATTTTTATTAATATTTTTATGTTTTTATGTAGGAAAATTATTAGCAAGTGCTGATTCATTAATTGAAGATGAAAAGGAAATTGGTAGTATTGATTTAACTAATACAAACTAACCATTTTACTAGTAAGATACCCAATAAGGTAGCTTGTTCTTAATTTTTTAAAAAGTAAAATACATTTATTTTAAATAATAATCTAATTGTTTTGTAGGTATGAAGTATGAACTATGAAGGACTTGTTGGAGTTTGGCTTGGGAATTGGGAAAATGTTATAATTTATTTTATTTTTTTTTGTTACCATTCTTTGTAATTTAACTTAATTTTGTGAGGACCGATTACTTAGAGTTATTAGACTTAAACTATCTACATATTTTGCTAGTTTTTTTTTTCGTTTTTGAGATCGTAACACTTTCGTTCTAATGTATTACATTACTTATTTTAATGATTTTGTTGCAATTTGCATTAATGCTTAAATTATTTTAGTTTTTTATAGTTTAATTAGAATTTATTTTATTAAATAGGTTAAAAGGAGTATATTTTAGATACAATATATGTCAAATTTTTTTTGAATTATAAAGTATAAATAATTAAATATATATTATTTAACATATTTAAATGGGTTAAATAGGTCAACCTGTTTATTATATGGGTTGGGTCAGTGTTACATTTTTTGACCTGTTTAATAAACAGGTTGGGTCTGGGTTAAGCTTATACAGGTCGGGTCGTAAACAGGTCGACCCGAACACGACACGACCCACCTGTTTGACAGCTCTACTTACACCTTAGTTGGATTCTTTGCAATTTAGCGTGAATATATATAGTTTCCTTTCAAGGCAACTAAACATGAAATTTTGTTCCTCAAACTGACAGTTATAACTAATGGAAAGTTGACTATTATGCAATTGCAAGAAGAAAATTTATCCAGAGAATATGGTAATATTTATCTCTATTGGGATCCTATTGATAGAAAATCCTGGTTCTTGTTTCCTAATTTGTACAAGACTTATTAAAAAATACATAAAAGTAAATATAATATTATTATAATAAATAAATAAAAACCAAGTATATCCTGAAACACCGACAATTCTAAATTTTTTTTAATTATATGTAAAGATTCTATAAATGCCCCCACATCTATCAGCCTTTCCAAACATAGGAGAATAGCAAAATTTAAAAGAGAGAAAAAGCATCCTTGAAGAACTAGATAAACTTTTTTCAGCAAAAAGAATAAAAGAATAAAAAGGGTGAACTCTTTAAGGAATGTAATTAAAGTACTATTATGACATCTAATAAATGTGCAATAAAATGTTGGTAAAGATGTGCATTTCACCATAGCATCCAATTGAATCATGATCCATTGTATGTAACTCCGAGAAATAAAGGTCCATCACTTAACGAATAGGAAGTGAGTGTAAAGCTTGATTATGTTACTACCTGTGCAAATGCATATATTGCTCGTAATATTCTTGCATAATCAGTTCCCAGCATTTGAATTACAACATCTGCCAGGAATGTACCCCAAAGCCTGCTTAAACCCCGGCATAGTGAAAATGATCAGATAGACACCAAAAATTAGCATCTAAACTAGAAAGTCTGAACCGTAACAGGTACACAGACGGTTAGGATTAACAATACATAGAAAAATAACTGCCTCAGTCATAAAAATTTTAATCAATGAACTAGTTCCAACCATAAGTATATTGATTAAGGTCAGCAGAATCAGACTAGATCAGTTCATGAACCATTTGCTAAAACTAATGCAAATGATCCATTATATCCTGGAACCTTACACAGCTCCTCAGCAGAAGGCAAACAAAGAAAAATTATGGTGGCAGCTAATCTTGTTATATTTTAACACAAGTTCAGCTAGTTCCACTTACAGGTCCACAGATGATTCAGGTGAGGCAGCCAAGTTCTGAGAATTTAAAGAAAATATGAGTTCTAGAGGAGGAGAGGACGAAGGAATAATATATAGGCTAAGCCATAGTTTCAAGAGATCATTTATTTTCTTTGTATGGTGAGCAAAATAGGAGACATGGATGCTTGAATCCAGATAACTAGACAGAAAGAAATTGAATTAAACTTCCTTAGAGATTCATAAGAGTTATAGGCTGCAGCTAGATAGTTATTTGCCACATTTAACTCGAAGAGTAAAAGCAGTTAAGCTGTAACTCTGGCCATCCAGCACCTGCAACCATCCTCTGTCTGAGTTTGCAAGTGTTAAATTCTGGAAGTTGGATAAGATAAAGGAATAAGAATGAAACAAAGGCAAAAGCTGGTCGGACCCCAACTTCTGAATTTGACTAAGATCCCAGTAACAATTTTTCTTTCCAATATTATTTGACCCAAATAAACTGGTCCATATTGAGCAATCAAGAGTCTTACACGACACTTCCCCAACTAAGGGAAAAATTAGCCCCAAATTAGAGAGAGATTCAGAAATGAAATGGACAAACCTGAGAAGGATTATACAAATCCAGAGCAGGACTTTTTAAGAGTTGATTCCTATGTCTCCGCAAAAGAAACAAAATTTGTACAATCTGATTCATTCTCCAGAAACATTTTCAATGCAAGTCCAGTTGTATTGAGCACTTTGAATCAAAGACATTCTATATACTATAACATTATTTCTTCGAGAAGTGGTCCCCATTGAAAACAAAACAAAACCGTTTAGACATGCCTAAATATTTACAAGGATAGACTCAGTTACAGCCTACAGAGCGTAAATTCCTTATACCAGCAAAATGAACAACATAACCTATTTATATTCTTTAATACCCTCCAACATAAATGCACCCCAAAGCAGCAAAACTTTTTATGTTCTTTCAAAACTAATAGAAAAGAAATTCTGAGGGCCGACTTTCTAGAGGAAAAACGTCAACCAACTTGCTCAACCACTGATAGGGAAATGGTAAAGGCCCAAACACAAACAGTTGCACAGCAGTTTAGAACATTGTGCAAACTGACATGCAATGAATCGAGTTATGGTGCAAATAGAAAATCTCATCAAAAACATTATACATAAGCAAAAAGTGAGTGCAAAAATTTCTCAATGGGAACAAGTAAAAGAATAACTTTGTCAGACTATAATATCGGTTATATGTGTAAGACCATGCCAATGATAATAGCACAAGTCCTCAACAAAACACCCAAGTTCATGTTCAAAATGAACCAAGATTTATAAATTGCAAAACTATATGCACATGGAACTAATTACATTTATTTCCAAAAAAGAAAAGTAAAAAATGAAGAACAATTTAAATTCCATATAACATTTGGAGCAGAGCTTGCCTTGATTAGATGTGTTATATTTCTCTATCCCATGGATCATCCAACAATATTTTCAAATTAAACATTTAGAGGGAAAGTGATGGAAACAGCAATTATCTTGAAGACGGCAGGGAACTAAACTCAAAAATAGTTTATGGTTTTCCATTTCGAGTCATTGATAAAGTTTTTAAACTCAGCATGACAAGTGCCATCATCTCAGAATAGATGGTTATACCTCACTAGCCTATTATTTATCTACAACATTATCTTCATGGATATTATTATGATTTGGCTCCTTTCACATAGAGAAGAAACCAGAACCCCAAAAAAAAATTGAAAGCAATTTTGTAAGATGAAATCAATAAACGTTAGTTGTTTAAGCATATGAATTTCAGAAGAGTCAATACATTGGACCAAGTAGAGCCATAGCGCTTCTAAAACCTACATATCTTGAAGCAGCACCCGCAAAACCCTATCAACAAAATAAAATCCTAAATGTTAGGACTTCTGATGCTAACAAATATACCAACATTGTAATTAATATAATATTATAATAGCAAACGCAAATTGCAAGTATGATATTGCCACAAGTCAGTGTCAATTTATCTCATGCCTCTCAACATCAAAAGTATAAAACACAACGAGCTATGTTTTTATTTCTTTCTTTTTTATTTTATGTTTTTCTACTTTTTATTTCTTTAATTAAAAAACATAAATTAACTTGAGCAGGAAAAATTACAACAACTAGTGTGGATCACTGGTCCAACTAAAACAAATGCCAGAAAGCGAAATGGTAACCAGGGAACCACAGAAGCCAAACTATAAGCAATAAGATCACAACATCTACCCAATTCTTTCCAAGTTAGAGAAATTGATTTCCAGAAGTTTTTCAAACAAGGATAAATTATATGACCATGAATGCAGAGTCTGGATGGCCACTTTACCACTACTTAAGCATGTTGTACTTATTCCAGTTTGACTTCAGTTCTGGTGAATGATACCTGATAGCATCATGATGGTAAACTCAATGGGTTTCTCATTTGTATTCTTTCATGAATCATTTCACTATCATGATAATGTTTACTAACCCAAAGACAGCCTTATGATTGTGAAAATACAAGACTCATGCGCTTGTTCTTAAAGACAGAGAGTAGTCATCAATAAAGTGTTTACGTATAACATTTTTACTCTTACAACCACTGCATTAGAGGATATTGCCTCCTAATACCAGTTGATGCAGCTAACTGGATGGAAAGGCCCGAAGTTTTCTTACATGTAACAACCACTGCATTAGAGGATATTGCCTCCTAATACCAGTTGATGCAGCTAACTGGATGGAAAGGCCCGAAGTTTTCTTACATGTAAAAAGCTGAGGCTGCTCCATGGCTGGACTTATTCTTAGAATCTTGTGGTGGCGATGAACTGTAGAATGGAAGGAAACACTGTTTTCACCCAATATAATTTGCATTGGAAGGAGACACTGTTTTCTCTATGTGCATGAGTTTTTAACAAGGTCAAGATTATTCACAATATCTCGTATTGGGTGACCTGTTTTTCCTAGTTCTGCAGTCGACAGATGTTTTCTCCATGGACACTGGTCTCTCTGCCTTTAATTTCCATTTTGTGTATAGATATAATGTTCTGTTTCTAGTGAGCTTCTTGTATACTGTTTTTACATTTTTACTTGACTTCTGTTAACAAAATGTATTTGATTATTATAAAGGGTTTTTTTGCATTTAAGGCTTATTATGGGTCGCAATGTGGCTGGGACGGTGACTGCTAGCAGTGACAGCAGGGTAGAAAAATGATGATGCAGGTGATGGAAGAAGGGGAAAAGGTCTGGGTGGTTAGTTCTATTAGCCAATGAGCTAGTGAACCTGATATCACATTTCAGCAACCAAAATACGACGAATACATTTCATTCATTGATATTTATAAACATAGGCATGTTAGATCACACGTGGAAAAATTACAAGTAGACTAACCAAACTAAAATATGTGAGCAAATTATGGGAAGCAAATCCAAAATATCTTCTAGGTATATAAATTCATACGTATGTACACATGTATGTTTGTTTATCAAGAGGAGATAGCAAATGAAATTATCAGAATATCATTACCTGTTTTGCAGCAAGCAGTGCTGCCCTAGACTCCAAATTAATTGCAGCTAGTTGCCCACCCTTAAGAATAAAAAAAAAGTATAGAACACATCAGGTATAGGCAATGTTTTAAAATGCGTGTTCTAGCCCCAATGCGTACCCCTTCCAGTGAGGTGAGGAGTAAGCCTTAAGGCGATATAGGCTTACGCCTCAAATTAAAACGAAATAAAACAAAAAAATTAAAAAAACAATAAAACCTAATTATGACAAAATATCATAATAATCATAATTTAGCAATTCAACTATCACTAAAACATAAAAAAGACATTAATAAAATTCATCAAAAATCTAATAGCCTAACATTGAACTAAAATATTCCTTGTGTTTAAAGTTCATCATCATCGTCATATCCTTCATTCTCATTCCTATCATCACAAGCATTATTATTATTATTCTCGTTGCAATCATCATCCAAAGGATAGTTCCCATAATCACCAAAAGGATTATTATTATCATATGTCATGACCGCCATATTAATCAAGTAATTAATTTCTCTGTCTCTTTCCTTAAGTTCAATAACCTCTACTTCAATCCATTTTTTTTATGATTCAAACTTCTTCCTTTAACAAAGAAGAACATACCTACTTATTTTTTTAAAAAACTGCTTGTTGGAAGGAACATGAGGTTATTGAAAAAAGAAGAAACCGAGAAAAACAAGACCAAAGGCAGAAGAAGAGAAATAAAAAGGATGCTAAGAAATTTTACAGTAAAAATTAGGAATTTTTACTTACACTTTCACTTTGTCAGTAGTTTTATTAATTTTTATAACTTCTATTTTACTTACTTAGGCCAAAATATTAGTGAGTTTTATTTAGGAGTGTAAGTGAAGCCTTAATTTTACATTTTAGCCCTTCAATTTTTCTTTTCCTAGTACTAAATAAAGGCTATAAGCATCAATAGCTTCAATTCCTAGCATCACTACGTAAAAAAAAGGCTTCAGCCTCAACAACGAAAGGCGTATAATTTTTTTAGCCCCTAATAAGCTACCTCAAGGTTGCGTGGCAAAATAGCCATAAGGCGAGCCTCATAACGTTTTTTGAAATCGTGGGTATAGGCCCTGAGAGCTAGTATTGTAGTAATGGACATAAGCCAATGTAGCACAAGAATTTTTGATGAAACACAAGAGAATTTGTATCATAAAGGGAAGAAATTTTGCCATAAGCATGAAAATAATATACTTTAGCAGTCAGCACCTAAAATTGCAAAGTACAACATAAGCAGCACGTATATGAGCTTTAGAGAAAATCAACATAAAATAATACAGAAAAACTCCCATACCCAATATGTTTGTACAATTAAATGACATGGATGGAACTCATGACTTGGATAATGCAAAGAAACACTGAAGAATGTAGTCCAAATTGAGAAGTTTCCAATATCTTTGTTCTCTTAGCACTGAATATCTCTTCAGCAGTGTTGTCAATAATATCTTAACTATACCTTTAATCCATCATTTCTTTAATCAATTATCAAATATTTTCGACCTTTACGAGGTATAATAAAACCTCTCTAATCCTAAAGGTCGGAGTAGGAGGAAGATAGAGTTACAGTGTTGGGATGGTAAACAAAGTGATTTATGGTTGGGCGTGAAAAGATAAGGTTAAAAGACAATGAAAGAGCTGATTTGAGGAATCAACTATGGTTATTGTATAAACTTTCCTCTTACAGTCCAGTCATTTTTTATTTTATTTTTTCAGAAAAAAAGATTTCAGTTCCTTACATTCATTATGCAGCAAAGCTTTCCCAAATTTCTAAATGACCACTTAGATATTGCCTTTCCTTTCTCTTGATGGCTTATTTCAAAAATTTAAGTAACATATGAAGAACAAGAAAGATTTTTAAAAATAACCACAGCATATAAAAGAAACAAAGCCTCTTCTATAGTTAAAGAAGGGTGACAAATAGTTGTACACCAAAATTGACTGACTATTGAATGCTTATGTACTATTAGAAACTAGGGTTTTTGTCAATGTCTTAAATTACCCTTTTGGCGAACAAATATTAAAATGGATTGCAATGTTCTTCATTAAAAGAGGGCTGCTTCCTTGTTACTCTAATCAGCAACAACCATTCATCAAATTTTGCACAAATTTGACTTTGTTTCTACTTTTCATTTATTGCCTATTTTTCAACTCTTCAATCTTTTCATGCATATGTTAACCCACTTGTACTCAATGTGCTTAGACCCAATGTTATTTGTAAATACATCAGCGTGATGAATAATTTGCAGAACACAAAGTAGCATATATTAACCCACATCTAGTGCATGTATGAGATGGCTATTCATGATTACAGCAGCAGAAAAAGTAGCATTGTCTAGTAGTGAAACAACATACATTTGTTATGAAGTCACTTTCCAATTTGTAACAAAAAAAAGAACTCAAATTAATAATTTCAGAAATAGTTGGTATTTTACATACTATAATAAACATTAAAAAAACTAACAAATGAGAAGGGAGTGCAAATAGATAAAATCTGCATACATAAACAGGAAAAATAGTCTACAAACTTATGTGAATAACAAACAAGGATCAGTTTGCAGTTAGAAAACTACAGCATCAAGCGGGTACCTTTTTTACAAATTCCTTTTTTATCTGATAATTAGCTGCTTCACGAAACACCTTCCCAAATAATTTCTTTGATAACTACGATAAAGGGAAATAATTTAGACACCAATTTTGAGCGTAAAGCACTAGCATAAGCAAGCAAGAAGGATTTCTTACCAGCCGATAAATATTTGCAAAAGTAAACATCCCACCACCCTTTAGAAAGAACAGACAAAAATTAAAGAAAAAAATCAATTTAATTTGAAGAAAACTAAATAAATAATGAACAAAAGCAACAAATTTATTTGGGGTGATAAAATATTAACAATACCTTCAAAACTATTGACCTAAAATCTTTTGAAGCAGATTCAGTCTGCACTTTCCATTTGTTGAGTCCAAGCTCTAGACTAGCTTGAGTACTGGATGGTTTATGTAATTCTAATATGCCTGTAGAAGCTCCAGATTCTTCGCTACAAGAAGATGGTGACAAGTTCCAAAGTCAACAGACAGATCACATTAAAAAGATAAAAGAAAGGGGGCTTATTGACTTTGTCGTGGCATCTAACAAAATAATATAGTTGACAGCTGACCTACAAACAACATTGCAATTAACAGATACAGATAGTTTGTACAGTTTAATAGCTTTGCAATATCGCACTGTACTAGTAAAAGCCTAGAGCAGCAGTGCCAGTACTGGTCAGTGAATTACAGAAATTAATGGCTACATTAAACAGAAGAAGTATGATTACGAGGAAGATATTCTTTTAAATGTGTCCAGTACTTTAAAAAGTTATTTTATGCCCACCAGTTCCTAAATCCTACAACTACAAATCAAGTATTGGTATGTTTCTGACACTTTTAATAGCTAGTTGTCATAGGATGCTACATATCCACCACCCAAAATCAAGGATGTTAAATGGTGCTTGCAATTCCCTCTTACAGGCCCAAAATCCCCCCAATGAGGAACATTTGGCAGAAAGCAAATTGCCCTTCCAATATTAGAATCCTTTTTAAGTAAGGACCCACACCCCCGTATGTCGTTGGGAGCCAAGATACAATGTGCCTCCCTCTTGCCAGTTGCCACATGCAAAACTTACATAGGGTGAATTTGGTAATTGGACCATCAGAGAACAGGACACTTGACATCCTGCCCAAAAACCAAAATTGTTAGCCGTTGCCTGTTGTCGCAATGCTCCCTCATAAGCCCAAGTTTTCCCCAGCATGTGACAGAAGAGCCTTCACACGTAGAGAATGCCTCTAATGCTCTTGATTTTAAGAATGAAATAATATTCTAACTATACCGCTGCTTGTTCGATGTGCAACTCTTTGTGCTCAAAGTAGTGCTAGTATTTCTGCTCATATTTATGAAATTTATGGATTGTATCAAATGATATTTGGGGATGGTGGTTTGGAGGTACTAACCAATTACCATTTTACTAGAGGGCATTGGCAAACTAACTTATATCTAGAAAATACCAGAATAATACATGAAAAACCTATAAATTTTATACCCCTGTTAACACTATTTATCTAATAATAAGAAATATCCCCATGAACCACTCCCTAAAGATAACGCAGTTACCCGAACAGTAGAACCGGTAAATGAAATAAAAAAAGCAATAATCAATCAAGATTACACTAAGAGTTAATCCAGAAAGGGAAAATAATTTTTTTGTAATAAATTTAATGTACGAAAAGATCGAGAAGGACTTATTTGTGGAATTAACTAATTTAATTTTAGCAAATCAAAGATGATTGCAATGTTATTCTCTTTCTAGCATACTATACAAGATATATTCTCATAAAATCATATGCTAGGATGAAGAGTTCATTCATTTTACCACCCCCTCCCTACCAAAAAAAAGTCTTGATGAACAAGAGACTGCAATTTTCAATTATCACACTTTGGAGACTACAGGGGAAAAAATCAAAACAATGGACGCTTAATTAGGAGAGAACATGCCTCGAATAATCCTGCAACAGATGGAGGAAAATCTCCACTTCTAGGTCTTCAGTTGACAATTTACTCGAGCAAGGAATGTTCAATTCTTTTCTCACTGCAAGTAAGACATTTTTGTATGATGGCCTCCAGCCTCTGCCAAGAGCACCATATGAAATCATATAGATAGTCAAAACAAAACTACAATGATCCTTATAAAATACCAAATTGTAATACCTAAACTTTCACAACAATAAGAATACTTCCGCACTCCAATGAGTTGGATTTGAACTTTGGTAGGTTTATCAATCATCACTCATTGCTTTGGCGTGGCCATGTCAGTTTAAACAAAAAACTGTAAAAGCAAATAACCTTAATGTAGACCGAGCATCAGCTGCAAGGAACAAGAATCTAGACTCGAGTGCTGCTATATAATTATCTCGCTCTTGCAGATCTATGTCAATCGCGGAACGGTCCACATTGGCTCCATGAGTAATTGATTTGAGCAAAGGGCTGAAATAGCTGAAAAACAACAGAATTGAACAGCATTTAAAGGTTAATAATGTAAGCATAAGATTTGAGATTGTTCTAAATTCTCCATAGTAAGTTTCTAAAACCAATCAATGACAAAGGAAGTCAATTAGAATTTAACAAAGGCAAAGGCAAAGGCAAATGCAATTCAACAGTTCAAATTTCTTGAGATTTTCGCTTTCCAAAAGAGTTTAACCTACCTGGGTCCAAAAAGGATACTTTCAAGCTCAAGCAACTCAGAGTCCGTGGCAAGTTCGAGCACTGACCTGAGTTCTGGATCAAAGCTACCTGCCAGTGCCAACTTAATCCTCAGTTCCTTCTATCGAAACTCTCAGCACAAAAAGAAACCGCAAAAGTCAAACTTCTCAAGAGTGAAAGAGAAGAAAACAAAAAAAGGGGACCTTGATCAATTCTTGAAATAGCAGACCGAGTACAACCCACCACAAGCCTCTGACTGTGTCTAAACCCAGGTGAGCTAGAAACCTGAAGCCAAAGGCAAATGTAACAAAAAGGGAAAGATTGTGAAAAGTTGAAGAGGAGGAGAAGAAGAGAAGCGTACTGGGTATGCGATTTTGGAGGAATTGGAGGGCTTGATAATTGAGTAAGCCACAGCGAAGTGTAGCACTGGGATTTTCAGACCACTCATCTCCCTGACTTCCTTCACCAATTGGCTCAGACCACAGCCGCAAAATATGATCTCCTTCGAGCCAGAAACGGACCCTTTAAGTGGAATTCAAAATCCACTTTTTCTAATAATTTTTTGCAAATTTTTCTAATGAATTTTGACGTTAGTTTGTCTTCTTGAGATTTACAGGTAGTAGATTTAAAAAAAAAAAAAAAATTTAAAATTTGTTCGGAGAAGATGTTATTTATTTTATTTATATATAAAAAAATATTTTAAATATTTTAAAAAAAATTAACACGTGAAATTTTTAAAAGTTATTAATATTTTAAATATTTTTATATTTTTTCATATTTTTAAAAATAAATAATTAAATACATCTAAATTTTTATAACTTTTTAAAATAAATTTAAAGATTTTAATTAAATATAGATAAATTTTTATAATTTTTTAAAAAGTCTTAAATGAATACATTTGAATTTTTAAAAACTTTTAAAATCTATAAAAGTTTTTTTTTTTTAAAGGAGGCACTAAAATCCTCCTTTTTTTTTTATTAATAAGAGAAAACACACTCATACATTAAGGTGGAATTCGAACTTGAATTCCTGATAGAAGAATTGAGAATTTTACTACGTAAACCACAAAAAATTCCCTTAAAATCCATAAAAATTACTAAAAATATCATTTAATAAATCCCTCTTAAGCTAAGGGTGATAATTCGTAAAGGTTAAACTAATTTGAGTTGGTCCAAATTAATCCAGCTTAATTGACACAACCTTAATTCAAATTAAATTTAATTCAAACTAATAAAATTGAGTCTAAACTCAAACTAAATACAAATAGACTGACTTAAACTAACTTAAATTATTAATAAATTATCTACACATATTGTTAAATACAAATACTTATCAAAAATGAAAAATTAAAGTAATTTAAAATATTACAGAATAACATGACTTTAATTATTATATAATGCATGATTCTCAAAACAATAAAATAATTTAAAAGATAATAGCACAACATAAACTAATAAGAGTTTGAAGTTTTACTTCAAAGACTAATACCTAACTAATTTAAAAATAGAAACTTTATAATATTAATTAAAATTAAATATGAGCATATTTTTTTAGATTAAAGAGATAAGCAAATTTAAATTCTAAAAGTTTTATATTAAATAATAATTTAGAAAATTAAATAAATTACAATTATTTATTCCTTATAAAGGAAAAAATAAATAAATAACTAATATATCTTAAAGAAAAACTAAAAAAAATGAAATATTATTTTAATTTTAATATATCATTTTTTATCTTTTTTTATTTAAAATTAAATTTTATTTTAATTTATTTTGGGCTAATGAGATATCCCTAACTCAGCTCAATTTTTTTTGAATTATTTGAATTGGCTTGAAATTTGCCCAAATTTATTTTAATTTGTGTTCAATTTAGGTTAAATTTGGTCAATCAAGCAACGACACAAATTCTCACCCCTAATTTAAGCTAAGTTATATCATTACTTATCAAACTTTAATTAAATTTACATATAGGTCCTAAACTTTTAATATATAAGATTTAATTCTCAAATTTTTAAAAGTTCACATTAAGTTTTTAGACTTTTAAATAATATGATTTAGTTCATAAAGTTTTAAACTTTCATAAATAAGCTTTGAAATTATGATTCACAAATATGTATTTTAATAGCTAAACTATAACTTATGTGTGAATTTTTAATAGTTTTGGACTAAATTGTAGAATTTAAAAGTTTAGAAATTTATTTTTGAAATTTTAGAAATTTAGAAACTAAATTATATTATTTAAAAATTTATGGTCAAAATAGATTAATGAAGTAGTTAAATATATGATTTAAATTTAGAGACTAAATTATATTATTTAAAAAAAATTTATTGATTCAGTTCCATAAAATATTCATATATACAATGCGTTAATTTTTTTTTTTTATTCTTTATCAATACATATTTTATATTATAAAAAACACAAATAAAATTATTATTTAGGAAAGGATTATGGTATACATGTACTTTTCGTTATCTATAAATTTTATTTTGCATATATTGTTAACATATCTATTATTTTTTGCTAAACAATACTTTTAATCTATCTAATTTTTACGCATTTAATATTTTAATTTTATAAATTTTTTTAATATTTGGTCTCTAATTTTATAAATTTTATGTTATAATTTTTTTTCCTTAAGATTCGGCTCCTACCTTATATAAGAACATAAGTGCAATAGTAAATTTAATGTGTTCATATTTTTAAATTTTTAATATTTATTTAATGATGTCTCATGTTATTGGCCTTTATATTGTGTTTTTGATGCATTAATGGTTAGGATTCAAAGACAATGATGGAAGAGAGAAAGAATAGAATCCAAATCCTAAAAATTTTGTTAAATACTTTTTTTTTACTTTATTTGTAATCTTCATTTTGTTGCTTTGATATCCTACTTTCGAGGCTTCAAAGTTATGGCATTGGGAGCATTGAACAAAGGTTGCACGCACTGCTAAAAAAAGTTATATTGGACGTTCACCGATTATGTTATAAATATTTATTTTAAAAAAATTAAATAAATAAGGCAAATTTTGATTGGCTTATAAAAAAATTTTATAGAACAGTCAAAAAACTATTTTTTTCTTTACAAGACACCTTAATTAAATTTTATAAAACGGTTAGAACACATTTTCTTTTTAACAAAACATCTTAATTAAACTTTATAATACTGTGAGTAACCATCCTATAAAAATATTATCTTATAAATATTCTTATAGGATAAATACTAACTATTCTATATAATTTCTATAAAAAAAAAATTAATTTAATTTCCTTTTAATCATCTAATATAGAAATCTATATATAATCTTTACAAATATAAATTTCATTTAAAAAATTAAGGAATATATATCTAAAGCATTATCATTTAAAAGTAAACACATACGCACATTTAGAATATATATTCAAAACATTATCATTCAAAAGTAAACATACACACATAATGCACAATTATTACATATTACATATATAAAATATACAAAAACTTACTAAAATTAGCTATACATATGTAAATTTTATATGAAATATTAATACATACAAAAGATAGGCTATCTATCTCGCTACTTGTTATGAAGTTTCTACTTCTTAGGTATAAAGGCAATTAATCTGCAAAATAAAATAATTCTTGGGTGAGTTCACTACAGTTAGAAACTTAACACTAAAGAGGATTGTATCTTGATAGCTAATTAAGTTCAAAGATAATAATAAGTAATATAAAATGCTTGATAATATCAGTTCTTAAGATCAATTTTTTTAGAGTCCTCGGTATGACTAGCAACACTAAAAAAGATATTTCATACAAAAAAAATGGCAAAATATGAAGAAGAAATATGTATGATGATAATTTAAATTAATATTCTAAACCAACTAAAAGTCAATTTATCAATCAACATACATGAAGAAAAAAAAAAAGTAAACAAATTCAGTTAAGAACCAAGTATCACAGAAGGGAATGCAGCCAAAAAATACTTAAGTAGACAAAAACTAACTGATACATCTGCTCAGCAACCACAGCTTCATTCTCAATTGGATACATTGAGCAAGTTGAGTAAACCATTACCCCACCAACTTTGAGCAAGCAATCAACCACTGTATATAAATTTAGAGTAGTTCATAAACTTAAACCATGATATGAGCAACCATCCACATGCAAAGTTACCATACAAGATAGTCACAAGGTTAATTTAAAAAAAAAAAATTCATACTAAAGAAAGACACTAGCCACAGTACCTCATCAAATAAGACTATATAAACATTTAAGTCATAGTATAATGGACGACCTTCACAACTACAATAATCTAAACCTTAAACAATACATAAATCGGTCCTTAATCGCATGGCCCACTCTATGTTTTGGTTCTCCCCTATCAAAGATGCATAAACTAAAATTAGTCCTAAAAATACATGTCAAATATAATTCAATACGATTAATGAACAAAAAACGTGTATATAATGAACACAACATAAATAAAACGTTAACTGATCTTTGTGTCTGTATTCAAATAATAGAATGAAAGAAGACTACTAATTTTCAACATCTTAAACATTCCTCCATTTTCATTTTTGTATGAGCCCGTTATGTCTCACAATAATTTAAAAAAAGAATTGGAATAGATAAGGGATTGCAAGTAACGTTCTGTTTGAAACACATATTAAAACACCAAACACAATCATTGAAAACATCAAGGAAAAAAAATTGATCTCTCTATAAAAGAAGTTACAATCTTTGAATGCAATTCACATATAGGATTATAAGGCCAATGAAACTTGAGTTTGAATTTAAATGTTTTGGCCTAAACACTAAATCACTTTTGAGAAAGAAAACTAACCAATGTAGAGAAGAACAAAAATCATGGCCATCTTCAGCAGATTGGTAATGAAAAATTTCTCGATGTAACATATGAAATTCCATTTTGACCCACACACTGAACTACAACAGAGATCATCTAGAAGTAGTACAAAAATGGTTAGAGGGAAAAATTGAGTTTGAATAATATCAAGATGATTAATCATAAGACCAAATAACACGAATAAATGAAATGAAGAAATATTGATAGAAGCTCTAAATCTTTCAAGGAACATATAAACATAATCACTCAAATCAGCATCTACAAATAGCTTGAAGAAATAAATATAATACTAGGTGTAGGGCATGGAACCCTTAAAACATACATTTGCGAGCAAAGTTTTTGGCCGATGCTCAGAGCAACAAACGGTGACCATGGAAGTCACAAGTGGGTGTTATTGTAGGTGGGTTTCATTTAGGGTGTAAACTCTAAGTTTATGAAATATTGAATATGGCGAATGAGATAGGATCTGGAGGTTCTGAGACATAGAACGTGCAGAAAAACACATCTAAGTGATGAAGGAATGGACGGCTAATTTTTAACAAAGTTTTAACCCGTACACAATTTTATAGTACGGCTATTAGCACTTAAATATTATGAATATGAATATTATGTCATAAAATTTATGAATATATATGTTATTAAATTAAGTAAAAATGCAAATATAAATGATTTATTGGTAAGTTTAAAATTATATATTTATATATATACAAGTTAATACATAATATTTTTGAATCATTTAGCTTTAAAATATTATAATTGTTTTGCATTATAATTCTCATGTAATAATCTATATAACAATGGACTTAGAGCAATTAAAGCAAGAGTAGTGCATGTACATGTTTAATTATCTTTCAAACATTGAATAAAATGGCATGGACTTGATATAATGAGACAACCTATCTTTTGGTGTATATCAGTAAATATATTAACATTTTGTGTGTAATTTATATCAATAAAAAAAAACGTACTTATTTATATATGTGTAAGCTTTAGTACTTGTATGTTTTATGTAATATGTATTCTAAGCACATATATATACAAGAAACATATGTGTATGTGTTTAATTATTAAAATGATGAACATTTTTTTATCAATTGAGAATTAATATTTATATATATATTTTTTGAAAATTTTTGTATGAGATTTCTATTCGGGTTTTTTTTTTTTATGCATATTTTTTATACAGGTTTTAAAGTAGAAAATTAAAATATATATATATATATAGGACGGTCATTTGATTGGATGTCCTATAAATTTTTTATAGAATAGTCACCAGCTGTCTTATATAAATCTTATATGATGACCATTGACTGTCAATGATCGTCTTGTAAATATTTTTTTTTATAAAGGGTCAATAGTAGTCTTATTTATTTAATTCTTTTAGAACTGATGATTATAAAACTACTATTTACCATCCTATATGTCTTATAGAACTTCCCTTTTTGTAATAGTGAAAAATATAATAATTTTACTTGTTTGGTTGTTACATGGTATCTCTCCATCAACGAGTTATTTTCATTTATTTGTTGCAGGGAAATTTTAGAGGAAGATATGGGTGTTGGGATATGTTTTGGCCAAGGCATCAGTTATGATTCTTGCCCCACTAATCGAGTTTAGATACTACATCATCCCATTCTTTTTATTGATACTTCATTCTCATGCTAACGATCATTAGGGTTTGGCTTATAATGAGGATTCTCATGAGCTTTGCTTACGAACATAACTTTTAAGAATTTTTATATCCCTCTCAAATGGATACATCAACCTTAAATACACAGGCCCACACAACTCTAGCTCTCTTATGAGATGCACAATTAGGTGTATCATTATATCAAACAATGATGGTGGAAAGTATTTTTCAAATTTACATAAAGTAATTACAATTTTTCTTTGGATATCTTCTAGTTTGTTCCCATTGATAGACTTTTGGCAAATATCATTGAAGAAACTGCACATATTTATGATAGCAATCATAACATCTTTAGGCAACATGCCACGTAATATTACAGGAAATATTTGTTGCATTAGAGTATGACAATCATGAGACTTCATTGTACTTAACTTTTCATCTATTTTAGAAACCAATGATCGAATATTAGAAGAATATTTAGAATGAACTTTTACTTTGGATAAAGTCTTCAAAAATTACTTCGTTTCTTGCTTATTTAAAGTAAAACATGCAGGAGGAAGAAAAGTGTTTTATTCACCAACTACGGAATGCAACTCTGGACGTAATCCAATTTCTTGTAAATCCAATCGTGCATCTAAACCATCTTTTATTTTTCTAGGAATATTTAGCAAGGTACCCAAAATACTTTCACAAACATTTTTCTCAATATGCATGACATCTAGAATATGTCTTATTGGTAAAAAACTCCAATAGTCCAAATAAAAAAATATTGATATTTTTCTCCAACAAATTGAGGTATTAAGAAGCTTTCTTTGTTCTTTTAACTTACTAAGAGGAAAGGTTATTCCTTCAACTTCTTTTAAAATCTCATCACCTATTGGTGGCAAATGGAAATGGAGACGAATAAAGGTATACTGTCCTATCAAAATATCTCCATTGCCTTCGATAAGGGTGATCAAGAGGAAAAAACTTGTGAAAATATGTTACATATTAATAGTATACAAGTTTGAAAATGTATTCTTGCTACAAACTGGACATGCTAGTTTTACCTTGACTACATGACCAGATAAATTGCCATAAGCTGGAAAATTGTTTATAGTCCACATTAAAATGGCTCTCATTGTGAATTTTTCCTGACGTTATACACATCAAACACTTCAATACCCTCATTCCATAGAGTTTTCAAATCATTAATCAATGGCTCCAAATACACATTAATGTCATTTCCAAGTTGTCTAGGACTTGATATCAACAACGCTAACATCATGAACTTCATTATCATGCATAGCCATGGGGGAAGATTATAATTGACTAATAACACTGGCCAACAACTATACTTACTACTTAATGAACTATGTGGATTAATGCCATCAGCTGCAAGTGCTAGTCTAAGATTACTTGGATCTGATGCAAACTCTGGCAAAGTTTCATTAACTCAATTCCAAGAACGAGCATGTGATGGATGTTCTAATTTTTCATCAACCATTTGTTGTGAAGCATGTCACGTTAAGTTCTTTGATGTCTCAGTGCTTCGATACATCTGTCGAAATCGCAGAATATGTGAAAAATACCACAACACCTTAGCTAGTATTTTTTTTCTTTTTCTCTTCATTTACATCTTATAATCCTTCCACCTTGATTCTTTACAAGTTTGACACACACTTGCATTCACATGTTTTTTGCTATAAAGTATGCAATCATTCGGAAAAGTATGTATTTTTTTGTATCCCATTTCAAAGCTCATTTATAATTTTTTTAACCTCGTATATGAAATTAGGAAGTCTATAATTATCAGACAACATTTCACCAACTATATTTAAAAATTTCTTAAAGTTTTTATCAGATATTCCAAATTTTACTTTTATATTGTACAATGTTACTAATGCTGATAGCTTAGTAAACCTAGTACAACCTTCCTATAATGATTTCTCGGCATCTTCCAAAACTTTATTAAATTGTTCACCAAATTCTTTATCAACAATACCTTCGTGCACTACTCTACCATTTCTATGGTGTTAACAAAAGCATCATTGCTATGCTTTCTTTTTGGGGTCGGAGATGCACATAACCGTTCATTACGATTTATAATTTCCTCACCATGCCAAATTCAATTCTTATAGCTTTTGTCTATACCATTCTCAAATACATGATTCCGAATTTCATTCACATTAAATCTATTTATATTCCCACACTTAAGATAAGGGCACCTAATTTTTTCTAAATTTTTGGCATTCTCAATAGCAAATTTAAAAAAAAATTCAAGTCCTTCGCTAAATTGAGTAGACCTCCTATCCATATATATCCAAGATTTATCCATCACAATAACTAATTTTAAATATAAATAATAATGTCAATATTAAATTCAGTTTAAGTTCGTTATTAAATATCAATTAGCAAAAAAAATAGTAATTATATAAATATTATCACTTAATACATATTTATAATTATGTCAACACAATAAAAAATTTATCACACATTAATACATATTCATACATTTGTACATACACACATAGGAATAAACAATAATAGAACAATAAAATCAATAAATAATACAAAAAAATAGAATAATATTAATAATTACAAAAAATATTAAAACAAAAGTTTACAAAACATTTATGTACCATATTGCAGCAAAAAGTGGAGCAGCAAGAGGCGGCTGACTGAGGGGGGTTGGTCACCGGTGAAAGAAAGGCAACTTGGTTGAGCTGCCGCTGCAGGAGGTTGGACGGGTTGCGTTAAAGAGGGCGGGGATTAGGAAGAAATCACTCCTGGCGTGCAGGACTGCTTGCTATGGCAAGGTAGGGCTGGGTTGGGTGACATTTGATGGAGCAGAAGGGAGGCAACCGTGGCAGGAATGGTGGTTTGGGTTTGAACGGTCTCTCGCGGTACAGTGGGCTCTGTTTATGTGTTAGGTTTTTTGGGAGATTGGGGTGTCTTGTGTTGCTTGGTGATTTCAAAGGATATTTAGGGACAGTTAATAACCGTCCCTAAAAGTAAACCTTTTAACTGTCCCAAAAACTTTTTACGAATTTTTTTCGCGCAACCGTCCTAAAAACACTCATTTAAGGACGGTTGGCCGTGTTTTTTCAATTCCTAACTGTCTCTAAATCCAAATATTGTTGTAGTGAAAGAAAGGTGTTGCTGCTCAACGTCCCCGCAACCGTAAACTTAATGTTTTGCATGAGGCAATGCTGGAAGATGTCGTACTGCCTGCAGAGATTGTAGGGAAGCGCATTAGATATAGAATTGACGGTTCCAAAAGAATCATGAAGGTAACACAATGTTTGAATCATTTTTACTATTGGGACTACTTGAACATCAAATATGAACTATTAATTGAACATCTTTGAGTAAGTTGTAGCTTTTTTTTTTTTTTTGATCAAGAGTAAGTTCTAGCTAAGTCAAGGGAAATTCTTTATTCTTAGGTATAAGAGATGTCTTCTTATTCACCTTGCTGCCACCAATAGCATGCATAATTTCGAAGAAATAGTGATTGCAATTAATTAGGAATGAACTTCAAATACGTTTCCACAACATGCAAATTTTTCTTTAATTTTTACTCGATTTGTTTTATCATAGTATTTGAAATTGTATTGTTCTTTAATTTTCACCTTATTGTTCAAGTTTCATGAAGTTGCCAAGGACTTGTCAATTATTTGTAAGTTTAAAAAGCAAGTTTATAAATAAGATGTGTATTAAGAATGGCTCTAAGTTTTGTAAATAATCACTAATTATTAGTGATTAATAGACTTAGTTGCAACTCTATTCATTAAGAAATATTAAGTGTTAATTAAATTTATTATCATTAGTATTGAATATTTTGATAACTTTGAGAATGCAACATGTTGTGATATTCTAGTGGATTTTATTTTTTAATTTTGCTTGAACGTATACTCATTATTTTCAAGTTTTAAATTAATTACAATTATACCTTTTTTAAAATGATAAATCTTTTGAAAATTTATCGATCGTTCTAAAAAATAAGTTTATAATCGATACAAAATGTCTTTTAAGATAGTTGTATATTTATCTTTAGGAACAATTATTAATCGTTTCAAAAGATTATATATTTTAGGACGTCTAAATATAGAATATTTGCGAATGAAAAAATAATAGTTTTAGAAAAATTTTGCCGACGATTAAAACAATTTTAATAGTAGTGCATTTTTTTTTCTCTAAAGTTAAAAATAAAGCAATATAAATTTAATGAGTCATACATATACTAAAGATTTTATGAATTTGTCAAACAAAAGTGTCAAAATCTTGTGAAACCTCACACCTTGGACCAATCTAGATGCTTTTGCACGTGGTTGTTTGATCAAATATCTAGGTAGGATATGACAAGATCACTGCTTGAGTGCTTGATATCTATTTTGTGATATCATAAATGAGGTATTGTGTAAGATGAGGTTGATGACTAGCTTGGCAGGGGCTCAGATGAATTTTGTTCTGAAAAATAAAAATTTTCTTACTTAAAATACTAATTAAATAAATTTCCTGCCCCTAGAATAATAGTACAACATTAATGAATAAACATTTAGTTATTTTTTAAGAATAATTTAGGTATGTTTGTTTTTATTTGTACTAAAAGCAAAAGTTTAATTTTTTCTAATTTTTTTTTGTTGTTGTTGTTATGAAGTACATAATTTACTTCCTAAATTTTTCAAAGTATTTATCAAGTTTTTTCTAGTTGGTTCAAAAGTACTTTTAATAACCCCAAGAAAGCTCAAAAAGTAGTGGTTAAAAAAATGACTTTTATCAATTTCCTTATAATTTAATAGTATATGTTTTTTGTATGCACCTTAAGAAATAAATTCATGAACATTATTAAAAAAAAACATAAAATGACTTTTACTCTAAAAAGAAAGTAGGTAAAAGAAGGCTGAAAGAAAAAGTAAGCTATCACTTATACTTTAATCTATTTTTAGCTAGTAAAAACAAAAGAGTGAATGGCTACCACTAAGGCAGTAAGGCACTAACCACTGATCCTTTAAAGCTGGTAAAGAGTAAATTGACCTTCTCTCAACCTTTTGATTGATTGATCAAAGTCATGAAAGTTTTATAGCTGCAAACTCAATTACTTAAACACAATAAATTATAAAAACTAATAAAGTACAAATAATTTCTCTTTAGACCATAACCACTGAATGGTCTCTTCATATAAGGAAAGTTTTTTGTGCTTTTACTAACCACACACTGCCAATGGCTCTAATTCGTATGTGAATCAGATGTGTGAGAAAGAAATGAGAGAGAGTATTTTTGTGAAAGTGATGATGATGAATGATACAGTTAATTTGTTTGTGTCTGTGTATTTGAAGACGGTTAGTGGGACGACTGAGTGAGTCTCTCAGTTTGTCATTAAACACCTTACAATACAACAGTGGCACTGAAAAACATGCTGCTTTGTTTTATTCATTCCTATTTATTATAAAACAAATTTACTTTTCATAATTATACATAACATAATATAATTAACTTTAACACAAATTGGCTCATAATTATTTCAGTATCTTGCATTTACATTTTAATATCCAATTAAAAGATATGCATCACTTGACGGAAAATTTTATATATCTCTACTAAAATTTGCATCTCAATATTAATGCTTGTAGGACACATCTGATTTAAGGAAAATTATTTATTTTTTATGAAGTGATAATGTGTTACTTTAAGTTAATAAAATACAATATTAGTTTAATTAATTTTTTTAAATATATAATTATTTAATACTTGATAAAAAAATAATTAATAAAATTAATAAATAATATATTTAAAAAGTAATAAATAACACTTTATATGAATGCAAAATTTTTATTTTAAAATTAATACCGAAAGAATAATTAATAACACCACGTATACAGTTTTTTTAACACCTCAGAACAAGGGGAAAAGACAAGCTTTTTCTTGCCCTTCCCTTCTACCTCTCTCTTTCCTACTTTTGTATGGCTTTTGAGAGAATTTGTGTTGTTATAAATTGTGGTCAGTATAATTATTATCCTTCAATTCTCGCAGATAAAGTGATGACCTTTATATTAATAGCCCTTCATGCCCAACGAACATACCCTCAATTAACTAAGAAGAGTAATCTAATATTACCTACATATAAAGATTATTTAGGTTGTGTTTACATCATATATGACTTGATGGGAAAATAAAATTTAAGGTGTGTTTGGTACCACGGAAATAGTAACTGTACGTACGGGATAAATTTTAGTATTTGGCAAGATTTATAAAGTAGGGATTCTTGTACGAAAAAAAAAAATAGCATTTTTAAAATTTATAACTATATAAAAAAAAATTATTATTAAAAAAAATTTAGTCCATTATTTTGCATTAAACATCATTACCTTTAGACATTTTAAATTCATTATTTTACCTAATTTTCTAGTAGATTATTATATAAAGAAAAGAGTTTAATTATAAAAAGAATTCATGAAATTCTTTGAATCTTCATTCTCTTTGTTTTGTCCCCTCAACTTTTTATCACCATGTTTTAGTTTAAATTTGAGATTCAAATATAATCTAAGATGAAATAATTATAGGAGTAAACCTAAGGAGAATCTACATTACATTGCACATGTATAACATATATAATTATAAAAATCTGAGCAATATAGAATGATTTTAATATAGAGTTAAAAAAAAATAAGACAATTTCAAGTATGTTGTCGTCCTATATTTGCCATCCTATAAGAAATATAGGACAGTTATTAAAGAATAAAATAGAAGTATATTTATAAGATAGTTAGTAGCCATCTTATCCTATATATTGGTATATAATACGACTACCAGATGTCCAATAAAAACACATATATAATGGCTAAAAGGTGTCCTGTATACAATCTTATAGAACACCTAGTAGCCATCCTATAACTTTTCTTTCAAGATAGCTAATAATAGTCCTATCTGTTAAAATTTTGGTATGGTTAATAACTGTATTATAAAGTTTTGTATACGCATAACACTTATGTTTTTTGTGTGGGTAAGTTATAAACACTTTAGGGTTAGTTTTTTACTCCAAGTTACATTTCCTCTCACAGTTCCATCACCATTCCAGATAGAGCAAGATCGTTGTTTTTTGCTAGCCACCAACGCACAATCTAGCCAGCCAGTCTGTCCTAATCCAGCCTGCCGTGGTCTCGCCTTCGTGCGTCATTCATGGTGCTCGCCTTCAATTCGCACCTTGTCCTTGCTGCTTGTCTCTTGGCCTTTGCACCCATTCGATCTCTTTGCTTTTGTGCATCGTCGTGTTGCTCCTTTGCCTGTTGTCTTGTCTCCTTGCCTTCATGCGTCATCCCTTCTTCTTATAAGGTAAATCAATACTCCATATCATCTTATGTTTTCTTTAAAGATGCAAAAAAAATTTCCTTCACTTTTTGTAACTCATCTTTGTTGTTTGTACATCACCTTATTATTATTATTTTTTTTGGGTTGTGCATTTGAAGATATAAAAAGCCGAAGTGCAAGGATTAGAGGAGTTGTTAAAGCAATTGTTTTAGGAAATCTACAAGCTTCGCCAAGCAAAGGTTAATACTAATATTGTACATTCTCAAAGATCTCTCCAAAATTTTCTTGGCTTTGTCTGTTCATATATTGTGTGTATAAAATGATTAAAGTACATACATGGTTCCATGGAAGCTATTGTATGAAATAATTTATGTAGAAGTTTTTTTTATTTTAAAAAAATATAGGATAATTGACCGTTCTATTTTTTGTATGTATGACCGCCCTAAAAGAATTTTTATAGGATGACTATTGACGGTTCTATTTATTGAATTCTTTTAAGATGAGCATTATAGGACAATTAGTAGCCGTCTTATAAAATTTAAATGACAATTTATGACCATCCTAATTTACCTTTTTTGTAATAATAATTATATATTATAATAAATTGAAAGAAAAAAAAGAAAAAAGAAAACATAAAAACCAAACACTTCATGATAATCTCCCACTCCCGCTCCAAATTCAAATGAATAAATATTCGAATAACATACCTAATTATACTATTGAAGTATTAAAAATAAACCTTTTATTCCATGATTTACTCATACACATAATTTTATAACAAAAAATAATATATATTTTTTGTAAATAAATATATGTTCTTGTAAAAGAACATATGTCGCATGTTTTACGCTATAAGAAAATTAATATAATTTTTTATTAAAAATTAAAAATAAAATTTTATGTACTAATGAATTGCAATTAAACCAAAAGAAAAAGGAATCAGAAAGAATGAGATGTACGGGGCACCTGGTTAATTTTGATCATATTCCTTATTCAAAAAAAAAAAAAAAAATTCATCACAAAATTTAAAAATGACATGACGCTATTTTATTAGTAAATACAATTAACTTCGGATAATGTATCTAATAATGTGTTGTTAATATTATTTTTAATTATCATAAAATTTGTAATGTAAAACGTTTTATATTTTTTTTTTTCCTTCCTCAGAAGACCCACAATTATCCTATAATAAACAATAGGGTATAAAAAGCTAAAGGAAAATGAAATGATATTAGTGATTAAAGAAGAACAAGGATAGTAGGACCCGTATATAGCTGGAGATTAAAACTTAATTGATTGGCGAATATATAATTTAAAGATATCTCAGCATGTCAAATCGATCTGCTTTACATCTCTGTTTCACCTTTTGCATGTGCTTGGCTATGATACATGAAGGAATGTTAATATCTTTCTAAATTCATATACTCAAGTAAATTCTACTTTTAACTTCTTAAAAAATAAATGATTTGGAGTAACTACTTAAGAAATAGATGTTTTGGAAAGTGATAAGTAACATAATTTTTTACTTTCTTTCTATTAATTTTAATAATTTATATCATGTAGTTTTGCTGGACATGACTCCATAAGCATGATCTTTAGCATCACTCATATGATTTTACAATATAAAAAAGTAAATGTTTATGCATTGTATTTTTGAATATTGGTTAAAAATATGTTTTTAAGATTATAAAAAAGAAGAAGAAAGGTAACATGACACTTTGATTACATTAATTGTTTTCTTAAAACATAGTTATCTGTCGTACTTTTGAATACTTTAATCATTTTTATCAATTTAATTTTTTTTGAATTTTTTTATATTTTAAAAAATTTGAGTTGAATTGAATTAAACATTATTAATAAAGGTTTATAGATGTTTGAAGAAAAAAGATATTAAAAAGTTGAAAAAAGTAAAAAATAAAATGATTAAAATTGGCTTTAAATGAATAAAAATGTTTGCAAATGTAATAATAAGATGAAAAAATTGCATCTCTTTAAAACAAGAAGATCAATATTTTTAATTTATAAAATTAAAGTGTTAAAATATATATATATATAATCAAAAGTTAAAAATAAAATTCTATAGATTATGCTATACATTGCATATAACTAAAAATCCAGTGATTAAATCTTAATTATTACACCTCATAATTATTATAATCAATAATCAATGTTGTCGTTCTTCATAGTATGTTTCTGGCTTGGAATTGCTGCTTACAGGAATGACAAGTGACAAGCAAAACAGTTGAATTGATTTGCTTGATGGCACGTTCTTTCAAAGTATGAGCCTTATCTAATTCAACCTGTGCTTGTTGTCTAATTCTTTTGGCATTATCAAACTCTTGTTCAGCTAATTCAATCTGTCTTTTGGCTTCTTTTCTAGCTTCTTCAGCATAACTCTTCTCAGCCATAGCAAGTCTCAATTGCTCTCTTGCTTCATCTTTCACAAGCTTTGAAGAAACCCCAATTTCTTTTTCATTTGTAGTACTGCTTTGATCTCTTGGAGAATTACTTTTATCATTTTTTATGACATGGCTTTCATTTTTCTCTCCAAAATCTGATGACCCAATTGAGAGTTGCAATTGGGTATTAGAATGATTTTCATCTTTTTTTGTTGGTGATACCGAAATGATCATCATATTTGATTTGGTAGAATTATTATTACTTGAGAGTTGAAGATCCAAGTTGTGGTGTTTGGATGTTGTTATTGAATAGTGATCTTTTGGCTTTGGAAGTACTAGTAAAGCTGAAGGAGACCAAGAAGGAGTTGGTCTAGTAGTAGTAGTGGTGGTGTTGAAATTGGTATTATGATCATGATTAGATGGACTTAGACTTGAAGCAGTTCTAGATAAACATGCATTACTTGGTTGTTGTAGAGCTTGTGGTTCTGATGATCTAATATTGCTCCCCATATTACACGTGTCTTGATGCTCAATGAAGCTCTCCACCCTAAATATATATGTTATATATACGTAATTATTGATAATTAAAATTTTAATATTTTAGAAGAATTGAAGCAATATAAAGATATAATTATAATATAAGGTAAGAAGACATTATTAACTCATTTTTCCTTCATATTTTATGTTATTTTCTATTTGTTAATTATTGGTGTCAAATTACAATAATTAATGAGGCAGCAAATCAATGTATTTGTTTCCTTTTTCTTCTAACATCAAGGGAAGGATAGTAAAAGTAAAACAGCTCATCATAAGGTTTTGGACATTGAAAAATATACAATTAATTTGGATGTAAAAATAATTATAAATATGTTTGTAAATATTCATAATAACATCAATAATCAGCAAATATGTGGCAAGAATAGTTCGCAGGAAAAGAAAGAAAAAAAAAATAGAAAAATTGAGTTAATAGTTTTATATTATCATGTTTAGTGGTGCATGTAATGACACTTAGAAAAAGTAACAAAGATGAATTGAATTTGTTTGAAACATACATAATCTCTTTGTGACTGAAGGATATGATGGGTATTGGGTAGTGTGTAAAATGAAATAAAGAAGCCTTTTTATCATTTTTTTTGTTTTGTTAGCTTTTTCTTCTTCCTTTTTCAAGTCAAAACCCATTATTAAGATTAAGAAACAGAAACTCTCAAAAGAAGAATCTTTTTCATTTCAAATAGCATTATTGAGATGTGAAAAATTGAGATGCACAAGTAATGGAATAGTAATAGTAGTAGATGAGTTTAAAAAGTAAATTAAATAAAGAAATAAAAATTGGAAATAAAATTAAAAAGTTACCTTGAGAAGACACGACCACAATCACAAGAATGTCCTCTAGTTCCACAAGTTTTGAGATGGGCTTTATAATCAGATTGAACAGCATAAGCTTTAGAACATTTATCACAAATCCATTGCTTGTGATTACTATGCTTTCTTCTGAAATGTTTTTTAATACCAACAAGATCACCAAGAGCATGACCTGGATCATGATGAAGACAGGTCGGTTCTGGGCATACAAACACACGTTTTTTCACAATTGAACTCTCTCTTTTCAATAACTTCCATGGCACTTTGTGTCTTCTTCTATGCATTTGTAGATTCTGATCTCTTTGAAATCCTTGGTTACAGATCTCACATACATACCTATCCGATTCCAATAGTGTTTTTGGTGATAGTGACACCACTTCTGCATCTGGATCTATAAATTCATAACAAATGTTTATTCATATTATATAATATAAAAGGTAAATTAAATTAAATTGATTTATATATATATATATATTTACCAGGAGTTCCTGCTGGTCTTCTCTTTCTTTTGCTACTGTTGTTGTTGCCGCAAGAAAAGGGCATTTCAGGAGAAGAGGAAGGAGCTGAAGAAGAGTTATTAGCTAACATGTTTTGAGAAATGATAAACCAAGCAAAACCAAGTCTCTTAATTTCTCTCAATCTTTTTATCTACTAAATTAAGATATGAGAAAGGGTAAGAGAGAAAAGAGAGATATAGATAGATAGAGAAAGAGAGGGCTTAGGAACATAACATGAGAAGATGACAAAAAAAAAAAAAGGCTCTTTTTATTTTCCTTTTGGAAACCTCTCAGCTTTTTCTTTTTGTATATCTTTTGGAACCCTCTCAGCTTTTTGAAGCTTTCTAGCTATCAGCTTTCTCTTTATTTTTTTTCTTTGTTATTCATGATATAATTCAAACCCTCTTCTCATATATATTATTTTAAAATAAGTATTGTGATTCACACTCAAACCTTCTACGTATCTAAATGAACTGTATGTTGTCGAGCCACAAGATCTTGCTAAGCTCTATAACTCTATTAATGTTATTATAACCAGAGCTAGCCAAGTTCTTGTTAATAAACTTGTTGAAAATGAAGGACAAAGAGATCGATCAAAGAGAAGAGTCTCAATCACAATGCTCGAAACTTGATCCCACAACGTATAGAAATGGGCTCCATAAGGAAAAAAACATACCCACTAAGAAACAAAACACTCATAATAATTCATCATTTCATATATTGTACAGTTAATTTTTTTTTCCCTTATTCTATCTACCTAGCTTTGCATGCAATAATATACGCCCCTACTTTCAATTACGTTTTAAAAAAAACCCCACATAAATTTTTGGAGAATTTTTTAAAATATGGTGGAGTTATACCAAAATTTACAATATAGTTTAAATTAATCTTATTTTACAATATATTTTGATTAATATTTAAATTAATTAATATTTATAATTTTTTTCATTCAATCTTCAATTCCATACAAGTAAAAGATACCTACATGTGATCTCTATATGAATATGTAAAAATTCTATACACCCATATAAGTCATGTTATTTTTTATTTTCATACAAATATATAAAAATGCTACGAGAAAGACACATCGTAAAATTCACTCTAACTTTATCGATTTTGTAAATTAATTTCACTCATAAATGGATTTTTTTTTCTTCTAGTTTATTCTTTTTGGGTTTAATTATGCTGTTTTCAAATTTAAACTAAATTTACACTTAGGTTTCAAAACTTTTAAATTTTACAATTTAGTTCTTAAATTTTTAAAAATTTATACATAGATCTTATCTTAGGTACTAAAATACATGTTTTTGAATAATAATTTTAGGAATTATTTGTGAACTAAATTTTAGAATTTAAAATTTAAGATTTAAGAATTTATGTGTAAAATTTAAAAATTAAATTATAGAATTTAAAAATTTGTAAATTTAAGTAATAATGATATAATTTATTATTATTTTTGTTTTTGGACATGTTACAGGCTGGTCGGCCCCCAAGAGTCATATATATTCTACACTAGCTAGTTTCAGTAAATTACGAGAGAGGGTGCGTTTAATTGACAAAACTAACCCTTATGCTTATGAGAGTACATGTACTATGATTTAATAAAATGGTAGCAGCTTTTATAAAAGTGTTTAGCTGAGGATGTAAAGTCACCCTCAAAGGGATATACTAGTCAATGGGGAATAATAAGTCTCTGTGCAAAGAAGTAGCAGTGGAGTAAAACTTGCCAGTGTTGTCTTTTGTGTATGAACTAGCTTAGCTGTTTTTCTTTACAATTAACCTGCTGTTGTCAGGTGGTATAACTATTCAAATAATTACGTAGAATTTGTAGTTTTGTTAACAGTAAAATAATATTATATTAAAATATGCATTAAATATATATATTGTATAAAAAAATTAAAAATAAAAATTATATTATACACTTAAACTATAATTTATAAAAAAAATTAATTAAGTATTGTGCTTTATTGGAGCTTAAATTTATAAACTCAGCAATCATTAAGTCTAGTTCTTAACAAATACCGAATGTGGTTTATATATTGAAAAAATAATTAATAAATTAATTAATTATTTATTTAAAGACATTTTAAATGTCGTATATGTCGAATAGTATATAGGTTTAATTTTTTAATTGTACTAATTATATTTTATTTAAATCGATTTTATTTGAATATAAATGTTTATTACTATCAACAATTAAATGGTTACTTAAATTAACAAAATAAAAGTTTGGAAAATTTAAAAAAATAACAACTTATAACAATAAAAATAACACTTTAATTATATTGAACGAGTTTTAATTTGATAGTGTTCGATATTAAACTGATCTAAATACTCTTGATTCAATTTAAACAACATCTAATTAAACAGCGTTTAATATAAAATGATGAATTGTACGTATTTTAATAGTAAAAATACATGAATTTATTTGACCCAAAACAATGCATAAATTTAATAAGTTATTTTTATTTTATTTTATAAAAAACATAAAAAAATATTATTTTTATTATTTTTTTCAATAAATTTTTGCTCCATATCTTATGACTTATATGTTAGCTAGTCGCAGAGAGCATTCCTTGTAAGTCGAGGAGACATGTTTTGAAATCAAAGTTAAATTGAAATAGGATTCCAAAAAATTTAATTTGAAATTTGAAATTCAAATAAAATGGCCAGTGTTTAAGGCTATTTTTTAAAGTGTAACGAAATGTCTGCTGCATCATATGAAATAAATTAAATATAATTATATTAGATTAATTATATTGAATTATATTATAATTAATTTGTATAATGTTTAATGATACTTATATTAGATAAAATTAATAAAAAAATATTTTAATAAAATAATTTATATTTAAAATAGTATGTAATTTTTTTATAATTTTCTTATGATGAAAATAATTTTATGACAAAAAAATATTTAAATTAATATTTAATTTATTTTTATATTTTATCACATTTAAAAAATTAAAAAAAATATTATTTTTAATTTTATATTAAAAAAGTAAAGATAAATAATTTTATAATTAAAATTTTAGTCATACTAAGTCAATGGACTTAGACCCACACGTGGTATAACTTTTTTATATAATTATATTATTTTTATATTATACCATATAATCTAATTTTATAATCAAATACATGTTTGTATAAAAAATATACAATCAAAGTCTTTACTACTATCTAACAAACTTACCGCAACGATTCAACAATCCTTAAAAAATATATATTTTACAATTTTATTAGACTCTTTCCATTAAATGATCCCACTATCATTTTATTTTTTTACATCATTAACTTTATAATCAATTAATAATTAAATACATATAATCTATTCTATTATAAAAGGAGGAGTTGGCCAAATGAAAAGAAAATTACTTTAATACCCCTTATTTTAATTGTAAGATAATTTTAGCCTCTAAATTTATTACGTGTCAGTTTATAATTGGTCATGTTTTATATAATTCTCATTCGTTTAAATTAAATATAAAATATTTATTAGTAAATATAAAATTATGACAGTGTAATTGTACTAAAATATTTTAATTACTATAATTTAAAATATTTATTATGTGACGGTTATAATTGTATTACATAGACAGGTTATACCAAACAAAATCTTTTCAATTTTTTCTTTCCATAATTACCTCAACCTTTAACATTTTGAAAGTCACCATAAATTACATTAAAATTAGAATTGATGAGTAAAATTTATTGCGTCTTAATTAACATTTACTTTTACTTACAATAAATAATTACAAATTAGTCGCTATTAAATTTTGAGACCATTTTCAATTCAAAAATTAAGTTGGTGCATTGATTAATAAACAATTTCAATTCACTATATAATAATCGAATATTTAGTATTATAAGATAATTTCAACAGTTTTGGATTTTGGATTGGATGATGGCAAAGCGGAAAAAAAAAAAAAAAAAAAAATCTTCAATTTCTTGCTTTCTCTTTTATTTCCTATAATCTATTTTCTTTCTCACATCTTTTGTAACAATAATTTTTTCTTGTGTTAAGCAAGGTTTGTCTAATTTTATTGTTATAAAATTACGTAAGTAAGTGATTTGTTTAATTTAACATAATCTTTCTACTTCTCTTATTGACTAACGTTTATGTTAAATAAATTTGTGGATGCTAATTTAAGGTGTAAATAGCAATGTAGTAATCAAAAGCTAGAAAAATTATTCATTATTAGATTATTAATTATGACCTTCTTTGTTTATCGTGTTGTTTGAAACCTCTCATTTTTTGTACTCTATAGCCCTTCACCAAATAAGCAAATTTAAAATGAATGAAATTTATCTTTTCAAAATTTGCTATATATAATGCCCACCAACTCATAAACCCTTAGAGAAAATAAATAAATAAATAAATATATAAAAAATAACAAAATATACTTGTCAATATATACCTACTTTAGGAGTTAAAAAATATTAATAGTTAATAAAAGAGTTCACCAACAGTCATAATTGTTATTTTTCAAATGCTGTATTATAATTAATAAGTTATTAAGTGGGTACTAATTAGTTTATATAACCCAGGCATTGCAACATTTTTGTTAGAAAAACTTTGAATTTCAATTTTTTTTTTTTTTAAACAAATAACAATCAGGATTAATTACTGGAAAAAGTTTAACTAATAATGATTAATTGGTGCATAACATTTATAACAGTACCTTCCTAATTAAATGCAAAACTCTCTTTTTTTATAACCGATTCATGTTCTTTTTTAAAGAAAATTATGTTATTTACTATAATTTATTTTCTTAATAAAAAAATCTTGAATGATTATAACTTGGTTTTAGAATTAAGAGAATTGGGCGAAATTTGAAAGATAATATTATAATTTATATTTCAATTAATGATTATATATATTACAAGTTAATATGATAAATTCTCACTAAATTTAAATTTGAAAATAATGAATAATTAAACCTAAACGGCACTAATGTAAAATATAAGAAAGTGAGGTTAATATGGTACATTCCTATTCAAAGGAAAAACTCTCTTTTATAGTGGTGATAAATAATAAATAAACTCTATCATAATTATTTTTTATTAACATGAGAAATTTTATCTATAAAGGAAAGTAATTATTTGATTAAATTTTTAGATTAAAAAGGACACAGTTGACATCACGTATATTATTAAGAGACATAAGGTCACAATTATACATTTAAATTATATATATATATATTATAACATTAAAATTATATATAAAAATACTGAACATGTTTTTTACTTCTTAAATAAGTTAAAAATAAACTTTTGTAAATAAAAAAATTATGCAATGTAAATAAACTAATAATTAAACACGTCCTATCTAACTTAAATAGGTGTATAACTAATTAAAAATGTTTACATGATGCTTAATATTTTAATTAAACTAATCACACTATAAACTAATTATTAAAATCTTTTGGTAAGTAGAAACATCTTTTTGTCTACTTATACCTATTTTCACTACAAAAATCAATAATGACAACAAATAAATGATACAAGAAAAAGGGTAAAAATTAAATCACGATAGAATCAACCAATAAGATCATTTGTCTTTGAAAGAAAAAAAAAATTGGTGGGGTTTAAAGGAATCTACGAGGCTTCACAGTCTGTATATTTATGAATGGCTTTATTTATTTGTCTGATCTAATGAATGTCAGTGTATCAAATCAATTGTTATATTCACACTAGAATATTACATTACATAGATGTCTACTAGCTATCGAATATTCAACCTGTTTTAATTTGTCTGTGACAAAGTGCCTTATCTTAAGATATAAATAAAGCACCCCCTAAATACATTACCGACATCAATTTTTTTAACCTAATTCATAACCTTATAATCTTCAATATACTAGTTTCATTCAGGAAAATAAAAAAAACTATTGGCATAAATAAGTTAGTTATTTAACGGATTAACTTTTAATTTCTCTAAATTTTTTTTTTATATTTTTTTAAAATATAAATAAACATGTTTTTTTTATTCAGGCAGTTAAAAAAGAAACTAATGTATGAAGGAGATTATAATATATAATTAAAAAAAAAATACTAACATCAATATAATCATATCACCATGGTATTATTTCGATTTCCAACTTTAAGGATTCAGCTCATCCAATGGCAGACAAAGTTTGGAGTGGCTATAGCCTCTCCAAAATTTTGAGAAAAATCGAGTACTATTATATCAAATATTTATAAAATACACTTATTATTAATTAAGTTAAATATTATAATAAATGTTTTACGGAAAAAGGGCAGTGATCTTGTGCTTTGAACAAATAAACATTTTAGTCTTGTAACTTTCAACTTAGGTGCATTACTTCTATTTTGAAAAAAATGTGTACTTTAGTTACAAAAGTGTGCACTTTTTTTTCAATAAAGTTATAGTTAGCAGTTTTCAGTGAGTGCACCGAGACATCCCAACTAGGTTGGCACCTCCTTAGCACCTTCTTCATGAAATCGCTCAACTATTAATATTATTAAATAACAATAAAATTTAAATTACAAATAAATGTTTTCAACAGAACCTGTAATTAGGTTTGTTGTTAGCATCTGACTGGATAAATGAAGTAGCGAAAGATGGGGCATTCCACCACCAAGTCGCTGTACATAAACTAGGAGCCCTAGAAGCTAAACTGTCAGCTGCAGCATTACCCTCCCTGTAAATATGTGAGCAGTGGAACTCCATGTTGGTTATTTTATCTAAACAATCCGCCCAAGCAGAATACCATCTCCAAGGTACCGAAGAAGATCGAGTATGAAAGAGAGCGACAACATATGTTGAGTCTGATTCCAACCATAGTCGCCTCCATCGAAATTGATATGCATATCTCACTGCCTGAATGGCTGCCGCTAGTTCAGCCTCAAAAGCATAAGATACTCCAAGTGGAATACAAAAACAACCCTTAACAAATGATCTGGAAGTTCGAAAAACACCTGCACAACCAGATAATCCTGGTGCTCCAAAAGCAGCACCATCTATATTAACTTTTATCCAACCCGAAGGCGGTGGCCTCCAAATGACCTCTATAATTCTTGGAGCCCGTCGTGGTATGCCTTGTATTCGAAGACGCTTAAGTACTTGTAGGTCGTCCACAGTATTTCTCATGGAACCACCCTGTGATAGACTCGCTTCACGAATAAAACGCCATACTGTGGCAAAAGCTGACCTCAGAGTTGTCTTTTTGTTGTTAAACCGATAATCATTCCTAGTATTCCAAATCACCCAGATTACTGAGACGATTCCTGTTTTCCATAAATTAGCGAGCTGTGATCCAAACTCTATTGACATTGAAGTCTTCCATAAGTTTAGGATAGTGGAATCTGTGCATGGTCGTCTGCCAAAGAAGAAGCATAGGAGGTCCCAGAGTGCACCTGCAAAATGACAACTTAAAAAAAGATGTGACATAGTTTCCTCATTAGATCCACATAAAGAGCAACGAGAAGGGAAAAATTGTCCCCTCTTTTTTAACTGACAATCCGTGGGAAGTTTATTTTGAATTGCACGCCATAACAAAATAGATCTTGAGGGCGGTATGTAAGGAGCCCAAATAGCCTTACCCCAAATTTTGCGTTCCCCAACCATACGTAATGAATCATAAGCCTCTCTAGTTGTAACATCTCCCTTAATTGAGCTTGTCCAAACTCTTATGTCCGAACTAATCCCAACCACTGTTGACTGAATTTCTGAGGCAATATCTGGATAGGAGACCATAAATTGTTGAGGCAGATGCCATCCGTCCTCGCTAAGGTAGTCCCCTACTACTGAATGTATCGGGGGATCTACAGGGGGGTTGTCCAACCTATCAATTAAAGGAGTACCTAACCAGTTGTCCGTCCAAAACTTTACTGTAGAATTTAATCCAACTAACCACCTGGATTCCTCCAGGAGGGTTAAATAGTGAGGTCGCAAACCAGGCCAAATTGAAGAGCAGACATAATAGTTCCGTGGAAAGTCATTTTTATTTAGATATCTACCACGTAAGTAAAGCAGAGTGTGAGAAGTTCCTGTGATTACTCTCCAGGCAAACTTTCTTAGCATGGCTTCATTTAAGAGACGAAGATCCCGCAAACCAAGACCTCCTTCCTCTATTGGACAACAACAATCTCTCCAAGCCACAAAAGTGTGCACTTTAATCCCAAAAAGAGTTTACAAAAGTTTGGTGGCTTTGAACTTTTAGGAATAAAGTATATTTTTTTTTAAAGTTATGAGACTAAAGCATTTTAGTTGAAAACAAAGGAACAAAAACAATCATTTTGTAATAGCTATAAGACCTCCCGTGATCCTCAAATATTTTTTGTGACTTTACCAAGTTATTTTCCTAGTACTAATTTGATAATTTAATATTCAACTTTTTTAATTTGACTAATTTGAGATCCTAATATTTTTAGTTTGACCAATTTGGTATCTAACATTTGATTAGTCAAGTTAAAAAAGTAATTATGATCTCAAATTGGTTAAATTAGAGAAGTTATAATATCAAATTAGTCGAATTGTAGAAATTAGAATATTAAATTAGTCAAACTAATTTTTGAGAACTAACTAAAAAAATAACAAAACTATAGATAAGATAGCTAGGAAAAAGTATTAAACAACATGTATTTAGGATAAATTTGTTTCCATATTCTCATAAATTTTAGTTATTTTGACAAAAAAAAATTAAGGAATTTTTTTAACTATAGTTACAAAATTTAACATAAAATTGCAATTGCAAATTATAATCAAATTTACATAAATTATAGAAGAAAATGAATGAAAAAACATAACAGTGAGTATTTCATTACTTAAAATATGTACAAAATTTACATAACAGTGAAGATGATGTATTTCATTACTTAAAATATGTACAAAAAGTGTGCTTATATACATGAGCACAAAGTTATCTTAATGGTGGTTATTAGTAACCAATCACAAGTCACTAATACTAACAGCATAATAGAAACTAACAGCTCACTCATTTACATGTAACAAACTAGTAGTTAAGAATATTCCAACAACTCCCCATCAAACTAGTAGTTTAGGTAGAACCAGAAGGTTGATCTTTAGAGAGTGAAATTGTTGAGAAGGTAAAGGCTTAGTCAAAATATTAGCCACTTGATGGCTAGAAGAGACATGCTTAAGGAGAAGTTGCTTCCCTGTTCACGAATAGAATGCTGATCAAGTTCAATATGTTTGATACGAGCATGTTGCACTAAATTTTTAGCTAGACACTGAGCACTTTGATTGTCACAGTAAAGAATAGAAGGAGCAGAAATAGGCAAATGTAACTCAAAAAAAAGCAACTGAAGCCATAAAAGTTCAACAATAACACAAGCCATGGCACGATACTCAGACTCAATACTGGAGTAACAAATTCTTTTCTATTTGCTTGCATGCCAGGATATGAAATTTGTACCAAAAAAGACACAAGAAGCATTTGTTGACCGACGATCATCAATAGACGAGGCTCAGTCAACATCACTATAACTTGTCAACATAAGAGAATTAGAAGGAAAGAAAGCAAGTCCATAGGAGTTGGTACTCTTGAGATATCTGAGCAAGCGCTTAACTGCATCCCAATGAACCTTAGACGGTTGTGACATAAACTGACACAATTTATTTACAGTAAAAGAAATATCAGGTCATGTGAGAAAACAATATTGCAACCCATTAACAATACTTCTATATAAAGTAGCATCATCAACAAAAAGAGATGTGCCATCAGATTTGCTTAGGCCTTTACTAGTGCACATAGGTGTATCACTCTCTTTAGAATCAAGCAAACCACTCCTATCTAGTAGTTCCCTGATGTTGATTGAGATACACACCTTATTATGAAACACTACCTCAATACCTAAAAAATAATTAAGGATGCCTAAGTCCTTTAAGGCAAACACTGAATGAAGCTTACTAATAAGAGTCTTCACTGCACATGAGTTACTGTCGATGATGATTATATCATCAACATAAATCAACACAACAGTATAAGCCTCAGACGAATCTTGAATAAATAAAGATGAATATGATGTAGCACCAACAAACCCAAATTCCAACAATATATGCTCAACTTAGAAAAGCAAGCACATAGTGCTTGTTTCAAACTATACAATGCCTTAATGAGCTTACAAACTAAGCCATTTCCTTGCTCAAAACCTAGAGGCTGCATCATATAGACATCTTCAGTCAACTCCCTATTTAGGAAGGCATTATTAACATTAACTTGCCTCAGAGGCCACCCTTTAGACACAGCAAGATTCAATATGACATGGATAGTTGTAGGTTTGACAACAGGAGAAAACGTCTCAAAGAAATCAACACCTTCAATCTACAAGAACCCCTTGGCAACTAATCTGGCCTTATACTTGTCTATTGTTTGATCAACCTTAAGCTTGACTCTAAACACCCATTTACATCCAATGGCTTGCTTTTTCAATAGGCAAAGAGACTAACTCCCAAGTCCCATTTTTTATTAGAGCTTCAAACTCTAATGTCATGGCATGCTTCCACTCAGGAACCTTAAGTGATTCCTTATAACTCCTAGGTTTAGATAACACAATAGTATCATGAATAGTGAAGGCACACATCTTGGGCTTAGAAATACCAAACTTGGATCGTGTAACCATACTATAGGTATTAGGTGAACTATTTGAATTAAGAGAAAAGGAAAATCAATTGAGAGATTAAGGGTATTAGACGGCAAAGGAGGTATGAAAATTGAATCAACAATTGGAGATGAAGAGCAAGCTGTTGGCATAGGAGATTGAGACAACACATGAGAAGGTGAAAGGAACAAAGCATGATTTACGGCTGGAAATAAGGGTGATAGGGACTGCTCATTAACGAGCAAAAATTCAGACTACACAAAAGGCAAGTGAGAAGAAGTAGGTAAGCTAGATATACTAGCTAGTAAGCTAGACACACTAGCGGGTGGAACATCACAACGGTTAATAGAGGTCCCCATAGTTTGACCCGTAGAAAATAAGGACAAAGCATGTTTACTAGACAGAGAAGGTACTTGTAAAAAAGATTGAGTAGTCATCTCACTATCCATTCGGCTAGAAGAGGACATATAAGACAAAAAAGGAAAAATGGCTTCATTGAATACAACATGTCTACTGATATAAAATTTATCAGTTTTAATATCATAACAAACATACCCACGTTGTTTTGCTCCATACCTAAAAAAGATACACTCAGTGGAACGAGCTTCAAGCTTATTTTTGGTATAAGGCCTTAAACAAAGGAAGCATTGAACACCAAAAATTTGAAACTGAGTAAAATGACACTTATTAAGATAAAGCACTTCATAAGGAGATTTCTGACCAAGCACCTTTGATGGCAACCGATTAAGGAGAAAAACAGTTGTTTTGAAAGCATAAGGCCATAAATGAAAGGGAGCATGGGATTGAAACAACAATGTTAGACAACGTTCAACAATTCTACAATGTCTAGATTCCACAACACCATTCTGCTCAAAAGTGTGTGAAAACTTGCATCTATGCATAACACCTTCCTTCTCAAGAGAAGACACAAGAGGTTTAAATTCAGTACCTCCATCTATTTGTATAGCTAGGATGTGCTTGGAAAATTGCTTCTCAATCATAACTTTAAAATAAAGAAAAACAGTTGGAGTTTGAGCATTTGTTTTTCAAGGAAACAACCATATGATGATTTTTTGAGTTGATAATGTCATTTATATTAGTTGTACTATATTATCATTAATTGTAATATTTTAAATTGAATTTATTCTCGTGTACTGCACTATGTATTGACTAGTAAACATAAAGATTCAACAAATTCAATTATGTTTTTGAGAAATTGTGCTAGATAGATATTAAGAATTTATTCTCGTGTACTGCACTATGTATTGACTAGTAAACATAAAGATTCAACAAATCCAATTATGTTTTTGAGAAATTGTGCTAGATAGATATTAAGAATATTGTGAAACAAATGAAAATCTTACCATACTTAATTTATTAAGAATATTGTGAAATAAATAAAAATCTTACTATACTTAATTTGATAACTTACTTTTTATGAATTAGAAGATATATTCTTTTATATTTTGTTTTGTAATAGTCAGTTTATCATGTATGCATTTTCTTTTAAATCCTGTACTTTTATATTTTTTTGGATCTTTGAATGGTATATCAATTTGTTGCTAACTATTCTTTGAATGGTATATTTTTTTTTGGATCTTTGAATTAGTTTCCCTTCCACCATGACACAAAGCTATTCTTTCAAAATGGGTATTTCATGTTAAATTGCTTGCTGATGGACAATTGGATAAATATAAATCTAGGGTTGTGAGTAAAGGTTTTCTTCAAAAAGTTGGCATTGATTATGTGGAAACTTCTAGTCCTATCATTAAGTTTACTATATTCAGGACATTTTTAACCATAGCTTTAACAAAGGGCTGAATCATTCATCAAATTGATATTAACAATGCTTTTTTACATAGTGACTTAGAGGAAGCTATTTATATGGAACAACTACTTGGTTTTTCCACGGGGACTAATCTAGTTTGCAAGCTAAATAAAGCATTGTATGGACTCAAGAAAGCTCCTAGAGCTTGGTTCCAAAAATTGAGCAACACACTATAGTCCATGGGGTTTATTAATTCAAAATATGATCCTTCCTTGTTCACTTTCAATGCTTCAATAGGTACTCTCTTCATATTAATTTATGCAGATGGCATAATCATCACTGAAAGCAACCTTGAATTAGTGTCCAAAGTCATTCAACATCTTCAATCTAAGTTTGCTCTCAAGGATCTTGGATTTCTTCACTATTTCCTAGGGATTGAGGTTGTCAAAGATTGCTCAGGCTTACATCTTAGTCAAACCAAATACATTAAGAGTCTTATCTCTAAATGTGGATTGCTACATGCCAAGCCACTGAGTATGCTAATAGCCTCTAGTCATATCTTGAGCAAAAACGATGGTCAACCTCTAGCAGATCCTAGTGAATATTGAAGGCTCATTGGTGCACTACAATGTTGCACTCTCACCAAGCCAGATATTACCTTTTCAGTAAACAAATTATGTCAGTTCTTAGCTAAGCCAACTGATGTGCTTTGGCAAGCTACCAAACGATTAGTTAGATACCTCAAAGGTACTCTTCATCATGGTCTTTAACTTGTGCCATCTCTTTCTCTTTTGGTCACCAATTTTTGTGATGTTGACTAGGTAGGAAATCCATATGATAGGAAAAGTATTGGTTTGCATGTGTATACCTTGATGACAATCTTGTTTCCTATAAAACTGGCAAGCAAAAAGTTGTCTCACTATCTAGCTCTGAATCAAAATATAGAGCTTTGGTAGCAGCCACTACATAACTCATATAGATTGCACATCTTACTACCCTATATTCCTCTGGTGTTCTGTGATAAATGTCTAGCGCAAAATCCAATTCTTCTTGATAGAGTTAAGCATATAGAAATAGATCACTTTTTTCTTTGTGATCAAGTTATTTCTAAGAAGCTCAGTGCCCAACATATTGCTTCTAAAAATCAAGTGGTTGATCTCCATACAAAGCCACTACCAATATCAAAGTTTCTTTCTTTTCGTCCCAAATTAATGGTTTGTCCAAAGGGGGATATTAGACTAATAGTTTTATTTAGTTACTAATCTTCTTTAATTGTATTTTGTTGCACATATTAGTTTGTTTCTTTTCAATAAATAGAAAGACTCGTATATGTTGTGTGCAGGTCAATAGTGCTCATATGATTTTTTTATGCTTTTCTTTTCTTCTGCCCAATTTTCACTAATGATGTCTTATAATTTACTTATATTTAATATTATTTGGTTGTAATATATTATTTTACTTTAGAAATAATGATAAATATCAATTAAAATATTAGGTGAAAGAAAATTTTCATATATTTTTTTTTAAATTCACTGAAAGTGAAACTAAAACTGACTTTTTTTTTAATATATATTCGTAAAATTGAAATACCAAAATGTCCACTGATACCAAATTTTTTTATCATGATAAGTGCATGCCAAATTGCCAGGTAAACTGCGAATAACAGGAGTCATACATGACTTGATGATTGTTCTCTATCAGGATTCAAGTGTTCCTTTATATGTTAACAGACTTTGAATCCAAATCTAAACCTTTTTAATCCTTAAAATTTCTTTCTAAATGTTAGAGGGTGGTTGTCAAGTTTTCTTCAAAACAATGGAAAAAGATGTAAAGAAAGAAAGAGGATAATATGACTATTAATTGATAGAAAAAAGTGCATATGTGTAACTTTATTTCTACAAATTATATTAGTCTTCTTGTTTTAAATAGATATACTTTGACCATTTTATTTTTATATTTATAAATATTTTAGTCATTTTAACTAATTTTTATCTTTTTATTCACTTTTTTTTAACTTATTTTTTTTTTTAAATATCTATTAGCTACTTACTAATAACATTTAATTCGATCATATTTAAGGTTATTTTACAAAAAGATTAAAATTAACAAAAATAATTAAAGTATCTAAAAATATAATAATAAGATGATTAAAATATACTAATTTTTAAAAAATAATTAATATATTTATAAAAAAAATAAAAAGAAATAAAAAAATCAAATTGTCAAAAATAACTAAAACGTACAAAAATGTAATAAGAATGATGAATAAAATAGATTAATTTAAATAATAATAATTAAAATTACCAATTTATTAAAGTAAAGCTAGCTACCGATATGTGAACGAGTACATCAATAATACAAGTTAATCATTACTAAAAAAGAAAACTGCTGTGAATGTTATTTTATTTAAGTTAAATATGTTGTTTTATTATCTATTTAAAAAATATATTTTTAAGTTATTTTATTTAGAAAAAAGAAGTATAAAAAAAATAAAGTTAAATTTTTATTTAATTTTTTTTTTGTTAAATTTAATAAGATAACATATGTATTGTATGCAGGTTCATATTTTTTGATAAATAAACATGTAAAAAAAATGTTAAATTAAAAATATTACTCAAATTCTTAAGAATTTTTGTTTTCTTTCAAATTAAAAAGAATTTTTATCTAATGTGTGACTTTAGATATTAGACAATAAAAATTTTGTTTAAGTTTGAAAGAAAAATTTTTATTAAAAAATTATATTATATTAAATTTAATGAAAAATCAATTTTATTCTTCTTTGACACCTTTTTTACAAAAAAAAATTATTTAAAATATATTATTTTTAACTAAAGAACTAAACAATAGATTTAACTTAAATAAAAATAATTATTTAAACACTTCACCTTAATAAAATCCATTAGAAAAAGACAATATAACCTTCATATGACCACAACCGGCCATCACCACAATTGTCCATCCCTGCCGGCCATTGCAGCCGATTGATAAACCATTAATAATGTACATTTATACATAAATTTATATACTAAATAAATGTCCAAACATCAATTGAAATAATGTACACGTTTAATTTGCTTTAATAATGGGCGTGTATATTACTATAAAACAACAATATAAACATATAAATTATTAAAGAATAACAATATGTGTATGCAGTGGCCGATCAATGTGTGGGCTAGAGAGGCTCTAGTTCCGTCTAATTTTTTTACAAAAAATTAATTACATATATATTTTTAGTCTTAAATAAATATTTTATTTATAATAATATATTGTGTCTAATTTTTATGTACATGTTTTAGTATATATTAACAATATTTAACAAATTGTGGATAAAAATAACATGAATTGTAAATAAAGTGATTAAATATATACTTTTTTTTTCATGTATTTTGTAACTATTAGTAACAAAAATAAAATTAGAGTAGTATACTACAAAACATTCTTCTTAAATATAATAATCTAAATAATGTTTAAATATTTTTAAACTCAACATTATAAAAATAAAATTAAAAAAATAAGTATATGATAAGCTTCATATTAAATTTTTTTAAATTTATGTTTATTATATTTTGTTTCAATCTAAATTTTAACTTTATCTAATATTATATTATTTGACATTTTATTTTAATAATCTTTCAAAATTTATTTGAAATTTTATTATTTTTATTATTATTAGTCATTATTATATTGTTTATAAACATATATTTTTAAATATACTCTCAAGCTTAAAATTATAAATTATATTTTATATTTTCATATATTTATTTTAGTTTTAATGTCTATAAATCTTAATATATTTGATTGAACTTTTTATTTGCTTAGATTTTTTAGTTAATAAATTTATTTTATTCATGAATGATACTAATATTTATTAACTTGTTATATTTTTGTTTAATTTTCGTTATAAGTTAATTATAATGTGTTAACTCTATGTCTCTATTATAATATGACATGAAAAAATTTAGTATTAAATTGAGTATAATTTATTATAATTTTTATTAATTTTTTATTTTATATTAAAAAAAATTAATCATCTTTAAATTTTTTTCTGATTCCGTTCTTGTATGTATGCACATTAATTTAGAAAACCAATGTATCCATATATATTATTGTAGAGCATCAACGTATACTTGCACATTGTTTTAGAAAAAGTAAAGTAGGCATGTAACGTTAGGATCTGTTTTGATTTGTTATTTTTAGAAACAGATGGTTTAAAAAAAATATTCTAATATTTGGTATAAAATTATTAAAAATAATTTAAAGTAATATTTTATGATAGAAATATGCATTATTAATTATTTTTTTTAAAAAATAAAATTTATTTAAAATAATACTTTTAAAAATTTTGAAGCTACGAAGATTTTCGTAGGCAAACACTACATAAATTTAATACAAGCTTATTTAATAATATGCAATGGTATTTATTTTATTCAATACCCTGTGCCAAACAATCTTCAGACCTCCACCTCTGATCACTAGAACTTTGCCAACTATCATTGGACCTCCGTTGCTAGTCACCAAATCTTGTCCGTCAAGCACAGAAGCTCCGCTGATTGTCACCGAATTGCCGCCGGCAACTACCATCAAATGGACTTTGAAAATAGCATAGATAAAAAAAGAAACTTTAAAAATTAAAACTACATATAATAAATTATTAAATATGTCATATCATCTACCCACAAACTTCGGCCACTTTCGATGGAACAAATAAAAACTTCGGCCGTTCACAACTCCAGCCAAGTTTTTCAAGAACACAATAATTCAAATGTGTACTATATATATATATATATATATATGAAATGTGTCCTATTATTAAGGTCCTTTTCTAATATTAATCTTCCTTCACACGTGTATTTTCTTTTATAAAATGTTTTTTTATTTAAAAATTTAACCTTGAAAACTCTCATCATGCACATGTTATTGCTGCAGAGGAATACGAGTAAATGAGACATTTTTTTTTTTTTTTTATAAATTATTTGATGAAAACATCAGAGAAAAAAATTAATGCAAAAGATATTAAGAACTTTTAATAATAATAAAAAAAAAAACTTAAATACTATACAAGAATTCAATAGAAATCAATGTAACTGACCCCAACCAAAACTTACTTGGAGGATTCCAAAAAAAAAAAAAAATTAATATGAAAATAATTTCATTTGTCAATAAAGAAGAGGTCTAAATACAATCAGTAGATATTGAAATAAAATAACAAGTCATTATCTTGAATTCAATTTGAATTAGTTGATTAGGTTTTCAATATTTATGAACCACTCAAAATAGTTTAACACCAATTTATTGAAGTAAGATCCTCTACTTGTTTTTTTTTTATTTTTTGTTTTTTTTATACTTGTCAAATCTAATACATTTTTTATTAATAGTTAAAATTTAAAAACAAGCAAAGAATCCAAATTTCAATTTATTCAAAGATTGTACCAACATAATGTTGGTGCGTCCTACAAAAAAAATTCATCCCTACAAATTTAATGATACAGTTAATAATATTCTTAAATTACACTAAAATATCGTGCAAATTAAAAAAATCATGTATTTCAACGCACTCAAATCACATCAAAATAGTGTGCAAATTCAAATGATCCAGTATTCCAAGGCATTCAAACCACTGCAAAATATCGTTTAACTTGCACGTGTTTCACTTAGTGATTTGATAGTAAGATTCGTTATTCTTATATTTTAAGTTACAAATTCAAACCAAATCAAAATATCATTTTATCTATAAAAAAAATTCAAGTAATCCAACTCAAAAAAGCATCGAGTCATATGAAATTGATTGGATTATGTGATATGAGATAAAATAGTGAAGAAACATATAATGTAATAGATGAGGTGAAGGTAATGATGCATGAGAGAAAATCGTTGTATCACATCTGAGTGACGACAGTGACAAAAGAATCTAAGAAAAGGAGAAGAAGGTTAGAAACCACAGAAATGTGGGCCTCTATTTGGTAGTTGCGGGCCTAAAAGGCTGGTCCCATCTTTATGCACTACTATAATTTTTAACTACACCCCACTCTCACCATCCTTATCTACTTTTAGATAATAAACTAAAACAAAAGCTAACTCACATGTACTAATTAAGGAAGATTAATTAATTTAATCAAATCAGACCCTTCAACAACTAACTTTTATATCCAAGAAAGAGAATGAAGAAAGGTTAGATTAATTTATAAGATGTTTGCTTTGATAGGCTGGTTGGTGCACTTTTTTTTCCTTTTTATTTATAGATAAATATATGGAACCAATTAAATCTTTGGGTTAAATGATGATTTATAAATACAGCAGCAAAGTACCTTGAGATTTGGCATTAACAACACATATGGGCAGTATGATTGCAATTTGCAAAGGAGAATGATCTCATTTTCTTTAATTGCATGTGTTTGAGAATCTGAATGAATCTCTTTAATGTGATCTCATTCTTTTATTTATTAATTTACATTAAAAAAAAATTAAAAATTAGATGTGAAGTGTTAAAATAGTGTGCACTAGGCTCGGAAAATGTATTGACTAGTTCACTAACTTTGGACAAATGTTTATTAAATTTGTCATTTCGTTCTTTAACTAAGACTAAATTTCAATAACTTCACTTTCACACGCAATTGCCACATAAATGTATAGAATTTCTAACACGCAATTAACACATAAATGTATAGAAATTCTTGCACGTAATTGCCACATACATGCGTGAAATTTTTTTATATGAGCTAACTAGTATATCCTAATTGTGTAAAAGTGAATATTAGAAAAATATAAATAATATTAAAATGTACAATGAGATAAAACTAATTCAAATGCTTTTATAAATTTCTGAATTATCGAAAAATAGTTGTCTTTTTCACAAATACAATAACACGAACAATGTATTAAGACGGTTGATGATTAAGTTAATAAGCTTAACAACTTTTACTTTTTCAGCTTTTCTTTACTCTATAAAACATTAATGCAGAAAAAAGTGCGCAGACTCTAAAAAGTGTATCTTTTGAGGCTAAAAAAGTTTTTTTTTTTTTTATATAATAAAAAAGATGAATTTGTGATGAGGTCAAGTGGCAAAGCAAGTCGATCATTCATCATCCTTTAAACCAAGTTGGTCTAGCTTCAATAAAAAACAAATGTTTTAATACAATAAGCCTAGCTTAATTAGCTCATATGTTTATATTTATTATTGTTAAATACGTGTAACAAAGATATATACCAATGATAAAAATAATAAGTTTAATTATATAATATATCTGTTTTTTATTTATAAAATTTTATTTTTAATTCTTTTAAACAAAAGAAAAAATATATGTTCATTTTTCTTATAACGTAAATGAATATATGTTTTTTTAGTGTCAGTAAAAAATAAATATATTTTTTTAATAAAAAAATAAAATTAATTAAATAATTAGATCATTTATTTATGTATGATAGTGAAATAACTGAAGCTTCGTATTTTCCTCGGTGCTTTAGACAGTTTTGTTGCTCTTAGTTAATTATTAATTTGTTGCTTTCTAATTAAATTATAGTAAAAACAAAGCTTTGAGAAGGGACACCTTTCTAAAAAGTTTTGGCTAAGACCAATTTTTAATTCAAAAATGGTTTTCTTTCCTTGTTTCTCTTCTTGTGTCTCTTTCCCTCCTTTGAAAAAAGAATACATAGAATATAATTGAGATTAAAATATAATGAAATCTAGTTAATTAACAGAATCGAAATATCAAAATAGAAGCAATAATCTCAAGTGTGATTCTTCTCATAAACACCTTTCGACTCTAGACCCACATTACATTTATATATATACTTTTTTTAAAAAATACAAAATCCTTCTTAATTGTATGAAATAATATTATATATATATATATATATATATACTATTAAAAACAAAAAATATTGAACAAATTATTCTCAACACGTCTAATACCTTCATTTTACAATCATATCATATTAAACCAAATACATGCATATTATTAGAACTCTAAAGAAAAGAAGAAGAAAAATACTTTTATGGAAATTGAAACTATATATTATTCTTTTTCAACTTAAAATTCGTTCAGAAATAATTAGAGTACTGCTGCTGAGCTCCTTTGATTTGTTCTTTATTGAAAAACAATTGGTTTCTTTGTGATAATTTGAGCGCCAAGTAGCTTATCCAAAATCCTGAGTGAAACACATAAAAATTGATTTCCATTTGATCGTGATTAGGTGGCTAAAGGTTATTTGACTTGCTCAAAAAACCAGTTCCTACTTTGAGGTTCTTGTCTTTTCGTTCGTCTCCGGTTTTGTTTAAACCATTAGCTTCTGGGGTAGTAGCCTAGTATAGGCTTGCCACTTGGCTGAAGGTAATTACTCTCGTATTAGATATTTTTCTATTAGCTTTGTATATAAATATCTCATTCTACTCACTTTAAATAAAAAAAAATATATAAAATTACTTTATTTTAAAATTTATAATAATAAAAATAATACTTTTTATACTTAAATTATATATTTTTATAATTAAAAAATAATAATTATATCATTTTTTTAACACTAATCAAATTAAATTATAATAATTTAAATCTATTAAATATTAAATATTGTTCAATTTAATATTATTAAAATTTTATTTTATTATTAAAAATTTTAAGAATTTTTTTATTGATAATTTTCCTTTCCTCAAAAAAAATATCAATAATATTCTTGCGGTTATTCACAAATACTACTGATATTTCAAAAGTGTCACAAGTGTCATTCAACTTTAACATATTTTAAATATAAAGATTATTTAATGGCATTTTTTTAATATTTTAAAGTTAAAAACATAAAATATATTTTATTTTTATATTAAATAATAAATTATATTAAATAAACTAAATAAAAATTATCCTTCTTATTTTCTCATAATAAAATAAATATATAAAAATTAAAATAAAAAATTTATGAGCATAAAATTAACAATATATATACATATGCTTACAAATTAGTAAATAAAATTAAAATTCATATAATAAATAAATTTTTTGTTACTTACTCTAAATGATTATATGCATTAAAATTGTTAACTTTTAACTTTTTTATTTCCTAAAAATGAATAAAGGTTATATTTTAATTAAATTTAATCACATATGTTTCAAATGTAATGATAAAGAAATAATATAATTTTAACATCTATAGTAAAATTAATGATAAATTTAAAAAGTTAAACTAATTTATTAAAATTTAAAATTCTAAAAAATGTATAATAAATTAAAATTTATGGATTATTTGACTTGGATAAATTATAATTATCTCATTTTATAATAAACTATTTAATTATTATAAACACTTAGTTTATTTGTAGAATGATAAATAATTTTTTTTAATTATAAAAATGACACGTAATTTTTTAGTTTTATATTAAGTAAATCAAAAGGTAAAATTTTAATTTTTTATAAGTCGTTATTAAGAAATTAAATCTTTTTTTTTTCTAAATTCAATTAATTATTTAATCATTAGATGTTAGGAATAAGATGATAAGTGCTTGAAAAGTACTAACATTTCGTGATTTATTGTGTTTAATTACTTAAAAAATAGATTTGTTATGATTGTTTATAAATTCGAAATCATGGGTATGTTTTAGTGTATTTCAGGTGTTTTCAGCGTCAAATGAGTTGAATAATACAAACAGGCAAAGACGGAACACTTACGGCTCTTGGATCACGAGTTACGGACAAAACGAGTCAAAATATGTAAGCCGTACATATCGAGCTAGCACATATGTAAGGGGGTAAATGTGAAGAAAGGAAAGGCAACGCACGCCGCGGCGAGAAAATTGTATGCCGCGGCGGGAGCCTCTCGGGTTTCAACCAATATTTTTCAATTTTTGTGTTACACCGCAAAGGGGAAATTGTATGTCGTCGTGTGCCTATTCCTATTGCAATCAAAATTTGTATAAACCCTTATATCTATAAATACCCCATTTAGAATCCTCTTTAGATACAAGCTTTTACACATTACAATTTTGCAAGCAAACAAGAGATTCAACCAATTTTGGGAGCTTTTTTACACTCAATGAAGCAAGAGAATCCATTCCAAGAATCCAAGGAAACCATTGGCGATCGAAGATAGAGCTTTTGGAGAAGAACGTCATCCCATCCAATAGTGGAATTTAGATTTAGAATTTTCTTGTTGTTATAGAATTCTATTTTTCTTCTTATTTCATTGAGTGTATGTTCACATCGAATTTGTTTATGAATTTTAATATGAACATGAGCGGCTAACTTTATTATGGATGTTTAGTTTATGTTGCTATGTTTACTAGAACTGTTTTGGTGAATGTTTTATTGATTTGAAATAAATAAATTTACCTTTTAATTAAGAGCATGTTTAGATATTTAATTGTGAATTTTCATGGGCCAATTTGAGATTCATAGTTAGGTTGAAAAATCTGAGAATCTAGTTTTAGAAACGTCACTTTAACTCTATTCCGAAACACTTAATCAAAACTTCAAATTAGTGACTTAGTCATAGCATTAGTTTGATTGGCATATATTTCCTTGCGCATAATTTGATTGCTATTTGATATACCCGATCGTAGGATATTAATTAGTTAATCAATAAAGAGAATTACACGATCGAAGGAATTTTCGTAATTAAAAGGAAAGCCGGTAAAAATTATTTATTAGAACGTTCATGTTATTTCACCATTACTTTTCGATGCAAACATGGCCAACCAAACTAAACTTCCATACATCCTCTATTGATATTTGAAATCTACTTGAATTAATTGTGAATTTGCGTAATTATTTTCGTTAATTGTTCGTTACCATTGATATGATTTAAAAAATAAATTAATAATATAAGATTAATTTTTATGGATATTTTTAATTTACTATGTATTTCTTTCCTTATTATAAATTTTTATTTTTTAATCATAACAAACATAATAAATAGATATTTTTTACTTTTTAATATTTTAAAATATATTCTAAATTTTATAAAAAAAAATAATTGAAAAAATATGTAAATGAAAAAGTTAACGATACTATTAATGAATTAATGAGAGTTATCTTTGATAATACGTCTAACTTCGTGGTCGTTAAAGGTATTATTTCTAACGTTATGAACATTTGTGAATAAAAAGTAAACATCGAAGGTATTTATGATATTTTTTCCCCTTTACTCATTAAGGTAATATAATTAATTTTTGAAATTTTACTATTTAGGCTTTGGACTCGAGATTATTTCATGTGAAAGTCGTTGGTTGGTAATGACAATTAGGTTACTCAGCCTCCAACTTTTCAACTAAACTAACTCAAGTTACATCAGGCTCACAAGTTGTTAGTGTGCAATCCAAAGCAGTAGTTCAAGTTGCAGAAACTGATTAAGAAACTAGACAATTTAAAAAATGAAGTGATGAGCTGTACAAGTCCAAAAGATTGAGGAAGGATCCACACAATTCTTAAGATAATCTAAGCCTAAGTCATGTATTATTGTATATGGTAGGTGAAAGTAAAAATCAGTTGCAACATAATTGTATAGCTGGCACTTGGTTAATGGACCCAAAGTCCTTTGTGAAGTTATTTTTTTATTCTATAATCATTCAGTGCAAGAGTCATTTTTTCCCCATCAATTTGTGCAAGTGTGATGAGGTATTGGGTCACCCCACACTAAAGAAGTCTAGAATCAATTGTGTAGTGAGCACTTGTTTCATAGATTTCATTTTTGTTGTAGAAGTTTTTTCCAAGTGTCTCAATATGTGAGGTTCTACCTTGTTTGAGGAGCGTACATGAATGAGTACTTTGGTTTTCTAGAACTCCAGATACTGAGATACCAAGTTGATGTGCTCTGGAGGAAATGTTGATCTCATACTATGCTACTTCTAAAAAGTTTGCTTCTAGCTAGAAGTAGCCTAAATGGTTGCAACCTAGACCTCTCGTCCTAGGGTTTGGTGAGTCCAAATGCCACTATCTTAGAAAGTAGTGCATCTACATCACCAAGTGTGGTCTGGACCTCTATTACTTGATGTGGTCTAGATCCACAGTCTTATTCCAAAATTTGAAAGATGGTGAGCTAGAAGGTCCAACTTAGAGGGCAGCTTATCTAAATAGCACATCCTAAAAGGTAGCAATCCATCAAGTTCGATGCAACCTAGGTGGCGATGCCCAAGAAAGCGTTAACCTCTAGGTGGTATTCTAGATGGTGTAGCCCCTTAGGGTGCAACCGGCCCTACTCAGGTCTTGTCTTCCTTATGGTGTGAATCCATGCTCTCATAAAGTAATGTCGATCTAGCAACTGTAGTCGTGGTCATCCATCTCATGATAAGTGACATCATTGGCATGGTTGTCCTAACCTAATTGCGCCGGTCAACTAAACTTGAGAGCGGTTACCCAAGGCAAGCCAGGCAAATCTAGTCTAGATTGCAAGTGTTGGGACAAATGGCGATCACTGGAGTGGATGACAGAGGTTGTTGGAGTTCAATACTAGTAAATGCTTGGTAAGTTAAGCTAGCCTAGCAGGCTGGTGGTACATAAGAAGTCCAAGCGTGGTTTTCATTCTCGTAAGATAATAAGTTTGGTTTTCTCGGCTAGGTTAGTGACGGAGACGAAACTCAACCTAGGGTCCAATTTCTGCTTAGGTGTTTTTCGAAATTTCCCATCAAAAGCCTGCAAGCTGATTTGGGTATGGACTACTATTGGTAGCAATCCAAAATCAGGGCTATTGTGTTCCTTCTAGGTGCGCGCATTCTTTAGAAGCATGTTGAGGGCAAGTTAGTGGTCCTAACACTAGTTTGGTTATGATTCCGTTGGGGAAGTGAATTATCATTAGGAACACATTTGGAGCTCATCTTAGTAGTGTGACGGATCGAGTGAACTTTTAGGAAGAAATGGGTGAAGAACACAATGACGGGATGAAGAACGCAAAGAACACAATAAATGTTTTTAATTTTTACTAGTTTGATAGATCAAACAACAAATTTCATTCTCATAGACGGCACTAGATGTTGGATCATATATTTGTCCAGTCTTCATTTCCTACCATGTCGACCTGCACGTCACTAACAAACAACTTCAGGAGATGTTACACCGAGGTTGTCGTATCATCTCCTATGCTTAAATCAGATTCTAGATAGAATAGTTAAGTTCATAGAAAAGTTTTGTGTTTGTCAAAAGGAGCTTATGCGTAGGTTGTGAGAACTTATTTATAAGGTTTGGATCAATGGCATTTTGATAAATAAGCCGTATTAATTATTCTTTATATTATTTAATAATAATATAAATATCCCGATCATTAATACATCTTATTTAATGAAGATTTACCTGATTATGCACTGATTGTATCATTTGCTTTTTTTCTTGTTAACGTGGACTAATTAAATAATATCATGCATACTTGATTTATTTTATACTCAACAATTAATTTCTGAAATTTTGGCATGGACTCAATACTACTTCATGTGAAAATCGTTGGTTGGTTATGACAATTAGATTTCTCAACCTTTGGCTTCTCATCTAAACTAACTCAAGCTACATCAAGTTCACAAGTTATTAGTATCTATGTTACCTGGACTTGGAAAAAAGGATCCGACATTGGTACGTGTCTAATGGTTGAATTCTTTATTTTGTAAAATTTTAAGATATAAGGACATAAATAATAAGTATATACACTACAAGAAAAGTGATTTTGGTGACTAAAATTTAAGGTGACGAAGAGAAGTTTGTCACAAAATATAATTATCCCTGGCAAAATATAAATTTCATCGGTAAAAAAATTAGTAGCAGAATCACAAGTCAAACTTCTCTTTTTTGACAACACATTCGTCATTGATGATTTAATAGCCGACAAACCAAACATTTGTTGGCTTATTGGCTCCAATCTTAATGTGCAAGCTTCTATTGAAAGCATTAATTTTAGTCAGGAATAAATAAATGTAATTAGTGACAACTTATTTGTCAGTAATTAACTTGATTAATTTTTTTTAGTTTATTTATTATCAAATGGCACTAAAAATATTAATGAAAAGAAGTTATCCCGCTCAATTTTGGCGCTTGATATCAATTTTGGCGTAAAAAAAAATCTTATTCGTTGGGTATTACTTACACCTATTTATCTATCAATTAAAAAACCCATATTTCTATCTCTACCAGTTCATTTTCACCTCTCTTTTATCTCAGCCCTAATTTGTAGTTCTCTGCCCTAAATCTGTAGTTCTTCTTTTATCTACCCTAAAAAAAATTTCTTGGTGTTTCTCCAGCCGTTTACGATTCTGGTTTGGGAGCAGCTTTGTTTTTCATCTGGTATGTTACTATTTGTGAGTTTTTGAGTTTCCATTTTCAGCTTATCTTCCTCTGTACATTTTATTTGAGGTAGATTTATGCCATCTCATTTTCAATTTATCATTCTCCCTTCTCAAACATGGTAACTTTGAAGATTAGTGGCCTATAAAGAACAACATTGTTTGGAGAGTAAACTCTTGACTATTACCCTGCTTTGCTTTTCTCCTCTATAATTTCCTACTTATGTAAATGGACTTCCTTTGCTTTGTTGGGTTTTTCCTTTTCATAATTTATGGTTTGATGATAATTGTATGATATTGTTAAGGTCATTATTTTGCTTTAGGAAGTAAATTTGAATGACAAATAGAAAGAAAGTAGATGTGTAGTAGTCACTAGGGAAGGAGACAATTAGGCTATTAGTAGGAACATGTATTTCTTACTGCTAGTTTTGTGCTCTTTTCCTGCACCTCCATTTTCAAATGCAATGTAGGCATACACTATACTGAAAACTGCTCAGAACAAGCTCATGGTTTCAAAGCACATATATGTATGATATTTATTTATGAAATTTGGAAAAATATTCTATTGCAATCATTTACTTGAAAGTTGAACTAAACTTATGCTTGGTGCAATGTATTCAAGTTCAATTTGATTTGGGTTTATTAATTGTATCATGATTTTGCTCTAATTTTGTCTTCTAATATCCATGTTGTTTTTTTGTCTTTATTTATATAGGTTTGATGGTCATTTAGAATTCTTGTTGTGAATCAGAAAACTCAAACAATTGAGATTCTCTAAACATATATATTGTTATTGCAAATCTACTTAGAAAAGGTATTATGGAAAGCTACTTTTTTCCTGCTTTTTTATTTTTTATTTTTTCTAGTCTATGTATTCTCTATAATTGAATTATTTTCATAGGTTTAACATACCAATATAAGAATTGATTCATATTACAAATAAATAAATAAAGTTATAATGACTATTTGTTTGTTGATTATGCTTAATTTATGAATATGTATCCTTGTAGATATATGGAAGTAGAAAAGGATAATATGGTTGTTGGATTTCTTCTACGAACAAAAGTTGAAATTATTTAGTTTGCAAAATTTTATTCGAGATTATATTAATAATATAAATATCTAATAAATGATAGTGTTTTTATATTAAAGTAGATAAAAACAAGTGTACCAATTTTACAACTAAAAGGACTAATATTACAAGTGAGATTGAATCTCAATTCACTTAAGATAAATATCTAATAAATGATAGTGCTTTTATTCAAGATCATATTAATAATATAAATATCTAATAAATGATAGTGTTTTTATTATGATATTTACTTATATAGTAATTATATCAGGTTTGATAACAACAAAAAAGCACTATCATTAGAAATGGATCGAAGTTGGATGTTGTTACATGATAGGAGATCAAAAGAGTACAAGGATGGAGTAAAGTCTTTTATTGAATTTGCAAGAGATCATATGATTGGAGGATCAGATAAGATACGTTGTCCATGTCGAAAATGTTCAAATTCTAAGTCAAACACTCTTTTAGTTATTGAATGGCATTTGATAATTCATGGAATTGATAGATCATACAACCATTGGAGACATCATGGAGAAGATTTTCAAACTAATGAACATGATGAACTGTTTGGTCAAGAAAATGCTCATAATGGGATTGAGAATGACAATGATGAAATTAATAATATGTTGCATGATATTGGGGGGACTATATTTAATGAAGACATTCAAGATGATGAGCTCTTAAACGAAACCCAAACTGACATACCAACATTTGAAAACATGTTCAAAGCAGCTCAAATTGAACTATATCCAGGTTGTAACAAGTTCTCCACCTTTAGCTTTATAGTGAAGGTAATGCACATAAAAGTGATGAATAATTGGAGTAATAAGTCTTTTGACATGTTGCTCCAACTATTACAACAAGCCTTACCCATAGGTTCCAATTTTCTTACCTCATTCTATGAGGCCAAGAAAATGATGAGAGGAATGGGACTCGGTTATGTTTTCATCCATGCTTGTAAATATGATTGTGTTTTATTTTGGAAACAATACCTACATGTTGATAAATGCCCAATTTGTGGTGAGGTAAGATATAAAGAGTCGAAAAGTAAGGGAAAAAAGATACCTCAAAAGGTGTTGCGATATTTTCCTTTAAAGCCTAGACTTCAAAGGTTGTACCTTTCACGCCATACAACATCAATAATGAAATGGCATAAAGAGAAAAGACTAGAGACAAAATGAGTGTTAAGGCATCCAGCTGATGCCTAATCATGGAAGTCTTTTGATAAGAACTATCCTTCATTTGCGTCTGATCCTAGGAATATTAGGTTGGGATTAGCGACTGATGGATTCAACCCATTTGGTAACATGAGTAATGTATATAGTATGTGGCCTGTACTTCTTGTACCATATAATCTTCCGCCATGGAAAATGATGAAACAACCATACACAATAATGTCAATGTTGATTCCTGGACCTAAAGCACCTGGAAGAGATATTGATGTGTATTTGCAACCACTAATTGAAGAGCTGAAGGATTTGTGGTCTGATGGAATTCAAACCTATGATGTCTCAACTAAGATGATGTTTCAATTGCGAGCAACAATTCTTTGGACAATAAATGATTTTCCAGCATATAGAAATATTTCAGGGTGGAGTACTAAAGGGCATAAGGCGTGTCCAGTTTGCAATGAAGATGTATCATATGTTAGCTTGAGAAATAAAACTGGCTATACTGGCCATCGTTGATATTTGCCTAAAAGTCATGCAATGCGTCGAGATAGGGAATTTGATGGAACTCGAGAAACTCGAGACCTCCCAAAATTGTTATCTGGTGATGATGTTCTAAAACAACTTTGTTGTATTCAGCATGCTCCTTTTGGCAAGAACACCAATGTTGTAGGACACAAGCGAAAACGTGCAATTGAAAACCTTAATTGGACCAAAAAAAGCATATTTTTTGATTTGGAGTACTGGTCTAAATTAAAGTTGAGACACAATCTTGATGTAATGCACATAGAAAAAAATATTTGTGATTCTGTGATAGGGACATTGCTAAACATTGATAAGAAAACAAAAGACACAGATAAAGCTCGATTAGATTTACAAGATTTGGGTATTAGAAGTGATTTGCATTTGATGTTAAGGAATGATAAATGGTATAAGCCGGCTGCTAGTTATACTTTTAGTGTGCCTGAAAGAAAAAAATTTTGCTCATTCTTAAAATCTGTCAAATTTCCTGATGAATATGCAGCTAATATTTCAAGAAATGTCAGCGTTGAAGATGGTAAAGTGTTTGGATTGAAGAGTCATGATTCTCATGTTATGCTACAGAGACTAATCCCAATTGGTATTCGAGGTTGCTTAGCAGACAAAAAGGTTTGCGATGTTTTGGTTGAGTTGGGTAATTTTTTTCAACAATTGTGTGCCAGAACACTGTATGTTAAAGACCTAGAGAAGTTAGAAAAAGAAATAATATTCATCTTATGTAAATTGGAAAGAATATTTCCTCCTACTTTCTTTGATGTGATGGTCAATTTAGCAATTCATTTGTCATTGGAAGCAAAGTTAACTGGTCCAGTAAACTCAAGATGGATGTATCCTTTTGAAAGATATTTGGGAACATTAAAGAAATATGTTCGGAACAAAGCTCGACCAGAAGGTTGTATTGCAGAAGGGTACATGGTCAATGAGGCATTAACATTTTGTTCTATGTATTTGGGTGAGATTGAAACTAGGTTCACAAGGCCAGAACGAAATGATGATAATCGATGAGAAAATCCAAACAAACTTTCCGTATTTTTCCAACAAGTATCTACTTTAGGGGGAAAACATGCAGCATCATTATGCGAGAATACAAAGAGAGCACAAAAAGTTTAACCTTATATAGAGTAAGTATCCAATTAAATATTAAAATTAAATTTCACTATATTAAAAAATTGTAACTCATGAATTTTACAACTTTTAGGGAGCACAAAAAGTTTCAACCTCAAGAATTATCAGATGATAAAATTGCAAAATGGCAAGAGTCAACTTTCGTATCTTGGTTTCAAAGTAAGATACAACCATATTATGATGATCCAAATTATATTGATGAATTGAGCTCCTTAGCTCATGGACCTATTGAAGTGGGTTACTATAATGGATGCATTGTAAATGGTGTACGATATCGCACAATTCATTGGGATGACAAAGTGACCACTCAAAATAGTGGGGTTATGGTACCAAGCACACATGAAGGTTGTGACATAGAGTTTTATGGTGTATTGGATAAAGTCATTGAGTTAAATTTTTTAGGAGGTAGATGTGTGTTTGTGTTTGAATGTGTGTGGTTCAACACTGACCCAAAAAAGAAAAACGTACTTTCTAACTATTACTTGAAATCCATCAAAATAAACAAAAAATGGTATGAAGATGACCCATTTATACTTGCTACTCAAGCACAATAAGTGTTTTATCTTCCTGATACTAAAAATGGTGATAGTTGGAGAGTTGTACAAAAAGAGCAACATCGCCATCTTTGGGATGTTTCGGAGGCTCAAAACAATGATGAATATATTGATGATAATACTTATCAAATTGCTGAGTCATCTAATGTACATTTAACAGTTGAAGACTTGGATTTAAGTATTTAATTTAAAAGATGTGATGTGCCTGAAGTTGAAATATTAGCCCAAACTTAATTAGTGAAACACAAAAGATTAGATGACTTTATTTGTGATGATAGTGACAACGATTTTGAAATAATACAAGCAAGTGAGAAAGAACCCTTAGATGAAGAGGAAATTAGTGAATAAAAGTAAGAAATTTTGCTTTGTTAGTTGTATCATGAATTATTTATTGATTAATAATTTAATTTATAATAAATTTTTAACAACTTGTTATATTTATATTTTATAGATTATTATGCCTCCTGTCAGACGTAGCAAGCAACCTATTGAATCTACAATATCAACAGACTCTACACCATATGTTGATCATACTCCATTGCCAACTGATGTTGCAGGTTTTATTGAAATTATTCCCAATTTTTTGCATTATGTTTATAGCATTATAAATTCAAATACATTTTCTTCTCTCTTTGTTTCAATAGTTATACTTTTTTTTTGTAATTCCTGGATATAGCTTGTTATCTAGTTCACTAGGTTATATGTTGTTCACATAGTAAGCAACCAAACTTTTGTTAAAACTCTTGTTGTGCTAGTTTCTAAAGTATCAATTCGCACAAGAGGTAAAAGTAAAACATTTTCAAATCCAAATAATTGTGTAGGAACCTCTGGCAAAATATTATTTAAATTTATATTATTTTAAAATTTTGCAGCCACCACAATTAGAAAAAAAACGTGGAAAGACTGTTGGTGTTTATGCACCTTTTGGGACTACGCCATGGAATGAGGACTCTAAGCTACCTCTTCACTGGCTTGATGGCTTCTCACACCCTATTGGTCCCGGATCTAACGCGGCAAAATTTTCATCCAAAGCTGGAGTGGTTGCACGAACTCATGCACCTATTCGTTGCATGAAGTGGAAGAAAGTTGGTGATGATGAGAAGAAAAAGTGTTTTTTAGCTTTGAAGGTGTACACTTAAATTTTTATCTCACTACAAACAAGTCTTGCCTTAAATTTTCAGCAATGGTTTTATTTAGACTATAGGGATCCAACTATTTATGCACATACAGAGAAGATCATTGCAACAGCATTTTGCCAATTTCGGTATGAGCTTCGTGCTCATTACCTTTTGTTTGAAGATCAACCTATGAATGTTCGTAAAGAGAATCGAAAACCTGATAAAGATAACATCTCTCAAGCAGATTGGGAATGGTTTTGCGACCAATGGGCTGATCCACATTTCATGGTAAATTTTGATATTAATGTGATCCATTGATATTGATAAACAATTCTAATATTTTGCAATATTTAAAATACATTTTATTAATTGATCTAATTTTATAATACTTAGTCATATGGCCTTGCAATTGCTATATTTACATTACCTTATATATAGCAACCTACCCATCTTATTGTAGTAATAAGCTTTTATTCTAACTCTTTTTTATTTTATTTCATGAATAAAGTATATATAAGTTCAAATTTTAAGCATAAGTTTTGCAACTTATTTGATATAATATCTTTATTTTTTCTTTGTTCAGGACGTTGCTGAGAAAAATAAGACAAATAGGCAAAAACAAGAACACCCCCATCGAGTAGGATCAAAACCATATTGTAGACATGCAATTGATAATGTAACTATCTAATTATTAAATTTGTAATGGACTGTATGATAAAACATTTTATTTTTTTGTAATTTTGATATAATTTCAATGTGTGTGTATATAGGGAAAAGATGGTCAAATTCAATCATTGATTGACTTATGGCATGACACCCACAACAAACCTCAAAAAGGATGGATAAATGAGAAAACAAGACAAGTTCACGTAAGTTTTTTATAATTACTACTAAGCTTATGATTTTATGCACTTGTTCCTTTTACTTTATTTGATCTCCGTCAATCTCTCACAAAATTTTTTCATTTTTTTTTATAAGTATATAAAACAGCTGAGTACCTATATGTTCACTGATTTATTTACTTATAAAATTAAAGAGGGAAAGATGTTAAAAGAGAAACTGATTTGTCTAATTTTGAAGGAAATAGATGATAGTTCAAACACAATTCATTAAATTGTTGGCACTCATAAATCCTAACACACCATATTAAACTTTTATTTTCTTTTTCATGTTCATTGATGCATATGTCCTTTTTTATAGATATTTATGTTCTATTTTTTTTACAATTTTGTTTCCTTTTGTGTTTTTTCAACCTTGTTATTTGTTTTGTTTGCACAAACCTAAAGAGAGAAAAACTTTATTATATATTCTAAAAAATCCTAACACACCATATCAAACTTTTGTTTTCTTTTTTATGTTCATTGATGTATATGTCCTTTTTAATAGGTTTGTATGTTCTCTTTTTTATCATTTTATTTTCTTTATTTTTTTAACCATGCTATTTGTTTTGTTTGCACAAACCTAAAAATATAAGAACTTGATTTATATGTTCTCATAAAATCTGATTGGAATTCAAAAGTTATTCTTTTCTTTATTTCATGTTCTTGTAATTAGTGATTGATATAGCATTATATTTCCAATTTTAGAAGTTATTATTGTTCTAAAAAATGTACTTGCATATATAGGAAAATATGATTGCTAATAGAGATGCACCTCTTATTGAAGAAACTGATGATGAGGGTGGTCAGCAATTACAGAGATCTGAAGTTGATATAGCAAAGAAACATCTACCTAATTTGCATTATAGTCATATGGTTGGTGGTTATCAGCCTTCTGCAGCTTTAAGAAGAGCTGCAACTATGCACCAAGAGCTGCGAGATGTTATTGAGTCACAAGATGAGCGCATTCAATTACAGCATCAACGAATTCAAACTCAAGATCAGCGTATTGAGATACTTACTCAACAACATGAGGTGATGATGCGATTCTTACAAAAACTTTCTCCAAATATAGCATCACAACTATCTAGTGCAATGTCACAAGTATCACCTAGCTCACAACATCCATCACCTTCTCCATCATCTTAGACTTGGAGTTGTTTTTCTTAGCTTAATTATATCATCTTCTTAATTTATGTGGAGACATTTGGTATATCACAAACTTGTGTTCTTTTGAATAAATACTAGACTTGCTTAGTTACAACAGGATATTGGAACTTATTTTGGAATAGAAGGTGGTATATATTTTGATAAAGGATTATGTTTTTGTATATGAGATTTATGATTTCTATTTTGGTATAGAAAGTAATAGTATATCCAAGCTAACTATTAGAGGCAGGAAGAAAATGTATTTTGTTACACATTTTGAAGATCAATGGAATGCTTATCTACTTTTGATATATGCAAATTTTGTTTAATTATTTTCATGTAAGTTGCAAAACTATAAAGTTCATACTTGTTTCATAATAAAATATCATTTATATTGCTAAATAAAAATAATAATAATAATAATAATTGACGAATATTCATCAAAAAATTTAGAAATTTGTTGACAAATATTAGTAAATATATATAGAATTAGAGATGAATTTCGTCAATAAATGTTACAATTATAGACAAATTTTTATCGTTAAATATTGACATTACTGACAAATTTTCGTTGATGAACGTTAGTATTAAAGACAAATTTTCGTCAATGAATATTGGTATTACAGACAAATTTTCGTCAGTGAATATTGGTATTATAGACAAATTTTTGTCAGTGAATGTTAGTATTACAGACAAATTTTCGTCAGTGAATATTGGCATTACAGACAAATTTTCGTCAGTAAATATTGGTATTACAGACAAATTTTCGTCAGTGAATATTGACATTACAGACAAATTTTCATCGATGAATGTTATAATTACGGACAAATTTTCGTCGGTAAATTTTCTAATGTTTGCCGACGATTTTGATCAAAGCGTCAGCAAAAATTTTTACTGACGCACTTTTCTTGACGACTTTGTGACGATATATTTTTGTCAAAAAATATTCTTTGCTGACAGAATCAGTATTTTCGCTAACAAATGTTTTTGTCAGCAATGAACTGAATTCTTGTAGTGATAATTAATAGACATAGATGCAATATATTATATAAATTATTATATATTTTTGTAATATCATTTTTGTAAGGTAAATTCAGCCCATGGCTCTTGATCTCCATTGTTCTTGTTTGAATTGCATTGAAGTGTTGTGAAGTATCTCCTTGCCGTTGATTTGTTTTTTGTAAGGTAAGATCATTTTTATTCAAATCACACTAATATAAGTCGATTTAAGAAAAAATTAACTCAACTCCACTGTCATATATAAAAATAAAAATAAAAAATTGCAAGATGGTAACGTTGTCAAATTTTACTAATAATTTGACCTTATTCCCAGCTAACTAGTAAGGGTAGAAGCGCACCAACATGGTTGCGACACGATACGAGAACAAAGTGACATGACATACATAATCTGTTTGGTTGTTTGCTGTTTCAGCTCTTGGTGAGATGGAGTTTGGCAATATTTAGAATTTTGATGAGTGGCTCCAAAGAAACCAGAGAGGCATAATTAGGATTAGCAGCCTCGTCTATGACATCATACTCAACAATAGTGTTGGTTATACATGAATCACTACCTTTCTCTTTAACTTCAAATTGAACTCTATAATATTTAAATCCCAAATCCAAATAACCTCCTTCAATCACCTCTGCCACTTTCACCATTTTCTCATTGTCTATTTTTGTGAACTTCTCTGTGTAATTTTTAAACCCTGGACTTCCTATATTTCAACACAAAACACAATCACAATAAAAAATTGTAGATCGAAAAGTCAATAATATAAATACAAATAAAAAAGCAAAGTCAATACATGTTTCTTAATTAATGGAGCAAATCAATGATCGATAGAGCTCATGATTAAGAAGATATATTAGTATATCTATTTAAAGTAAGAAGTGGGTACCAGGAACAAAATAGAGCTTCACAAGAGTGCCAGGTCCTCCATCACCTTCTAAGACCTCAATTTTTTGAAATAAATCTTTGAATTCTTCTTCAACGAGTTTTGCAAGACGGAGGGTGCCAAAGAGCTCCCAAGCTTGTCTGGCCGGCACATTAATCTCCAACTCATGAGTTAGCTGATGTCCAACCATTTTTAATCTACTAATGGAAAGTAATGGTATGATTTAGAATTGATGTTCCATTTTATAGTTAGTACATGTTATTTTAATGGAGGATAGAGACAAGGCCTTAATGTGTTGGTATATTTTGTAAAGATTCTTGTTGATAAGATATGCTATATCATATCATTTAAAATAGTAAAATTCCTTTTATCATAAAACATAAATTTAAAGCATAAAAATATTATTGTAAAAGCATTATATATTATATTTCATTTTAGCTATAACAATAATACATTACGTGACAGAGGTGTTTAAAATTTCCTACATCCAATACAACTCATTTAATTAGAACCAATCCAACCTAAATGTTTGGTTTTCTCCTTTTTATGGGGTTGGATTAGTTCCAAAAATTTCAAAATTAATTTAAGATGGATTTGATTGATTTTTGGTATTGAAAATTCCATAAGAATAAATCCAACCAATTATTAATATTATTTTTAAAATTTTTAGCTTTATTTAATAATTTCATTAAACAAAAATTAATAGTATTAGTATTAGTGTAGATATAATTATTTTATTTTAATAAATGATTAATTAGATTAGACTTGTAGAAAGTATATAAGAACATGTAAGTTAAATTAATATATATTTAATTATATGAGAATTTTTTTAATTAAGTACTTATTTATTCATCTAATATATATGCTCAATAGATAGTATATAAGCACATGCATCTAATATTTTTTTTTATTGAAATTTTTATGTTATTTAGAATTGCACTACATTACATGTTTTTGTTGATTTATTATTTAAAAAAATCAAAATTTCTTAGTTTTAAATTTAATTAATATTTAAAATATAAAATTTAATCTAATAGATATTTTATTAATACAAATAAAAATAAAATTTGGTAATTAAAAATTAATTTATCCAATCGAATTTGAAAAGTTCAAATTGTATTGATTTTATAATTTTTTTTTTAAATTAGATTAGTTCATAATTTTTAAAAATTAATTTTATTGATTCGATTTTAAATTTAATGTAGAACTGATTCAACTCATGTCATGAAAAACCTCCATTATACTAACCAAGTACAACCATGGTGATATAATATTATACAGGTGCAGGCCTGATGGACTTTTGCAATAGTACATCGTAGTTTACTAATGGCTGATTCTAATAACATCTCACGTGAGATTTTTAAATACATATCCTATTAATATTTTTTTCTTTTTCAATTTTGTCTAATTATTTTCTTTTCAAATTTTTGAGTCAAAATTCATTATTTTTGAAAATAATTTTTTCTTAAAAATTTAGTAATTTTATTTTCTTTTATATTCTGAAATATTTATTTCTTTTCATATTTTTAAATGTCTTCTATTAATTTTCTAAAATAAAGTTCATAAAGACTTTAAATTCATTTATAAAAATTTCTTTGTTTTTATATTTTCTAATTGTTTTAATTTTTCTTTTAAGATTTCTGTTTGTTTGTGTGATAAAATTATATTATTCATTTTTATTTTCATACATGCTAAAAACATTTCTATAAAATCCTTATTAAATTCTTTATTATTTTATGTATTTCGGACTAGATTAATTAATTCTTTTAAGTTATTGATTTGTATTTGTGTAAGCATTTTTATTATTTATGATGTAACCAAGTTAATTCTTTATTCCAATTATAAAGTACTTTGTAAATTATTAATTGTTTATTTCTTTAGGTAATCCTTTAGTTATTTCTTTAATTTGTAATATTAATTCTACTGTTTCTTTTTTATAATATTTTAAATAATTCATTTTTCTACTTGAATTTGATTGAGGATACCTTATTTTATACATTCTGTTTAAAGTTTTCTTTTTTAATTTTCAGGCTCTGATACCAACTATGGAGCTGAATTTTAATTTAAGCTTCAGTTGCTTATCTTTCAATTTATTCCTTAAATAAATAGAATCCAAAGATTAAATTATCAAATTCTTCTTTATTTACTTGTATAAATTTCTGTATAAAATAATTTCTTAGTATTTTTTCTATAGGATTGTCTATTAAGAATAATATGCTAGAAACATAATCTGTATAATAGTCTAAGAGGGTATCAAATCTTTTAAAATTTTTTAAACATGTTTCATAATCTTCATTATCAAAATATTCCTCTAGTAATTTCATATATTTTCCTTCAAAATATTCTATGCTAGTCATAATTTTCTTGTTGAGTTTCAAAGTTATCTTCTTTCAGTTTTTGGTCTATCCATCAACTTAATTCTAGAATTTCCTTATTTTCTTCTATGTCCATTTTTACTTGTTCAAGACTTGCTTCAAGATATAAGTGTTCTTTATCCTGTCCTTTTATTAAATCATTCTTTTTTCTTATTTGGTAAAATAATCAATTAGTCCTTGTAAGTTTTCCATTACTTTAGATCTTCCTGTACTTTTCTCAAAATTTTCTTTTATAGATGTTTTATAACAGATAAAAGATTGTTTAAGGTATATTGCATCTTTTAAATTTTCTTGATTTTCAGAATATTTTCTGCTTTTATTTCTATAGAGTATAGTCTCAGATTTCCTTTTCATGCTAATATGTTTATTATTCATAATCTTATGCAGTATAATGAAATTTATATCAATATTAATGAAGTTTCAAGGTGTACTAGCCTCTACCTGCAAACTAACCTGTTTCTGAATATGGATCCACAGCGTTCTTCCGCTTCCTAGCTATCTTCTTACTCTAGAAAGTTAAGCCTCACTCCAGATCCAAGCTTCTAGTCCTCCTGACTCTGCTGATTTTATGAGATCCGTACTTAAACTTAATGAGAATGAGAGAGATAATTTGGAATTGAAATGAACTTTTTATTCATTAACAGAAAGTTTTTACAAGCTAGAGAACTAGTAACCTTGAAAGGGTTCTTAGTTCTTACTTATTACAAAGGACATAGCTAAAGCTTGAAAGTAGAAAGATAGATAGATGTTAGGTTTTCGTGTTGTGTCCCCTTGAGATCCAGAGAGTTCTCTTTTATAATCATAAGAGTTCTCTGTTTACAATGGAGGGATTTACACTATTCTTAACTTTTTCTATTTGGTGTTAAGACGCCTACATTATTGATGCTTACATTATTGGCTTCAACTGTTGAGATGGTCCTATATGGTTGGCTCTGCCGACATGGAGCTGTTGGATGAGCTTGAGTCCAAGTAAACCTTATCTTTTATGCAATAATTGTACTTGTGGCCTGATGATTGCTGTTTGGAATAATAGAAGAATACCTTTTTTTTTGTTTCCTCACTTACCTCAATATTATTACAATTGAAGTTAGTTTCGCAGGAAATTACTTTTTCACTATCTTCCTCAGTGATAACTATATTACTTTGGGAAGTAATAATAGTTTTACTTGTACAATAATTTACTTTTATTTTTAAAGAGTTATTAACCTTTCTTATTTCATGATAAATCTGGCTTAGCATTTGTCCTCTTTCAATATATAATTCTTCAAGATTAAATTCTTTTTCTGGTAAGCCCTTTGGGCGAGTTACTTCTCTTTTGTTGCTTGATATGCCAAGTTTAATGAAATGATAAGGACTTATTGGTGTATCCTGGTTCCAATCCATTAATGAACTGAAACATCTTAGATAAATAGGCTTCTCTGTAGCCTTAATTTTTCTTTTAAAATTTCTGATGGATTTTATGAAATTGTCAGGAAAATAGATTAATTCTTTTAATTCATTTCCTGAGTATATATTTTCTATTAATCCTGCATGAAATGCTTTGTAAACAAATAATGGATCAGCTCCTTCTAAGATATTAAATTTACTTCCTGATGGAAAATCTTTTTCTGTAGTGTAAAATTTTATATCTTCAAGGTGTTCCTCAGTTGTTTTTCTTGCCAGATTATATAAACCTAGCCATTCTTGTTTTGTCAAATTTCTATACCTTTATTTTTCTTCTTCAAAAGAATTATTAGTTGCTTCCTTAAAAATTACTGATTTTTGGATTTTTCCAAGGTTTCTCATCCTACTGGTTCCTATTGCTGGTTGTTGTACTATTTGAGAATAGTTTTTGGTTATTTCTGCTGGTGTTAAAAGTTTAGGAACCCTAAAATTATTGTAACTTCCTTCTGCTTCTATCCTATTTGTAAAGGATCTATGGATGACTCCACTAATCTCCATTACTGTCTTGCTTGCTTCAGGCCAATTAGTGTATATTCCTGATTTTGGTCCATTATATACTACAGAAATCTTTTTTAAATCTTCCTTTTCAACTTCATCTGCCCAATTTATTTTTTCTTTTTTCTTTTCTAAGTTCCTGCTTGGTTCTGGGTTATTGCTGCCTGTTTTTTCAATTTCTATTTTTTAGATTTTTGTTTCTCTTGAAGTTTCAACTTCTCCTTCTCCTGAGTTTTCCATATGTAATTCTAAGTTGGTTATAGTGCGCCTATTTTTCAATTGTTTTTTGAGTTGTAATACCTCCAGCTGTTCTTTGAGGCATTTGATTTCTATTTCATGGATCAAAATTTCCTTCTCTTTGATTTGTATTTCTATGTTGAGAGAATCCATTCCTGTCAATTGTAAGGTTTATTTTGTATTGGCAATTTTCGTGGACAAAATGTTTGATTGTAATCTAGAATAGGAATTCAACAATTATTCAGACCACACGTGATGATGGAGTCACCAAGCTTGCAACGCCCATATGACAGGTATAATATTCCATCATGCATACATCTGCACACAATTGAGCACGACACTTAGTATGGATCGTAACGAAAAATGTATTGTGCACATGTTGGTCGATCGATCGAGAGTATTGTTCGATCGATCGAGTTATCGATCGATCGAGACTGAGACAACTTCGATCTAGGTGCTCTCTGTTTGGACTGGATCGATCGAGCAATTGGACCGATCGATCGAACCATGTTCGATCGATCGAGTATAGAACAACTTCGATCCAGGTTCTCTCTGTTTGAGTTAGATCGATCGAGTTTTGTGTATCGATCGATCGAGACGGCCTGTCGATCGATCGAGCCAGTATTATATTCCTACTCAAACTCTATTTCTTAATTCGACCCTTATGTTTCTTTTACCTAATTGACCACATTTAATGTTAAGAACAGTATTCTTATTTGAGGATAATTGTGGTAATTGGTAAATCCTGATAGGAAAAGAGTTATAGTGAATTGCAAATCCTATTTGAACTAGGATTGGACTCTATATAAGTGAAGGAATGTTTATGCATAATTAATCAACTTGAGCATTTAGAATTACATAGCACTAATACTTTCTAGCATCTGAATTGTGCTTATTCTCTTCATCTATTGTTCTTAGGCTTTCTCATGTTATATTCATATGCCTAATTGATTTGCATGATATTGAGCTTAATTGAATGTTCTAGGGTTTGCTAGCTGATATTGTTTTTACATCGCATGTTAGTATATTTGCTAGTTAGGATTATTCATTGTTTGAATCCGCTCTAGGACACGCATTGCACTTGTGTTATTGTGCTAACGTTACAGGTGACGGCTTCAGTATTTCGTGTGACTCGAAATTACTGAAGGTGACGGGTTCGGTTGATCTTGTGTGACTCAAGTAGATCGGAACGTTGGTCCGGATCCAGACATCTAACTATTGGAGGCTGTGAAAGGAGCAAGCGGCTCGTAAGTAAATTACAGAAAGGGGGATCTATCTGCGACGGGTAGTTTCTGGACTCTATGGTTGTAATTGAACATTATTTTCATAGCGGATAGTTAGGTGGTCCGGTGGACCGGTGGTTTTCCTCTTAGGTCATTGTTGTGGCCTAGGTTGTTTCCACCTAAAAATATCGTGTGTCGTTTTATTATTCCGCATTTATCTTTACACGCGATTGCATGTCTGGCCGTTGTGATTAGATTATATAATATTTGTTGAAAATTGAAAATAACCTATTCACCCCCCTCTAGGCTTATTAGATCCGTAATTAAAAACTTTTTTCACCTGTCATAAAAAACATAGTTAGAGGTGCTAATTCTCTGGTTAAAGCATCTGCTAAACTATTTTTCTTTCCTGGTAAATGTTCTACTTCAAATTTGTAATGGTTAAATCATTGTTGCCATCTTATAAGCCTTCCTTGTTTGTAATCACCTGCAATATTAGTCCTTAAGAGATGTCCAAAATTTTTATTGTCAGTTCTAACAATAAATTTTGAACTTATAACATATATTGCAAATTTCTTTATAGCTTTTTTAACAACTAAATATTCTTTTTTATTACTATGGTAATTTAATTCAGAGCCTTGAAAAGATCTTGAGGTAAATCTGCAAAGATATTCATCTTTATCATCAACTTTTGCTTTTAATACTGCTCCCCAATATTTGTGTGAAGCATCTGTTTTTATTATCATTTTATCATCTGGTCCTGAATGATATAAAGTTGGTAAATCTTTTACTTGTGCTTTTACTTTATCCATATATTTAGTGTCCTGATCAGTCCATTGCTAGACATAATCTTTCTTAAGTTTTGTTTGTAATGGTTTTCTCATTTCTGCTCATTTCTTTGTATATGCTTCTGCATATGTTAAACATCCTAAAAATCTTTGTAATTAATTTTTTTCTTTTATTATGCTAGAAAAATTTTGTATATTATTCAAAATATGAGGTTGTAGATGATATTTTCCATCTTCTATTTCTAACCCTAAATATTTTATTTTTTGTTGAGCAATGACAGCTTTCTTTTCTGATAATACTATTCCTGATTTTCTACATTCTTGTAAAATATTAATAATGTCTAAATAATGTTTTGATAATTCATTACTGAATATTAAAATATCATCTATATAAACACAACAAAAGTTGTGATATTTTTTAAAAAATATTAGCCATATGTCTTTGAAAAATACTTGGTACTTGTTTGAGTCCAAATAGAACAACTGTCCATTGGAATTATCCTTGAGGGCAGCTAAATGCTGTTAGTTTTTGTAATTCATTATCAAGTCTTATTTGCCAAAATTCACTTTTGCAATCAAATCTTGAAAAGTATTTCTTTTCTTTAATAAGTGATAATAATTCTTCTTTCTTTGGTATAAAATAACCATCATTAATAGTTTCTTTATTTAAAGATTTAAAATTTATTACCATTCTCTTTTTTCCTCTTCTTTTCTCAGTTTCTTTTTCTACTAAAAATGTTGGACTGGAATGTGGTGAATTACTGGGAATAATTACTTTTAACTCCAAAAGTTCTTGAATTTGTTTTTCAAATTCCTCTCTATTTTCTGGGTTATAAATCATTGGTTTTACTCTTATGACTTTTAAAGGGTCTTTTAATTCTATTTTTGCTATTTTATTAGACTTGTTGATATTTGGATCTAAAGGATTTTCTGAGCATACTATTTTTAATAATTTTCTTATTCCTGTTAAGGCTTTGTCTTCTTGAATTTCATTTAGAAAGGGGTTTTGGTCAACCTCTATGTCTAAAGAAATATTTTCTAAGTATGATTTTTGTTTTTCTATATCCTCACCACGTTTTCGCTTTTTATGTTATGACATAAAAGTTGGTGATGAAACAGTTAATGTTTTCCTAATTTTTGATACATAAATCGTTTCTCCATCTAAGGTTGTTATACTGATTTTATCTAAGTATTGTGTAAATGGTTGATATAGGTTTAGAAAGTTATTTTCTAATAAAATATCAACTCTAGTTTCTTGTTGATAAATTGTAGGTATATGAAAGATTTCTCCTCCTATTGATACATCTGTATCTTTTAGTACTTTATTTAAATTTATTGTAGTATTATTTGCTATTCTTACTACTAATTCTTTTGGTGATTGTTTCCAAAGTTCCTCTGGGAATACATATTTACTAGCTACACACATACTTGCACCTGTGTCAATATATGCATGTAAATGATAATTTTTATATCCCTTAAATTTTAATCCTATTTTTATATATGTACTATTTGGATTTGTTATGCTTAATATTTCATCCATTATTCTGAATTATAATCAGATGTTTTTGAATCTGTTATTTCTTCTTTTAAATTTCTGGAAGTTTTGTTTTCTAAATTTATATCTCTTGAATTTTCTAAATTTTTTATGTTTCTTATACTTATTGTAGGGTCTTATATTACAACCATATTTTTCTGGTGTTTTAAAATCTCTTGAATCACAACAGATTCTATCATTTCCTCTTATTTGTTTGAATTCTTTTCTTTCTTGACATTTTATTATTATACAATTCTTAAGATCTCTTATTCTTCCTCCTAAAGTGTCAAGTATAGTTTGTCTATTCCTGTTATTCCATTCTTCTATCATAATTTTATGTAATGTTCCAGATAGTTTTTAGTAAAACATTTCTTTATAAGTTTCTTGTATGGATGGTGGTAATTTATGATAATACATTTCATGTTCACATATAAAAGAATCTATATAACACATATCACATATTTTCATATTTGTTAAGTACCATTTGGCTTCACTTATTTCATTTTCACTACATTCTGTTACATTTCTTCATTTATCTTCTCCTATAAATTTCTTGTCTATTTCATTTATTACAGTATCTAAGTAATCTCTTCCTGTTGTAGCATTTCCTTGCATTCTTAAATGTTGTTCAGTTAGGTTTGAAAACCAAACTTTTACATTTCTTGTCATTTTGTGAGCTACTAAAACTTTACAAACTGAAGGGTTTGTATTTGTAGTTGAAGATGTTTGTATAATTACACTCATTCAACTAGCCCATTCATCTAAGGCTTTTTTTCGATCTCTTATGCAGTCTAGATCTAAAATATCAGTTTTATAATTTTCATGTGGTCTAAATTCTGGTGGAATACTTCAATGTAGTTCTTCTTCCATTTTAGGTAGTTGTCTTCTTCTATATATTGGGTTAGGTTCTTCTGGTCTATACCTTTCTTCTCTATGTGGGTCAGACGTTTCTCCTCTTTCTGGAATTGGTCTTTCTGGGTTTGTTCTAGATATTAATATTGGTTCCATATTAATTCTTTGGGTTGTATTTTCTTGTTCAGATTCACTTTCACTTATTACTGTCATATCATCTTCTTCTTTATTTGTGCAAAGTTTTTCTTCATAATGTTTTTCTAATTCTTCATTTGTTAATGTTAATAAGCTGATTAATTTTTCTATATTTTTATTTTTAAGATTCATGTTTTTCCTATATTCTATTAAATCAATTAGATTGTTATTATTTGTTTAGATTCTTTTGCTTTGCTTTTTTATTTTTGGGTATTAATGCATCAGATCTCCTAGGGGTTTTTTCTTTTAATCCTTTTAATGGATCAAATCTTAATCTATTTCCTCTTGGTACGTTGTTAACATCCTTTTTTAATTCTATGATTTCTTTATACATGTCTAACTGTATTCCTTTTAATTATTGTATGTTTTCATCTGTAATGTCTATTTTTTCTGCTATAAGGATTAAGGCTTCCATTATGAATATTTGATTTTTATTTACACTTGTCAGACTATTATTGCCTTCTAATTATATTTCTAATAGTTTTTCTTTTATCATTATTATTTCATTCTGTAGACTAGTTCTTTTACTTATTCAATCTCCTCTTTTAATTCTTCTATTTCTCTATTTCTTTTACTTACTTCTGCTTGTGTATCTATAAATCTTATTCTTTGTATATTATTTCTTTTTGATGATATTAGAGGTTTTTCTTTAATATCTAAATTCCATTCATCAGTGATGAGTGCTCGAAAAGCACTAATATTTCGTGATTAATTGGCGTAATTGATTGATATATAGATTTATTATGATTATTATTTCGATTATTTTCATAAATCTATCCATTCGGAGTCACGGGTATATTTTAGTGCATTTCAGGTGTTTTTAGCGTCAAATGAGTCAAATGATGAAATCACGCAAAGACGGGACACCTACGGCGCTCGGATCGCAAGTTACGGGCTAATCGAGACAAAATATGTAAGCCTTACATATAGTGCCACCACATATGTAAGGGGGACGTGAAAACAATGAAGCATCGCGCGCCGCGGCGGGAGTATTGCATGCCGCGGCGTGAGGCTCTCGGGTTTGATCCTGAAAACATAGAAGCATTGCGCGCCGCGGCGAGTAAAAGTTATGCCGCGACGGGGAGCTCTCGGGTTTGTGCATATTTTCCAGAAATTGTGTTGCGCCGCGGCGGGTAAAATGCATGCCGCGGCGCGCCTATTCCTATGGCACATAGGATTCGTGTAAACCCTTACATCTATAAAAACCCCCCTTAGAGTCCCCCTTACATACAACTCGAACTCACTTGACCAACTCATACACAACTCTTCCTTTTCTCAATTTTGCGACCCAAACACGACATTCAATCAGCTTTGAGAGCGTTGCCACACTATAACGAAGCGAGAGATACCATTCTAAGGATTCAAGGAAGCCAACGACGATCGAAGATAAAGCTTACGGAGGAGTACGTCAACCGATCCATAAGCGGTATTTAGATTTAGGTTTTCCTTGTTGTTATAGAATTAATTTATCTTCTCCATTTGTTAAAGTGTATGATCTTATTTTATTTGTCTATGAATAACAATATGAACATGAGCGGCTAGTTTCATTATGGATGTTTAGTTTGTGTTGCCATGTTTGCTAGGATTGTGTATGGTGTATTTAATTGATTTATGAATGAATTACTTTTTGATTAAGAGCATGTTTAAATGTTTGATTATGAATAATCATGGGCCAATTTGGTGTTCGTAGTTAGACTGAAAAATCTGAGATTTTAGTTAGAGGAACGTCACCTTAACTCTTTTCCGAAACACTTAATCAAAGCTTCAAGTTAGTGACTTAGTCATAGCATTAATTTGATTGGCATGTTTTCCTTGCGCATAATTTGATTGCTATTTAATTTACCCCCGCCAAAGGCAGTTAATTAGTTAATCAACAAAGAGACCTACCCCCGCCAAAAGGAGTTTCGTAATTAAAAGGAAAGCCGGTAGTTTTAATTCATATAGGACGTTCATGCATATCACCATACCTTTTCGATGCAAACATGGTTAACCAAGCTAAACGTCCATACATCCTCTATTGATATTTGATTTGATTGAATCGATTGTCTGATTGCCATTTTGATTTCGTGTGATTTTCTTATGATTGTTCCCGTTACCAAAACCAAACAAACTCTTTTTACAGTTTTATTAGCATTAGGATTCTAGTTACTTAGAGTTTTAGTTTCACTAGAACTCTATTTAATTAGTGTTTTATTTTCATTAGAACTCCATTTAGATTAAAAAGCTAGTTATTTAAGACCACTGCAATTCCTTGAGAGACCGACCTTGGAAGTTGCTTATCACTTTACTACGAGTGATTCGTACACTTGCGAGTACACATTTTAACACATCAAGTTTTTGGCGCCGTTGCCGGGGAATTGGCGTTTTAGATAATTTTCTTTTTAACTTTTTAGAGTTTCTGATTTATTTATTTATTTATTTATTTTATTTATTTGTTTATTTTATTTATTTCTTTATTCAAAAAAAAAAAAAAAAAATCCAAAAAAATCAGAAAATCAAAAAAATCAAAAAAATAGTGCTTAATTTCAAATTTCACTGCTACCTTGATCTTTGTTTGCTTTTTATTTGTGCATGCAGGGTAGGAGATCACTTAACAAGGAACTCTCTCCTCACATTGACAACATTCATAGAGTCAAACACCGATCAAAGAAACTGGACAATCAATTTCAAGAGGACGAAGTCCAACAACAATTACAAGCAGCAATGGGTGAAAACGTAGCTAGGCAAATGATGAACAAAGAGTTTGCAAGACCGATCATTGGGACCGCCACATCATGCATTCAACTTACAGAGGCGGCTAGGAATTATGAATTGAAAAATATTCATTATTCCATGCTTCCCTCCTTTTACGGTATCCCTAATGAAGATCCTTTAAATTTTATGCGTGAACTATATGCTACTGTGCAAACTTTTCCATTGCAGGGACTTAGTGAAGATCAGCTACGCATGAGGTGTTTTCCATACACTCTCAAGGATAGAGCTAAGTCTTGGCTAATGACGTTGGCACCCGGTTCTTTGGTCACATGGGACGATGTTTACAATAAATTCATGGGTAAGTTCTATTCCCATCAAAAGACATCTGATCTAAGAACAAAAATTGCTACTTTTTCGCAGATGGACGGAGAACCCTTCCACGAGGCTTGGGACAGATTTAAATTGCTGTTGATACAATGTCCACATCACCACTTCCCGTTGCAGTTACAGAATCAGTTTTTCTACGACGGATTGACACTACAATGTCAATTCACAGTTGACAACGCTGCAGGAGGAGCTATGGGTGAGAAAACAGCGGATGAAACATACGAGCTATTCGAGATGTTAGGAGCCAACTCCCAACAAAAGAGCGCTAGAGGAAGAAGAGCTGGAGTCCACGAATTAGGATCCAACAATGAAATGGCCATGCAACTTGCTGAATTGACGAAACAAGTGCAACTTCTCACAACCTCAAATGTTAATCAAATGCCAAAACACGAGGTATGTGGAGTTTGTGGTTCATATGGACATGGAGCTAATGTTTGTTCTTTTGCAGGTGATCCTTATACAGGTACTACTGAGGAGGCGAATTCAATGCAAGGGTACCAACCTAGACCTAGGAACGACCCTTATTCAAACACCTATAACCCTGGATGGAGGAATCACCCTAATTTTGGATGGAAACAGAACAATAGCCAACCATTTGTCCAAAACCAAGCTCAAGGCCAAAATGTAAACCGACAATTTCCACAAAATAAGCCAACCGTAGAGGAAACCCTAAACAATTTTATACAATCTTGTAGTGGTAGGATGGACTCTATGGAAGCATCAATCAAAAGAGTGGAAATGCAAGTGGGGCAGCTAGCGGAGCAAATGTACAAACAAGAGACGGGAAAGCTGCCTAGTCAACCTGAACAAGCAAAGGCGATCACAGTTTTTCAAAATGATGAGGAGGTACTTAATGATTTACCTGATAATTTATCTGATAATTCTAATGTTTTGTTGTCTAGTACAGGTAACTTTGAAGGTGAGGATTCAACTCTCAAAGGAGATGATGAGCTTAATACCAAACCAAATGAACTTCCCAAGAAAGAAACATCCAACATTTTTCGATTGCACAAGTCAATGGATCCATACCGACCACCAATACCACCAATAAACCAGTTTGAGGAGACAAATCAGAACTTTATCATCAAGAAGAATAGAAGCAAAGAGAATGAGATGTCAAAAATTGGTAGTCCAATAATCCAACCGCACTTACCTCTCAAAATGAAAGATCCAGGTAGTTTCCACATTAACATCACTATGGGAGATAAGAGGGTATTCGAGGCTATGCTAGACTTAGGAGCAGGTATAAACCTAATGCCATATTCAGTATACTTGCAACTAGGATTAGGAAAGCTTAAAGAAACAAGGATGACCCTTCAACTTGCGAACGGTTCTATTCAATACCCAAAAGGAATAGTGGAAAATTTATTGGTACAGGTGGACAAGTTTATTGTACCAGTGGACTTTGTGGTGCTTGAGATGGACAAAAATTTTCTTCAGGACAAGGAACATACAATTATTCTTGGTAGACCATTCATGGCCACGACCAAAACAACTATTGAGGTCCATAATAGGAAGTTATCAATGACAGTTTGTGGAGAGACTGTAACATTTGGAATTTTTCAACCCTCTCCTATTTCTTCTAACATTCAATCGCAGGATAGCATAAATAACAGAATTGAGGCTCAAAACATTGGATGGAGAGGGAAGGACAAACTGATAAATTTAAGTCGGGATGATGCCTACAAAGAACGCATTAAGCATTCTAATTACAAAAACTCGACTGGGAGGACGAAAGCTCATTTCAAGAAAGATAAGGGAGGAAATAAGCAGTACAATTACATATTTAACCCTCCTTGACACGAGATCAGTCACGTCTTGCTAAGACGTTAAACTAAGCCCTTAATGGGAGGCACCCATTCGGTATCGTATCTCTTTCGTTGTCTTTATTTCTTTTATTTCTTTTTCATTTATTTTCTTTTATTTTCCTTTATTTTTATTTTTATTTTATTTATTTTGGATTGTTTAACTCTGTTTGATGTTTTTGTGTCTTCAATTGCCTTAGTTATAATTAAAAATTGGGTTTGAATGTGAATTGTGTGCATACACTTTGAGGTTCAATATATGTTCATACATTCTTCATGAGAGAAGCGAGGAACAGTGAACCGGAGCATAGCGAGTAACGACACAATTTCATACGAAAGGGGGGTAACTTCTTACACTTTTTCTTAATTTCTTTTGTTCTTCTTTTTACATTGAGGACAATGCAGAAAATAGGTTGGGGGTGGGAAGAATATTCCATGAGCATGAAATATGACCAATTTTAAATTTTTAACTTTGTCACTTGAATTGTTTTTAGTTAGTGTCGTGTCTACTTGATTCAATCCGAAAATCTATGATATTAACATGATTGTAATGACAATGACATATGAGAGATGTTAGATTTTTACCTAAGCAACGAAGCACATAAATGTTGGATTCATCTAATTTGAGAATTTTGTGGTACATGTGGTATGTATGCATGGTTAGTTTAACTATTCTGATTTGTGGAATGTATGCATGTTCATGATATGTTTTAAGTCTCAACAATCTCTAGAACTCATTTGAAAACACGTTGAAGCGAAATAATAGAAACAAACACCACTTAGAAAATGATTTAGGCCATCTTTGGACCGTTTGGACTTTTCATGCCTCCCCGCAATATTTTATCAATAGCACACCCTTGAACTCAACATTGACATACATTGAACTACCCTTAGTGATAAGAGTACTTAATGTAATATTTGATTTTCATGAGCAATTATGTTGTGTTTATCTTGCTTCATCACAAAAAAAAAAAAAAAAAAAAAAAAAAAAAAATGATGATGATTGAAACAGTAAGCAAGAATAAAAAAAAGAGAAGAAAATCAAGCAAAAGATCCAAAGGACATTTGAATTGAAGGGAGGATGGAAAAGAACACTTGGTAGAAAAAAAAAAAAAAAAAGGGTTGAAAATATGTTTGTGAAATAAAAGGTACTCTTATCATATGAAAACATCATTTTTGTACTTTCATGATCACACACCTAGCCACAACTTTACAAGCTTAATGAAGTCCTATTGATTCTAGGTAGTTTAGTTTCTATATTAGTGGAGATGAGTTTGAAAAATGAGCATATGGAGTTTGTAAGTGCAAAAATTCACATTCATATTTTACTTGCACATTTATGAGATATTGAAATGTAATCTATGAATATCATGCATGACACGGTCAGATAGTGTAACTAACGGGTTTGTGGTTTGATTGGTTGTTCAAAATTCGATTACCATGATGAGTTTGATGTTTGGACTGTTTTTGAGCTTAGGTGATGTTTAACTATTTCATGTATCATTCGTTGTTAACAATTTTTGAGACGTATGCATGGATTGATTCAAGTATTGTTAGAGTCTTTATTAGTTTTGAGTCTTTATTTGTGTCAGTTACGATGTTTGTGGGTATCATCACTGGAAACCCTCACGAGACTATAACTCGTCCACTAGGGCCACCTAGGGGTTTAAAGGCTTGTTGCATACGCTAAATGCAACCGTGACAATCTACGGAAGTGATTTAGGTTAGGTTAGTTTATTTTCTTTGTTTTGATTTTAGTTTTTAGGTCGCTTCACTTGCTAGAGACTAGCAAGAAGCTGGTTGGGGGTTGTGATGAGTGCTCGAAAAGCACTAATATTTCGTGATTAATTGGCGTAATTGATTGATATATAGATTTATTATGATTATTATTTCGATTATTTTCATAAATCTATCCATTCGGAGTCACGGGTATATTTTAGTGCATTTCAGGTGTTTTTAGCGTCAAATGAGTCAAATGATGAAATCACGCAAAGACGGGACACCTACGGCGCTCGGATCGCAAGTTACGGGCTAATCGAGACAAAATATGTAAGCCTTACATATAGTGCCACCACATATGTAAGGGGGACGTGAAAACAATGAAGCATCGCGCGCCGCGGCGGGAGTATTGCATGCCGCGGCGTGAGGCTCTCGGGTTTGATCCTGAAAACATAGAAGCATTGCGCGCCGCGGCGAGTAAAAGTTATGCCGCGGTGGGGAGCTCTCGGGTTTGTGCATATTTTCCAGAAATTGTGTTGCGCCGCGGCGGGTAAAATGCATGCCGCGGCGCGCCTATTCCTATGGCACATAGGATTCGTGTAAACCCTTACATCTATAAAAACCCCCCTTAGAGTCCCCCTTACATACAACTCGAACTCACTTGACCAACTCATACACAACTCTTCCTTTTCTCAATTTTGCGACCCAAACACGACATTCAATCAGCTTTGAGAGCGTTGCCACACTATAACGAAGCGAGAGATACCATTCTAAGGATTCAAGGAAGCCAACGACGATCGAAGATAAAGCTTACGGAGGAGTACGTCAACCGATCCATAAGCGGTATTTAGATTTAGGTTTTCCTTGTTGTTATAGAATTAATTTATCTTCTCCATTTGTTAAAGTGTATGATCTTATTTTATTTGTCTATGAATAACAATATGAACATGAGCGGCTAGTTTCATTATGGATGTTTAGTTTGTGTTGCCATGTTTGCTAGGATTGTGTATGGTGTATTTAATTGATTTATGAATGAATTACTTTTTGATTAAGAGCATGTTTAAATGTTTGATTATGAATAATCATGGGCCAATTTGGTGTTCGTAGTTAGACTGAAAAATCTGAGATTTTAGTTAGAGGAACGTCACCTTAACTCTTTTCCGAAACACTTAATCAAAGCTTCAAGTTAGTGACTTAGTCATAGCATTAATTTGATTGGCATGTTTTCCTTGCGCATAATTTGATTGCTATTTAATTTACCTCCGCCAAAGGTAGTTAATTAGTTAATCAACAAAGAGACCTACCCCCGCCAAAAGGAGTTTCGTAATTAAAAGGAAAGCCGGTAGTTTTAATTCATATAGGACGTTCATGCATATCACCATACCTTTTCGATGCAAACATGGTTAACCAAGCTAAACGTCCATACATCCTCTATTGATATTTGATTTGATTGAATCGATTGTCTGATTGCCATTTTGATTTCGTGTGATTTTCTTATGATTGTTCCCGTTACCAAAACCAAACAAACTCTTTTTACAGTTTTATTAGCATTAGGATTCTAGTTACTTAGAGTTTTAGTTTCACTAGAACTCTATTTAATTAGTGTTTTATTTTCATTAGAACTCCATTTAGATTAAAAAGCTAGTTATTTAAGACCACTGCAATTCCTTGAGAGACCGACCTTGGAAGTTGCTTATCACTTTACTACGAGTGATTCGTACACTTGCGAGTACACATTTTAACACATCAATCAGGTACTTCATATTTTGATAATTTTTCTAGATTTTTTATTACTTGTCTTATATCCTTGAAGGTTTTGTCTATTTCTATAAATTCATTTTGGCCGTATATCGAACTATTTTGGCTGTTTGTTAATGAATATCCTACTAGGTAATGGATTGAAAATGGGTGGTTTCCATCCTTCATTAAATTTCCTCGTTCAAAGTCATAGGCTAGACTTAATACTTGGTTTAGATTATTATCATGAATATTAACAGCAAATCTAGGATATGCTGTAAATTTTAATTTTTGGTATCCTAAGTTTCCATTAATCATTCCTAACAAGGCATCTTTTCTATTTGTTATTATGTTATCTAATAATGCTAATTTAATTGGTGTATCTATTCCTTCTCTAAAGTGTGCTTTTATTAGAATTTGTATTCCTCCTAAATGGATATATCCAATTTTTTCTCTATCTTTTTCAGGAATTTTTGATAATTTTTCTATAATAGTTTCTTTATCAATTAATGGTATATTAAACATTCATTTTGCATCAACTATAGTTACACTCATTTCTTTATTACTTATGCCATAATATATTATATCTTTTCTTATTTTAGAAAATGATTCTTCCCTAAATCCATCTTTTTCTTTAAGATTTAGTTTTGATTTTTGGATTTCTTCAAATTTCTTTTTACTGAATATCATTTCTTGTGAAAAGCATCTAGAAATATCTTGTGTTTCTACATCTATTATTTCTTGATTTTGTATTATTTCTGACATTTTTAAATTATGTAAGTTTTTGTATTATTTGTAAGCTTTTACAGATTTTTATTACTTTTTGTAAGGTATTACAAATTTTTTAATTTTGTAAGGCATTACATATTTTTATTGTTACGTAAGGATTACGAAAATTTGAGGGTATGAGTTTAGTGTTTGTTGGTGAATGTTAATAGTGTTCCTCTTACTAATTAATATTGAGTACAAATAAGTCCAATGTCGTGGATATTTAAAGCGCTTAATTATTTGGTTGATTTTAAAATTTTAGTTAAATTTATATTTAAAATTTGAAAATCACAAATTTTTTAAAATTTTACATATAAAACTCTAAATTTTTAAATTTTATAATCTAATTCTCAAACTTTTATATATTTACACATAGATCATATTTTTGTTACTAAAATACATATTTTGAATCAAAATTTTAGAACTTATGTATGAAATTTTAAAAGTTTGAAAACTAAATTGTAAAATTTAAATGTTTGAATATCTAAGCATAAATTTAGTTAAAATTTAAGAATCAATTGTATAATTTAGATAATTTAAAAAAAAAATACTAAAAATAAATGTATATGTACGTTGCACATGTGAGAATAAAAGGATTAAAAAATGAACACATGCAAGCTAGAGACATGGAAAATAATAAAAAACAAAACCATGATTCAAACACAGAGCCACAGTAGTGTCTTGTATGCTCATGAATTGTGATGCCTCGACTAGCAAAAGTGGCTTAGCTAGAGACGAGTGAAATCGACCCAACGAGCAGTGATAAACAAAGTGCGAAAATATGAAGGGAGAAAGAGATCGAGAAACACTAGTTGGTTGAATGAGAATGCAGGGAGATAGAGATTTAGAAAAGAGAGGTGATTAAGGGCACCTTAAATATTAATTCTTCCTGTATGTATCACATTTCGATCAGCTAGTTGTATATACGATATCCAAAAAGCCTTCCCCAACTGTGTTGATCTATCTGGCAGGCTCTTCTTCTTGTAGTACCCTAGCTAGATCCATAAACTTCACTTAAATCTTGAAAATGATCGACTCTAGTCCATTCCTTAACATGAAAAATGTAGTGTGTTATACATTCTAACGACATTTGGTCCGTCCGAGGTCTGGGCAGGCATGTGTTATGGAGAAGAAATTATGTTTAATGACACAACCTACCCCTCATAATTTAATGAATCAAGTATCTGTAGTGGATAGTCCAATTAATAACATAATTGAGTCACATGTACAAGATCATGAGTTTAAGGGATAAAAAAATCGTAATCATATACAAAGATTTCTTTGACAACAGATTAGGTATTAAACATTATTTCTAATCTCAATATTAGCGTTGATTTAGATAAATGAAAAAAGAAGGTATTATCCGCATTCTTCTCCATGAGCAGTATTATGAAGAAAAAAATAATAATAATAATTTAATGAGTCTAAGGGACCTGCATGTGCTGAAAAATTATCTATTAGATAATTAGATAATTATTATAATGTATGCGTAAGCTTCGAGTCTTATTTAGATTAATATTAGGATTAGGATTCTAGTTTATTATCGTTATAAATAAATGAATCTTTCAACTTTTATGAAGTGAGAATAAGATCTCATGTTAGTTTTCTATTCTCCTACTAAATAGACTGACTCTGCTTATATAACAAATTTTGCTTTTAATTTAACTCAATTTTTGTAATCCACAAAAGGCTTCCCCAACTGTGTTGATCTATCTGAAAGGCTTTTCTTCTTGTAGTACCCTAACTTGATCCATAAGTTACTTAAATGTTGAAAATGATCGACTCTACCCATTCCTTTAAATGAAAAATGTAGTGTGTTATACATTCTAACGACCTTTGGTCTTTCGGAAAAAAAGGCAGGCAATGATAAATTAAATTTATGATTTTTTGATAATCTAACCTATAATTTAATAAGTCAAGTATCCATATTAAATAGTCTAGTCGATAAGTAATTGAAGTTAACATATTTTTAATCAATAAGATTTGAGATTTTTTAATAATTCGTAATTGTATAAATTAAAGTCATAATTTTGTTAAATTTTATGATTTTAGTATTAAATTAGACATTATTACTAATTTTATTGACAATTATCAATATTAGTTAAATTTTTATTATCTAAAAAATGTTATCCCATCTCATTCTCAAGAAAAATTTTTTTGAATTTAAAAATTAATTTAATTAGTTAAATATTTGCAGTGCTGAAAAATTAAATTTTCAATGACATAAATAGTAAGTTCTTCATAGTAAATTTAAATATAAGGAACAATCGTCTTCACGGTGTTTTCTTAATTAAAGCAAAAATTGGATTAAAAATGGTAAATTTTGTCTTATCAAATGTTTCAAGAGCACCTTAAAATCATGATTCAAATTTAAAACTAGCTTATTTAAAAAATTTTATTTGGGGACTAAATGAACCTTAATTTTTGAATTAAAAACATTATAGAAAAATGCCATTTAAAATATTTTATTTTTATTTTTTTTCTTTATTAAAAATAAAATATAATATAATATTAAAATAACTTTTTTTTTTTTTTTTAAACAAAATTATAAATATTTATTTTTGGCTTTTTTAGAAATGTAAACGAGTTAGAAGTTGCCAAAACAATTCATTTAAAAGTGAGTTAACTCAAAAAAAAATTTAGATAACTAAAGCCAACTTTGACATTGACACCTCTAATTGTTATCATTCCAGGTTCCTAATAACTACTAGGGCTTTGTAGTTAAGGAAGATCATTAATGAAGGATATGTATAAGGCTTAACTAAGTAGGGTCATTTCTCTATTCGTTCACATTGTTGAACCAAACTCTACATGTCTGTTGCTTTTTGCCATGAAGTAAATTAAGTGGAGAATGTGAATGCATAATCTGTAAGTAATAGTGACAATCACTTCAAAGATGACACATAGACCTCAGCTGGGCAAATATCCACTTGCCCAGGCCATTGTGATTGATTTTAAAGACATGTACGTCTAATAATTCTGGAAAATAAGAAAGATGCAATGAAAGAATAAAAATGTTAAATTCGTCGAGCAGTATATAACCCAGTTTACTATTGTCATAAGAATTAGCTTTTGAGGAACAAATACCTGCCAGCTTCTTAATTACGGTTCCGGATCTTGGGCAGAGAAGGTATTAAATTATCGAGACTGAGCTGAGCGCCATCTTGGGACTTGTCTATTTGATGAAGACCAGCTAGAGACTCCAACAAAGAAGATGAGTTTTCCAGCATCCATCAGATCGATGTACAAGTTTTTCAAGCTATATATGGAAGACACTGTACTAGTTGACTTTCTGTATGTGAATAAGCCATAAGGATCCAAAACTTAAAAAATTGAAGGAATTATAGTATGCACCTGCAGTGTTTCCTCTGCTGCCATGTCTACAAGGAGAATGTGATGTAGGGTGATTTAGAAATGGTAGGCATAGAATTGGGAAATAAAGAAGGGTTGGGTATAAAAGAGAACTTTATTCATAATTCTCAATATTCAATGAGATGATTAAAACATGAATTAACAACTTATACTAATGAGACTTTTAAGTTTTTGGATCTTAATGCATTCAACAATAAAATAACAACATTGTAATGGGCGCTATACTAATAAACTCTATTATATAATAGTTAAATGTACGTCTCAAGTAATTCTATATATAAAACACAGAATCATACACATACGAGCTTTTCTCGCATGTTAAAAGGCACCGAAAGTGGTTCCCATATTATATATACTTTTTCATAAAGAAAACTGTTAGAATTTAATATTTTGGTGAAAATTATTACCAATTAATAAATTTAAGAACATTTATGTTAAATTATTAAGAATTAAAGGTAAATATATGAAAACGTAATTGAATCTATAACAACCAGTTGATTTTGTAGCATAGTATTTTTATGATCTTCTTCGACCAAATTCCCTTAGTTTCTCAATGAAATTGTTATCTATATTCTAAATGGGGAGAACAAAAATTATTATGATTTAGTGTATTGAGAACCATAACTAAAAGAGTATTTATATATTATTTAATTAGGGTTCTCATAATCTCCTAATTAGAACAAAATTAGTGTATACTCAATTAGCCTATATCAATTTTGAGCAGTCTACAGGCTTACCAAAGTTAAACCACTTAATTTCAACCCATTAAATTAAATAACTAATATAATTTAATAGGAAAAATATGTTGCCTAATTTGGTAAGAAACGTGATTTCCTAACAATCTCCCACTTGGGCTATATATTATTCTTGAAATAATTATATCACAAAATCTATTAAATGCGCATTTATATGCTATTTATTCTTAAACTTCTCTTTAAACAATCTGGTCCATCTCATACATTAGTAATGGAACTACTGCTGCGTTTATCATAATACAGTTGTGACTAAACTACGATGATCATCATACTAATACACTCAATGACATAGATCAATTATGAATGAGTAGCATAAAAATTACATGCAATGTGATCTCAAACATGCTTATTTCCAACTGGTCCTTCTTTAGTCTTTAATAAGGTTAATCCAAAGATTTTAATACAATGCGAACATTGCAAATAGAAAGCGTAGAAATATAATCATAAACCAACTTTATTCTACAGAAAACTAAATAATCAATGTCTAAAAAAAACAAATAGAAAAAAATGACTTCCATTAAACCAATGTATTATCATAAATAACACTCATATTAGAAGTGTGATCATGAAAAATCTTAGGCATTAAACCCTTGGTTAATGAGTCCTTTAGCATAGAATCTGTTTTTATATGTTCTATGGAAATCTGCCTATCATGAACACTTTCCTTAACAATTAGAAACTTGATATCGATGACCTAATGACTTCTAAACTATCTCATCTTTGATAAGTGAGCATGTAGTTTTTATTCTCCTCAAGTAACCCATCACGCATTTGACTGCCTTATAATGTTGCATACTTAGATCATTCAAATATCTACCAAAAACTCTCACTATAAATGCTATGTAGGGATGAGTACAAATTTGAGCGTACATTAGACTCCTTACCATTGATATATAAGGAATCTTCTACATCTCTTTCATTTCATGATCATTGTTGGGGCACTGTTTGAGACTATACATGTCTCTTTTAGCCATGAGCATGTCTCTTGGTTTACTATCTTTCAGTCGAATCTACTTAAAATCTTATCAATATAGCTCTTTTATGACAACCTAAGGATACCTTGAGAATGATCTCTCAGTATCTGGATACTTCATACAAAATAGGCATTATCAAGATTTTTCATCTCAAATTTTATCGTCATAAATCTTTTAATTTCGTACAATAAGCATGTATTGTTGCTAGTGAGCAGAATGTCATCGACATCTAATACCATAAAAATATATTTACTCCCATTTAACTTGTGATATACACAGTCATCAATAACATTCGCCTTATAATTGTACGAGGTGATGAGTTGATTGAACTTGTGATACCTTTGACGAGAAGATTGTTTGAAACCATATATAGATTTCTTCAACTTGTAGATCATAGCCTTTGGATCTCCCGATACAAAATTTTCTAGTTGTACCATAAAAATTATCACATCAATGTCTCCATTGAGAAACAAAGTTTTGACATCCATCTGATGTAGCTCTAGATCAAAATGAGCCACCAATAACATTATAGTCCTAAAAGAGTCTTTCAAAAATACCGGAGAAAAAGTCTCTTTGTAGTTTATGCCTTCCTTCTAAGTAAAGTCTTTGAAAACTAGACGTGCCTTATATCTCTCAACATTACCCTTTGAATCTCTATTGGTTTTAAATATCTATTTACAACCAATGGAGCGACTACATGTGTCTTATATCTTTCGACATTACCCTTTAAATTCTTCTTAGTTTTAAATATTCATTTATAACAAATGGCCTTCATACTTTCAAGCAACTCAATGAGATCTCAAATATCATTTCTTTCATAAACTTCATCCCATCCTTCATGTCATCAATCTACTTTTGAGAGTTAGAACTGCGCATGGCTTGATAGAAGTTGATCGGGTCATCCTTTGTTAAAACAACATCATCTTCATGTTCTTGGAAAAAGACGATATAATCATCTGAAATCGTACTTATCCTCTCCCTAATAGATCTTCTTAATGGAACTTCTTGAGGTTGTTGAGTTTGTTATATGAATGGTACTTGAGAAAGAATCTCATTATTGTCTTGGTTTGAAACGATGTCAAGAATAGGAGTTGACACATTGTTATCTAGTGTCGGATCTGTGTTTTGAACAGCAATAAGTACAGAGACATGATCACCATAAATAACATACTCTTCTTCAAAGACCACATTCTTCATGTTTCCTCCCTCTTTCCAAACTCAACATTCTCAAGGAATCTCACATTTTTCGTTTCAAAGAAAGATCTTGATGTGGGATCATAAAACTTGAAGCCTTGAGAGCATTAAGTGTAACTAAGGAAATAATAGCTCATATGGCCTATAAGGTCGTGCCTCAATTGGACAACCCTAAATATGCAAATACCTAATGCTTGGCTTTTTACATGTCTAAAGATCACAGGGGATTTTGGCAATTGCTTTGCTTGGTACCCTATTAAGAATATATATTGCGGTCTTTAAAACTTCTCTCCAAAGTGACTCTGGCAAGAAAGAATGATTAATAATATTTTTCACAATATTCTTAAGAGTTCAGTTTCGTCGCTATGTAGCACCATTCATGTTGGGTTTGCCTGGCATGATGCATTGCAGAATAATTCCACACTCATTAAGGAAAATTGTGAAGGGTCCTGAACGTTGTTCTCCTAGTCCGTTATACCTCCCGTAATACTCACCACCACAATGTGATTTGATAGCCTTAATTTTCTTTCTAAGTTGAAGCTCAACTTTTGCTTTGAAAGACTTAAGAATGTTAAGGGAGTGCGACTTTTCATGTATCAAATATAGGTAATCGAACTTAAAGTAATTGTCTATGAACATAATGAAGTACTATTGACAATTTCATAAAGTTGTAGGTAATAGATCACATATATCAGTATGTATAAGTTTTAAGACATTTGTAGCTCTTTCAGTACCTAATTTTGTAATATTTGTTCATTTCCTCTTACTGCCATCATTCTCAGCAGTTTGTCGTTACATGCGCCTTTGTTGTTTGTGCCTGTAAGACTCCAATTCATTAATTCATTTGAATTCTTTTATTTTATTTGAAATCTATATGACATATTCTAATATAAATAGCAAAGACACGATGTGTGATTTTAAAATATGCATATTTTGAAGTATCTAATATTTTTTCTAGGGTTTTCGATTTTAATGTATGGCTGAAGATTTTGGATATATCAGGTAGTCATGATTAAAACTATGATTAAATACAAGTAATCTTTCATAGGAAAAAAAAAAGAGTACAATTAACTGGTTTTGTAGTAAATTGGTTTTGTGATATTCCTCAACCAAATTAATTTAGTTCTAGATAGAAAGAAAAGAAACTGTATTAAGTTATTAGGGATCATAATTAACCAAAATAATCTTTATATATTATTTAATTAAGATTTTCATAATTTTTTAATTAAAACAAAATTAATATGTACTCAATTAACTTATATTAATGTTAAGCAATTTGCAATTTTGCTAAAATTAGACCATTTAATTTCAGCTTATTAAATTAAAAAATTAATATAATTTATTAAGAAATATATGTCGGCTAATTTAATAAAAAAAAAATGAAAACAACTAGATAAATATGTGGACCATTTAGCCATAAAACATAAGATAATGAAGGCAAGAAATTAAAAAATGAACCTCAAGAATATATTATATATATATATAATCCACCTGATCAACACAAAATTTTGCAGACTCAAATTAATTCTTTGTGTTTTATGAGTATTAATCTGAAATCCACCCGCACCATTTATAGCCTAGCTAACAGATAATAATGGTGTCAGGCATTTGGATCAATACGATCTAACCAGATATTAGAGTCACAAAACCACAGACCAACATCAATTCCACCCACGTTAGGCCTTTCCATATGTCAGGATAATTTCCTGGAGATAGAAAAACTAGTTTTTGGGTTTATTAAAATAAAAAAAAAAACTTAAAGGCTTCAGTCAGTGATAATAAATGATCTTCACAATCAACAAAGAATTAAGCTTTTAACAATTTTCAATCAAATTAAGAGACTTTTTTCGAGGGAACGTAAGTGTGAATATATCTTCAATATCAACAACATAAAAACATTAATTTCCTACAAGTCCATCAACTGATCACCAATGGAGGATTTTAATTAGCCCTCTTCCAACGTATCCCTAAATGCTAAATCTATTATATTCAAGGGAATAAGAAAGTTGAGGAGGGAGGAGAATATATAGCAGAAACGAATCAGAAAAAAACTATCTTTACACTCAGATATGACTTTATATAATTGGTATAGGTATTAGAGAAAAATACCGCATGTTTAGCATTACAAACACAAGTTGCTAACTTTCTTTTAAATTAAATAATATTAATCTAATAACTATTAAATTATCAACAACAAAAAAATCATTTATTAATCACTGAAGATAATTAGAAAAGTATAACTAGAATACCACAAAAATACATTACAAATTTTTTATAACTATCTAAATTAATACCCAAATCCACCTTTTTAGAAAAAAAAAATGTTACGTAAAAGAATAGAACAACACAAAAGTTCTTAATTTATTTATTATGCCCCATCTAACCCTAAGCCAAATATTCCAAATCACATAATAAGTCAATAAAGTTATAACAATTTTACCAAATTTGGTGGTGTTACTTCCTTGTCTCTTAAAGAGAATAATTCAAAATCGTTCCACTATTTTTAATCATATACTACCAATAAGTGATAAATAAATAGACAAAAATTTTCACTTTTTAAGCAATTTTACTTTCTACTTCAACAACTATTGTCAATGTATATGTTACGTATTAGTGATACACAAATTGGTATATTAAAAATGATACATAAGATTTTGACTCAAAGAGAACTCTTATATTCCCTCTTGCCATTGAGCAAAGTTTCCACCATTATTTTTCATATAAATGATTTTAACCATATCGCAATGCAATGGTAAAAATTCCGGCCTTGATTAACCTCCCAAAATTGAAATCTAAAAGGATCTTAGACTGCAATATTAATTTAGGATAATAATTTCCTAGCTACAATATTTTCTTTCCTTTTTTTTTTTTTCCTTCTCTCTGAAGCCTTCAAGAGGATAATTTGTTTTTTGTCAGGGAGATTCTTCTTTCTAAAAAAGCCCACCCGCAGTAGATTTATTTTGTTTACCTTTCTTTTGTTTTATTTTAATTTTAAATAAAAATACATATTTGTGTTTGATTACCTAGATCATATTATGGGGTGAATTTTTTCTTATAGATATTCATCTAGGATAACGTTAAGTTTGTGTTTTGTTATAAATATATATCTTCATTTTTATTTTTCGTGTCAAAGATCACGAAAATTACAGTATGATGTCAAGATTTCATTTTTAGAAAAATAATCAATATATCAACTGAATTAACCAAACAATCGATTAATAAACTTTATAATAAAGCGAAAGATAAAATTTCATATTCTTTTCCATGTGCTATCGAAAATTTTAAATTTTGGTTTAACAATTTTGATTACTTATATATTTAGATTTATAATTCTTTGTATCATTTGATTTTTAATTAATTAAATGTTATTTTCTCAAAAATGAGTAAAACTAACGTGATAAAAAATTATAGTGGAAATTTTTGAATTTTTTTTATTGGGATTTGGGCATTATAAATTGCACACATATTTTTACCAAGGGAATTTATTATATTGACATCCACATGTTTTCCAAGAGCACCAACATTCGCAAATGTGGGTGAAGATGAAAGTGAGTGTCTGATGTCTCCATTAAAATGTCGGTGGGATTGAGATCACCCTTTTGCAAACTTTGGGCCAGGGTGACATATCTTTCAATCATATCAATTTATTTTTATAAACAAGTTGTTAAATCTATTAATCTTGTGTTAGATTACTGTATCATATTGTTCTCAAGTCTAATCATAGATGGTAAACTCGAAAAATAATCAATTACTTTAATAATATAAGGTTATATAATAAAATAATATTGTGTAAATTTTATTATTGTGATTAATTTATTGATAAATTATTTAAAATAACACTCCTTTAAATTTTTAATAATAAAAATAATACATTTTTTTAATTAAAAGGATATTAATTAGTGTTGAGTTAATACTATAGAGTGTTAATTTTATTATTATAAATTTAAAGCATATTATTTTTATTAATTTATTTAAATAATGGATAAAATAGGTTGGATAATTTTTATTTCATGTGGTACCAAAGTCGTGTCAAAAATTGCCATTCAAAGGTTACTTGAGTGCTACTTGAGTAAGGGTTACTGTTTCTAAAAAAAATGAAAAATAACAAAAATAATGTATCTTAAAATTTATAATAATAAAAATAATATTACTTGTGTTTAAACTTATAATTTTATAATTAAAAAAATAATTGATGTTTCGTTTTTTTTAATACTCATTTAATTAGAATTAATTAACGATAATTTAAATCCGTTACATTCAATATTATAAATTTAAATTAAACGTTTAATATTAATAAAATATTAATTTTATTATTATAAATTTTAAAAATATTCTGTAAAACTAATCCAAGCCAACTACATAAAATTTGGATGTATCGTAATAAAATTCAATTAAAAAGCTGCTTGGCTGGACCAAAAATTCGCTAGAGGTCTTTAATACTGCAATTTAAATTAATTAGCCCTTTGCAACAAAATATATATATATATATATTGTTAGAACAAAATATACGGTAATAATAATATCTTTACCACCAAGCGAGTAGGGTGATTCCCTTTACATTTAAGAGGAAATGAGTTTATGAATAAAGTGTGTAGAAAAAGCTTTAAGTTTCTTTCAAATGATACTCATTTTAAACGAATTAATTGATTTTGGCTTCTTTCTCTTAAAGAATAAAAAGCTATTAGAGTGAACTTAGAATAAATGTTAGGAGTTTGATTTTAGTTAAGTTGTGAAATGTTATTTTATTTTATTTTTTTAAATTAAGATTGTATAGTTTTGTTTTTTAAACTATAGAAACTGCTATTAATTTTTTTTTCATCTTCTACTCTTTGATGTTTTTATATTTTTCATCTAATTAGTCTCTTTATTTTTATATTTTTACACTTTAGTTTCTTTATATTTTTCCTTATAATTTAATCTATTTTTTTTTTTAACATCTATACTAATTTGGTCCTTTACTCTCTCTTGTTTTTTTTTTTTTTTTTTAAAGTTTAATTCAAAGTTGATCTCAACTTTGTACTAAATATGTAAAAATTAAGAAGAAAATAAATCAAATTATAAAATTAAAAAAAAAAAAAAGTAATTGGACCAAAGTATAAAAATTAAATAATAAAAGGACTAAATCATAAGAAAAATAATAAAAAATCAAAATATTATAGATAGAACCTTGTCAATTTACTTAATAAATTATAACAACTATTTTAATTTTTTTTAAATATTTTTTCTACCAGAATCACTCATATGATACCACCTAATTAGTAATTAATGATATGTTTAATGAGACACACAAAGTGAGATAAAAGAATTTTGACTCGACTCTTACCTATGGCTACCTAGTTATACTTATATCGATGATCCTCTAACTCTACTAATGTTTGTTAATTTGCCTTCATTTTTAAAATTCATTCATTTTCTGATTCTGCAATAAATTAAGTTGTCTACTTTTAATGCTTGAAAATGATATTATTTTTTCATTTTTTTTTCCATTAAAAAAAGAAAAAGAAAAAGAAAAATCTATTATTTTTCACCAAACAAATTAATATTTATCTCTAGCTAAGCCATAAGGGCTAAGGCTAAGGCTACCACAGGCATCAACTTTAATTGATTAGGTATAGACACGTTTTCTGAAGTAATTATAGCTTTTAATTATATTTTCAATTAATGTTACAAAATTTTCTCCAACAACTTCCTTCAAGTTCTCCATCTTCCATTTTGAATGTCTTATTGTTTAAAACTAGAATACGTTTTTTCATAGACATATTCAAAATGACAAATAAAAATGTATTTCAAAAATAGTAATTATTAAATCAACAATAATAATTAAGATAAAATACTAAATTATTTCTACTTTAAAAAGAGAATAATAAATTGGTTTTGGGAACTCACTATCTTATATAACAAGGATTTCAAAGTGATGCATTCAAATGACTTAAAGTTGAAACTCGATAAAACAATCTAAAACCACTTTTTCTTTTCTTTTGTGTGCGTGTGCGTGTTTTCGTGACTATATATAATAGTAATTAAACATAATAGACTAGGAGGACTCGAATGTTTGAAAAAGACCTAAAACAACTTAAGAAAAGTCTTAGAGTAAGACTTGTCATGCACTATGATAGTAGAATGACCTAAACGAAACACAAATCAAAATGCAAACAATATTCATAATTGACTAAAATAAAATCGAGTAAATTAATAAATATATCACCAAATTATCATTAAAATTATAAAAATATCACATAAATTTATCTTGCTACAAAAATAACATTAAATGCTATTAATGTTATAAAACTATCATGTATTTTTTACTTTAAAAATTTACTTGATGTATGATATATCAAACAAAAAATTGTAGAATATTAGGGCTACCTAATTCAACTCAATTCTTAGCATTTGGGAAAATTTGAGTTGGATTAGCTTAATTCTAATTTTTTATAGATAGTATAATTTCTCATAGTTTCTAATAAATTTTAAATTTAAGTTTATCAAAAAAAAAATGTTTATAAAATTAAATAAAAAATTTACTAAAAATAACACCCCTAAAACTAATAGTAACAAAACTAGCACCTTCAATAATATTGAACGTTCAATATTTCACGGGTCTAAATTGTCATCGTTCAATTTTAATTGAATGGATGTTCAAAGAAAAATGAAAAATTAATTATTTTTTTTAATTATAAAAATATAAATTTTAATACAAAAAATACTAATTTTATTATTATAAATTTAAAAGTATTAATTTTGTTATTTTTTCAATTAAATATTATCAAATGCTCACACAATTATATATTCAGTTTTAAAAAGTCCTAAAGTAAGCATGATGTAACAGTGACGTTTGCAAATGTCTTGGTCAAACAAAATTCTATGACTTGATTCATATTTGAGGCAAAAATAAAAAAAAATTCTAACCAAAAAACACGCCACAGACATAATATTTGACTTTTGAGCGCAATCTGCTGCAATACGCTAAAATCAGATAGATAAAATCATATATATCGTTTGTAAGAATAAAGCCCAATAGAAAAATTAAAATAAATAAAAATTAAAAACAAAAAATCAGTTAGAAGATAAGATCAATTATATAAATTTAAAATAATAAAAATAACATTAAAATAATATTAAAAAAAATTTGAATAATATCTAACTAAACTACATTTAATATAAAAAAGTTGACTAAATTTTATTTTTTTAATAAAAGATATATCAATTATAAATATATTATTTTGATAATTATAAATTTTAAAAAATATTATAATTTTAAAAAATAATTAATGAAGTAACAGCTTAGTGGTAAAAATAATAACATAATTTGTGAGTTTAAATCTTAATTAAGGCATTCTTTTTCTATTATGCCTCTTTAGAAATATCTATACTAATAGCAGCCTCTTTATAAATATCTTTTCCTTAATTAAATTAAGATTAAGGTTTTTAAAGTGTATGATATAATTGACCATCTTTATTCTTATCTCCTTTTCTATATATTTTTGTTTGTCGTTTATTCAAAACAAAAACAAAAAAATTAAGATTTAACTTTTTCTTGGTGCCTCATAATGTGTGAAGTTAAATTACGTGTAACATTCATAATTCATTTGTAATTGGCTTACCGATAGTTACCGGTATTAACTGTGTCGTGTTAGTATTACGTGTAACATTCACAATTCATTTGTAATTGGCTTACCAATAGTTATCGGTATTAACTGTGTGTCGTGTTAGTAGTATTAAATTTTAGTATTAATTGATATATAAAAAATTTATTTAATTTTTTTATATTATTTATTTATAATAATAAAAATTAATAAAATTTTTAAAAATATTAATTTTTACTAAAAAAAAAATTTATATTATATCATATTTAAATTATATTATTAAACTGTATCAAAAATTACCCTCCCAATCGATTGTCCCTTTAAAAATCCTTTTCCTATTAGATTGGAACTAAACTTTATTAAAAATATAAAAATAAAAATAAACGTCATAAATAAAAGAAAGAAAAAACAATATTCATACGCTCTATAAAATTTATAACTATAAAAATATCAATTTTTATGTTCAATATGTATTTTTTACTATTAAAAAAAATCTAACATACTCAAATATTTTATGTTGTATATATGTTATTCAATTAGCTACAATTTAAATTAAACTCTAACTATTTATCATTTAATGTTAAATTATATCATATTTAATTTTGTTTAATGTTATTATAGTATTATTTTTATGAAAAAATAATAAAAATAACACCATCAAAACCTATAATAAGAAAAATAGCATATCTTATGTTCAAATTATATATTTTTACAATTAAAAAATGATTTTTATATAATTTTTTAACACCTATTTAATTGGACGTTATTTAAATTAAATTGCTGCAAGTTAAATTAGTTTAATATTGAAAGTTAAATGTTATTGAGGTATTAATTTTATTATTATAAATTTTAGGTATATTATTTTTGATAATTTTTTTTTTATTTTTATTGTTATAAATTTTAGTAATTTCCTAAACAAATGTGCTTGGAAGAGGGATATATTAAATGCAGGCTAAGAGTCCAGCATTTTCCATCCAAAAAGTATTTATTTGTGTTTGTAAGAATAATTCCTTGAAAGGAAGGAACTTAAGTACATAATTTTTATAATACGGGGATTTAATTGAATTTTTTATTTAAAAAGGATGATTCAAGTTTCCATTCTAATAAAAATGTGACTTAAGTGCTTTCCTAAAAAGGAACTCTACAGTTGTTTCACCAGCAAACTAACACATTAAAGTAGCAGGCAACTGAACTTTTTGTTTTTAAATTATGTACATTTATTAAGATATATATAAAATATGATTCACAACTCTTGTATTTTAAAATGATAATGAATGTAATTAATTATATATTTTTATTTAGAATTATAATTTTATAATATTAGTATTAGTAGTAACTTTAAAATTTATATATTAAGCTAAAAACTAGATAATAAATTAAACATAAATATGAGAAACAAAAATTAATGCTTAAACTTTTAAATGAAGTTTGTTATAGTTTAAATGGGTTAAGTACAAACATTTTCCCTCCTTATGCATGTAGATATTAAAGTCTATTTATAACTTTTTGACCCATTTCAAAATGATGGTGTAATTTTTCGATAAAAAAATTATTAAAAATAATATTTCTAAAATTTATAATAATAAAATTAATACTTAAATAATATTAAAAGTGTAGTTTAACATTGAACGGATCTAAATTGACGCAATTTAATTTAAACGATATTAAAAAAATGATATAAAAATTATTATTTTTAATTATGAAAATATATGATTTAAATATAAAAGATTATATTTTTATTATTATAAATTTTAATAGTAATATTTTTATTATTTTTTCTATTTTTTATTACCTTTATTTTCGTATAACATTTTTTTTTAATATCCATCGAACTTTTTTACATTCCCCTTAAACTTAATGTTATATTTAATAATATATATTAAAAGTTTAATAATGTTTTTATTATATGAGATATAATTACCTTAAAGATATTAACAGTCGGCATAGATCTTTAAATTAGATATTTGATGTTGGCTACAACAAAACAAAAGTTTGATTAGTTGAAAAGTAAAAAAAAAAAAAAAAAAAACCCCAATTTTACATAAACGTGTAGAAAATTTACGCACATATGGAACCAACGCTTTTTGGTTAGAAGTGTATGCGAAAAATCTTACAAATTTATTAATTATAATTAAAAAATATATAAATTTATTAATTTTTAATAAAATATTAAAAATTTAATAATTATTAATAATGATACTATAAGTCAAACTTATAAATGTGTCCACATAATTACATTAAAATATATTAAAATAAAATTCATAAAATTTATAATAACAAAAATAGTATCATAATAATATTAAATTATATTTAATTAAATGATATTTAACATTAAACAGATCTAAATTACAGTAATTTAATTTAAATGATATTCAAATAAAAAAATATAATAATTATTTTTTTAATTATAAAAATATATAATTTTAATACAATAAATATTATTTTTGTTATTATAAATTTTAAAATATATTATTTTTTGATATTTTTCTTAAAATATAGTTTTTTTTTCCGTATACGAGAATCATAAAATACTATACGAACGAAAAGACCATGCAAATATTACACTTATCGTAAGTGTTATCCATTACGTGAAGTCTACCCAAATTATTTTTTTTTTTTTATATAAAAAAAAAATGTGTGTTTGCACTTGCTTTGACTTTTGGGCCTGTGGGTAATCTACCTGAGGTAAGGGAGAAACCTCCTCTCTCCTCTCTCCTCTCTCCTCTCTCCTCTCTCCTCTCTCCTCTCTCTATGCTCCGCAGAGTTCACGCTTTCAAAATTCATCGGTTACAATTTGACAGATATAAGGAAGGATTAAAATATCCTTATCGAAAATATTATCACTATCATAAAAGTTTTAAAAAAATTCTGAAAAATTAGAATAATAAAATTTTAATAAAATGCTAAAAAAAAATCAAATCAAACAATCTATAACGTATGTTATATATAAAAAAAATCTATTACGTATTTTTTAAACTAACTTCTTTTTTTAATATATATATAATTATAAATGTATTTCTATATAGTTAAATATTTAAACTTATAATTAAGAAAAATACAATTGTGCAAGTATTTATAGTGTAATAAACAAAAAAATTATGAAAATAAATACAAAAAAAATTGTTATAATTTCAAATGAATAATCTAAAAATATATATAGTGATAAATTATTTAAAAAAAAAAAACAAATAAAATTAGTCATAAACAAAATTTTATTTATAATGTCACTATAATATATATATATATATATATATATATATATATTATCAATTGATATTCTCTCTAATATTTCTCTGATGTAAATATTTTATCAACATGAATAATTTGCATCAACATTTTTACATCTAAAACCTAGACATTATCAAGTGACATTGTTGAAGACCTTTATCTTTGCATATCAGGATTTTTTAACACTTAAATATATCTTTAAGTAAATTTCATTTATTAAAATTATTTAAAAAAAAATACTTATTTCAATAAATAAAAAACATCAATTAAGATGGTGTAAGTTATGATCTCCCTTCGTACAAACAACTATAAAAATAGTGTTATTTTATATGTTATGAATAATTAAAATATATGGGGGGATAAAATGACTTATTTTTATAAAATAATAAAGTTTATTTTTCAGTTATTTTTATCATGTATTTAGTATAAAAATAAATAAATAAATAAACACATACTTTTTAAACCGTTCTCTTGGAAATCCTAACTATTTTGTTCACTAATTCGTTTTTCTCTAAACTTTTCAAGAAATCTAAATTATTTTCTACTTAGGACCTTCTTAACTAGCAGTAGGTTTGTTTTTATTTATTATTTTTTTCTTTTTTATTGGTTATTTTAAATAAAACATATATTTGTGGTAATTTGTCTAGATCTTATTTTTTATCTTAAATTTTAGAAGTTTTATATCATATTTATACCATATTAATTATGTATTTTGTTGTCAATCTATTTTTTTTTTTTTTAAGAAAATTTTTAATTTTGGTTTAGTAATATTGATTATTGATATATTTAAATTGATAATTTTTTTTTATCAAAATTGTGTATTTTAATATTTAATTAATGAAATTTTATTAAAGAAAAAAAACTATTTTTTCTTTCAAAGAAGTAAGAACCTAAGAATCTTGTTTTCTCTCTCCTTTAACACTAGTAAATTACGGTTCCAAGATTATTCGATACAGAAGTGCCATAATCTCTTATAATTACTATTCCTACCGTTTCTCTTCCCAAACAAATTTGCAATCTCGCTGCAGTAATGGGTGGTCATCTCTTCCAAAACTAATGCTTTGTTTCTTTTAAAAAAAAACTCAAGTCAAATATAAATGGATGTCATGTATTCTTGATACGTTTTCATTAAACCTCAGAGATACTCAATTTTTCCATATTCCCAGAAGCTTCATTTGCTTCTTCTTTCTTATTCTGTGCCAATGCTCTTTTATTTAGAATGGTATCTTTTGACTATTTCTTAGAAGAAAAAGAAGAAGAAGAAGAAGAAGAAGAAGAACCATTAATATTAGTATTACTACTTGAGTAGTTGCAGAGAAAAGAATAAGGAAAACAAATGGAGTTTGGGAGTGGAGGAAGTGGGTCTGGTGGAGACCATGATTCCTCTGAAAGTAGAAAGAAACGATATCATCGCCACACTGCTAATCAGATTCAGAAACTTGAAGCGTAAGTCTACTTTTTCAATATAACTTGTTTTGTTTTGCTTCTCTTTATTCAATTTTTTCTTTCTTTCTTTCTTTGCCCATTACGCCATTTTGGGTACTCTTTTGCTTTTAATTAAATTTTGATATAGTTCGACTTTTTGAGTTTCTGAGTTTTTTTATTTTTTATTTTTTTTTGGGGTAATGAAGAATGTTCAAGGAGTGCCCACACCCAGATGAAAAACGAAGGTTACAGTTGAGCAGAGAGTTGGGTTTGGCTCCTAGACAGATCAAATTCTGGTTCCAAAATAGAAGGACCCAGATGAAGGTTCTTTTTTTTTTTTTTTTTGAGTCATAAAAATTATTATTATTATTATGCTTTGCATGTTTGTTTTATTCATTGAAACGAGCTTCTATGGTTGAAAAATTCCAGGCACAACATGAAAGAGCCGATAACTGTACACTTCGAGCAGAGAATGATAAGATCCGATGTGAGAACATTGCAATTAGAGAAGCTCTCAAGAATGTGATATGTCCTTCTTGTGGTGGTCCTCCAATTAACGAAGACTCTTATTTTGATGAACATAAATTACGAATGGAAAATGCCCAATTGAAAGAAGAGGTTACTATTTCAATCTTTTACACATCCCTCTTTCTCTATGTATGTCCCTTTTCTATTGTTCTAATGTTCTTATGTTGTGTTGTTCACAGCTTGACAGAGTATCAAGCATTGCTGCAAAGTACATTGGGAGGCCAATTTCCCAACTCCCACCAGTTCAGCCTATTCATATTTCTTCTTTGGATTTGTCAATGGGAAGTTTTGGGGGTCATGGGCTTTGTGGGCCATCTCTAGATCTTGATCTTGTTCATGGAAGTTCATCTACTATGCCCAATTTGCCCTTCCAGCCAATTGGTATTTCAGACATGGACAAGTCTCTCATGTCAGATATGGCTGCAAATGCCATGGAAGAGTTGCTCAGGCTTTTGCAGACTAATGAACCCTTGTGGATAAAATCAACAAATGATGGGAGAGATGTTCTTAGTCTTGACAACTATGAAAGGATTTTTCCCAAGGCTACTAGTCACATGAAGAATCCCTATGTCAGAATTGAAGCTTCTAGAGATTCTGGTGTAGTTATCATGAATGGTTTAGCATTAGTTGATATGTTTATGGACTCGGTAATCTTTGCGTCTAGTTAGGGTCAATTTGTTTCTTCTTCTGGTACCTTTATAAAGCGGTTCTGACATCAAAAAGAACTTCAAGACCAAACATGAAGGAATTTATCAGAAGCGCTTTTAGAGCTCAGCAATCACATTTTGTGCTTGCAAACTGTGATTTATGTATAACTTGATTATTTAATATCTGTTTACTTTTTGTGTAGAGCAAATGGGTAGAGCTATTTCCAACAATTGTGTTAATGGCAAGAACAATTGAAGTGATATCCTCTGGAGTGTTAGGCAGTCATAGTGGCACTTTGCAGCTGGTAGGCTGCCAAATGTTGCATCATCGTTTTTTCTTTGAGTAAATGTTTTGTTTGAGTAATTTCTCACTTTCAGCATGTTATTGTAGATGCATGAAGAGTTGCAGGTTCTTTCGCCTTTGGTACCGACTCGAGAGTTCTACTTTTTGCGTTATTGTCAGCAAATGGAACAAGGTTCATGGGCAATTGTTGATGTTTCATACGACTTTCCACGAGATAACCAATTTTCTGCTCAATTTCGATCGCATAGACTTCCTTCTGGGTGTTTGATTCAGGACATGCCCAATGGATATTCAAAGGTTGTTCAATTCAACATTGTCAAGTTTGTAACTGGTCTTTTATGTTATAGTGCAATAAAGAATTATGAATGACATTCATATTGCTATGGTAAAATAGGTAACATGGGTGGAACATATTGAAATAGAAGACAAACATCCAACACATAGGCTTTATAGGGAGCTTGTGCACAATGGATTAGCATTTGGAGCTGAAAGATGGCTTGCTACACTTCAGAGAATGTGTGAGAGATTTGCTTGTCTAATGGTTTCGAGCACTTCTACTAGGGATCTCGGAGGAGGTAATTTCAATTTCTTATATGCATGTGTATGATCAATCTCAACTTAAAAGTAGTTTAATTTTCTAACTATTTGCTTCATGTTCAGTAATTCCTTCACCTGAAGGCAAGAGAAGTATGATGAAACTTGCACAAAGAATGGTCAACAATTTCTGTGCAAGCATTAGCTCATCTAATGGTCAACGGTGGACTACACTTTCTGGGACAAATGAAGTCGGTGTTCGAGTCACTGTTCATAAGAGCATGGACCCTGGCCAACCTAATGGTGTGGTTCTTAGTGCAGCTACTACCATTTGGCTTCCAATTCCTCCACAAGATGTCTTCAGTTTCTTTAAGGATGAACGAACTCGTTCTCAGGTAGATACAATTATCCCCAGAAACCTCTATTATGCCAATTTTTTTAATGTTAAAGCCAAGTAATTGATGACTTGATCACATACTTTTCTTTCATTCAAAATAGTGGGATGTTCTTTCTAATGGGAATGCAGTTCAAGAGGTCGCTCACATAGCAAATGGTTCACATCCCGGGAATTGCATATCTGTTCTTCGAGTAAGACTATCCAAAATTAGCTCTATTTATTTTACCACATGAGAAATTTATTAGGTGAAGCGCGCAAATAGTCGCAAACAGATCATTTTATTCAAATACATTTTAACTGATGCACTTTAGTCTCATACATTTCTAAAAAGTTCATGTGATTAAAGTGCTTATTTAACAAAATGTAAGTGAGTGTCATTACCCTTCTCCCATTTTATTTTCTTTCAAAATTGACAGCTTTTTTTTTTTTTTTTTTTAAGTTTTAAACCTTTATACAACAATATAGGCATTCAACACTAGTCAGAACAACATGTTGATACTCCAAGAAAGCTGCACAGACTCATCAGGGTCACTTGTGGTGTACTGTCCCATTGATCTACCTGCGATAAACATTGCAATGAGCGGCGAGGACCCATCGTACATCCCCTTACTGCCATCGGGTTTTACAATATCACCTGACGGCAGGACCAATGAAGAAGGTGGAGGAGGAGATGGTGCATCAACAAGCAGTAATGTGCATGGAAACATGGGTAGGTCAAGTGGTTCGCTAATAACAGTGGCATTTCAAATACTAGTGAGTAGCTTACCATCTGCAAAATTGAACTTGGAGTCAGTGACAACTGTAAATAATCTTATCGGTACTACTGTCCAACAAATAAAGACAGCCTTGAATTGTTCTAGTTCCTGATGAAAACAACTATTTAGTACTCTGCAAGCACAACTGTCTCTTCTCTACCTTAAATATGCTGATCAGAAATATTGGTTCAGAAGCTGTTATGTGCTGGTTGAATTCAATGTGGGAGATGGAAAAAAAAAAATTAATCTTTTTTATGTTTTTTTTTTTTTGGTTTGGTTGAGATTTTGAATGCTGCTGCCTCATCAAGAGCTGAGAACTGCTTTATTTACTACTAGTGGCTACTACTTCTGCTTCTGGTGCTGATTTTTGCTGCTGAGATTCATTACCATTGACAATTTTGTTTTTCTTATTTTACTTTTTTTGAGGACTAACATTTTATATTATTTGAATTTTGGAAGTTATTAAGAATGTTCTAAAAGAGGGAATTCAAGAACGCACCATACATATCTTTCATTCCCACTGCACAACAAAGAGGGAGAAATGGAGATTTAAGCATGGTTCGGACATTGACTTCCTTTTTTTGGACAATTATCTCTTTATGAATTATTTATTATAAATCACATATTTATGTGGGATACAACATTGTGGGTGAATAGTTATGTAATGTAAGCTATATTACAAATTTTATTATTAAAACAAACTATTGAATGTCATCATACACCAACTTTTGATGCTGTAGAGGACTCGTATTATGTTTAAGCTTGATAGAGGCTGATCCATTTAAAGAGCGAAGAAAATTGGGGGCCATATGTTGGGATTAGGTGCATTTTTTAATCATTTTTTTCAATATGTTGGTGCACATTGATTATCTTTTCTAACATTAAATTAAGACTTACCTATCATCTTTATTCAAGTGGTAAGTTTGGATCGGTATCAATTTAAGTCATATTTGATTGACAATAATAATATGAAATTTTAATGGTAATGATTTAATAGTAGTAATAATTTTCGTCCATTCAAAACATCCTTTAAAAATGTTTAATTTTTATTTTGCTCGCATATTACATAATTATATATGATTTTTTTTCTTATTTTATATAATTTATAAATAAATTTTTTTTTGGTTTTAATTCATTTGTAATTTAACAAGTTTTAATTTAATATTATCATTTATTTTAATTATACTACTTAAACAAATAATGTAATAACAATGTTATTTTTATTCAATTCAATTTATATTATCATTCATATTTTCTATTACATTTTTTTTTTTTTGAATCAAACATGACCTTAGTTTTAAAAATGTTAATTTAATTGGATTAAATGTTAACATAACTAAATTATGGCAATTAAAATTATTTTGTAATTTATATTATAATTTTTTTTCCTTCCTCTTTCTAATTTTTTTTTAAAATTATAAATGAATTAATTCCTTTCAATTTAATAGTCTTCATATTAAATTTTTAAATAATTTGATTATTTTTATATTAAAGTAGATAAAAATAAGTGTACCGATTTTACAACTAAAAGGACTAATATTACATCATTTTATGAAAAAATGCTTTTAATATATTACAAGTGAGATTGAATCTCAATTCACTTATTATCAAATTATTGGCTGAGCCCTCCTATCTCTGGCCAAAAATAATTTCTCCATTTAAAATGTTACACATGAATTGAAAAGCATATCTCAATTGTAACATATAGCTATTCTTATAAAAATTGCTTTTTTTTATGAAAAACAACAGCAAAATATAATTGGTTACTTATTAATATGTTGTTTAACTATTATTTTAACATTTTATATTTTCAATTATATATATATATATATATATATATATTTTTTTTTTTTTTGTTGTTGTTTAATTCTTTAAGATCCACACTAACTTACTAACTACTCTAAACTTGAGAGTGATTCGTATTTACATCTAAGAAGATATAAGATACTATTTTACTATCAAACTACTAGGGTGATGAGCTCAACTTTACATTTAATATTATATAAAATATATCAATTAATGAATACAATTTAATACATACAATAATAAAGTACACTATATTATGTAATAATATGAACTGAACAGTATAGTAATTATAATTAGTCAGATAATTTAATAGTAAATATTTTAATAATAAAGTGTGCTTAAAATATTATGTAATGTATTCCATATAGTTTTCTTACCTATCAAAATAATTTTATTATAAAAATTTATTTATTCTTATTTAAATAAATATTTAGTGTGTGTATATATATAATATTATTTATACGTTTTGATTAAATAAAAGATTAAAAAGTATAATTTTATAATTAAAAATTTAAATAAATAATGTGAAATATTCATTATGGTTTACATCCACCTTCTCATTTTTGTTGGATTAAAATTTATATATAATAATAAAATAAATTTTTATTTTAGGATGAGGTGCAGTAAAAGTTTTTAGGAAGTTTGTCGATTAATGTATGTTGAGTTGAAATGGCTCTTTAATTAAAAAAAAAAATGGTAATTCAAATTTAAATTTTAAAAAATTGAAAATTTTAAGATGTAAAATAGGACATATTTAAAAAAAAAAAAAAAAAAAACTTGGTATCTTCTTCTCTCTCTCCCAACGTTATCTTTCCCCATTTTCCAAGAAGATGAACATTACAGACACCAATTATAGTACACCAACTTCTCAATGACATTGTCTGAGTCAAACACAAGCCACTAGCCCACTACCACTTGGTTCACCAAAATTAACAGAATAAAAAAATTATGTCTAAATTGTATGAAGAAAACAACTACAAATGCATAAATCATCGAATGAAAGTCAACAAGCCACTCTGAAGTAATAACATTACCTCTTGCCTTTCGATAAAACCTTGTTGCTTCATATCGTATGGTTGAAACAAAACAGAAACACCAACCAATTTTTGAATCAAATAATGAAGATAGATGTAAGAACTTAAAAATTCAAATTCAAATTCAAAACAATAGATTTTATCATATTTTTAGTCATCAACATACTGCAGTTAGTCCAATAATTCATGCGTTTATTATTATGATGAGACAAACTTTTTAGCGTTCAGGTAATAATATCTTCAGTTAAGGAATTCTCATATATGAGGGAGGAGGAGAGAGAGAGAGAAATATATAAAGGATTTTTAAATTTTTTTTATTAAATTTACAACTTTATTTTTATAAAGATTTTCCTTTTTACCTGTTATAAAATCTTAATGTTTAAAAATTTAGATTTTTTTAACGATTTTTTTAAATTATAAAATTAAATTAATCTAACTAAAAAACTGCAGTGTTAAATTAACTTACCTAAAAAGTTATAAAATATTATTTTTATATTTTAATGAAATAAAATATTAAGAAGCATAATTTTATAATTAAAAATTTAAATAAATAATATTAATTATTCATTATGATTTATATCTATATTCTAATATCTATTAGGTTAAAATTTATACATAATACAATTTTTATTAACAATTATATTTTAGGATGAGGTATCATAAATAAATTTTAATTTGTGTCGATTAATCTCTTATAATATATAAAGTGTCATTTGATACTTTATTTTTGTAAAGGTGAACAAAATTATTAACACAATATTTTAATAATTTTTATTATAAAACTAGCATGTACACTTCAAATGTTTTATTAATAAGAGAAAGTTTAGGGTTATTTAATTTTTTTTTCAATCTTTTTTTTCCACCAAAATGAAGTTTTTTTGAAAGGGAGAGGGCTGCTTCTTTTTTACTTTTTCCAATCAGATGCCTACTGTTTTCATAATTGTCCAACATGAAATCAAAATTTTGCTTGTCAATATTGTCTTAAAGAACTTATTATTGTAGGTAAACGATTGTTAATCTTGTTTTGCAATGTTAGTGAATTGTAAATGATGGCTAAAGGTTTTAATAGGTATGAAGCAATATGTGGACTATGTTATGTAATGACTAATTTTAGTACAAGCTATTCTAGGGGACATTGATGCTCTGAAAGATCTTTTTTTTTTTTTTTAATGAGCAATTGAAGAAGAATGGAAAAGATAAAGAAATGTGTGTTAAAATTTTCCAACTATGGTGTGTGAAGGTGGTTGACCTTGTTAGAAGAGGGTTACCCATTGGTACAAAAAGATAAAATTTATGAGATGAAAATATATGGATTTGACTAGAGATGAAGAAAATAGAAGAGATAATTTTGGGAGTTAGGATTATCAGGTATGGTAATGGTGGGAGATAGAATTATGAGAGATTAACTCGTAGCTAAGAAATGAAAGCCCTTTTAGCATATATTTTTTCGTTAAAAATTCTTGCAAAATGTCTATTTTATCCTCTCCTTATTTATAAGTAAAATAATGAACAAATAAATAATATTTATCTTTTTTGGTTTTTCTATATAAAAGTAAAATACCAATTGACACTTTTTTCCCCCTTAAGTGACTAAATAATCTCTTTAGCTTAATATAAGGGGACATTTTTCTCCTACATATCAATCGTAACGTTATTTTATGAATTAATTATTAATTAAATATAAAATTTATAATGTATAATAATAAATTAATTGTATAATAATTTATTAAAAAATAATTAATTATATTATATTATATAAATTAATATACTTAAAAAATATTTATGTTATTTTTATACCTAAAATTAAGAGAAATTATTAATATAACCCTCCAAATTAATAAAATGTTCTTAATGTAATATTTTTAAAAATATATATATATATATTCAATATTTAAATAAAATTTAGGACAGTTATTTGAAAAAGTAACGAATGAACAATTCCGTAACTAAAGTGGAGAAGACCATATGAGATGTTGACAGTTTTGGGATTTGTTTTATTGGGGTTTGAAATGAATATATTGGGGGCTCCATGCCTTTAAATCAGCTTTTGACATTTTCTTGGGAAAAGGCATATTCCGGCTGATTTGAAGGAAGTGCTTACTTAGTAAGAACATCATTATGATGGTTGGTGGATCCCTTTTTGTGTGTCTAATCATTATGACTTATTGACCAATTGCTACTCCGAATTACCTCTACTTGTGAAATCTTTTCTCGTTATATTTGGGTTTCTATTAACTTCACTGCACTACCACTTCAAGTTGTCACCTTGTTGTCATGTAGTTGATATTAAATAATTTTTTAATATTAAATTAAAAATATGATATATTAAAATAATTGTAGGAAATTAAAAGACTTATATATCTTTAAGATGATATTAAAAACATGTTACAAATCAGTAACAATAGGTAATCTAACTATAAAGTAAGTATGTTTCGATTATTAAGACCATTGGAGAGGGAAAAAATAAACCACGTTACAATATGAAACAAAGGGGGACTCCCATGGAGGGTAAAAAAGCATGTTACATTGGGTAATGCTTTCCAATAATAATAATAACAATAACGATGAAAAAAATACAAAATGTTAGATGAAAGGACTGCAAAAAAATATTAGAGAAAATAAATATTTTATAATAATAAAAGAAAATATAATAAAATAGTATATAAGAAGTATGAATATCTTTATTCATTAAATTAACTTTTAAAAATGCCAACAAAATATCAATTATATTATGATATGTAAAGTGGTGCATACATTAAGTTATGATGAAAAAACAATTTTCTCATTCTTTTGTCAATTTGATAATCAAAGTTTGTTGTGAAAATAATATTCTTTAAACTTGTAACAACAAAAATAACATCGATAATATTCAATTCATATAATTTTACTATTTAAAAAAAATTAGCCCATCATTTCACATTTAATATTGTCCAATTAGATGTCTTTAAGTTAAATTATGGTCATTTAAAATCGTTCAATGCTAAATTTTATTTAATTAGATCTCGTTCAATATTATTAAGTATGATTTTTATTTTTATAAATTTTATAAATGTTATTTTATGTAATTTTCTAAGTTTCTTTTAAAAAATAAAATTTATATATAAGAAATTAATGGTAGACAAAAGTCGAACTAATCTAGCCAACCAATTAAAATCAAAACAACCTAATTGGATTGAGTTTGAGTTTTATAAACTCTATGAGTTAGTTCAACTTATAACTCGATTAACCCAAGTTTTTATGGCTGGTATCAAGTTTTTGAATTTATAACCCCTAAAATCCAAACTGGCTGTAATAATTAAGTAAAAATAAGATATTCTAAAAAATACATTTAAAATACATTACATATAGGAAGGTTTAATCTTCACCAATTTTAGAATGATTAATAAAATTTTTAATATATTTATTTATCTATATTGTACTTAATGATATTAATATTAAATATTTTGTTAAAATAATCCTAATATTATTACTTCATACTATAGTAATACAACTCTCTCACACCAAGCTATTTCTTGTTTGTGCAACTTGCTCATTTCCTGCATGAGAATCTGCTTCGTTTGTAATGTCAGCGTTCACATCTATGTGAACTTCATTATTACCAAGTTCGTCATTGGAAGAACACAAACAAGCACTGAGAGCCAAGAACATCTTCTCTTCCTCATACTGCAAAGCATTTATTCACGTCAAAAATGCATTCGCATCTCTAGTACACGCTAACGAAATAACACGCAATAGTGAACCTACTTTAGTTCGACCAACACAACGAACATTCACATACAAAGGTATTTCCATAAATGGTTTGCAAATAGAACAAAACAAGGCTATTTAATAATTTTTGAAACACAAATTACTTCCAAAAATTGCACAACAATCTTCCCTTTAAAAGATAAGATTGTACTTCATCATACATAATTCACAATTTGAATAAAAAATATACTTTGTTAGAAAAAGCATCATGCCATTAGCAAACAAAACATCATGGCAATGACGCACCACTTTAGTTCACACTTTCAAACTATCACTCTCCAAATTTCATTTCGACAACATTTAAATTTCAAACCAATCACCGCATGTTATACATCAAATAAAGGGGGTGAGGTGGCTTGTAATATTAGAAGGACCACCTTAACCCCTGTACATATTACTCCAATACTCCACACAATAATCATATATAATTTTATCTCATCTTGGAATACCCTTTCATGTCTTAAAAATGTCTTACCAATCTTCATTTCGTCTTTAATCAAAGAACATATTTTTCACTTATCGAAAATGTTCTTTAACTAAAGAAGAATGCCAAGAACAACTTATTAAATGTTTTTAGGATAAAAACTCAATTACATAAGAATTGCCTCCAAGTTACACAAAAATTGAAAACTTCACATTTTATTACAATTCATAATCAAATTTCAAACAAAGAATCAAAAATTCTTTGACCTAATATCACCTCATAGGTCAACAAACTTCCATCTCAATGTTTAAGTAGCTCGCAATGCATCCGCCATCAAAGATTACATATCCTAACATGAGGATTATATAGAATGGGGCATTCTAAGTTCTTCTAAGAGACAAAACACGACCACTTACCACCAATAATAAAGAAATCAACATGAATATTATTAGAAAAGGCAATCCAAAAAATTCTCTCACCAATTACAACAAAATTAGCTACAATCTTGATCGCATATTTCATAAATTAGAGATAGTCTATCATAATAACTTTTGTAACTTCCAACACGTGCCAAAACAATTACATGAATGAGCACTTTATAATGTAAAATCTTTGAGTGAACAACCATATAGACCCATGAGCCTTATTCTAAAAAACTCATATAGAATTAGAAAAATTTGCTAGTTAAGATAGAACTTTGATTATTGGTAAAATTTTGTAATCATTATCAACCAATATTACATGATAATTGATTGTAAAATGATACAACACTTATCTTATATAAATTATTGAATTTATTTTAAAAATTCAATAAGTTAAATACAAATAACTTATAAAATATTATTATCATTCTTAATTTTCCTACCTTAAATGTTTTTTAAATTTAATAATTTTTTTATATAAAAGATACATTAATATTGTATGGATAGATTTGATTTTTTTTTTTTTCAAAAGATTAAACATCCTTAACATAAAGATATTTTTTCAAAAATTAAACATCCTTAACATAAAGATATTTTTTCAAAAAATTAAACATTCTTGACATAAAGAATTTCTTAATTGAACCGGACAAGTAAATAATGAATTGAATTGGATTGAAATGTTTATTGGCTAATTTTGAATTGAGCATTCCTTGACTTGAGAACTACGATACGATTAAACTTTGTGTGAAACCCAACCAACATGATGTCCACTCCTACAAGGAATATCTCTTCGATCTCCTTACCATTTGACAAAGAACTAAAGTTTCAGGTAAAATCCTATTTTGTACCAAAATTATCTAGTTGACAAACACATAAACACTTTTAACTAATGGTTTGGAGGTAATATTGATCATTATTTTATTTAAAGTTGTATGTTTAAATTACACAAATTATCATTTAATTTAAAAATATATATAAATAATTGACATGAGAACACAATTAATATAACATAATTACCAATCCTATTTTAAGAGTATATACAATTTTAGGAGTGTATATTGTATATGTATTTTCTCACAAATTAATCGAATGTACAAATTATACCTAAATTATTAAGAGTGTATAGAAAATTCAATTATTCGATGAACACTAAATTCAAATTAATCCATTAAACTTTGAGTAATTCCAAAGATATGATTCTATTGGATTTGGATAAAAAATAATTCTTAATTTGTTAAGTTTAGATAATTGGATTGTCTACCTTCAACTACAATCCAATCGAACCAATTGCAATTAAACGACATTTACACTTTGTGCATATGTCACTCTTATAAAATTTTACCACTTTTTATTATACAATTTCTCTCAACAAGGTTGAGGTTTAAAGTGTAATTTTTTTTTTTTGTTTTGTTTATGGGGACCTTGAAAAAGTGTACATTGAAAAAATGAAAAAAAAAAATGGCATGTGTGAAGGTAAAATGAGTTGGCTTTTCCCTCAAAAGAATAATGCTATAAAGCACAAGTTTAGAGTCATATTCCATATCAACACCCGATCTAAACTTTAAAGTGAGAAGAAAAATAATAAATAATCAAATCATTAATTATGATAGAATAGTAATATCTAACATTACTTTAAAAGTAGTGTTATATACTACTTTCCTCCTAAAATGATATTGTTTTGCATAAGGGAGATGAAAATACTTTGTTAACTTATAAAAAGGGAATTAATAAGTGCAAAATAATAATAACAAAAATAATGTAAAAAAAAAAAAATGACATTCTTTATATAAAAAAATATTTTAAATATTTTTTACATTATTATTTTATTATGCAAGTTTAAATATTAGTACAATATAAAAAAAAAATACAGGAAAATTTAGGTGTTGCATATTTTGTAACAAAAATATTTATAAAAATGTGAAATACACAAAAGAACCGAAGATATATTCGAAGAATAATCGGTTGGCCATGTGATCATATTAAATTTTATTTTTCATGCAAAACCAACTGAAAATACAAAATCTTTATCCATAAATATTCTTATCATTGATGAAGAATGAAAAATAATTAAGGCTGGTACTTTAGTTCTTGAATCAGAATAACAAATTCAACTATTCATCATTGCATATGAATTCAATCAGATTCCATGTGAATTGGGTACTAATTTAATTTGGTGGGTACATGTTTTTCTTTTAAGAGTTATTTACAAAAATAAATGAGAAAAGCACACATATTTACATTAACATTAGTATATTATGTACCAAAAATTTTTTGAAAAAAATAAATAATTTTATTATTTTTAAAATTATTTTAACACATGTTACATCATAAATAATACAAATGTAGATTTATGTGCACTTACACTACCGATTCACATCTTCACTTCTTATCTATCTGAAATACACGCCAAAGAGAAAAAAACCTCGAGAAGAGAAACAAAACCCGCCAAAATTAAAGAATGAATGACAAGCAAAAAAAATAATATCAGAAATATTAGGAAAAAAAGAAGAAATGATTGGCTGATTTATCTACGTGGCAATAAATACTTTTTTCATCCCAAGTACATCAAAGATTGGTTCTCTAATTCTTGGAACACCAACAGAAAAGCTTCCATGCTAGCCAAACTGAGGCTTGGATTTTCTGCTGTCCATCATAAGCATATGAAAATGAACTGATTGAATAAAATAAAAAAAATGTTGCTTTTTTTTTTTTTTTAGATTGCGAGATTGTGGAGTTTCATGCTCAGCCAAGAAGCAACACTTACCCATTATTTGTTTCAGAAGTTCTTCCATTTGGATTGCTGCCAGTAGATTTGTGATACTGAGCAAGTTCGCCATTAACTTGAGTAAGAAGCTTTTCAGATTGTTCCAGTCTCTTTTTGACATCATAGTCTCCCAATATCAGTGAACTTCTCTGCTTGAACATGTGATTTTTAAACATTAGCTGCAAATTTAAATTGTGGATGAGATTATAAGACCAGGAAACGTACATACCCTGCTTGTTGATGTTGGCTGAATACGTTGTCGTGTGGATTGCGTTCCAAGAAGTGTCTTCACAATCTCATCCAGTTCAGCCATTTTTTTCATTAGTTTAGTCTTGTCCATCTACAATGAAACTAGCAGTAAGCTTTCAAGAATTTTACTCCAATGAGAAAGAAGGTTGGTTTGCATTGCCTACCTTCAACATCTCATTCTGTGCAGAAAGCAATTGATCCCGATCTTGAAGTTTTTGTATAGTCATCTGGGCTGCAAGTATATCTCCTTCCCTCTTATTTGTTTCTAATGTGGAGCTGAAGAGAGAATATAAAATGGTAATGAATATCGTTGAAGAAGGACGGAGGATCTATGGTTGTAAAAGATATTTTACTTGTACTAATGGAAAAGGGGTTCACCACATATCTGTGCATCTTACCTCATATAAAACTTTTGCGTAAAAGAAGGAAAAGAGGAACATTTATGGGGCCTGACACTATTTCTAGATACAACCTCTAGGTGATTAGCTTAGATGATAGGAATCTGAATTTCAAAAGTGATGATGCTTATATAAGTGGTATCGCGTTGGATTTAGTGGTATAATTGCTTGTTTAGTGGAGAGAAGAAACACATATGGAAATATGAGTATGGCACTGTCATGAGTTTTCAGCCATGAAAATCATTACTAGGTTGTTACATACTGATTTAGCTAGTTCCTGCATAAAAACTGATCCTACCATTTGTTGTACATGTTTTGGTTACGATTTAAAAGCTTCTAAGGCTTTTTAATCACGCAGGAGAAACTGGTTCAACTAAGTTTTAGAAATGCTGCACATGGTTTCAAGGAAATAAGACGGACCTTTTCCTTTCATCAATTAAATCGTTGATATGCTTCCTTAAGTTGATAATTTCTTGCTCCTACAATAATGGAAAAACTGTTACAAACCTTCAGCAATAATAAAAAAGAAAAAAGGGATGAGAAATTGGAGTTTTTATGTTTAGCACCTTTGCTAGGAAGTCTTCTGTTTGCTCGTGAACCTCCTCCACTAGTTTCTTGACTTGGTACTGGTCGATTAAGTTCTGAACATACAGTAGGACATATTTTGGGTCATATACCAGTAGGACATTAACAAGTTAAAAATGCAAATGGTGCCGGTCATGCGTCAGAGTGATAGAGATTCTGCTTTATGCATGAACTTTCTTTGGAGAAGGAAAACTTACTGCATAGTTAGTCATGTCCAATTTGACACCAAGTAAATCTCGAATAACATCATGTGTCATGCTTTCTGCTGCAGCAAGTCTAGTATTCAGCACACAGACCTAAATCACCATAATTTGGAATTTGAATCATTCATCTACTTGATATTAAATTTAGGCATGATGATTCATAACTTGTATCTTTTATATGATTATCACAATGTGCATAACAGTTTTATGCACACTAAGGAGAAAGAAGAGCAAGAAGACGTCCTATTGATATACAGTACATAATACAGAAAGAGAAAATACAGAATCTACTGCAGAAAGTAAGTAGCATTTGGTAGCACTTTGACAGAGGAGTGAGGACAATTGAGACTTGAGAAAGAGTTTTACAAACCTCTTTCTGCTTACTAGCTGCAAGTGCCTCCAGCTCCTGAATACGAAGCCGGGTTTCGGACAGTTCTTGATCCTTCTCCATATTCATCTGCTGGACCAAACTCGCAATGCATCTAAATGGAGAACTTGAACCCCTTGTCCTGGCAGAGGCTTTCTCAGCTTTGTACGATGTTGGATCTGTACACATCGAATTTGTTGAATCTATTTTCACTTCACGAACCATAGCCTCCAGCATCTTGTACTGTTCAATGGAATTGAAGAATATTCGGCAGTTAAGTATATCAACTAGACATGTTAATAGTGTCACAAACCCAAGAAAGCATAACGCCCATGAAAAAGTGACAATCAGATTAGGTAATCACGATTTATCTAAATTCTAAAGCTTATGTCCAATATGTATAGTATCAGGCCAACCAGGCAACTATTATGGCATCCAGACTTCAAGACAGCCATAACCGCAGACTTTACTTATGGCATTAGATGCACTGAGGGAGTTTTCATGAAAAATCCACTTAAGTATTGATCTTTGACAGACCCAATCTGTTATCAAAGTTTACAGTTACAAGAAAGTTGTTGACATTATTTGACGCCCTCCTCTAGCAAATTCATCACAATATTTAATGACAAAACAGAAATTCTAAGAAACATATATAGCATTTGCACACTTGCCTTTTGTTGGTATTGTGATGCCTGGGCTTCAGCATGTAGCACGAGTTCTGAGATGTATTCCTTGCATTGTTTGATCTAAAACAAATGTTTTGTCAAAAATGAATATCGGTCATGGAAATAAATTTACTTTGCTACGAGAAAAAATAAAACAGTCCCTAAAACCAACGAGTACCTTCTTAGCAAAAAAGGAAAAAGAAAGAGAGGGGGGGAGTACCTCTTTATCCTGTTCTGTTCTTTCCTCTTCAAGAAGCTTTATCTGAGCATGAGTATGATGGAGTTCCAATAATCTTTCGTGAAGCTGCCTGCACAAAATCATCTCCTAACATGTAATTAAGTAAATGTAGATATTCATAGATTCTTGACTTGATGAAATCAAATGGGCACTTCGGAGTCCTGACCTGGATATTTGACCTTGAGTTTGTTCAGCATTTTCAGAATTCACATTTTCAGTTAGGTCTTCAACTAATGATAATCTCTGTCTTAAATTCTGAAGTTCGAGCTCTAAAGAATCTCTGATCAATCGATGTCTTTCCACCTCATTATCCATATCATTTACCTAAAGCAAAAAACATGCTATATTAAACGGAAAAAAGGAAAAATATTTCATACGGAGAACCAAGATATCTAACTCCTTAATGTATACAACTAGTAATTTGCGACAATAAAATTCTGAAAGCATTGTACACCTTTATGAAATTGCTTCACATCAGTGACAAGTAACAGAAATGTAAAAGAAAAAAAATCTTAGAAGAGATAACTGACCTTCTTTTCAAGTACATTTATAGTGCACTCAAGCTCCTCAACAGAATGTTCTAAAATTTTAACCTCTTCTTCCTTTTGTTCAGCATATATCTTACTTGCCTCGGACTCCTGCAAAAAAAACATATAATACTATGAACAATTTAGTCACAATATCTCGTATAATAAATCAAAATAAAGGACCTCAAACCTGACGAGCTTCAACAGAAATAGCTTCATTTTCATCAGCTAATGCATACGCCATCTCAAGCTTCTCGGTCAATGATTGAACCTCTTCCAAGAGTTGATCTCTCTCACAGGTGATTCTTCTCATATTAGTTTCAATGCCTTCAACTGAAGAAAGAAACTTCCTCTCTGCTGAAGCAGTCAGTTGAAGAATTTCCTCTTCCAAACTCTTGATCACCTCCTTCTGTTCTTCCAGTTGTTCCTCAGCTTCAGATTTTCTTACATAGAGACTTTTCAGAATCTCTTTTAACTCTGTATTTTGCACAGATAAAGAGTCAATAGTTTCTTTTGCCTGAACAAAATTCGAATTTGACATAAACAGAGCCCTTTCAGCATCACCCAGACGACACTCAAGTTGTCTTTCTCGATCCAGCATGTTCCCAAGCTGGTTCGTTTTGTTCTCTAGTTCATGCCGGCATATGTTTAAAGAAGATAATAGTTTTTCGATCTCATCCTTGCGGTCCTTTGTGTTTGATGCCGATTCTTGTAACAAACTGAAATCAAAAAGCAGCCCTTCTAGTAAAACATTTTTCCTTTTCAATTCTGTCTTCAGTGCTACATTCTCATAAATCAGATTGTCACAGGATAACCCCAGCTCATTTTCTCTCATTTTTCTTGCTACTTTCTTTTGTACCCCTTCTCTTTTCTTGTCTATGAGCATAGCCTCATCCTCATCATCTGAAAACTTTTGTACCACTTGGTCCAGTAGTGAATGGCTTTCTTGATGCCTGGTTACATGGAGATTGGCCTCTTCATTAAAGCTTGGTATTTTGACTTCAAGTTTACCTAGGTGACATTGCAATATAATCTCACAGCACATATCTTCTAGCAACAATCTAGAGTTGCTGACAAAATTCATCATCTCCTTTGTCATAGAACTGATATCTAAATACATTTTGTTCAGCTGTTCTTCTACATCACTCTTTAATTCCATAAAACACTCTTCCACTAGAAACATTGATTTTGCCATCTCCAACGAACCATTCTGGAGTTGATCGTGTAACGATTCAATATTTCTTTCCTTCACATGTATTTTAGATTTCAGTTGCTCAACTTCTTCAATCAAACTTGCCTTTTCTTCTTTTGATTCCTCGCCAGTATGTTTCAACATTCCAGTCAACTCCTTTGCACTCTCATTCGCTTGCAGCAAAGCATTTAACATAAAATCAGCCTCTGCTATTGTTGCATGAGCTTCCTCAAATTTCGCAAAGAAGCCCGTAGCATATTCAGTTTTTTCTTCAGCATTAACCTGTGCAAGAGTAAATGTTCCAGCATGTCACAAATTTATCATATTTTCCCCCATATTCAAATATGCTGATGGTCTTTAATAGGATATGAAAGAGGAATTTTCATTCTATTTTGATTATAAATGATGCGTTCAATATAAAATTTAGTAGCTAAAGACATGAAATTTTACCTCTATGTATCTATAAAAACCTGCATTAGCTTCCCTAGTCTTTGATTCAGAAGATTGGCCTAACCTTTTCAACTCTGCCAAGAAAGAAGAGCCAATTAGGTTTGTGTTTAAAATGTGCTTGTAACGATCCAAAAGAATGCAGAAACTCACAAAAGCAAATACCTTCTTGGTGAGTACAATCACCACTGATTGGTCCATCAAGTGTAGCTAGCCGAACACGCAGTTTACAAAATGCATCAAATACAGCATCTAGTTCCTTTTTAAGGCAAAACATTGCTGTTTGGGTATCGATTGAATTTGCTAAGAGCATATGTGAAATTGTTGAATCTTGCTCATGAGGATGAACATTTTCACCTTCAGAGTATGCACAAGAAGATCCCTCAAATTTGTTTCCTAAAGAATCACTTTCGATTGAAAATACAGAGCTTGATGAAGAACTATCAGCACTCCATTCATCGTCACATACTCTCTTACTAGTGAAAGAGCATCCGGATGCAACTATTCCTGTAAATATGAAATTTTCAACAGCTTCCAGCCTTCCATTTACTTCATCTAGTCCATCTCTTATTTGATGAAATAGGTAGTGGTTTTCATACTTCTGGTGTGTCTCCAGGGGTAATGAATCAATATTGCAACAACGATAAGTTTTATGTGGTTCTCTTAATTCCACATATTTCTTTCTCATTTTATGGATTTCTTTACCCAAGTTTCTAACCAACTGCTTGTGAGTATAAGAAACTTCCTGGATATTGGTTTGTATAGATGCTATATGGGTTTCTGTTTCTACATAAAATGATTTAAAAGCATTTTCATATTCAAGTACTTCTAACTTGGCCAACTCAACTTTGGTAATGGCTTCTTTCAGAGACGAAGCATTTGCATAAGCCCATGCATTGGGCATTTCATCGTCCATTTTGGTAGGAGGAGCCAATTTAGTGGTTAAGACTTTTCCTTCCACTTCATTTCTGCAAACAACATTACTACAACCCAAAAGCCAATTTACCACAACGAAAGCAGCACTAGCACATTTTTGTAGTTCAGTAACCTGAGCTTCTTTATATTTAATTTTTCTCTCTAGCATCTTTACCATGTTAATCTTATCACTCAATAGTCTGCTTAGCACATTTTCCTCTTCAGAGATTTTATCATCGTCTTGATACTGAAATTCAGTTAAAGCCACTGTTGCTCCTTTCAACGAATTTATCTTTTGCCTCATATCCATTACCATACATTGCGCATCTTCCAAGCTCCCTTGTAGTTGCATAATTGTTTCTTCCTTCTCAAGACAAATTCTTGCAGCTCTTTCAACATGTTCACTAATCAAACCATTAGCTTGGGGAAATGAATGAGCAATATTTTTTATTTGACCAGACACATTATTAAGGGATCTATTGCCATCTAGGAGAAAACCTGTTAGTTCTAGAGATGCCTTTTCCCACTCCATAAACACCAACTTTGTTTCCTCCTCTTTAGCTGCTATTGCATTTTTCAGTCTTGTATTTTCTTGGGTCATGTAAACCAATTTTTGATCAAGTTCAGACTGAAGGGTAGCAACTTCCTCTTGTAGTTGAAGAATTGTTCTGGCTGTCTCCATCTCAACTTGTTCTCGCACCAATTCTGTTTGGTGTTCGTGAGACTTTTGTATTGCATGTTCCTCTTGAAACTTCTTGTTAAGCAACCTCACCTCATTAAGGTCCTTAGTCATTCTCTCCAATTTGGCTTTCAAATCCATACTATCACTCTCTTCTCTGTACTCCATCACCAACCCATTGTTTTGCTTATCCAAACAACCTAAAGAGTGATTCTCAGGTTTGGGCATAAATTGCTCCTCTGGCTTGTTCATGGTGTCTAAGACTTTCATGTCTTCTTCATACACCATCCCCTCAGTCCACATTGGATCTGTCAACACTTTATCAGTACCTTGAGAACACATAGGTCGAGCATGAACCATATTATGGTCTCTATGATTTTGTGGAGTCTCATCATCTGTCCGAGCATGAGATGTTATCTCTTCTTCAGCATCACTTTGGATGGACATGTTTTCAACCTGTAACAGTATTAAACAAATGTTAACGCAGTTAAATTGGGAATATTGTGTATATCCCTTTCTCACGAAAACTTACAGAACTGTTTGTTTCTTAGCTTCACACAAGTTACATAGCATTCAAATTTTTTCATTATCACCCCTAATTAAATATTATTTAAGTACTCTGAAAGTACTTTGCAGCTTAAACCATAATATATGAAAGTGATTACAGAGAGATAACATACAATGAGTTAAAGTGTATCAGAACTTGTACTTTATTCCTAGGTTATTTACGTATATTCTTTGTTCTTTATTTTATTCTTATTTTGTGTATAATTGGATATTGTCCTTCCTTAATTAAAACTTGTAAAAGTCTTTAAATACATGCTGGGGATATTGAATGAAATCGAGCCTCTCGTAATATTGAGGCATTTGTAATATCTATGCTCCAACTTGAACAGAGATTTAAAGTGTATGTTTTATTTTATTTTATTCGTAAGTTATTTTAGGAATATTCTTTATCTTTATTCAATTCTTGTGTATGTTTGAAATTTATTGTCCTTCCTTAATTAGGACTTGCAAATGTGTATAAACACCCATTGGTGCTAATGATCAAGCCTTTCATAATACAATTCAATGCAGCTTCCTGGTTTCAATCCTTCGTGGCCTTGTGCACAACAAATTTTCTCTTTTAGTAAAGTGAAGAAGATATGAGTCTAAAAATATCAATGAACTATACAAGTTTTGGCATGTATCAAATACATTGATTGGGTCTCATTATGTGCAAAGAGTATGCAATCAAAATGCTAACGCATAATCACCATCATGTAAGGATACAAGTTTCTGAGATATATTAGCTGTTTTGGTTCTCTTACCCTTGAACATATATCTGTCTGCTTAGACTCTTCAGGATCCTTGGACAGAGTATCGGCAACCTATGTCAATTCAGAAGTTGATAATCACTCTCAGGCAAAGGTGGAAAATTTATGTAATAATTGGATGTGTCCTTACAGAGTCAGATACAGTTTCACTGCAATTCATATACTTTTTAAGTTCACTTTGGAGTTCATCGACTACCCTGTCAACATAAATAAATGACACTGATCAGGTAACTAGTGGGAAGGGCAGGGTAGTTTTAAAGATTGATGACATAGTTGTATCATTTCAGAAAATAATGTCCTTTTGACCAGAAAAAATTAATGTGCTTGCATAATTTGGAAAATGAAATAAAAATATGTTGGATAGTGTTTCCCATTTCAAGCTAAACCTAAATATTTCGAAAAAGGTAAATTGGAAATCCAAGTCAATAATTATATCAAGTAACATTTTGGAATAATAAAACATAGGTAAATGTTTCATTTCCTACTATATGTTTTAATTTACATAATCAATATACTACTACCTTAAGTTTTTTTCCTATTAATTTGATATAGCTGATATTGGATGTTAAATTCTAATAAAATAAATCACTTCGAGTAATTGAATTAGGGTTTATGAATTTTTTATCGAATAGGCAAGAGAGGAGTTGGTCTCACGTAATAATCTATAACTTATTTCGTCCAAATTTAACGTGGTTATCAACTAAAATACTTAATTGATAAAAAATTGAATACATAACGTACCAAATTGATAGGATAAAAAACTTATATTAATAAATGAAAAGTAAATCACAACTTTTAGTAAGAAATAAAACGTTTACCCTAAAATATTAAACATTTAGTTTACGGGAAAATACCTCTCAAGGGCCCTTAGCTTTTAAAAATGAGCACTTTAGACCCTTATTTTTTAAAAATTGCACTATAAGTCTCTTAACTATCTTTAAGGTGCACATAAGTTCATTTTACATTAATTAAGTAATATGAAGACAAATAAAAAGATTAAGTAATGCTCATGGGCATATAGTTATATGCAGTGTTCTAGTATCCATAAGCAAAAATATATTGATAACAAAACAATACCTGATCAATTTGGAATTCATCATTCTGCAATTTTCCAATTCCTTGGTATCATCGTCCTGCAATATTAAATGGTGCAATGAAGTTAACCGCCAAAAAATTATGTATCATAATCAATGAGAATTGTTTCAGATAAAGAATGCATTAGATCACAAGCTTAGTGGTAGAATATTGTCCAGAAAAAGGGCATATGAACAAACCTGATCAAGTAATTCCGATTCTTGAGCTAAAAATCTTTCTCCACCATGTTTATAAAAGTTTTGGAATCTGTGAGAAATATTGTATAAATAATGACTCACATGCACAAAGAAAAAAGTATAATCGTCAGTGTTAGTAACTTATTCAAGGCAACTACTACCGTAATTGATCTCGAAGTCTATTATTCTCTGCAACCAACTGGGATATCTCTGGATTTCTGTCTGTTCTAGCTCGAAGAAGCTGCATCTCTTCCAGCAAAGATCTGTTTTCTTGCAAGAGATACTGCTCTGCAGACAGCCTTCCATCCACCAAAAGTTCAAGTCTATTGATTTTCTCGTCTCGAAATTGTAACATCATTTGAGCATGACAAGCATCCTCTTCTCTTTGGCAAGCCTTCAAGGTTCCATAGAAACAAATCAACCATTAAAATAAACAGTTAATAGGATTCATTTTTTCCTCTTTATTTCTTTCGTTCTGTTGTTAGGTAAAAATTATGTAATATGTGCAGCAATTTAACACTTCATAATTGTCTGTATGAGTGTCATAGATAACCAATTCACCAAAATAATTTAAGGCTTCATGAATTAAGTGTTAATATGAATTCATGCAGTCAACTTCTTATCTGCTACTTCAGTGTTAGCACTAATAACAATGGTAGTCTTGAACATGTATGATTAAAAGAAAGGAAGTGAAGGTTACCTTTTCTTTTTGGACACTTCCAATCGAATGTCTATCAGTTGGTATTCTCTCTTCTAAAATACTTTGCTTTCCAGCCAAATCAACAAAGTTATACTTCTCAGGACTTGGCACATAGCTTGATAAAGTCCTCAACAAATGATCATTTTTCATTAGAAGGGATAATTGACCCTGTTGTGATTTAATAGATGCTTCAATTTCCCCAATCTTGTATATATTTGTAGTGAAATTTTAAATCTGCAATTATACGTACCTTTAACTGTTGGATTTGCCGCTGAAGGGCATTAGTGTCTCCAGAAGAATCTTCATTCACTTTGGCCTAGAAAAAGAGAGAGAAACAATTTATTAATAGACATGATATCTCTCAGCAGAACTGCTTCTGCTTGAGTCCGTTTATCTGCACCAGCATTAAAAATACGTACATTATTCTGAATAAGTTTGGCACGCTGGGCAAACTTTAGAGTGCTGAGTGTTTCATTAGCAGAACTGTGAGCAAAGCAAAAGTCCAGGTCAGCAAAAACAAGAAGGCTTTAAGCTATAAATCTATAAAGGAAAATAACACCCCTCAAAACTTATAATAACAAAAATACCCTTTTATTCAAATCATATATTTTCACAATTAAAAAAATAATTTTTACATCATTTTTCTTTGAACATCCGTTCAAATTAAATTGTGGCAATTTAAATCCATTCAATGTTAAATATTCAATATTATACGTTCAATACTAAACATTCAATGTTATTAGAGTGCTAATTTTGTTATTATAAGTTTTATGGGTGTTATTTTTAGTAATTTTTCAATTTATAATTACGAGAAAGAATCCAAGCGCACCAAATAGATGGGCAGACATTTGCAATTATAGTTGTTTTTGAGTTTCCACCAAGAGAGTCCTGCATCCACCATCGCCCTCATGTTAATTGTTAAGTGTTAAACAAAAGACAATACACAATAAAAAAGAATTATCTTGTGATTATGAGCATTTAATATCTGACCTGAAGAAGAAATGTGAGCCTTGAATCTCTGTACGGAACATGCCTATGTTTCCCATGTGCTAAATCCACCAAAGACATTATGACCAGGCTACAAGAGAGTGATATGAGGGTAATCAATCAATGTTAAAATTTTGTCACATTACATGAATAACCTATTAAACTAACATAATTACAAGTATTGAGACATCGAGGACATCGATTATTCATATATGTCTTCACTTATTGAGAAACAAACCATTAAATCTTTTATGGGACTTCCACTCATTCAGTGGATGTTAGTTCTTGAAGAGTTCTCAACTTCTCATGGGAATGTCTAATAGTTAAGCGTTCTCTAGTGGCTGACAAACTAATCAAGCTGGGTACATAATGGAACATAATTTATCCGTTCACGTTTTAGAATTGAATTCTTGCTTTAAAAGGAGAAAACAAATAAAAATATTTTTTTTTACTTGTTCATTAAAAAAATGACAACTCAGCTCAGAGAGTACATTCACCACTTGGCCTTGAAGTGTGTAAAATTTTTGATGGAGTATGAAATGAAACCATAATTATGAGTAACATATTTTACCCAAGAGTTGATAAGGATTTATTTATGTTCGCTGCTTCCTTCAAACGATCTCCCTCTGCACCAGAGCTTTTCTGCCTAGGTCAATAAAGTAGCCCAAATTAGAAGAATTATATATAAAAATGAAAATAATGACTACGAAATTGAAAACAATTAATACCTCTCGGAGCCAGCAAGATCAACTAAATTCAACCTTGCAAATCTAAAGTGGGTCATAGAGTCTTTTTCCCATTGGCTTTCAATGATACAAGTGAAAACACTGTGGGAGCGGCTGCTTTCACCATTCATCTGTGTCGCTGCCATTTTCCTATTTGCAGCACCCTGAGAAATAATATAAAAGGGAAACTGATGTTCACATTCTCAAATGCAAAAGGCAGTAGATTACTAAAATTTTCATTACACTCCTACCTTCAACAAAAGCTTGATAACATCACTAACATTCCTCACATTGTATTCTGTAAGATTTTCTACATAGACCCCTTTCTTTAAGTCTTCTCTGAGCTGCAACAACAAATTAGATTTCCATCACATTTTATTAAAAAACTGACGTGAAACATACAGCAGGAACCATTTGGAAAGTCATCAATTACTTGCAGATTAGTTGATGTAGGCTCCAGGAGATCTGTTATCTGCTCATTGTATATCTCTAGAAAGGAACATTTGCAACTGTACTTTAGCTTTTCCTCCCTCCCAACTTCTTCCTCCTACAGCAATGACCTCAATTAAGTATCCAAATGAAAGATAGGACAGCTCAAAACAACATTCTATAATATAGTTTAAGTCAAGGACTCAAGGAAGACAACAAATATTTGAATATCATACCGTTCTAATCCTCTTAAATAAATATTCAAAAATGCGAGGAGTTATCCCACAATGCTCATTGAGCTTTCCTTCACTCTCGTACATTTCACCCATCATGGTATAGGTTTTGCCACTTCCTGTCTGCAAATCATAACTTCAAAAACTCAAACTCATGGCCAAAGAACACCCTTTAGTAGCAGAGACCGGCTTTGTTTCACTAGAAAACATACCTGACCATAAGCAAACATACAGCTATTGTAACCGGACAAGCAATTTTCCACCATGGGTAGCCCAACAGCTCTGAATAGACTTTCCTACACAATTTTCATATAAAGACAACAGAATGGCACATTGATTAAGTGAAATTAATCTATACAAAATTGGAAAAGCTCAAAGTCATAGCTGTCTACTGAATTGGCCTCGGCAAGTACTTTACTTGACCTGAGATTCTACTTTTGTAAATAAAACAACAATATTGTTGACTAAGTTTCTATTTATACTTCCATGGAATTCAGCTACTCAATGACATTTAAAATTGTAGAGTTTAGAACAAATGGTGCATTCAAAAATAAAGGTTATGTTTTTATTTCTACATGTAAAGCTGAATAAATACCTGAGAAATTGTCTCGCATGCAACGTGATCAAAGGTAAACCTTGCTTCGGGTTGACCAAGCCATACCAAAGTCTGAGCGCTTTCCTGCCTTAAACACCGACCATAACCTTGTGAAACCCTCTCCATGGTACTCAAAGGTCGAATTCGGATCAGCACCTGGATCAAAAATGAAACACACAAATGCTAACACACTTGGAACTGTACATCTTCTTTCTAAATTGGTAATAAAAAAAACACTACCGCATAAAATTGTAACACAAACCTGCACATTGTGGTCGGTCCAAAAAGATGGATCTTCTACCAGCTCAAAATGTGATAATTCAGCCGAAGATTTACTATCAACAATCGAAATGGTTCTAGAAACTCTAGAAGAACTTCCTGCTCTCTCTCCAACATATTGCGTAACTCTGCTTCCAGTACAAGCTCCAATTACTCCACCCATGGAAGCTCTGGAACAATTCCTAGCCGGAGTACTCTGTGCTGAATTTGGCTCCGATTGAGTCTTCCCACTTCGGCCACCTGAAATCCTAGCATTCCCAGAGCCGAAGCCAATACTTCCAGCTGCCTCGACCTTTCTATCCACGGACGAGTAACGACGAGCTCGAACACCTTCGAATTTGGAATTCAAATCAAATTCAGATTCATGCAGTTCGCTTCGGCATTGAGCTGGATCCGCAATAGTGTTCAGAGGTGTTCTTGGAGGTGGATAATGGATCGGATTCGACGGCGTCTCAAATTCATTCTCCATAGCTTCAAAATGTGCATTCTTGGAAATATTTGCATCAGTGAATCGGGAACTAGGGGTTTCCTTCGACATGTTGGAGTTTCCAATTTAGCAAACGCTTCTTGATATCCTAATGTTCAATCCATGAATAAGAAGAAGAATAAATGTTTGGCTTCAGAGAAAATCTGAAACTCTGTCACGCTTGGGAAAAAGAAAATAGAAGAAGTTGGTTGAGGAATTGTTTAGACACCAACGGTTAGAGTTTTGAAAACTCAAACGAGCTTCTTATGGCTCGGGAGATTCAAATGACCCGCTCGATTTCAATTTTGGACTGTTCGCTTTACTTGAAAGCAAGGACCCATGAATTTAAGGGAGATTTTGGAGAGATTCGAATTTTAGTCCGCACCTCTACTTTCAAATCAATTATTATAAAATAGTGTAATTACCAATTTATCCCATAAATCTTCCTACCTAATTAACAATCAAATAACATGTAAATTATTTATTAAATATAAAATTAAAAATATAATATATTATGTTAATACACGTATAAAATTGAAATACAGAGCAATTTTAATTAACATAATACGTCCAAACTTTCCATTACATAAATCATTTTCTCATTGAAATTCCAAGACATTCTTATTCTAATTCTAAAGACATCAACTCCACCATCTTCAACTATTTATCATGTCCTAAATTTTGTTCTCAAAAACTTTGAAGACTCAAAATAAAGTATATGTACATCAAAAAAAAAAAAAAAGCAGCAGCAAATTGTAATATCAGTAGGATGACGATATTGGCAAAATCAAATTTATTATTGTCACAACAATAATCAATAATAAACTTATTCAATATCAATGACATTAAGATATAATTAATAACAGAAGTAAAATGAAATTTGTATATATTTTTATTGTGATAATAATAAAAATATTTGTGGTACAATATCATTACCCTATTTAGTAGGACATAACAAACCTATTAGAGCTAATATAGTAACAATAAAAAATTTAAACAATTTTATTTAAGTTTTTGCTTTAATTAATCATTTTAATTTATTTTCTTTAAATGAAACAAAAATTTAAACATCTCCTATTAGTCTATAAGTAATTTATTAATTCATTTATTCTACTTTCCTTAATTACATTCATAATCTGTTTACACTTAGTGTACTTATATATAAGTGCACATACATGAAAACAGATTTGTCACTAAATCTAGAAACTTCAAGATTACACTTCAAGAAAGAATCTTTTCTAACTAACTATTTGTTACAAGCACATGCAGTGTTAACAAGAAATTACATTCATTAATGTCAGCTAAGCAGTTGTATGTTAATCAATTATTTGCACATCCAGCAGATTACTCAAAGTTCTTCAAATCCTTAATCTTCTTTCACTACATCATTAACCACATCATCAAACACTTCCATCTCCACAGCTGCATCAATATCCTCCCTTAAACTCAGGGGCACGTGAGTGATACTGAGTTTGCGTCTAAGATTAACAAACTGTGTAGTTGGGAATGCCTTAATGAGTATGTCAACGTTTTGATCAAGAGGGTACAAACTACACTGTGAGTTAATTAGCCAAAACCTTTTCACGAATAAAGTGATAATCCAACTCAAAATGTTTTGTACGAGAGTGAAATATAGGATTGTTAGTAAGTGCAATAGCACTTGTATTATCACACCACAACACCAATTTGTCAAGAATTTGTAATTGAAGTTCCTTCATAAGTGACTGCAACCAAGTCACTTCAACTGCAGCATAAACAAGGCACCTGTATTCAGCCTCGGTACTTGATCTGGCAACAATAGACTGTTTCTTAACTGACCTCAGCACAAGATTGGCCCCAAAGAAGATACAAAAACCCGAGGTGGATCTCCTAGTTTCAAGACAAGCTATCCAATCAGCATTTGTAAATCCACTTATGGCAAGTCTGGAAGATTTCTTAAATTCAAGCTCAAATTCAATTGTTCCTGAGAGATACCTAAGTATACTTTTAGTAGCAAGCCAATGAGACACCAAAAGTATGGCCATAAACTAGCAAACTTTATTGACAGCAAAGCAAATATCAGGCCTTGTAAGAGTGACATACTGAAGTGCACAATCTAGGATTATCAAATACCTCACTTCCAATGCTGGACAGGTTAATTGAAGTGGACATAGGTGTTTCAACAGATTTAATCTCAGGTACCTTGGCTTTGGTGAGGAGACTTCGAATGTACTTGGATTGCCTGAGTAGTATACTTCCAATAATAAGTTTGACTACATCAATTCTAAGGAAAAAATGCAGGTCACCCATGTCTTTAAGAGAAAACTTATCACTAAGCATTTTGATGAACTCACTGATCTCGACATTGTTAAAGCCTATGACAATAATATCATTCACATAGACTAAGACAAAAATTTTGTGAGTAATGCATATCAAATAGAACAATGAATCATCTATCTGAGACTTGGTAAATCCAAATTGTATGAGTGTAGCACTTAGTGTATTAAATCAGGCTCGAAGAGCTTGTTTGAGCCCATAGAGAGACTTTTGTAGCTTACATACAAAGTGTGGATGTTCTTTGTCTACAAAGCCAAGAACATGTTGCATGAATACTTCCTCTGTAATAGTGCCATTAGAGAAGGCATTATTGATGTCCAGCTGCCTAATAGGCCAATCATGCATCAAAGCTATAGTCAAAATTACTCTCACTATCCCAAATTTGACCACAAGACTAAAGGTTTCTAGATAGTAAAATCCTACAACCTATAGAAAACCTTTGGCAACCACCCTTGCCTTCAACTTATCTAGTGTACCATCAGACAATTCCTTCCCTCAAAATAGCCATTTGTTATCTATGATTTTCCTCCCTGAAGGTGGAGGTACCAATGTCCATGTTTTGTTCCTCACCAAAGCATTAAATTCAATTTTCATAGCACCATACCAACCTTTGTCCTTCAAGCTTCTCTCACAGTTCGTGGAATTGATATTGCTTGAGCAGCAAACGGTGCCTTAGGTTTCCTTATACCATTCTTGAGTCTAATCACCATTGGGTGAGTGTTGGATCTAATAACAAATGTAGGTACATCATCATGCTCAGTAACAACTAGGTGTATGTCATATTCAATAATTAGATGTGATTGCCTTGATTGACTAGAATGAACTAATTGAGACATTGTGCTTTCATTTACAAAAGATACTTCAGGTGAATTACTTGTCTGATCATTAGAAATAATTGTGGCCACTTGTTCAATAGAGGACACTCTTGACACATCAGGTAGTAAAGATAACTTACTTAATATGGGCAAAATTGTTCTTGTTGGATCACATTGAGTGATGGGAAGGGCTTGTGCCTCAACAAATTTAAAGTAATGTTCATCAAATACTACATTTTTGGAAATTATAAGATTGCCCGAGGTAGTGAGACATTTGTAACCCTTGTGCACAGGGTTGTATCTAATAAACGTACATGGTTCAGATTTATAGTTGAACTTGTGAGAGTTATAAGGTGTCATATGATGATAGCACCTGCACCTAAACACCTTTAGAAACAAGTAGTCAGGTTTAACTGATGTGAGTGCTTCCATTAGGCTTAATTTGTTCAAAACAGGTGTTGAAAGTCTGATAATGATATAAACTGCACACAAAAAATGCCTCATCCCAATATTTTAAGGGCATTGAGCTTTAAGCAAGCAGGGTCAGTCCTAATTCAGTGACATGGCGATGTTTCCTTTCTACAAGTCCAAGTTGCTGAGTAGTATAGGGACATGAAATTTGCCTCTAAAGTCCATAAAATTGTAACAGATGAGTGAGTGAGTCATATTCACTTCTCCATCATATTGCAAAATTTTAATTTTATTCCCTATGGATAGTTCAACCATATTCTTAAAAAGTTGAAAAGCTTGCTTAACACCATATTTTTATTTAAGAAAATAGATCCAACAATGCCTAGTACATTCATCAATGAATAGTACATACCTTGAAAAGCCATTAGAGGACAACATAGGAAAAGGTTCCCAAACATCTAAATGCACAACTTCAATAGGTACTGCACTTTTATTGATTGATTTGATAAACGGTAAATGATGACATTTGTCTAATTGGCAAGCTGAACAAGTGTAAATTGAAATAGTATTTGAACCATAACCAATTATTGCATTACAGCTTCTAAGTACTATATTCACAACTCTAGCATTAGCATGATCTAGTCATCTATGCCATAATTGAAAGTTAGAATTAGAGTTATGTTTACCTAAACTAGTGATTTTGCCACACTGCCCTAGAATTAGTGAACAAAGTTGTATCAGATGAAAAGTAGCTCCTCTCTTCATTTCTCCTTTATTTCCATTCTTTGAACCAAGTGCAAGTTGAAATGAGTACAACCCAGTCTTAACCTGTCTTCTAGGCGAAACTTGACCCAAGATTTTTTTCCTTCACACAACAAAACTTAGGATGAAACTCTAGGCAAACAGAGTTGTCCTTAGTGAATTATGAGATGTTGAGGAGGTTTTTAGTGATTTGAGAAACATGCAGAATATTTTTAAGCACAAACTTCTTTTTATGCAGATTGAGTTCATACCCACACTTGCTATTTGTAAGCCATCTCCACTGCCCATTATCAGTTGTTGATTGCCTTCAAACTCTTGCTTCACAACCAGATTTGCTGGATCACTTGTGACATGGTGAAATGCCCTAGAATTAGTGAACAAAGTTGTATCAAATGATGTGTTAGAACTTGCTGCATACATTGTTGTTATCTGAGGAACATTTGATGGATAAGGTTGAGTTTCAATTTGAGGATGTAGCATTATAAAGTAATCTGGTGGTTGAGAGGTATGTGAGATCTGTGGATAAGTGGATAAGTGGTTGGTTGAGGTAGTGATAGTGGTATTTGAGATCGTGTAGAAGGAAAATTGATTGGTGATTGCAAAGATGAGATTGATAATGATGTGATGTTTGTCATGCTCATGTTGGCTTCATAAGTTAGGTATTGGTTGTAAGCATATGATGAATAATTGCTTGCTACATTATACATTCTAGATGGATTATATTGAGAAAATTGACTATACTGTGTGAAAGTTTTTAGATACGGATCAAATATACCTAGAGAGGGTGAATAGGTTATTTTCAATTTTAATAGATATTAATTATATAACCTAATCACAATGGCCAGACATGCAATTGCGTATGAAAATAAAATGCAGAATTAAAGAATAACACACGAGATTTTTAGGTGGAAACAACTTAGATCACTCCAATGACCTAAGAGGAAAACCATCGGTCCACCAAACTATCTACTATGAAAATCAATGCTCAACTACAACCACAGGTCCTAGACTACCCTTCACAGATAGATCCCCCTCATGTAATTTTCTTACGAGTCGTCGCTCCTTTCATAGCCTCCACAAGCTAGGTGTCTGGATCCGGACCAACGTTCCGATCTACTTGAGTCCCACAAGATGAATCGAACCCGTCAACTTCGATAATTTCGAATCACACAAAATACCAAACACGTCACCTCAGTACTTGAAACGTTAGCACAAATAACACAAGTGCAAAGTGTGTCCTAGAGCAGATTCAACAATGAAAAATCTTAACTAGCAGATTCAATAGCATACAATGTAAAGAATAAATCAGCTATCAAACTCTAGAACGATCATGCAAATCTAAATATCATGAAAAGCAATTGGCACATGAATTATTCAAACATAACCACACAATATGTTTGAACAATTAAAACAAGAAAGTGCCTAAGATTAATAGATGAAGAGAATAAGATTTTTCTTTAAAAACTCAATCAGTTGTAGAAAATATTATTTTAGTGTAGTCAATATTTTGCACAAACAAGTGTTGCTTATATAAAGTCCAATTTGACTTGAAAGATGATTAATAATAGAGTACAACTCTACTAATATCAGGATTTAGCTTTCACAACAATTCTACTCATGTTAAGATTTTACTTTCACAACAATTCTACTCAAACAAGGACTCTACTTTCACCACAATTCTATTCACAACAATTCTACTCATATAAGGATTCTACTTTCATAATAATTCTATTCATACTAGGATTTTTCTTTCATAACAATTCTACTCATACTAGGATTTTGCTTTCACAAGAATTCTACTCATACAAGGATTCTACTTTTACAACAATTTTACTCATATAAAGAATTTGCATTCAACATTAAATGAGTCAAATTGGTAAAAGTAACATATGGGCCGAATTAAAAACAGAGTTGTAATAGAACTGAAAAACAGGCTCGATCGATCTAGCCAAAGCTCGATCTATCTAGCCAATGCTCGATCGATCGATCGATCCAAACCTCGATCGATCTAACTATGCAATTTTAAACCCGAGAGCAGCTAGATTGAAGTTGGTCTACACTAGATCGATCGAACTGTCCTCTCGATCGATCGACCAACATGTGTACAGTTTCTTTTCGTTACGATTCATACTAAGTGTAGTGCTCAATTGTGTGAGGGTGTATGCATAAGAGAATATTTTACCTGTCATATAGGCATTGCAAGCTTGGTGACTCCATCATCGTATATCATCTGATTAAATGGTGAACGCTTATGCTAGATTACAATCAAACATTTTGTCCACAAAAATTGTCAATACTCATAAACCTTACACTGTGACTGAGACAAGAAATTGTTGAACTGTGGTTGAGAGGAAAAATTCATTGATGGTGACATGAATGTTTGTCCTATGTGTGCATCAGTAACAACAACATAGGATTGATTAAATCTGAACCAACAAGAACTAGCAAAATGCCAAGTTTTTCACAAATTTGACATTGTGGTTTTGTGTCATTATTATTAAACTCTTGCCCTCTGGGTCTGCCTATGAAATTTTCATAAAATTGAGGAAATGATTGATATAAGGAACAGGTGATGACATGGATGGCAATTGAGTGTAAGAATTTACAGGTTGATAATTGCTAAAGGTGTTCATAAGTTGTGAGGTCGGAATTGTTAATGATTGAGGATTAGGATAACTTGTTGAGTTAATCAAAGGCTGGTCATTGCCTCTAAGATTAGATTGTGAAAGATTAACACTGGAATTTTCAAGATTTACCTTTAAGTGTGCAACATTTACTGAAGGCAATAAAGTAGTTCCAGCATTTCTTCATTTCAATCTCCCTTCTTGAGCCATAAGTTTATGAGTTAGTTCTTGAATTATAATTTCACATCCCTGAAATGATGCCACCACTGGATCATAGTCTCCATTGAGTCCATTGCAAAGTGCAAGAACTTGATCTTCTTCACTGATTGGGCTTCCAGCTAAAGCAAGGTTTGCAGCCAATGCTTGTACTTTCTAAACAAAATCACTAATTGACATTTCTCCTTTCTTGATTAAATTAAATTCAGTCTTGAACTGCATAACCTTGGCTCGAGATTGAGATACAAAGAAATTCTTCAAGACATTCCAGATCTGGTAGCTAGTCTCACACCCCCCAACTTTCTTGACATATTCTTGTATCATATAACTAATCATCCATGAGGCAATCATCTGATCCTACCTTAACCAATATCAATAACATTCATTTGTTATGCCATTAGTATTCAATCTCCTTAAACATTGAATTGTACTAGTAATGAATCCTTCTAGCTCAAACCTCCTTAGAATTTTGTATGTTTGCTGCCTCCATTCACTGTAACTATCTTTATTAAGCTTGATTGTTGAAATTTGATTATAAAAAGTAATTATCTCCTTTTTCTATCTATGTTGTTCGGTAAATTTCTTGTTGTTTCTTTTGTTTGATCTAAATTGATTTCTGCCCTTTTTGCTTTCTTGTTGCTAGCTCTAATACCATCAAAATGCAAGAACAAATTGAACTACTTCACAATGAAACAAACTAATGACCTGATTAATACTTGAATTGTATTGTGATTTCTCTTTTGCACACCTCTCAATTACATTCATAATCTATTTACACTCATTGTACTTATATATAAGTGCACATGCATGAAAACATATTTGTAACTAAATTTAAAAATTTCAAGATTACACTTCAAGAAAAAATCTTTTTTTAACTAATTGTTTGTTACAAGTACATGCAATGCTAACAAGAAATTACATTCATTAATGTCAGCTAAGCAATTGTATGTTAATCAGATCTTTACACACATCCAGCAGATTACTAAAAGTTCCTCAAATCCTCGAACTTCCTTCATTGCATCATTAACCACATAATCAAACACTTCCACTTCCACAGCTGCATCAATAGTATAGATAAGAGAGAATTTTTTCAAACGATAATTACATTATTACTCTGAGTTAATTTATTGAAATTTTAGTTTTTTTATTTTTCAATAAACATTTGAGTGGAATTACTTATGATACTATCCTCTTAAGATTACAGTTATATGTACAATATTCTTGCACAATTATACTTGAATTCATCTATCGTTATATCGTTCACGTCCATTTAGTAAAGTTGATTCAAAGATCTAAGATTCAAATCCTCGAAATGAACTATTACATAGTAAAAAAGGAAGGGATGCTAATAGTTTGCTTACTTGGGTGGAAACGCTGCTTCATGAATACCAAGATGTACATAGGAAGTGTTAAGAATGGGGTTGTGTGGAGACCTCCTCATCGAGATCACATGGTCAACTTAAGGTTAATACTGATGCAGTGCTTAATTACTCTTTGATGGGTCTTGGTGTGGTTATAAGAGATGAGATGGGGCTAGTTATTTTGTCTGTTACAAATTTGTGACTAGATTTTTCTCTCATTTGAGAATAAGATGCCCTTCTTCTTGTTTAGGAGGTTATCCAATTAAATTATGACCATAGGAATTTAATGTTTTTTGATAATTAATAAAATGAGGTTTATTATATAAAAATAAATCCTAACTCCAACATTGCACGTTTAAAATAGGATAAAGGTTTTTACAAGTTTCGTAATTCTTTAAAATATATACTTTAGTTCTTTATTTTTTAAGATATACCTATAAGATTTTATAATTTTTTAAAATGTACACTTTAGTCCTGTATCATTTAAGGTATACCCCTAGGATCTTATAATTCTTTAAAAGTTTTAATTTAAGATCAAATATTTTTTTTAAGGGTAAATTCAAAACTTTGAAAAATATAATATAAAAAGTAATTTTTTTTAAATGAATATTTAAAATTTGATTTTTAAAATAATAAAAGTAAATAAAAAAAACTTAAATTTGAAATTAACTAAAAAATGGAAAATATTAAAGAATTAAAATTTGAAAAAATGTAAAATGTAAAAACTTAACAGATTTTAAAAGCAAAAAAAAAATGATATATTTTTTTTTCAATTTTTTTTATTTCAAATAAAAAAATAAATATGCATTTTTAAAAAAATTTAATTTTTTATTAATTTCAAATTTTTGAATTTTTTTTTTTTTTTTTACTTTTTCTATTTTATTTTTCAAATTTTTGAATTTACTTTAAAAAAATGAATAAAAAAAAAGTAATTATTCCAACTTAAAAGATAAATTACTAAATCTATATATTTTAAAAAATTACAGGACCTTAAAAATATACTTTTAAAAATACATAACAAAATTATATATTTTAAAAATTACATGACTTATATAGATATTAACCCTTTTAAAATAAGTGTTTATGGTTTGAATTAAAAAAAATTATCTACATGGGTTTTGCTATCTCATGCTATATTATCATAAAACTAAACACGATGATATATTGGTATGGACGATAATAATACAAATTTTTTTATAAAAAAATCTTTATTGCATTAGTTTACAATATTAAAATAATATAATATCATATTGATGAGTTTTCCCCCTAAGCTTTATATTGTTAGCAAAATCATCATCATGTCTTCTTAATTTGAAATGGGGTGACTTTAATAACAATAACAATAATAATAATAATAAAGGCCACACAATTAAATAAAGTGAATTTGTTGTTGAAATCTAATTAAGTATTGCAATTAAATATATTTGATTTATTTTCGAGTGGCATATGGTTACCATTAGCTCTCAAATTTTCTTTATATTTATTTATTACATAACATGATTAAAATTTTACATTTATTTATTTAATATATGATATATTATATTTTTTCTGTATCTTTTGCTCCAAATTATAAGTTATTCACATCGTTTTCATTACAGTTAAAATTTATCTTTCTTTCTTCATCTTCTTTTTTTATGCTCCTTAATGCAAATTCTGTGTAGAGTTTGATGTATCAAGTAAGTTTTAGTTGATGGTTAGTGTATTCATACTAAATTAAGTAGTTAATTTTTTCACGTAATATATGTTCCTTGCAGTATCACATTGGTAAATTAGAGTGGTTGCGATAATATATTGATGAAATTTAAAAAAAAAAATGGTATCAAATTGGTTAAATTAATTTTTGAGACTAAAATCATTGACTCGCGACAACTAAGTACCACATTAATCATTTAGCTCAAATTATATGACAATTTTATTCTTATTTTAAAATGACTATTTTTTTATCAAAAAAATAACTCAGTAAGTACTGCATATAATTGACAACGTTATGTTTCCATTGAGTTGCTCTTCCTTGTTTGGTACTCTAATTACGAATTGAAATCGTATAGTTTGAATTAGTATGACATCATGTCATGTATTGATATTAATCTTATTATGTTCACATATTAGTAAATAATTAAAAAAAAATTATTTATATTACTTGTTTGTAATAATAAAAAGTAATATAATAAAAAAAAAAAATGGCATTAGTCATGAGTAATTAGTTGGATACAAAAGAAATTATGGTATATTATAACTAAAATACAATTAGATTTTTTTGTTTACTGTGAGAATTACGATATCAATTGATTTAGCCAGTTATTAGGACGAAGAAGAATGCAGAGCGAACAAAGAATGTTTAAGAATATTCTCTCATATATTATATTGCATAACCAATAATTAGTATTGACTTTTTAACTATGACACTGATGCATAAAAAAATTGGACTTTGCATTCTGTTGTACTTTTGGTTTATGTTTAAATAAAATCTTTTATTTTTATTATAAAAAAAGAAGAAGTTTAAAGCTAGGTAAATAAGTATAATGGTTGTTTTATAAAGAAACTCTTACCATTATGCTGAATGTTTAATTTTACAAGAATTAAAATTCAGAGATGAATGAAATCTTATTCAAGAGTTTATCAACAGTTAATTACAAACTCTACAAGTATTGTTTATATATAGCAGGTTTTCATATTAACAACCTACTAACAATTATTCTTCATATACTAACTATACACGTGTAAAGCTAACTAACTATATACATCATATACTCTAGTAGCCACCGGTTAAACTCATGGTTTGGGCAAAACCATAAGTTTGATTTTGAGAGTATGAAACTGAGGAGAAGGAAGGGGTTTAGTATGTCAGTCAATTGATCAGAAGAAGGCAAAAAGCTGATGATTAATCACTTGATCACGCACAAATGTTAATCAAGTTCAACATGTTTAGTACGCGAATGAAGAACAGGATTCTTTGCAAGACTAATAGCACTCAAATTGTCACAAAACAACGTTGGAGGGGCTGCAATAGGAAGATGCAACTCAAAAAACAAGGAACGAAAAAAGGAGTTCTGCAGTGGCACCAACCATGGCATGATATTCGGACTCAATACTCGACCTAAAGACAACTCTCTACTTAGAAGTGTGCTAAGAGATTAAATTGTGACCCAAAAACACACAAAAAGCTCCAATAGGCCATCGATCATCAATACTAGAAGCCTAATCTTCATCACAATAAGCAGTAAGGTGCAAGGAAGAAGAAGGAAGGAAAGACAATCCATGGTGAATCGTGCCTTTGAGATAACGAAGAAGCAGTTTAACAGCCACCTAATGCACATCTGTGGGACATGCCATAAACTGACACAGTTTATTGACACTAAAAGAGATATTAGGCCTCGTCAATGTACAATACTAAAGACCCCCTACAATACTTCGATACATACTTACATCTTCGAGAGAAGTGCCATCCAATTTACACAAACCTCTACCAGTAGTCATTAGTGTGTCACAACCGTTAACTGACAACAAATCACACCTATGAAGTAATGCATTTATGTACTTTTACTGATTAAGCCACAAAACATCCTTTTGAATAACAACTTCCAACCCAAGAAAGTAATTAAGAATATCAATATCCTTTAGAACAAAACGAGAATGAAGGGAAGCAATAAGGGAATCAACACGAGTAGAAGAGTTCCCTGTGATGATAATATCATCCACATATATCAACACCACAATATACACCTCAAGACGGTCCAAAATGAAAAGAGAAGTGTCTGATTTAGATGCAGCAAAGCTCAAATCTATCAAAGCACTACTTAACTTGGAAAACCAAGCCCTTAAAGCTTGCTTTAAGCCATAAAGAGCTTTCCTCAACTTGCACACCAAGCCCTGACCTTGCTCAAAATTAGGGGATTGGACCATAAACACATCTTCAAACAAGTCACCATTTAAGAAGGCACTTTGACATCCACTTGTCACAGCAACCATCCTTTGGACACAACAAGTGTCAAAACAACTCGAATGATAGTGGGTTTTACAACAGGTGAGAAGGTTTCAAAAAAATCGACCTCTTCCACTTGTAAAAAACCTTTAACTACAAGCCTAGCGTTATATTTATCCAAAGTCCTATCAAACTTTAACTTCACTTTGAATACCCACTTACACCCAATTGCAAACTTACCTTGAGGTAAAGAAACAAGTTCCCAAGTCCCATTAGAAAGCAATGCATCAAGCTCAAGTTGCATAGCCTTATGCCACTTTGGTATCTTAAGTGCTTGTTTATATGATCTTGGTTCAAGAAGAACATCCACCTCATGAATTGTGAAAGCAAATACCTTAGGTTTCACCATACCAACCTTGCTTCGTGTGACCATGGTATGAGAGTTCAATGGTGAAGATGAGACAACAAAAGCATTTGTAGAGGGTTTAGAAGATAAATCCACTACTAACTGCAGTGAGTTAGAAGGCATAGGAGGAATGGAGGGCAACATTTGCTTAGTGAGAGCTGAAGAAGACATATCACATAATGGAACATCACTAGCTAAGGAATTAGTGATCATCAGTTAAAGAAAAAATAGAAGTAGAAGGCAAACTAGTTGCCGAGGGACTAGTACCAGCACCAGCAGATAAAGGCGAGCTAGCACTAGGTGACAAGGACATGTCATGACCTGTTGTAGAAACAGGCAAGGCTATGTTAGAACCTATTGACGCAGTAGGTAAAGTAGCCGTTGAAGAAGCAGGAAGCACTACACAGTCTGAGCAAAAAGGCATACTAGGCAAACAGAGCCATGTGGGAACATGGAGAATTGAGCCATGTCATATCTCACTAGAAGACAAAACTTGCACAGAAGCAGGATTCTGAAAAGGATAGCAAACCTCATTAAAAATAACATGTCTACTTACATAAAACTTATCAGCCTTCCAGTCAAAACATATGTACCCTTTCTACTTGGCACCATAGCCCAAGAAAACACATTCAACAGACGAGCAACCAACTTGTCATGATTATAAGGTCTCACACATGGAAAGCATTGACTCCCAAGCTTCTAAATGCAGATATGCCACAAGGCTTCTGGTAGAGCAACTCATAAGGAGACTTACCATTAAGCACTTTAGATAAAGTATGATTGAGTAAAAAAACAGAAGTTTTAAAAGCATATACCAAAGCGTATGGGAACATAAGAATGAAACAAAAGAGCCAAGCCTCGTTCCACAATTTCCTATGACAAGATTCCAAAACACCATTCTGTTCAAAGGTGTGTGGACATATGCATCGATGCACCACCCCATCCTTCTCTAACATAGCCACCAAGGGCTTAAATTCTGTTCCACCATATGTTTGAACCATTTTAATGGACAAAGAAAATTTCTTTTCTACCATTGCCTTAAAATACATAAAGGTAGAGGCAGTTTTGTATTTAATAACTAATGGAAAGAACCAGATAAATCTATTGAAATCATCCACAATTGACAACGAGTATTTCTCATTAGCATAGGACAACTGAGGAGAAGTCCACAAATCTAAATACACTAAAGCAAAGGAGAAGCAACTTTATCATGTGAAGACAAAAAAGGCAATTTATGAGCCTTGGCCAGGATTCACAAAAAACAAGAGACTTATGTACAGATGAAAGATGCCATTACATCTAAATGCTCGAAGAGTAGTACTAAAGGATGGGTGACTAAGCTTTTTATGCCAAAGATGATAAGCTTGCACGGCTACATCACTAGAAGTAGAACAAGCTATAGACACTTTATGTTTGCCAGACCAAGAGACATTATGAACAGCAGAACCAGTAAATGAATCATGAGAGTCTTGAACTGCACCAGTCATCTTATAAAGACCACCAATACTCGAACCTTGAAGTAGAACCTGCTTGGACTTGTGATCCTTGACAAAGAAGGAATCAGAATGAAATTCAACAAAAACACCATGGTTAGTACACAACTTTTGAACAGAAAGAAGATTAGTAACTGTAAGAGGAGTGTGCAACAAATTATTGACAGAAATCATACAACTATCATTAGCATTCAAGAATCCAGACCAACACTTGAAATAGGTAAAGAATTATCATTCTCAACCACTATACCTTTTGAGCCATGATAAGAAGAAGCATTAGGCACATGATCCCCATTTGGAGTCAAGTGATGGCTTGCTCCTGAATCTAGTAGCCAAGTACTAGTAGACGAATCAAAGGAACTACCCAAAGCAACAACACTCATAATAGCTGGTGCAGAAACATTTTTTCCCAAGAAAGCATCTCGTAATAAAAAGCAAGATGCAACTGTATGGCCAGGTTTCTCACATATTTGACACGTAGGCTTCTCAAAAATTGGTTTCTTGAAATTCTTTGATGAAGAAATTCCACTCAATAATGGGATGTTATAACCTTCCTTCAAGAATTAACGAAAATTCCATGATGATGATTTAGACTGCCCATATGACTTGGTACGAGATCCTTTATGAGACCCCTTAGAAAAATTAGCAAGATTGGATTGGTAAACTGAATCTTGAGTGGAGCCCTCTGAAGCTAGTAACATTCTCTCAACATTCTCCAATTGTTTATGTAAAATCCCAACAGAAGGTTTCACTTGAGTCATGTTAAACGTAGTTACAAAAGTCAAATACCTTAAGCCTAAACCATTCAAAATATAAAACCCATGCAATTCTTTGACAATGTTTGCAATTTACCACGCAATTCCATTACTCTCTATTGAGTAGTGTGACTATAACGATCTTTAAGCACGATCCACTAATTGCATGCAATCAAGTGACCCACAAGAACTGCGTTCATTGCATTGGAGACTGAGCTATACACCTAGCTCTTAACTAACAAGTAATATTGAACCCATGTATTAAACAAAGGATTAGAAATTAAACATTTAGAATCAACAAAGGGAGAGGGCTTCGACAACACACCATTAACAAATCCTTCCAGTTGATATGCCCTCAAGAAACATAACAATTGCTCATGCCATATGACATAATTGTTATCATCCAATTTAACAGACAAAGAGACACTATTCGATGGAGAAGAAGAACGAAGAGCAAGATTATCAAGAATTGTATTACCATAAAAGAAATTGGCCATTCTCGACTGATCTTTTACATCTTCTTCTCTGATCGATAAATCTCTAACCTCTCCGATAGATTGCTCACCACTAGCATGATTATTTTGTGTTGAATTCATCACTGGTGAGGGAGTAAGAACATATCTATATGTTGTCTTGGAGCCTATTGCTTGCTACAGCCTTAAGGAAATCTTTAACACCACTTTGATACCATATAAGAACTGAAACTTAGTTATGAATGAAATCTTATTCAAGAGTTTATCAACAGTTAGCTACAAACTCTACAAGTATTGTTTTCATACTAACATGCTAACATCTATTCTTCATATACTAATTATACACATGTAAAGCTAACTAACTATATACATCATATACTCTAGTAAATTTATTAATTTAATTTGGTTGGATTAAGTAATAAATGCAAATAATATATTCATGAATAAGTTGATCATCTATTAAAGTTTGAAGAGCTAGCAAAACTACTCATTGTCCTTGATTTATAATTTCCTCAAATGTTCTTTGTGCTATTATTACATTAGTTTATTCTTCAAAGGATGATTAAACCAATTAATTCACATATTAATAAACACATAATTGTATAAATTAAACTTTTAACCAATTGAATAAATCGAATAATATATTCTTAGCAACAAAAAAAATAAAAAAAAAATCAAAGAATATAGGAAAATAGGCTAAGATGACACCATATTATTATTTTTATTCCCTATTGGACACCCCTCTTGCATTTTTTGTGATATTCCAACAATACCCACACCAATCATCGACCTCAATTGCCACCTACACGACCCATACTAGTCATCGACCACCAATCGCCTCCCATGCCACCGACGCCATCCATCAACCACCATCACATCCCACGCCACCCATACCAGTCATCAACCACCATCTCATCCTACACGACCTTCTCACCATCTTCAAAACAGACTATCGTCAAACTGCTGAACACCATCACCTCCTACGCTACACCAAAACACATCACCAAGCAATCCACAACCCATTTAATAACTGAGCCTATTTTGCTACCACAAACCACCTGAATCCCAAGATCCATCACCTTCGCAACTCTCAAGGCTTAGACCTGTCGATTTTGCTGCCAACTTCTCCATAGTTTGTTCGTCGTCATCCAAAAAGCCACTAGAATAACCTGTCTCCAAATTTCCTCTCGACACCACTGTCGCTGCCATTTGCTGTTGAATGAAACGAGAGGTAATATATTTTTTTCATCGAAGTACCCAGAGCTCATCGACTCTAAAGATGAGGTTCGATCCATTAATAACTAATATTTTGGGTATTGTGGGTAATTAATGGATGTTGGTGATAATATTAATATCATGCACCTATTGAGTTAATGAGAAATGGGTTTTATGTTTTTGTTGACGGTTTGGACATATGTCTAACTTAGATCCGGCGAGTGAGATTAAAATTTGATCAGTTGGACAACTGTTCAATTTAGTAGGATACGTGTCTAACTCAACTTTGACGAGTGGGATCGTTGGTCGACCAAACTCAGCTCCGGAGAGTGGGATCGTCGGTCGATCAAAATTTGGTCAATTGAACAGTCGTCCAATTCTAAATAATCTAGTTGGATATGTATCTAACTCAGCTCCGGTGAGGGGATCGTCGATCGGTCAAAATCTGATCAGTTAGACAACTATCCAATTTTAAGTAGTCTAGTTGGACATGCATCAAATCAAAATTTATTACAATTAATCAATAAAATTAAGGACATTTTTGTCACAATATGTAAAAAAATTATGTGAAGGTAGTCATATCTAAATTTTAATAAATATGGGTCATGAAAGAATATATTGTCCGATTTCACAAGTAAGCACATAATTATATAAAAATAATATTTTTTTTAATGAATCAATACTTAATTATAAAAATTTAATATTACGATTAATGCAACGACAATTATTATAATGATCATAAATAAATAAATATTTTAACTATAACTTCAATTTATATTTTAAATTTAAACCTATTAAATTTAATATAACAAATAAATATACTTAAAATTTTATAAGTACTTAGGCCATTAAATATTTAATTTATTAAAATTTATATATTAGGCAGAAGCTGAACATTTGATGGAGATTCCCTGCCTCGGCTCCCAAAATATTTAAATGGCATCTCCATTGGCCTGCATCAATTTCGAACAGTTTTGAAAAACATTCAACTTGTATTAGTTTTCTCATGGTTTAATCTTTATTTTTTTAATATTATTTAAAATTTACTTAATTAAAAAATTAATATAATACTTACACTAAATAAATATTAGTAGACATCTAAATAAATATTAGTAGACATTATTTTTCATGTTTTAATTATTCAGAAAATGTTATTAAATTAATTATATATGCAAAAACTAATATAATTATTTAAAATATTGTGTTTAATCACGATTTCAATTATACATGATAAAATGTGCATCTTGTTCGGAATTCCGGGGCAACATAAACTCAAGTGCCTTAATTTTTTATTTTTTTAATACTATAAAAATATTTCCATTAATAATAAGGAGAGGTTTCAATATAGATACAAATTTAAAATCATAGTAAAATATCATAAATATTTAAAAATGAAACATATTTTATAGCTTTGGATGTATGTATAGATCTAATTGAGTAGCAATGATCTAGTTTTTAAATTATTGAGCACTCATTCAACCATTTTATTAGTACCACATCAATGCACTTATGCATCAAGAAAGAATCATGCAAATATCTCCTTAAATTGAGTAATAAAATTGCAATCTTCATGAGAGAAATTTTTTTCATTTATCTTCACTCGCGCATATTAATTAGAACTTGTAAGATATATGAATTGCCAATGCTAACAAATTAAGGAGAGCATAAAGAGGACTATGGAGGAAAGAATATTGCTATTTAATACGATTAGGTAGAGTCACGATCATGCTTAATAGTTGTATTTAAAAAAAATTAATAACTAAAAAATAGAAAATTTTAAAAGGCAACCAATAAACTAGCATCAAATCAAGGGTGATAGCACATCAGGATTGAGAAATCCTGATAAAAAGCATTTTCCTATTAAGTTATTAGTGGTTATTGTGATGGAGGGTTATCATATTAACAAACAAACAGAATTTGAAAAAGGAAAAAAAAAAAATCGAAACACACATTTAGACCAAAAACTGAAAAACATACAAAGAAAAAAAAATGAAAAACACAAAGACAATAATAAAAGATTTATGAATAAATTTTTTAATTCCTTGGGTGGTTAGTTTTTAAAATTTTAAAAAATAGTTGAGAGGTTATTTGTAAATTACAAAATATCATGAATGCAGTTATGAACCACAATAGTCAACGCCTACAAAAAAAAAACTTTAAAAAATTAACAATAATCATTATAGTAAGCGAAAAAAAATATTAAAAAAAAAAAAATCGAAGACTAGAGAAAACACAAACACTTGTAAATAAAATAACTTCAAAATATAAATCGAACAAAAAGTTGACAAATTTTTTACTAATTTAATATGTACACTTAATCTGTACGTAATTGAGCATTTATGAAACAATTAATTCAATTAGCATAAAAGGAAAATGTATCTAATTAAAAAAAATCCATATGTCTTATATAGATTTTGATGATTTTTTGTCGCCTTCTTCCATGTCTCATAATGTTAGTATAAAGTCTTCTATTGAACCATTAATACCTATTTAATTCTCAATTGAAAGGGCCATCGTCCACGAATCTTTTACCCTTAACTCTTTCACAAGCATTTGCCATAGGAAATAATTGGAAAATTTGATAAGGAGATTGGAGTATATTAAATAATTGCTACCAAAGATACTAATTTTTATTTAGATTATTTTAACTATTATTTTATTTAGTAACAATGTAATGTTGCATATTTTTTAACAATTACGAAGAAAAACTTCTTACTAATCTAATTACTCGTAAAAAATAATAAATTTAAGATGATCTTAAAATAAGACTAAGAATTTGAACTTATTTGATTCAATAGAATAGTTGGTTCTTACCGAAATACACGAGAGAAAATAAAGTTCTTAAATGGGTGTGTCTATTTTGGGATGAAATAATTCTTTTAGATAATTTAATAAATTTAATTTATCATACTTATATGTTTTCAACAAGTAAATTTTTTTTTTAAAATTTATATATATCAAAGAATTCATTTTATACATGAAAATATGCACACACTTTATTGTAGATTATGATAATAAAAATTAAGATTGAGATCATAGCATGAAAAATAATTGAATATTTATCAATTAAAAAATTTACTAAAAATAAAAATAATAATAGTATAACTAATATAAAGACATAAAATTAATTAAAATAAAGAGAACATCTTACATTTAAATATTCATTAATTTGGACGCAAGAAGATACACAAATTTATGATTTATCTAAGTTATACTTTACAAGAGGTGGTATAGACATGTTAAAACTTATAAATGTTCATTTCTTTGTCCTAGTTGATTAAATTAGGCTTGAAAAAATTGTCATGGTTGTGCCGTATTCATGTAATGGATTGTGTTGTGACGTGTTGATATATCTAAATTTTTTACAAGTAATTTATTTATAACCTTAAAAATAATAGGGCTTATAAGAAATTAATGACAAATTTTAATCTATTCATGTTTTGATCGTATAATAATCATCTAAGGATTGCACTCCTACACTATAAGAAAAGAGAATACAGATAAAATAAATTTTATTATTATTATATTTTTAAAATTATAGAAATAATAAAAAATATTCACCAAATTGAGTCTTCATTAAGCCGAGGCCCTAGGCCACGAGCCGGCTTTTAGGAAAATTCGAGATTTTATGAAAAATTTGGAAATTAAATGATATGCATTTTTTCAATAAAAGTATTTTTCCTTTTAACATGCTTTTTTTTAATGACCTTTCATGCAGTGCTTGCTTTACGAAATCATTTTGGACTAATTCATGGAGAACCCATGAAAGTAAAAATATAGATTGAGAACGGTAGTCCACTTGGCAGCAGTGATAAATTTTACTGCTTTTGTGTCGGTTAAGATATGAAAAAATTTATTTGAATTTTTTTTTTTTGTTGTATATTTATAATAGTAAGAAATAACAAAATTTTTAAGAATATGAAAAAATTATTGATCAATTCTTACTAAAAAAAATTTGTATTATATCGTGTTCGATTCGTATTATCAATTTGTGCCAAAAATTACCATCACATGGATATTTATTTATCAAAAGTCAAAATACATAGAATATTTTTTAAATTAGAAAATTTTATTTATTAAAAATAATATAATTAATAAATATAATCAAATTCCCATGCAGTGCTTGTTTTATGATTATTTTTTTCATTCAGGTAACAAAAACTTTCCATTTTAAAATCTATATGGATGCACATTTTGGTCAATGGATGGGTATTCTTCTCCGTATTCTATGCATTTATATTCTCATTCCCTTTAAACACTGTAGATAATTAGTTTATTTAGTTTGAGTTAATTTAAATTAATTTAATTTTTATTTTTATTTTCATTTTCATTTTAATCGAATTTAATTTAAATAAAAATGAGAAAATTTAAATTAAATATACACAAGCTAGTCCAAAATTAACATAAATTATATACGTATATTGCTAAACACAAATATTATTAAAAATTAAAATGTTCAAATTCAAATTAAATATACACAAACTAGTTCAAAATTAACATAAATTATTAATAAATTCTCTACATATATTATTAAACATAAATATTATTGAAAATTGAAATATTTAAGTAACGTAAAATATTATATAAAAATACTTTGGAGATAAAAAGTTTAATATTTTACTGTAAAAATTAATGTCTAATTAATTTAAAGATAGAAAAATTGAAATTAAAAGTGAATATATTTTTTTTGGGTTTAAAAATGTTTAAACATAAATGCTAAAAATATTAACATCAAAAAATTTAATATAATAATATAATAAAATAAATAAATTTAAAAAATAATAATAACTAAGAATTTCTAAAAATATTCATATGGTAACTAAATCTTGAACTGATTTTTCGTTCATTCATATTTTATTTTTAAGAAAAATGAAAAATTTAGAAGAATAGCGAATACAATCAAAACAATTATAAATGAGAAGTATGAAATTATTTTTAAGAAAATGAAAAATTTAGAAGAATAGCTCATACAATCAAATCAACATGAAATTAATGCAAAATTGATCCAAATTTAATTCAATTTAATTTATATTTGATTTGAGTTATTCAAACTTTTCAAATTTAATTTAATCAAAATCGATTCATGATCATCCCTACAACACACCCTTAAGATTGAATATATACCTTACCACAAAAAAAAAAAATAATAATAATAATAATATATATATATATTATGTCAACTTCATCCTGCAAGTATATCATAAATCAACTTAATTAGTTCAAACCTTGATTTAATTTAAGACAATTTTCACATATATAATTTTTTGTAAACTACTTCCTTTTAATTCAATATATAAATCATTTATCATTTTTAATATGTCCTAATTCATATTTTTAAAACTAGTAGTTACCTACACACACCAGGATCATTATATGCTAGCTATACAATTCAAATTGTTCTTTCTAGCTAATAATTCCTATTAGAGGAAAATATTTGCAGCCAAGAAGAGCAGGAGAATAGGGAAACACGGGCACAAGCTCAAAGCGTATGTTATTTATATAATTACATAACAGTCACAGACCACTAAACTATTAACATACAGACACACGAACATACATAAACAGACAACATACTTGTAAAAGGGTAAATATTCTGAAGGTAACCATAAGTCTAATTGAAGTCTTTTGAAAGTTCAAACATTAGTGAACCGCAGGTAATCCTTCTTGGAAGAAAGGTCTATGGTCTTAAAGCCCCGAGGGAACATCTCTTCGGCCTGATCATTAGACACACTTGGTGAAATGACCACAGGGTCCCCAGGTTTCCAGTTGGCTGGGGTAGCCACCTTATGCTTTGCTGCCTTTTGCAATGACTCCAACACCCTCACCACTTCATCCATGTTCCTCCCTGTGGTTGCTGGGTACAGAAAACTCAACTTCACCTACACCACCATCATGTATTAATTATCTATATTAATTTTTTTTAAAAAAATAGATTATTTAATTAAACAAAACAATTAATTAATTTGAAGAGAAAAAAAAGGTTTTGAAATAAAGTAATGGATACCATTTTATCAGGACCAACAATATGAAGGGCTCGAGATGGAAGAGAGTTTCCTGAAGAGTCCTTCTCGTCAGGGTCAATCATGTTCAGTTGCTTGATGATTTCTCTGTTGGGATCAGCTACGATTGGGTACTTCACTTTGCAACCGGGCTAGATCAACATTAATATATGATCATCACATAAGTTCAAACCAAAATGAACCCTTTTTTTAACTACTAATTTTTATGCTCATGTTAAACACTTTGGACATGCCCATTTTTCTTATTTTATAAATAAACCAAATTGGAGTACCCACTCGATATCCATGTCTTCGGACTTAACAAAAAATGGAAGTCAATAAGTAAGATAGCTTACAACAAACACCAGTAATTTACCTACAATTTTTGACAAGCCTCCTAAAGCTTCAGTACTTAAATTGTTACTTCGAGAGGCTTAGCAATTTAACATGCACGCATGAACTTAGGTAAGTGCAATGACAAAGACCAGAAACAGAGCAACAGATGCAATTGACTATTAACAAAACAGGGACGGACGTATAAAAGTCGAAATTGTTAACATCCCAATAATTTAATTTCCTGTAACCTCAATCTCTTTTAATGTCACTCATAATAAAAAGATCAACTAGTAAATTGAACATACAGTATAGGCTTCAATGTCCTTAATCCACTCATTGTGAGACTGAACATCATCACAAGACAAACCCAGAAGCTTAACACCTCTCTTGGAAAACTCTTGAGCATAAGCAGCCATTTTGCCTAGCTCAGTTGTGCAAACAGGCGTGAAATCACCTGCAAAACCATAAAGACCAAAGTTCAAACATCTTGTATGCAAATCAAAAACCACATAATAGAAGTAGGCAAGTAATTATTAATTAAGAAAGAGTAGAGAGACCTGGATGAGAGAAAATGATGGCCCAAGAATCACCAATGAAGTCATGAAGCTTGATTCTACCATGGGTGGTTTCGACTTCAAGGTTGGGGATTGAGTCTCCAATGGTCAGACCAGGCATGTTATATGTTGTTAATTTTCTTTTTTCTGATTGTTGAATAGTTGGAAGTGTGACAGAGGCAAATAGAGTTGAGGGGATATAAAAAGAGGTGGTGGGGTGTTGCATGAACAGAACGTGGCAAGAGATGAGTGTTGGGAGTTTAGAAGTTGGCTTCAAGTCATTGTAACTGCTATTTCTCTATCCGCGTGTTCCACATTCACTGCCAGTCTACCAGCTATACCATGCATTCTAGAGGTATAAAGTGACATGAGCTCATCGAGCTATAAGACGTAACATCATGTTAGCATAATTAAATCACTTTTCTTTTTAAAATAAATAAATTAAGTAAAGCAATTTATATACTCATTCACATTCATTTTGTTGAAAATAATTTTCAAATGAACGAGTTTTATATTGAAAAAGTGAGAGATATAAAAATATTTTATAAGAATTTGAGAAGATGTGAAACTAAAATAATAACATATAGTGGGAGTATGACCTTCTAAATGTACCAATTTATTTTGAATCTTTGGATCAATAAAGGAACACGTTGGTTAATCATAACTATTCAAGAATCATGACTCAAGTTAACCGAGCGTTGAGTCACGTTGACCAAACTTTGACCTGTTAAAAGAGGTTAAATTTGAGCCATATAATGAATGAGATACAATCTAAACCCTTGATTATGTGTACAATGGACATATTTGCAATTTTTGGCTTCTAAATTTTTTCAATATAGCATGGTTGACAATAAAAAGGTAGTAAAGCAATTTCATGAAATATGTCATATTTATAGTTAATTTCAACAACATGATATGAAAATGTATGAAACAATTATTACATATTCTATTATTGATTAAATTTTCCCTTCGTGGAAATACTACAAAAGAGTCTTAATCATAAGAAAGAAAATATGTTCTAAGAAGAATTAGGTCGTCATCTCCGTATTAAGGAGGAAATGAAAATAACTAATCTGGATGACCAATTCTCTTATACTGGATGAGGGAAATGGAAATAGTTGCAAAAGAGAAAAGGATGAAACTCTCTCTAGTGACAATAACAAGAAAAGAAAGCTTAACTCAAAGGACAAAAGAAAGGCCTATGCTTTAATTATGGTAAGTCGGGATATTTCAAGAGAGATTGTCGTCTCTTAAATAAAGGAAAGAATAATGGCAAATCAAGTGCTAACTTTGTAGCCATGGTTAGTGAAGTATTTCTTACTGAAGATAACAATGAATGGTGGATTGATTCTGGTGCAATTAGGCACGTATACAAAGATAAAAGCATATTTTTCACCTATGAAGTCCTTGATGATGGTTATGTTATTTACATGTGAAACTCTTCCACTTCTATTATTAAAGGTAAAAAAATGTTTAAATTGAGTTTACTTCTGGAAAAACTCTGACTTTGACTCTAACTGATGTATATCATGTACCATAAGTTAGAAATAATCTTATTTTTAGAAGACTACTTTATAAGCATGGTTTCAAATTTGTATTTAAGTCTGATAAATTTGTACTTTCTAAAGGGAGAATGTTTGTAAGAAAGGGCTACTTGTATAAGGGTATGTTTAAACTTAATATTATTAATAAAATAAATATTTGTTCTGCTTATATTATTGATTCATTATCTTTATGGCATTATCGTTTAGGACATGTAAATAATAGACATATAAATTATAGGCTAATTTAGATTTAATTCCTAAGTGTGAGCATAATATGCATGAAAAATGTAAAATTTGTGCCCTAACAAAAATCACAAAAACATATTTTCTTAAAGTAAAAAGAACATCATTTTTATTACAATTAGTACATAGTAATATTTGTGACATACATAGTATTCATTCTAGAGGTGGTAAACATTACTTTATTATATTTATTGATAATTACTCTAAGTATTGCTATATATATTTGATATGTACAAAAGATGAGGTATTGGATGAATTTAAAGCCTATAAGGTAGAAGTAGAGACTTTGTGTGACACTAAAATAAAGTGTTTAAGAAGTGATTGAGGGGGTGAATATCATTTCCCTGACTATTTTGAAAATGTTGACATTATACATGAATTTTCTACACATTATAATTCCCAACAAAATAGGGTGGCAAAAAGAAAAAATAGAACTCTTACAAAATTAGTGAATGCTATGCTATGCAATTCTAGCTTTGGTAAGGATTTTTGGAGAGAAACATTGTCAACAACTTGTCACATTTTAAATAGAGTGAAAAACTTAAAGACAACCCCATATGAGTTATGGAAGAAAAGGAAGCCTAATTTACACTATCTTAAGGTTTGGAGATATTGTGCTATAATGAGACTACCTGAACGTAAGATAAAGAAATTAGGAGAAAAAGGAATTTAGTGTATCTTCTTAGGCTATACTGAATATAGCAAAGCCTATAGGTTTCTAATAGTGGAACCTAATAACTCCATTGAGATTAATACAGTGATTGAATTAAGAGATGTCATATTTTATGAAAATAGATTATCTATTATACCAAAAATTGTTTTAAATCTTGAACCACCTCAACAAGTGATAGAGAACTCACAAAATGGAGATAAAGATTTATCTCAAGAGAAATATGATAGATATCTCAAAAGATAAGTGTTATTCAAGGTTCTCTTGAGTATAAGAGAAGTAAAAGATTAGAAATGAAAAATCCTTTAGGCCTAACTTTTGTAGTATATTTAGTTGAAGGGACTAGAAACTCACATCTGAAACAAACTTATGTTTCACAAGAGATAATTGAGTCAGATCCTCTCACATATGAGGATACTATGAAGTCTCAAGATTCTACATTTTGGAAAGAGGCCATAAATGATTAAATGGATTCCATTATGGGGAATAAGACTTGAAAATTGACAGCCTACCATCAGGTTCTAAACCTATTGGCTGTAAATGAATATTCACAAAGAAAAAGAAGATTGATGGATCAATTCATAGATTCAAGGCAAGATTAGTAGCAAAAAGCTATAACCAAAAGGAAAGTCTTGATTATTTTGATACTTATGCACCAGTTGCTAGGACTGCTACTATTAGAATATTAGTTGCATTGGTAGCCATTAGTAACCTTGAGATTCATCAAATGGATGTAAAAAAAACTTTTCTTAATGTAGAGCTTGATGAATAAATTTACATGGTGCAGCCTAAAGGGTTTGTTGTGCAAGGACAATAGCAAAAAGTATGCAAACTCATCAAGTCTCTATATGGTCTCAAACAGGCACCTAAATAATGGCATGAGAAATTTGACAAAATAATTGTCTCTAATGGATTCAAAATTCATGAATCTTATAAATGTGTTTATAACAAATTTTATGGAAACAAAGGTGTGATTATATGTCTTTATGTAGTGACATGCTACTTTTTGGAACTAACTTAGAAAGCATTAAAGTTACAAAAGTCATTTTTGTCATTTAATTTTGATATAAAAGACATAGAGCTTGCAGATGTGATTTTGGGAATTAAGATAATAAGAAATGAAAATAGTCTTACATTAACTCAATCTCACTACATTGAGAAAATATTGAATAAATTTAATTATTTTGATTGCAAGCCAGTTAGTACACCTTTTAATTATAACATAAGGCTATTTCCTAATACTAGTAGAGTAATTTCACAATTAGAATATGCTTAAATCATTGGCTGTCTTATGTATGCTATGACATCAATTAGACCAGATATAGCCTTTGCTATTGGAAGATTGAGTAGGTATACTAATAATCCTAATCAAATTGCACTTGCAAGCAGTATATAGAATAATAAAATATTTAAAATGTACTATGAATTATGGTATACATTATACAGGTGATTGAGATGATAATACATCCACAAGTGGATGGATATTTACACTTGGGGGAGGAGCTACAACTTGGGGATTCCAAAAGACAACTTGTATAATAGACTCTACCATTGCAGCTGAATTTATAACATTAGCTTCTTGTAGTATAGAAGCATAATGGCTGAGGAATCTACTATTAGAGATTCCTATATGGCTCAAACTTATACCACATATGTCTATTCATTGTGATAATGAGGCAACTCTTTCAAAAGCCTATAGCCACATATACAATAGTAAGTCTAGGTACATTGGCTTTAGACATAATTATGTGAGACAATTGCTCATAGATGGAGTGATTACCATTGATTATGTCAAGTTATGTGAAAACTTGACAAACCCCTTAATAAAAGACCTTGCAAGGAAATTAGTTATAAAAACATCAAGTGAGATGGGATTGAAGCCAACCTTAAAATAAATCACTAACAATGGAAACTCAACCCAAGACTTGAAACATCAAGATCTTGGGTTCAATGAGCCAAAGCACATCATATGTTTGTGATTGCAAGCACAAAAAAAAAAAAAAAAAAAGGTGTCCCAAAGGTGAATGTGCTTGGTACACATAATGGAATGAAGAGAATAAGCTATTTAACTTTTAATGAACTTATAATAGAATTTTCTATGAGATACTTTAGTTACGTGGAGATGGTGCCGTCTCCTATGTAGCTTGGCTAGCTATTAGAGCACTCATGAAAAACTAGGATATAAGACACAAGGACTATCCACGTGTCAACGAGTAAAAGAACATTGGAAATGAAGAGGGATTATGTGTGAGATATGTCCGGTTAATCGAATAAGGTCGTTGGTTCAAAGGCTTGCCTACCATACAATCTTGGTTAACTTTGATTTGTTTTCACTAAGTAAAGGTTCAAGTCCAAAAGATACCTTTATTTATGCATAATTCTTCAGAGCATACTTGAGATAAAAGTTTTCAAAAATTGTTTTCAAAATTACATTTCATTTTGAAAATGGTGAGGGATTGTTGAAGAGAATTTTTAAAATGAACAACAGTCTTACATTGAAAAAGTGAAAGACTTGAAAATACTTTATAAGGATTTGAAAAGATGTGATGGTAAAACAATAACATGTGGTGGGAGTATGGCCTTTCAAATACACTCATTTGTTTTAGACCTTTGGATCAATAAATGGACATAATGGTTGATTCATGACCATTAGTTGTGATGAATAGTCATGATGGTTAATCATAATTATTCAAAAATCTTGACTCAAGTTGACTGAGGATTGACTCATGTTGACCACGTTGAACAAACTTTGACCGATCAAAAGAGGTGTAATTTGAGTCATACAATGAATAGGATGCAATCTAAACCCTTGATTGATAATAAGACATAACTCTTGACCAAAAAGAGTTATATCACTTGAGATTTGACTATTATATCAAGATCTAACGGCCAAAAATGAAGAATTGCAACCCAAGTGAATGGATGCAAATTATTCTATAAATAGTATAGAATCCCAAGGCATCAAAGTAATCCAAAAGTCCAATATAAGTTATCTTCAAAAGCAATTCTCTCTCCGTACAAAATATTTTAACATTAAAATATTCATATTTTTTAATATACAAAATAGTGTTATAATAATTGCAGTATTAAACTATCATATATATCTTGAGTGCTCTTCAAGTTGAAGGTATTCTAGGTTGTCTTTGTCAGTGCATACCACAGACAACAAAAACTTCATTGTATCTTAGAGGCATATTTGCTAAATCTTAGTGTATTACTAAATTAGTGGGATAAATAGCGTCTTAAAAAGAACGATATTATATCGTGCCTTAAAGCCTTAATTAAATTTTACAAATTTTAATTGCATGTTCTACCAAATTTTCTCAACACATTTTTAAATAATTAAACTAAAGTATTTATAATTGTGTTATAATATATTTTTATAAAATAATAATATTTTTAATTGATTTTTTTTTTTTACAATAGTATTGCATTAATTTTCTGAATTGGATTTTTTTAACTAATTAACTTGAAATAAGTTGGCCTTTCATTTTACACTATTTATCCTCGTATCTCCATAAAATTTATTTTCTTAAATCTCAATAGTAAGAGGGTAATTGAGAGTACTTAGTAATCAATTTGATCACATATTCTACCTAAAAAGTTAAGTTATTGAACCACAAAAAGGAAATAAAAACCAACTTCTTTGGCCTTAGGCTTATGTGGTAAAACGACTTTATTTTATTTTCGTCTTTGTTTATACAGTCTTCTTTGGATTAATTTTTTAGGTATCATATGACTCTTGTTTCTCTCACACTGTGATAGACTTTTAACACATTTTTTATATCTCCTTAAAAATAAACCAGACATTTTAGTTAATAAATATAAATGAAAAGGGGGATATTAAGAGATGTATTTTAATCGAGGATTTAAGGTCTTGGCAATATCACGTTTAGAGATGAAGTCGAAGTTTCTTTTCTTTCCTAAATAGCTTTAAATTTTTATTTTATTTTTTAATAAATTGTTATGTTTCTCTAATTAGTAAGAATTATTCTAAAACTAATATCTTTATCTCAAATTATTCAATAAAAAATCAAACTAATATTATTTCACAACATCAATAAAAATATAACTAATATCTTGCTAGCAATAATCGCCAGTAGTTTTGTTGGAGTTTTGGCAACTACTGCCAAAGTTGCTACTTGCTAGATGTAAGGCCTTATTCTCGGCCTAAAAAAACTATAAGGTTTTACATCACGAGCAAATTTAACACATTATATGTGTTTCATAAAAATATTCAAGGCTTCACATTTAGCAACGGGTGTCTCAACTCATTTGAAGTTATCGGATGTAAGACCTTACACATAGACTTAAAATATCTGGAGCATATGTAACACATATTTCATAAAAATATGTAGGTATTATATCCGACAATGTTTCATAGAGTTGCAAAAAATCAAAGACTCGCTTTACCGACCTTGCTTACCAGGAAGGCAAATCTTTTCCCTGCTCGGAATAAAATTATAAATACCGTACCATAACCTTTGCCTGCGAGGTTCTAATCACAAAGTCTTCCATTTTTTAAATTAGGAGGAAAAATAATTAATTCTTTATAAAACTTTGTTTGTAGATTTGATCATTAGTTTGTTTTGATTGAGCATTTGATAAAATTTATTGCTCACAGGCGGCGGCAATGATCGACACTGAAGAAAGAAAAAAAAGAATGAGCAAGGAGAGAGACAACTGGATAAGGATTTGGATATTAGGAATGTAAAAGAAAATAGGAAAATAACAAAATTAATATTCCTAAAACTTGTAATAATAAAACTAGTATTATTTGTGTTTAAACTTATATTTTTACAATTAAAAAAATAATTAATATGTCATTTTTTTTTTGAACACCTATTTTATTAGAATTGAACAACGATAATTTAGACCCGTTCAATATTGAAGGGGTGCTAGTTTTGTTACTATAAATTTTAGGGGTATTATTTTTGATAATTTCCCAAGAAAATAAACTATTATATTTAGGGGTAAAAATGTAAAACTCACGTCTCAAAATGACACGATAAAGCAATTTTTGTCCAAAATTAAGGTTGAATAAACTATTTATTCTATGTCTTTGATTCGAAGAAGTCATGAGTTCCTTCAAATAATAGTAAGGCCTCTAGTCTTCTGGCATGACGCTATCATAAGTTAAGATAAAATTGGGTGCATTTCGGTCCGATTTAAATTATAAATCTATTTATTTATATATATTTTTTAAAAAATATAAAAAAATAATGTGAGGTAAAGTTTTAAGAGAGAAACTCAAGACACTTTTTTCTCATTATTTTTTTTTTTAAATTCATAATTAATTTTGAACAGCATATTTTTATCCTAAAATAATTATTAAAGAATTGATCAAAATCACTTCTAATATTTTATTCCAAACATCTAAATAATTTTTTTAAAATTATTTTTCATCAAATCACTTTATTTTAAACCACTTATTTTGAAATCACTTTTAAAAAAAGCACATCCAAATGGGCCATTACAAATACATCATAATTATAATTAATATGATAATTTATCTTTTTCTACTATGTAAAAGTGTAAAGGGATGAGATAATTTTTTTTCCCACTTTTGTCCGATCTATTTTGATGTGAAGACAATAATATCCTTATTATTAATTGTTTTTAAGAATTTATCACACTAGGAATCACTAGAACTCTTTCTCTTGATCTTTTTCCAATCCCCTCTCCATTGAGACTATTATTACATATATATAGGTGTTTTACATTTTACAGCTGTCTTAATGAGACAAAGTCTGACATTCTGCGACATATCAATTAGATTGGACGTTTATGCAGGCTTATCCCTTCTTGAAATGACGTATGACCTGTGACGCACGTGTGGAGTCAGAGGGTGGGTGATTCACTTCGTGTGTACGATGTCTTGTGGTCGGCCAATGTAAATAACATCGTACGTACGATGTTATCCGATGCTGAGCCCCACATCAGATCGTACTTATGAAATGACGTCATACTATACTCCTTGGTAAGTGTCGGTATTAGCACGCGATCTGAAGGATTTTATCAGTGGTTCGTAATCAGCCGCACACCTTTATGGAAGTATTTTGATACACATAGTTCCACTTCGTACATACGAGGTCATGCAATTTTAGATCGTGCAGAACTTGATGACTTCGTAAATACGAGGTCGTATGATTCAGTGTGTACGAAGTCCATTTATGCTCGGGCAACGAAGACGATGTTTAGATCACTTCACCGGCACGGGGTCTTTTGTTCTGTAGGACGCTCGACTGACACTTCGTACATACGGGCTGTTTTAGTTATCCTCACACAATCACTTCTTACACATTTTCAGTTCTGATGGTCTTAGGTCATGGTGACTTCTCGTTCTTAGTTTAGTGTAGTGTCTGTTCATCAAGGATGTCTAGCTATATTCTAACATCAAGTCCCCCATTCTTGAACTTTGAGACGAAGTGAAAGAATGTACTTTACATCATCAATATTTGTAATCATAGTTTTATACCGTAATAAATATTTTATTGATTTTAAATGGTGTTTCTTCCATTTTTATTTGGGTCTTTTCATTAGTCTCTTCCACTTCTCGAGGTTGCAACGTTTCAAATTATAAGGTTTATAAAAGGGCCATGTTTTGTTGGAGCTATCTCAAACGAGTTTTTTCGAAGGAATCTCTAGCAGAGAGAATTAGGTCGTACACTTGGAGATTAACTTCGTGAGCGCGCCAGAAAAGAAAATTAGTTCGTAAATTTTGGGAAACAAGGTCGTCTTTTTTAGCAAATTAGTTCAATTTGGAAGGAGTGTCTTCAATCATTGGATTTTTACAGGTAATTTTAGTTCGATTTTAGACTTTTTTCTCTTTTAGTTTGTTTTTCTACACTTTCTTTGAATTATGACTTCGAGTGAAGAGAGAATACGATCCGAAGTGGGTCCCACGGAAGATAATACTCCTTCAGATCATCCTGAAAGTGCCGGGCCGTCACACAAGGTAGCCGGACCAGAAAAGGGCAGGAAGATAACTTCAAAATTAGTACGGATCGGACAGGTCAACATGCAGAAGTTGTTAGTCCTACAGATCGTATAGCTTCGACATCAAAGGGCCAGAGTTCAAGACCAAAAGATGTTCCATCTGGGGGTGGGGTTTCTGAACTGACGATCTCACAAAAGGAAAGTGTTTTGGCTCTTCCTGTGGCCGGTAAGCCTATCCAAACATCGGAAAAAATTGGTTCGTCCTCGTCTGGCCTTCTACCAAAGATTCATATTCCCACTGCGGGAATCCAAGAGCCAAGAAAGAAAAAATCTAGCATAAATTTTACAGAGAAAATTCGAGGCCAAACAAGGAATCGTAGGGACACGATCTCAAAGCTACCAAGCAGGTTGGTGGTGTCCGATCTAGATAGGATAAGGTCTTCATACCAGCTTGCTCCTGAGGTCAATTTACAACTTGTACCCTCTCGATTGCGTGATAACGATGATCCTCCAGAGGGGTGGTACGTGCTTCACGAGGAAGCTCTGAAGATTGGACTTTGGTTTCCTGCACCTCGTATTATTACCAGGTTTCTGGGTATGTATGACATCAGTCTGGCTCAACTGAATCCCAACGGCTGGAGAATTTTGTTATGTCTCGCCGTTCTCAGTGGGGAGTTGAACATCGAAATCGAAGAGAGAGTAATTCGTTCGATGTATACTGTGAAGAAAAATGGGAAAGACATCGGGAGATCGTACATATCGCCCATCCAATAAAAGGGGCTTGTTTTGAATCTACCTGATAGCCAACACTCGTGGAAAGATAAATACTTCTTCATACGGGGTGATTTGTGGGAGTCAGATAGGGGTCGTACAATTCGAGCTAAATGGAATCACAATTTCATCAATGATCTTCCAAAAGGGGATGAGGTGCTTTACAGACTGACGTCTGAAGAAAAAGATACAATCCGACGTCTCAAAGTGAAGAACTCCGAGTATTTTTCTTTCAGAAGTATACTGACGCCAGAAAAAATGTGGGCAACAGGGGTCTGGAAGAGTGTAGCGATACGACGAAAAGGTCGTGTTTTTGTGCTGGACGAGGTAGTTTCTACGACCTTCAGTCTTATAATGCTAATAGTGATTTTGTATTTTGCAGATATGGATTACTCGGGAGTCGACTGCTCGGATTTACTGGTAGACGCCGATGTGGAGAAGGGTTTACCAGATTCTTCACACGTTGAGGTACGAGCTGAGCCAGAGGACGATCTTACGAGGCATTCAACAGGAGTGACTGAACAACCTTTCGAGCCACGAAGTCCGACCCTCAGCCATCGAAGAAAAGAAAAATGAAAGCCATTCACTCTGGTGAACACACTTCGCCAGTTCGTGTTCTTGATCCTGAGTTAGTGGAACTCAGTGATATTTACTTGAAGGATGTCAAGCACGTAAGCACCCCAGTGACATACTTTAATGAGGGGATTTTTGGAAAAAAGGATCTACAACTTGACCTCTACCAACACTTTGGTAGCGTTGGAGAACGTGCTCGTGTTCAAGTAGCTTGTAAAGAGGAGGTATTGACCCACGGGGAGATGGTCGCGCAAAGATTGTTCGAGGTGATAATTTAGCACGATGTGGTTTTTTTTTTTTAGATCGAAAGATTAAATGTGATGGGAAAGTACATAAATTAATATTTTAATTCTGTAGGCTTTATCAATCATCCGTGAAGGGGAGATCACGAACCGAGCTTATCGAGAGAGGACTCAAGAGGCTGAGTCTTTATTGTCTGAGTACGAGCAGGCTATCAATCAAAAAGATACTACAATAGGTCGTCTTCGTCTAAAGATAAACGACCTTGGGACTGAGCTTTTAGATCGTGTTGAGAAGATAAGGATAGCTGGGAATGCGGCTATGGAACAAATAGCACGAGCTGACAAGGCTGAGGAAGAGCTCAAAGCTTCAAGGGAAGAGACGACGAAGCTTCAAGACGAAGTGAACCTTCTTCGTGCCGAGGTGAATTCACTTCGTGATTTAGTGGTCAAACTGAAAGAAGACTGCGTACGGGGCTACCGCGAAGGGGTGTCATGGTTGATGTCCAACTTAAAAACCCAAGCCTTGAGGTTGAACTTGTCTAGTGCCTTTTCAAGCTTGGTACGAGCTATGCAAGGTGGAAGTTCGTCTCAACCTACAATGGAAAAGGCCAACTCCCTAATACGGAGTGTGACCGTGGCACAAGAGGATATTCGTGATGAAACAGTGGCATCGTCTCCTCAGAAATGAAGTCCGTAGATCTGAATAGTTTAATCTTTTAATTGTATCTCATGAAGAGATAAATTTTTGTAATCTCTTTTTAATTGAAAACAATGTAAGCAACCTGTACTTGTTTCAAAGGAAAAGTAAATGAAAGGGATTAATTTTGGAAATTTGATGATGCGTTTAATATTTTATAAATAATTTAAATGGTTAAATACGTAATAATACTCCTATATATAGAACAAAGGGTTGGTTAATATCATTTCCTTTTGTGAGACAAATCACTTGGAGAGTAGTTTTTAGTTGAACGTTTTTGAGGGAATTTCAGCTCTAGGGTGAGATAAACAGGTCGTATTTTTGAGTTTTTAAGGTCGCTTAGGATTGATTTGAGAAATGGATTTTTCTCAAATCGATGTCGGGGACATCCTTATGTCCTTTGAGAAGGAGAGCATGAATGATGGGGAAAAGGACTTCGTATTGAAACGGGCCTACGAACCTATGAACTCTGATGTCAAAAAGGATGGCCAGATTGGTGATTGCCCTACGTTCGTGATGTCCTCGGAATCAGACGATGACGAAGTTCCTTGTCTAGTGTGTCAAGATACACATCTCCCAAAACTGTTTGAGACTGGAATATTCGGGAACAAATCTGCACAAGATGATCTGTACCACCATTTAGGTCATAACGAAGATCGTGTGGCAATTGCCGAAAGGAAGCAAAGAGAAACCGGTGCTTTATGGCATATGGCGAGTCGTCGTGTGTTAGAGGTGAGGGTTGCATCTTTTTGCAGATCGTGTGTTTACATATATCGCATAGTACATTATGCATCGTTCATCGTACATCGTACATCGTATATCGCACATCATACATCGTACATCGTATATCGTACATCGTATATCTTACATCGTACATCGTACATTGCAAACATTTTAACTCTTTTTCTTTTAGGCTATATCTTTGACATACGACAGCGAGAGAGAGGCATCAGATTTATATGAATCAGCTTTAGCACTGAAAGAGGATTATGACAAGAGAATGCTTTTATACCACGAGACTGCTGAAGATTTTAATGAGGTGGTAGAAGATGTGGAAAAACTGCGTCAAGCGAAAGGTACGGTGTTCGCAGAAAATCAGGAGCTGATTGTATCAAAGAATCAAATACTGGATGAGTGCAATACTTTAAAACAAAAGAACGCCATTCTTGAAAAAGATAAGGAAAAATTATCTCAAGAGGTGGAATATTGGAAAGATTTGTATCATCAATCATTATCTAATGTCAATGATCCAAAACTGTAGTTTTTGTAACAAAATATTCCAACTTTTATGTTCCTGATGTTTCTATTTATAAATGTGTTTTTATGGAGAAATGATGTTTGTCATAATCGTATCTTTGTTTATTCATGCCAACTTATTGCCATGACATCGCGGCATAACACACAATATCACGTTATTTTATTTGCGTGATGAGGGACAAATGACCGATCTGAGTCTGTCGTCATTATGTTGATCCTCCAGGAATAGGTTCTCCATTTGGGAACTCTTCGCGATGTAATACGCGATATCACGTTATTTTATTCGTGATGAGGGACAAATGACCGATCTGAGTCTGTCGTCATTATGTTGATCCTCTAGGAATAGGTTCTCCATTTGGGAACTCTTCGCGATGTAATACGCGATATCAATCTTGGAGAGATAGTAAGGTAATCCTGCCGTATAGTCGAAATCACAAATACATATTTATACAATAGTAGTTCAACGATAATTTACAATGTTTGACAAGGGAGGTACCTTGCTTAGAAATAATATAATTTAAGTTGTTCAGCGTTCCAACTTAAAGGTTTCGGTTTTCCTCCTCTTGATTGGATGTGATAGGCTCCTCCTGGAGTAACATCAATGACTTCGTACAGTCCTTCCCAGGTGGCTGCAAACTTTCCATGTTCAGCATTTGTTTTATTCCCAACAACTTTGCGCAACACCCATTGTCCGACACTAAAATTTTTGGTTTTAACATTCTTGTTGTAAGTTCTCTGAACCAGTCTTTTCTGTGCTTCAATTTTGATTAGTGCCGATTCTCTCAATTCTTCAGATAGTGTAAGATCTACTCTTCTTAGATCATCATGATCTTCCTGTGACAACTTTGACCGTAATGTTGGTTCTTGCAGTTCCGATGGTATGACCGCTTCTGTACCATATACCAAAGAAAATGGAGTTTGTCCCGTGGCCGATCTCGGGGTGGTTCGTGTTGCCCATAATACACCAGACAATTCGTCAACCCACTTTCCTTTGGCTCCTTCTAATCTTTTCTTTAGGATGTTGATCAGAATTTTATTTGAAGATTCAGCTTGGCCATTTGCTTGCGGTCGGTACGGAGTAGAATGGGAGAGCTTAATCTGTAACTCTTTACAAAAGGCGACGACCTTTTGACCTGTGAATTGTTTTCCATTATCTGTGACCAGTTCTCTTGGCAAACTGAAGCGACACACGATGTTTTTCCAAATGAAACGAATGACATCTTTTTCTTGAATCTTTGCTAGTGGTTCTGCTTCGACCCATTTTGAGAAATAATCGGTGGCTACAATTAGAAACTTCCTTTGAGCCAGAGCAACCGGCAGAGGGCCTACAATGTCAAGCCCCCATTTCTGAAAAGGCCACGGACTAATTATCGACTTCAATTCGCTAGTTGGTTGATGTGTCAAATTGGCATATTTTTGGCAACGATCGCATTGTTGGGAATAAGCCATACAGTCTTTGCGCAAAGTTGGCCAGTAATAACCTTGGCGCATGATTCTTTGTGCCAAAGTTGTTCCTCCTGAGTGGGCTCCACAATGTCCTTCATGTAATTCGGCAATAACTAATTGGGCTTCAGCACCTTTCAAGCACTTCAACCAAGGACCCCCATTATTTTTTCGAAACAGAGAGTTCTCATACAGTATGTAACTTTGAGACTTAGTTTTCAGTTTGCGTGCTTCTTCTTTGTCTTGAGGTAGAATTCCTTGACTTAAATATCGTTTATAAGGAGTAATCCATGCTTCTTCCTCATTGCGTGCAACCATCAAACTCTCATCCTTTGCTTTTTTCTCGGAGGATATGCTTGGCAGAGTAAGGCACGTGACAGGGATTGTTCTCTTCATGTCGGCCGCTACAGCTGAGGCCAAACTGGCTAAAGAGTCAGCATGATTGTTATTGCTGCGTGGTAGTTGAATCAGAACAAAATCTTCTATTTTAGAGATTTGTTTACGAAGTTTAGCTCTGGCCTTTGCCTGCAATTGAAATTCAAGATTCAATTAGTTGTAAATTGTAGGTATATGGTACTTTTTATGTTTTTGATCAAAAGTGATTATGTATTCATTCTATTGTAAGAATAGCTCTTATTCTTTAATTTTTAATTTTTATCTTAATTTTCATTTGTCAAAAGTGGTTATGAATTCATTCTATTGTAAGAGGAATCAATTGCCTTTTAATTGTTTATGAACTTCTTCATACTCAATTTTTTGCTTTGTTCACCAAAAAAACTCTTCTTATTCTTCTTCTTTAATTTATTTTTTGTTGATTTTTCTTATATCAACTTTTGTTTTCCACTTTCTTTCTTTTGTTATTTTTTTTTTACTTTGTTGTTTGATTTGAATTTTTGTTATGGGAACAACGTTCAAATTAGTTTTCATCTCTTTGGTAATTGGGTATGTATCAATTTAATATTTTTTATAATATTTTACTGATTTTTTTGGTTTTTATGTGTTTATGATTTTTTTTTAAAAAATGTTGATTTTTATATGATGATTCCTAGGTTTGTTTTAATAAGAATATATATTTTATAGTCAAATAAATATTGAAAGTTTAGTCTTTTTTATTTTATTCTTCTTAGTCCATTTTTCTTATATCAATTTAGGTTTTCAACTTTCTTTCTTCTGTCAATTTCTTAAATTGTTGTTGGATTTGACTCTTTTTTTATTTATTTATTGAAATAACCTTTCAATTAGTTTCAATCTCTTCTATGTTAAATAACTCTTATATGCTTGCATTAAGTATAAGATTTGTTTCATAGCGCTTAGTTGTCCGCAATTCAAATTCAAAATTAAAGTTCTAATTTATTGGTATTAATTACTGGAGTGTATTTAATTAAATCTTTTAATGATTTTTTTAAAGTTTTAAAATGTAGGGATATTTAATTAAAATTTTTAAATATTACGTAAAATAAAAATCTCGATTTATTGTTCTCTCCATCCTCACATTTTTATGGATTAACAAGATTTCAACTACAATTCAAAATATTATATTAAAATTTACAATAGTTTTTAAAATTTCATAAAAATATTTTAAATTTATAATTCTTTAAAATCTATAAAAAATCATAATTGAATATATATTCTTTAGTTTTATTCTGTTTTATCTAAATTTATTTTAGAAAAAAATATCCTAGAGGTCTTTTAATTATTTAAAAAGAATCAGTTTAGTCTTTCACCTATTTTTAACAACACTTAAGTCCTTTTTTATGAAAAAATGATAGTACAAGTCTTTCTTTTATATAAAAATGATAGCACAAGTTCTTTATTAAAAAAAATAAAAAATACTTATGATTAAAAATACATTTAAATTTCATTTATTAATTATAAAAGTTTATTTGTACATATTAAAAATTTTATGTAAATACAAGTTTAAAAATGAAAAATTGTTATGAAAAATTTATCTGCTTAAATTTTTTAAATTATTCAAATCAAAATGTTGCATGAAATTTTGGTATCAGAGTCAGTAAATAAATTAAATAAATTTTAAAAATAGATTTATCTAACCTAATACAACAAGAGAAGTAAATTATCTAAAATATTATAACAAAGAATTAATAAAATTAATACTCTAGTAAGAAAAAAACAAAAAATAAAATTAATATGAAACAGATAAAATGAACCCAATAATTAAAAAAATTATAATTAAACTAATAAAATGTTATAAATATAAGTTATTTTTGTAAAACCTTACAAATATCTAACAAAGATTTGTAAAGTCTTATATAATGAAAAAATAACTAATGTTGTCACTTTTACAAAAGAAAATAATCAAAGTGATGCAAAATATAAGTAAGAGACTAAAATATCTCTTTTTATAAAAGAAAATAACTATTAGAGTTCCCTGCCATTTATTTTAAATAGCCCTTACATGTGTACTGTATATAATATTTGTTTTAGAAGGTTTTACCTGCATGCAATTGAATCTGATTCAAGGTCAAATTTGCAGGTATTTTATTATATTTGCTACTTTATTTTTCTAATCAATTTTTTATTGTTGGTGTGCCTAAGATTAGTTTATTATATATTTATTTTCATTTGTCAAGTGAGCCTGTGATTTTTTTCTTCTTCTAAGAGAGTATGTGATTAATTTATATTAGTATATAACAAAGGGTTATTTTTTAATTTTTATCTTGTATGCATTCATTGTATTGGAGCCAATTCCCACAATACCTTCCTAACCACATTTATGATAAATATGTTGGCTTGGTGTATTGAAGCTGCCAAACCATTTAAGTATTTATATTTTCTTTTAACAATTAACAACTAACATAAATGTAAATAGATTAAACTTTTTATGATTTTTAATAAGGTTATTTTAAGATAATTTTTCTAATAAAAAAGAAGATAATTATCATAAGGAATAAAACTAAACAGATTGAATAAAAAAATGATCTACATTAAGTAAAGATAAATAATAAGAAGTTTTTTAATCCGATGAAAAGTTGGTTTAAAATAATTAATTCTAATATTTTTTTTTAAAATAATATAATAGCTGTATATATAAACTTCGGGAAAAAAAAAAAAAAAAAAAACGTAGATAAAATTTTTATTTTAAAATAGATATTAATTAACAAAGTAATTTTAATTTTAACTAAGAAAGTAAGTTTTTTTAATACTATTTTTTTTATAGATACAATTGCAATTCTAAAAATAATTAATTATAATTATCTACAACTATTTCACTTATAATATAATTGTGATTTTAACATTAGGAATAAATCAACTTATTAAGATATAATGACAATTTTGTTATATCATAATCGTTAATTTTGAATTTATCTTATCTATTTAAATTATTAAAATAATATAGATAATGACAATCTTATTATATCTTAATCTATATATGATTTCTTTTAAAATTATCTTATTAAAATTTAGTAATTCATTTCATCAATTTTGTATTAAATAAAGTTCAAGGTTAAAGTGAAAATGCATTGAGATAAAAAAAAAAAAAGTGAAGATGCATATTAATGAAAGTATACTTTGGAAATTTTGTGTGATTTAAGTATTAAGGTTTTAAATTCTCCCACTAAAAATTTATATTTGAATCTACTTAAGTGTGTGAATGTATTTTCTCTTTATTAATTAAAAAAAAAAAAAGACTTTAAAACCCCTTTAAAAAAAATTCAAAGTTAAAGTCTCAACAATTTTTTTGTATTTTTTTATATGTGATATTATTTTGTTTAAAATTAATGATTTATGTTTGTACTATTTAAATTTAATTATTAATTTGTTATCAAAATAAGTGTTTTTATATATGACTTTATTTTATATTACATGCGAGCCTGCACATTTTGTGTATCATTTAATTTTGATGGATTTTGGGCATTTCAATTTTTGAAAATTATATTATCTTAGTGGATAAATATTTTGAAATTTTTTATAATTTAGGTGGTAAAATTTTTAATTATCTACCAAGAATGCAAGTTTAAATTACACCCGAGTGTGTGAGTGTATTCTTTTATTAATAAAAAAGAAAAAATTTAATAGATTTTTAAAATAAAATAAAAAAAGTCTTTTATTTTGACAAGATTCATGCTTTGGAGTTTTAAAATTACTCTACAATAGTAAAGTAGTGTACTAAATTACTAATTAAAAAATCGATTAGGCGGTAGTTCAGTGATTTTGGGTATCAAGGTTAAGATGTTGGGTCCCTATTCTCATATGGTAGGAGACGGGTTCGAACATTTAGCGTACTAGAGTTGCTCTCAAAGGGCACTCGGACATAGTACCTCCCGCACTCTATCGTCGGGCTCCAATTCCCAGCGTCTTCTGACCTGCTCTTAATTGATATCAAAACAAGAATGACGATAATTCTTAATAATATGGTGGCGTGTGATACTAGTTATATCATTTTTAAATTGAAAGAAGCCTTTTTTCGATAATAATAATTAGGGGTGTCAATCGTGTCGTGTTGGTCGTGTTCGTGTCGTGTTTGTGTCGTGTTTGTTCGTGTTATTCGTGTCGTATTTTCGTGTTGGTTGGCACATTAAAAAATTTACTTGAATTTTTTTTGTGTTACTTATTTATAATAGTAAGAAATAACAAAATCTTTAAGAATATAAAAAAATTATTGATCAATTCTTACTAAAAAAAATTCGTGTCGTGTCGTGTTCGGATCGTGCTATCGTGTCGTGTCAGAAATTGCCACCCCTAATAATAATAAAAAATTACTAGCTAAAAAAAATCACATTAATCGTGATTTTTTGTACTTAATTTTTAATAAATATTAAGTTTTGGTTTTTAACTTCTAATATTTAGTCCATATTATTTAATTTTTCCTTTAATGTATCAATCATAAATGTATTATAGATCTACTTTCTTTAAAATTTATTATAATTGTGATTTAAAAAGTTTCATTTAACAATGCAATACATAAGAGTAATTATAAATAAGACATATTATATGAGGAAAGTATCTATTTTTTCACGAATTTAAGCTTTTTTGTTTTTTTTTTCTTCAAATTGTTTAAATTTTGACTCCTATCACTTAGTTATTAATTTGTATTATATTTATATTTTTGTTCTAAATTTGATATTACATGAATAACAATTCCAAAAGAAAATTTAAGATAAAAATAAATGATATAGAAAATTAATTTAACATTTTAAATTAATATATAATTAAAAATGAAGAACAAAGTATCACGTGCGTAATATATGAGTTTTTCTAGTTATCGAATATAATTGTGTTTGCAAAGGTTGAGGAGAGCGTAGAATGTACTTTGTCTTGTGTCATACTCGTTTTATAAAGGTTGAGGACTTACGGGTGTAGATTTAGAAAGATTGGAGCCTGTATTATCAATTATGAGGAACATTGTGGGCTGCAGCATAATTTTACATCATAATAACATTTTTAATCGGTCTTCAATTTCTTATTTTCCTGGCCTTCTCTGAAACCTATCACTCGCGTCTTGCAAACCCTAGCAAGCTCTCATCTCCATTTCCATCTCCATCTCCATCTCTTAGTGGGTCAGTGGTAGTGCAATTTACCAGATGATAGAATTTGATTTCGTTGGCATTGATTGGATTGCTCAGTAGAAGATGCAGAGGTATACACGCCAAACCTTGCGTGCAGTTTTGATATCATATTCATGTGGGGGCTCGATTTCTTGTAATTTTGCATACTCAATTGAGAATTATTTGTTACTATCTTATTTCCTTGAGTTATTTTAGGTTTTGAACGCCAATTAGTTCCAACAGCAACCCAATAGCAACGACGAGGTGTGTATATTATCTTTATTGTCTCGTTTATGACAATTGGCTTTAGAATTAGTTCTAACATGATTAATTTACTCCCAAAGACTGTGCTTGTTTATTTATTTTCTATAAAATTATCGAAGATTATCTTTTGGGCTATAGCTTGCAAGTGAATATGATCGTATTGTTAATGTACCCTGGGCTGTTCTTCTATAATCATCATCATCATCATCATCATCATCATCATCATCGTCATCATCATTTTTATTTTTATATGTGCTGTTACCACTGGATATTAACAATCCCCGGAAATGAATTATATTTTGATCTTGTGTTTTTTCACTTAATTTTCTCGATTTGACTTAGTTGGTTGTTACTCAGTTCCACACTTCCATCATATGCGATTAATTTAAAATATTTCAACCGACTTAGGTTCCAAACCACTATCAGCACACTTTAGAAAAATGTTACAGGGATATACTTTTTAACATTTACCCATGTCTGCTTCTAGTTTAGATAAAATTATCGTATTTTTTACATTTCTATTTATATGGGTAATTGAGTAATGGTGCAAAGATTGGTTGTGAAATTATATGTAGCGTGTCTCAGTAACTTATAGTTTCAATTTGGTTGCTGTGGAACATGGCTTCAAGTAATTTTTTGGGGAAATTTAAAAAATCATCTTGTCACTGGAGAGCTTACTGGGCCATTAGAAAAAATCTGAACAGGAAATTTGGCGCTGGTATCATGAGCCTTCTTATTGCTATTTCATGCCTAATTGCACCCCCTTTGAAATGTCATCTTGACAACCAATATTGAAATTTAGCCTGAGTTGCCCATATTTGAGGTATACAACAGCTAGGAAATGGCACTAAGAACAGTCATGAACTTTTTGTAGGCAATTTGTACATGCTGAAAGTCAAAAATTTCCTTCTTATTTTATGTTCTTCTTCCTCAACACACCTCAACTAATATCAAATTCGAACCCACTGGCCACTACCACCGCTGCCTAAAACACAAGACCCATATGCTTTCCTTCACGAAGATCCTATTGAACTATGCTTCCCTCTTTGGTTCAAGGCCTTCCTTTCACTGCCCACTATAGCTTTCCCTAACTTCATCCCTTTTGTCTCCAAATCCGATCCCTGGGTTACTCTAGTCTAAAATAAGGTGCAGCCATATTGTTGAAATAATAATTAATAGTAAAATTGGAAAGTTATAGTGTTATACCTTACATCTTATGTATCTTACTTCAAAATCTTATCCATGTATTGAGATGATTTAAATTAAATTTAATAGTCAAAGAGTATTATGCATCTTACAAAATTCCCAATCAAATCAAGCCTCAAGGGTTAGCGGCCCAATCTTGTTTGAACATTTTATCTTAATTGATAAGCACCCATTTTGGGTGTGGGGAATGGGGAGGGAATTGGTGGATTCATGCTCCCTTTACTATGAGTTACTAGCTGATTCTCAAACCTTATCAGTGATAATAACGAGATAATTTTAGTAAACATCCATTCATATAATTCTGATTTCTACTTTACATCATGTCACTTATGCTGAAATTTTAATGAGACCTTTATAATTAATATATAATTGTTTGCTTTCCTTTTCATAGGCAAAGTACAGTTGCAACATCTTTTCACACAATTGTATCATAAATCTGACCAGATGGAGTTGGAAGCTTAGCTTCATAGATTGTATCTCATGGAAGATCTTTTAAGACATTGCATTTAGTGTTCCTGTTTATTTCACTTTAAGTATGTGGTTTCACCTTTTAAAGCACTAGTTTAACTCTCGTATTTGTTGATATTACATTATAGGCAATTATGCCAAGGTCTATGTTCTTGATTTAACAACCATTTTCCTTTCATCTTTAAATTTTGTTACTATGTTGAGTGCATTTGGATGCATTACTCTTGGAAGTAGCTTAATATAAGCAGTTTAAAAATACGTTTTTTATTTTTTTTATTTTTCCTGCCAAACTAAATAAAGAAGCAATTTTATCTCGAAAAGCAAATTTCAATAGTTCATCCAATTGTGCTTGTTGTTTTCTGCTAAAACATTGATTTACATGGTTTAATTAGTTTTTTTGACAGGTCTATTTCGTGGATCCTGTACAAGTTGTGGTCCCATGACGTCTTCTGTGCATGATCTTTCTGGTATGTTTCACGATAAGTGATCTTACATTCGTTGAGTTGGTTTATTGTTTGTTATTTAGAGAAATTTCCTGAATTTGCATTTGAATCTAGAAATGGATTGATCTATAACCTACTTTTAAAAAGTTGAGGACATTTTTGTTTTTTTGAGGTGAAGTGTAAGCCTGAAGACATTGAGACATCATTCTTTTATTGTACATTTGTACTTTATTGGTCCAATAGACATTAGGATATTTATCCATTTTTCCTGAAAAGAATATCTTGGAGAATATAATTGCAAGTACTATGTAAATAAACAAGAAATACTAAAGAAACTAGCTCTAGCTTTTTGTCAATTTGAATTTCACATTAATCTCACCAAGAAAAAGGATGAAGAATTTCAAATCTAAAAAATAGATGAAGAATAAACATATAGATATGGCCTTATTCTTTGCTTGGAAAATATAGAAATTAAGTATGTTTGAAATCCTGGCAGCCCTTGGAAGGTTGTTCTTTTAGAATTGAGGATGGTCGAATCAATATTCAAGATCCCCTCTTATTATATTTACTTGTAAAATATGCTCTTATCAAGCTGTCTCAACTCACAACAATTTTTTTATTGAAGCATTAAGGATGAGAATACGAAACGAAAGAGTTGAAGTTTGGTTTCTATACAGTTTTTGAGTTTTTGACCCTCCCCTTTAAGATGTTTCTGTTGGAGAACGTATCTGTGTACAGTGGTAATTTTGATGGTTGGAAATCTTAAGGCATGGATATGTTTTATCCCAGGAGCATTCAAAAGTGCACCAAAAGGATGCCTGTAACAGCTTAACTATCTGATATAAGTGCCTTACCCAACCTTTCCTCCAATTATCATGTTTTTAGGTGGTTACCACCTACCAGCTACCTTGCTTTAGAATGTATCTGAATGTGCGCACCCTGATAATGCTTTTTAAAGCATTGACTGTGATAAATTATAATGCATAGTTGCATACTTCTTGAGAAATTAGTTTGACTCTGGTTTGCTGATTTTTTATTTATCTTATATTAGAATAAGAACCATCTGATTGTTGAGTATGTGACTAGGGCAACAGTTATATGAAGCTCTCTGTTATAATTTTTTCAAGAACCTACGAACTTATCATTGGTTAGCTATTTGTTTGCTTCCTTCTTTTGAATTACATGATGGACGAATACACCTATTACAAAGTTTTCATATTCTACATTAAATTTGATGCACAGATAACAATGAAGCTGATGAAGAGCAAAACCACACAGAAGCTCAATTTCAGTCATCTCCTGTGCCTGGAATGTCACATCCTGGAATGATAGCTGCAAGTGTTCAATATCCAACCCTTCAACAGGCTGGAGTGGGGCATGCAGTGGTATGCTTGACAAGCTTATGTTCTGCCTTCTATTTTAATTTTTTTCATTTTAGTTTCCTTGAGTTTCTACATTAGCGTTTATTGTTGTGATGTCTAGGTTTGTGCATGTGTACTACTTAGTGGTTTCTAGTAAGTAGTAACTAATACGGTCTGTTCAATAAGCTTGTTGTTTTTCTGTTGGTTTCTTTTTAGTCAGTTTGATAGTTGGATCATTTTCTGTCTTTGATAACATTTCTTGATTATATATCAGTAACCACTAAGTTGTCTTAAATCTAATGTTTGACAATTTCTGCAAAATATTGTGTGTGTACGAACAAAAATAACACAAAAAATGACAAAATGATGTTTTTTACAAAATAAAACAATCTTTCTAGATGACTACTTCACTTGGATTCAGCCAGATGAAGATCACTTCATCTCGATGAAATTTATTTGGATGAAGGCCACTGAACTAGATGAACTAGTTGAAGGCTGCATCAGCTGGCCTTCAACAAGGTAAAGGCAGGTTCATCTATTTCAACCAAGTCAACCTTAACCAAGGTCAGCACCGGTCAACCATGGTCAACGTGTTGTCAACCACAGTCAATGTGTGGTCAACCTTGATAAATGGTTAAGTCAACATGTTAAGGTTAAAGATAGTGAAAATGGATTTCATCTACCATTTTGTTTGTGGTATTTCTGGGTAAATGAAAATTTAGCTACTAAAACATGTTATTTTTGGGAAAAATACAACCATGCAATTGTTGTGTTATTTTTTCTCTTCAAATAGTTTGGGGTTATGTTCGTGAAATATTTTCACAAGTTCATTAAATTAAAAGCCCAATTGGTTATTACTTGTAAGGTTCCTCATATTCTTATGTGTATCATTTTTGGGCACTCATCATGAATTGCTTGGAAAACTGCGATTTGTGTGCCAACAGATGCATTTGCTTCACGTGCCTTTTGGTTCATATATTGGCTTCTTATTTCTATTGCTTTGTAGTATCTTTTACTCAAAGTTCCAAATGCTAGTTGCATAGCACAGAATGCGACATAAATATAACAAAATATCAAATGTAAGACTTGAAGTCAATGTTTGTAACACATAATGCGACGTTCGTGCTTATAAGTAATAAGTCGAGTCAAAGGTGGTGGCATGTTTGTAATACCTGCCAAACATTAGTGGTAGAAGCAATGTTTTAAAAGGAGTGTTCTAGCCTCAATGCATACCTATTCAATTGAGGTGAGGCGTAAGCCTTGAGGTAGTATGAGGCTTGATCCTCAAATTAAAAAAAACTTAAAAAAAAAAATAAAAACAATAAATTATGACAAAATAACATCATAATAATCATAATAATTTTATATAGTTCGTAATATAAAAATGCAATCACCACTAAACATAAAAAAGATACTAATAACTTTCAGAAAAAATATAACAATTTCATATTAGACTAAGATATATCTTGTGTTTAGAGCCCATCATCATATTCTTCATTCTCATTTCCATCACCACAAATATTATTATCGTTCGTTCCAATCATCACCAAAAGTATAGTTCTCATAATCACCAAAATGATTATATTATCATATTGTCATGACCGCTAGATTCATCACAGAAATAATTAATTCCTCATCTCCTTCTCCAAATTCACTATCTTTTACTTCAATCCACTTTCTTTGTGATTCAACTTTCTTCATTCAAAGAAGAACATAAAATTGCTTGTTGGAAGAAACATGGGATTGCTAAAAGAAGGGACCGAAAAGAATAAAACTAGAGTATAGGAAGAGAAAGAAAGGGGATGCTAAGAAGTTCTACCGTAAAACTAGGGATTTTTACTTTGCCTGTTGTTTTTTTTAAGCTTCTATTTTACTTGAGTCTAAATATTAGTATACTTCATCTAAGAATCCAAGTAGAGCCTTAATTTTGCTTCCAATGCACCAATTTTTATTTTCCTGTTACTAAATAGAGGTTATAAGCCTCAATAAGCTTAGTGCATGGCATTAATGCGTGAAAAGAAGGCTTAAGTCTCAACAACAAAAAGCGTATAATTTTTTCAGCTTTTAATAAACTAGTCTCAAGGCTACCTAGGTGGAATAATAGTTCCAAGGTGAGCCTTGAGGGTAGCCTCATAACTTTTTTAGAAACCATGGATAGAACATAATAATGCCAAAAATACTTGGAAAATAATAAATTTAACACTCCTAAACTTATAACAACCAAAATAGCATCTCTAACACTAACGGTGTGTTTGGTTGGTTGTAATAAAAAAGGGAATGTAATTGATTCTGCATATTACAATGTTTGCTTGTGTTAAAGAGATGTAATGTAATGTAATTAATTACAAAATAATAATGAATTGGGATTACATAAGTGAGAAGAAGGCAACGGATTTCCTTTACGTGACCTATTCGAGCGCTCGTCTCTTCTTTGTCTCCTCTTCGTGCGTCGTCGTTCAACTCGAAGCCGCCAGCTCTCCTCTGGCGCCAACCCATCAAATCAACCACGTCGTATCAACCCAACCATTGCCTTGCCCCAGTTCAGCCCAGTCACCGCGCAAGAACCAGCCAAATCTACACTGCGCCAATCGCTTACCACACAATTCCTACATAAACCCTCTGTCACCAAATCAATAATCAAAGGTGCCTTACCTCATCAGATTACCGTTTGCAAAGTAGTGTTAAATCTTGAACCTGATTCAATTGAAGCTATGCGGCGAGAGAAATATGATAAGTGCAAGAAACGTGATGTTTCTTTGGTGTGATTGGTCCCGTGCATATTTAATTGGGTTGGACTGGGGCAAGGGGGTGGTTGGGTGACAGGGCTGGTGTAAGCACGTGGCTGTGCTTGTGGGTGGTCTCGTTCGCTAGTGGAGGGAAGAGGAGGTCACCAGTGGATCGTTCGCGATTGCTATTTTTTTTTCAATTTTTTTTTTAATAATTAGGATGCAAAATGACAGAAATGTCCTTAGTGGCATCAACATTTTTTATTTTGCTGTTAATTTTGAATTATAAATTAACATAATACCAAATTAAAACAAAATTAGATAATTTTAATAGTAAGTTAACATTAAAAAAAGGTTTGGTAAGAAATTGTAGGTATTATTAAAATTTTGGTTTCAATACGATTATAAATATTAATTTCTTAATTAATAAGTTTAAATTTCAAAGTAATATTTATTTAAAATAATTATTTAATTTTAAAAAATATATTTTATTTGATTTAGGAAATAGTAGTAAAATGAAATTATTTAAAATTCATTGAACATGGTAATATTAATATAATATTACTGTGTTTTTCATTCCATTACAGTTGTCAAACCAAACACTGTAATAGTAATACTGTTTTCTTTACATTACATTTCATTACGATTACGATTACATTCAATGAATCAAACGTGACCTAAGTGTCTAAGTTATTAACCTATACCCCTCTCCATTCAAAGGATGTATTTTTGTTATGAGTTTTTTTGTGATTATTTGAGGTAATTTTCAAAATAACATTGGCAAAGATTCATCATCAGACCCTCTTTTGTTGGAGGTTTCACTTACCATATAATGTCCCTTTTTCAATAATATTCCATATAGTTGCATACATATTTTACATAGATGTCTATGTGAGGGGAGAAAGAAAAGATTGTGAAAGTTTAAACCACAGAGACATGGAGTTTGTTAAGGAAGAGCTAGAGTAGAAAAAGAAGAGATCAAATAGAGAAAAATAAGTTTAATATAAAGGAGTCATTAATTTAATTCAATAAATGATCAAGGATCATCTAAAATACTTGCCAAATATTAAATATTTTATTTCATCCCTAATATCTACAACTGAGAAAGCTGATTAAGCAAACATTAGATTTCTCTAACTGCAATTTGGGAATTTCGGATATGTTTCTTATCACAAGCTTATACTTGTCTAATTGAAGGCCCCAGCACCTTACCCATATCCAGATCCTTACTATAGAAGCATTTTTGCTCCCTTTGACACACAACCTTATCCTCCTCAGCCATATGGTGGACAACCAATGGTATGCTCTCTCTACTTGATAATTTTAATAGTCTTGAATTGACATCTCTTTGCCTATTCACATGAGTTGGAATATTAATATGTTCTCTTCCAGGTTCATCTTCAACTAATGGGAATGCAGCAGGCAGGAGTTCCTTTGCCATCAGATGCAGTGGAAGAGCCTGTTTTTGTGAATGCAAAACAATATCATGGAATCCTACGACGTCGACAGTCTCGAGCAAAAGCTGAATTAGAAAATAAAGTTATCAAGTCTCGGAAGGTAATATCCACTGTAAATTTCTTGCAATCTTTTTGTTCTAGCTATGAAGTCATATTTCATCATGCCAATCAAAGGGAGTGGAACAACAAATTCAACAAAGTCACTGCTTGGTTCACTTTGTTGGAATTTTTCCCGGAAATCTTGAATATCTCCTAAAAAGGCAGGTGTCATTGATGCACTTTAGCATCATCACACTTTTTTTTTATACGGTAGTTATCATCAAATTGATCATTGATTCACGGTTTTCTACATACACAAGTGAGAAAATTTTGGGAGTTAATATGGAGGTATAAAGCCTTTGAATAGTTTTTGGGAGTTAATAAGGTATAAACCTTATTTCACGAAGAAAGAGTTGTCAATGAATGTTACATGAAGAATGAATGGCGATCAAATTTTAGTCTAGAACTGACCAAGTGTGACTGTTAGTGATTACTGAATACTGATTAGGTTGGATCATTCTTCATTCCTCCATTATTCCCAACTGCAATTTACTAGTTTTGAAGCATGATCCCAGGCATTTCCTTTTCCCTGTTAAGATCATGGTTCTGGACCGTGGTTTCAGGCGTTTCCTTTTCCTATTCCTCTGTTAGAGAACAATAGTTTAGAATACTGTTTTTTGTAAACAGGCCATTGGCTGGGTACCTCCAGAAAGATAGTCCATGTATTTTATAGTGTACTGAAATTTTTTTATTACTAATTGTTGCATTTTTATTCTTTTTTTTTTTTTTTCTTTCAAATTATCTAATGACTCAATTTAAACTGATTCATGCAGCCATACTTGCATGAATCTCGGCACCTGCACGCACTGAAAAGAGCTAGAGGGTGTGGGGGGCGCTTTCTTAATAAAAAGAAAGATGAGAACCAACAGAATGAAGAAGCAACCACTGATTCATCACAGCCTAATATCAATTTGAACTCTGATAAAAGTGAGCTTGCTTCTTCAGATGGTACATCCTAATAATCTTGGAAGATTGGTCACAACAGTTATAAAGAAATAGCAAATGAGATTCCATGGTAAGCCTCTGTATCATGGTGGCTCTACTCTCCGAACCCAATAGTGTAGTGTGTATAGGCTTTTATATGTTAGGCTTGTAAGGTGGTTTCTGGAGTCGAGTAAAAGCTTTTATAAGTGCTGTAGTAGTTAGCTGCAAGGAGTTTCAATCTTGTGTTGCATCTGGGATCAGATGCAGATTGCAATGTGGGGATAACGAAAGACTTTTTTTAATCAGAATTAGAGTTATAGTAGTTGATTGTGATTAATAGTCTAGAATATATAGTAGACTGGCTACCGTGTTATGTTTACTTAGACCAGCCCCATTCCATTGATGTGAATTATGAGAATAAATTTTAAATGGTTTGAATAGGTGTTAGTTTCATTGTCACAATGACCCTAGTATCTGGATTCTGGAGTTTTTTTTGTGTTTTTGTTTTGCTTGTGAGTAGTTGATCTTTTCATCTGGACCCAAGGATATGAAAATTAATATAAAATACTTAGTTCAGTATAGGTTACAAAATAACGTGTTAGTCATACATACATACATATATATATATATATATATAAATTAGATAGATACTTATATACACGTATATACAACTGTAACAACATGCTATTGGGACCAATCCAATGTTTGTTCTGAGTTAAATGGTACCAATATCTTTTATGTAAGCAGAACTGTTACATCGTGTATAATTATTAGATCTTTACAATAAACACGACCTTCCTACAAAAGAAGTTTTATATACCAGTTATCCAACCATATTTGAATTGTATTTGACTTTATGATTGAGGAGGATATTTAGCTCATGTTTGTTTGTATATAATTAAATTAATTTTAGAATTGCATGTTAGCTTGTATGTAAAATTTGCATATGTATTTTATGTACATCGTGTACATATGTTATATATAATTAAATTGGTTTTAGAATTGTATGTTAGCTTGTGTATAAAATTTGCATATGTATTTTATGTACATATATATACGATTGTTATATTATTTTAATATAGATTTAATTATATACATACTATTTTGCTCCTTGATACGAACCATATATTTGACTTGTACTATTACAAGTAACTGTTGAATTGATTTTATCTATAAAAAGAGCATATAGAGAGAATGAAACTAGGACATTGCTCGACGACTATTGAAAAACCGATGTTTTGAAAAATGTAAATAGACGTTTTACCTTCACTCTCAAGGATTAATTTAAATAAAAACTTTTAAAAAAATAAAATGAAATAAGAATATGACATTGAACATATCAATTTGGAAATAGGTTTCTTAGATTATATAATTTGTTATTTAATTTTTTAGATTATAAGTGGTGTTATTTAGTCTCTTAATTTTAGAAAAAGAAGTTAATCAAGCATAAAATATATGATTTTAATAATTTTTAATAAAAATATTTTTTTAAATTAATATTTTAATATTAAAATAATATAATTTATTTTTAATTGGTCTCTGAAAAATAATATTTTAATTAAAAATTATATTATTTTTTTAATCGATTATTTTTTCTAAAATTAAGATATTAAATAATATTACTTATAATTTAAAGAATTAAAGAAAATAAATGACCTAATATGAGAGATTTATGTGGTACTTTTCTCTATCAAAATAACATGATTATTAGGATGATATGTACCAACAAAACAGGTTAATGATAGAGTTCTTTAGTGTAGTTTTTTTTTATCATTATAAATAAATTGATTAAAAATAATTTAATTTTTATAATATTAAAAAATATGTAAATATACCCCATTATTGTGCCATCTTGCCCTTTCAATTACTGTTAACATTATAGAAATTTTTAGATTATTATTATTTTTGTTGTTTAATCTCTTATATTGTAAGTAGTATTATTTAGTCCCTTAATTTTATAAAAAGATCCAATTAAAGTTAAATTATATTATTATAATATTTTTTCTATTAAATTTTTTTTTTTTTTGTTAAGTGATTAAACACGATTAAAATACGATTGTTTAACAATGATAAAGTCACAAGTAATATGAATTTTTTTTACAAAATATTCATTTTGAATATTTGTTAATTACCACTATCTTATTTTAATGTTTATTTATTTTTTAATTTTTATTAAAAATTAAAATATATATTTAAATAACTTTTTGTTTAAATATTATTATTGTTTGTTTTTTTCTTAAATAATTTCATATTAAATTTTACTTTCATCCTTTTTAAAAACTCATATTCTACTTGCATTTTAAACACTTGATAAAAAATAATAATAGTTTAATAAAAAAAATTATTAAAATAATATAGTTTATCTTTAATTAGCCTTTTTTATAAAGTTAAAAGATTAAATGAGACTGTTTTTAATTTAAAGAACTAATCTAAAGTAGATTAGTACTTGTGTGAAACCACATTTTTTTTTAAATTGTTAGTTCAAATTTCCATCATGTAAAATATTTTTAAAAAATTAAAATAAGATATTTAACATGAATGGTCACAACTCACAACCATGGATGTAAGATAGAAAAATTAAAACTTTAATTATATAAAAATAATAATAATATTACATATATCGATGTATATTTAAAAAAAATTTATTAAAATTGAAAAAAATATATCCATTTTAAATTTTTGCATAATTTTTTAAAAATTGCTAAAATAAATAATTTAGACTAATTAAATTTATATTTATATTTAAATATTATATTTACGATTCAAATATACATATTACTAACGTCTTATAATTAAAAACTAGCACCCCCAATAATATTGAACGTTCAATATTGAACGAGTCTAAATTATCGTCGTTCAATTCTAATTGAATTGGTATTAAAAGAAAAATGATATATTAATCATATTTTTAAAATTGTGAAAATATAAGTTTAAACACAAGAGGTACTAATTTTATTATTACAAGTTTAAAGAATGCTAGTTTTGTTGTTTTTTCCTAAATCTTTTCACATAATTAAATAATGTGAAAAACTTGAAAAAAAAACTAAAATTGATTTCCTCAACATAAATATTGACTTGTATACTCCATATTAATATTTTCAAAATTTTCATCAAAATTTTGAAATATTACTATACAACTTACAAAAATACCGAAAATTTTTCAACATTTTCAAAATATTTACAAAGATCTTTTTTAAACAACTGCATATCAATATACCTTCACTATATGAATTTTCGATGAAAACATAGAAAATTATCAAGATATCTTCATCCATGCTCACAACCAATCAAATTATTTGCTTGACTATTTGAGCGTAAAGTAACAAGATAGGATGTCGCAATGTATAATTAATCCCTAGTTTGGATAGTCATCCATTATCGATGGGATGCTCAAGGTAGATACCATCATGATCCATAGATAACGGCATGACAATCCAAACTAGGGGGATATGAACTTAACTTCATTGGTTGTTCCTGTACATTGTTTTCTATTGCTCGTGCTATCGCTCAAAGGACTTATATTCTCCGTGTAGGTTCTGCAACAACTTTTAGCATATCATGGTTATTCATTAGAAATGGCTACAGTCAAGAGCTATCATCAAGAATCTATAGGCAATGAATGATAAGGAGATAAAGCAGAGAGATTCAAGCTCAAAAGATTGGAACACAATCGTTCGCCCTGCAAAGATAGATTAATAAAACTTTGAAAGAAAATGAAGATAACATTTAAAACAACTGAAAGAAGAAATAATCCCAACGTGCCAAACAGAAAATGAAGTACCAAAAAAAAAACTCTTTAGGCGCTTTTGAGCTACAAGCATATCGTGCAGTAGCATATAGGAATACACATAAAGGCAATAAAGCAGTAACTCTATATATAATTTCATTATCTAACAGTATCCATAGCAAGAATTCATTCTCTCAACGAGCCCACCCAAATGAAAGATTTATATACGAGAGAAACTACTCATCCTTGTATCTCTTTTCCACTTCCTCCAATTCCTGAATCTCCTTGTAATATTTACAAATCCCGAAAATGCACCTACATGGAAAAATCCAGCGATTAGACTTTTAAATCAGGTATACCCCCAAAAAATGGTTTCAATAAATCTGGATAAAGGCATCAGATATCTTGCCAACGTACCAATAGAGAAAACAAGCTGAGGCGCACAAAACTACATTCCTTTGAGATTTGTAGTTCTACACACGGCAATGTTGGTGGTTAGAGCATCTATAGGTATAGTAAATAGTAATTGCATGTAAAAAGGGCATATGTTGGGAGCGGAGAGACAGATTTCACTTTAGTCAATCAACATTCAGGTCAATATGCAACCACCTCATATGCTATATCCCTTAACACAGCCTCATTCCACTGGCACTGGATATGCTAATTAGATTTGGGAATTAGGATTGAACTGAAAAGAGAGTAAATGCACCAAACATTTATGACTTGGGATTGGACTCGCTCCTATCGCAATTAGGCATAAGACACACCACACATAGGTTTTCTCTCACAAAGCTAGAGAACAAGTCTTTCTGCTAGAAATTTCTCGTATGCTCTTTATTTTCATGCTACTGACATTAGAACATGATCCCAAGACAATGTACTCAAAGATTTTGACCAAGATATATTCTTAAATTACCCTTAATAGTCCACGACTGAACATGAACTTAAATTCCAAAAGACATGCATTACTAAATATCTTCTAGGAACAATTAAATATGGCTGCAGACTGCTGTAAGCATTAGACGAATATTCAGGTTCAAAAAACAAGTCCTAAACAATTTGTACTAGGAACAAGTATAAGCAAACCAAAGAACTGAAAAAGAACAAAGTCAATAAACAACAGATATGGAAATTGTGGCCTGAAAAAGAACTGCTGACAGTTTACAACTTTAATATCAACACAGGCAGGATGTTCACTTGCCTTGTTAAATTGTTCACATATATTAATTTTGAATTCTCATGAAAGTACGCTTCCATTATACTTTATGATAACCAATTTGATAAACATCCAATCAAAAATATGCAAAGAACATAATCTAGAACAAGGATCCACTTAAGAGACAAAAGAAATCCAAAAACATTAAATGTTTCTTTTGGTCATCATCCAAACACATTAAAGTTATTTGATCCTCCGTGAGAAAACCCAAAACAAATGAAGGCCTTCATAATGTACAAAAAATGTCGAGGTTTTACTTCTTCAGATAGAATAGATTGCAACAGCTCAGCAAGCACTGCTTTGAGAAACAAGAACCCAGTGTTTTTGAAATCCCTACACCATTTTACGTTTGTATTGCAAAGATATGTACGTGGGTCTACTTCGTCGCATTGACATAAAGAAGGTATAACTTCAAAACTATGCGTATCCATCTAAACGTCTCAATTAAAAAATAGTTCTTGCTAGAGGTTTTCATGCTAATGTGCCCAAACCAATTAGACAAAGGGAAATTCTGAAGAAATCCCAATTATTACTCATGGACATCCCACTAAATGAGAAAAAATTTAATAAAATGAGAAATTACAAAATTACCCTTAGTATATTTTACACATTCCGGACATCCCTCACTCACAGAGGTTCGGTAGGGGTTACCGAACATGTCTAAAATGTTCGGTAGGGGTTACCGAACATTTTAGACATGTTCGGTAGGGGTTACCGAACATTTTAGACATGTTCGGTAGGGCCTACCGAACATATCATAAACGTTCGGTGGTCCTTACCGAACCACTGCGCGATTTGCAGAAAAAAAAAAAATTTTACCAGTTTGATTTACTTTTTTATTCCATTTTTTTCATAAAAATCCACTTTTTCTACATTATTTATGTATGTATCTTCCATTTTTAATTTCTTAAGTTAAATTTTGGAGGTAAATGTGGGTGTGGAGGTGAAGGTAGAGGTGAAAATGAGTGAAGAAGAAGGAATGGGATGTATGAGAAATTTTTAAGAGAGTGGGATGTGTGGGGTGTGGTGGGGGTGAGATGGCTAAGAAACACTAAGGGTAATTTTGTAATTTTCCATTTTATTATTTATTTTGTAAATTTTTTCTTATTTAGTGGGATGTCTTTGAGTAATTTTTGGGATTTCTTCAGAATTTCCCTTAGACAAAAAGACCAAACAACAAATCTTTGATAGTTCTTTTTATGAATCTAGTGATATTTCAAAACCCAGTCATATTTCTAAGAAAATCACCGAATCAATTATCACATGCATTTGAATACATAAAAGGCATGAAAAGTAATAGAACTCACCGATTTTTCAAAGCGATCTCTCTCAGAAGCAGTGCAGGTGTCTGAGGAGCACATCAAGCGGTGCTCATTCTTCCAGTAGATATCTACACAAATCGCAGATGAGAAAGAAAACCTACATCCTAAAATTGACAGAATTTATCGGGAAAACGAAAATAGAAAACATGGAAAGAGAAGAGGAGAAGAGAAACCTAGGAGCTGAAATCCAGCGAAAGGGACGATGAAGAGAGCAGGTCGGAGGATGAGAGAGACCAAAGAGACCAATCGTTTCTTGAGGACCTTTGGCGACGGAACCGTCAAGATCAAAGCTACCACAGCCTCAGCTGCTACCAAGTACGCCATTATCATCCACTGCAGACCCATTTTTGAAGTCTCGCCCTCTTTCTTCTTCCTTTTACTCTCACTTTCACTCGCCGTGTTGTTTGGATCCTCCAATGAAGGCAAATTGAAATAGTATGGAATTTGGACTTTACGGAAACCTATGCCGTTAAGAAAAGGATCTTTTTCTCCTTGTTTGTATGTTGATAACAAGCTTTAGGCTCAAGTTCAACTAATCAACTCCACATCGTATATTTTCAGAAATTTTTTATGTAAATTTAAGTAGCTTAATTTTATTACTAAGTAGTTTTATATTTAATAAAATTATAAATAAATAAAAAACTATTTTAATTGTGATATTGTAATATATAATTTTTTTTTTACTCATGTAATAATGCATCATTAAATTTTTAGTAAAGGTTTATGAGTTTATTTAATTCACTTAATTTTTATAAATTAAATATATCATTTATTTCTTTTTTTTTTTTTTTATATTATTGTACATTAATTGCTTAATTATTACAAGAATAAATACTTAATAATTTTATATTAATTTTTATAATTTTAATTATTTTATTTTTAATTTTTTGAGATATTTTTCTTTTCGAATGTCTACCAATCACAAATTAATAAGATTCAATTTTATCAACCTTTAATTTTTTATTAAAAAAAATTAAAATTAAAATTAAAATCAATATCAATATATATTTATTCAAAGAAAAACAACAGGTATATTTAATTTATAAAAATAAAATAACTTAATATCATGCTACCTTTATTAAAAATATTGTGTAAAAATGGAAAAATGTAAACTTTTTAAAGAAATTAATTATAAGAAAGAAAAGGAGGTACATATTTACCATTAAGTAAAGCTCTCGAAAGTAACATAGATATTTCTAAAATTAAAATGATATTCCTAAAATTAAAATTCAAACTTCATACATAACAACTAAGCAAACTTCATGTCAATTAAGTTATAATTAAAAAAGATGTGCTTCAATTCCTAATTTTTTTTTTTAATAGAAACAATAAATTTTATAGTTTTATTAATTCCTAATTTTACTTTTAATTTTATAGTTTTATTAATTCCATTGTTCAAACCAAATATATTAATATTAATATTAAAATTATTTTCATTCAATTCAACTTCATTATACCATTATCACTCTGTTAGGTACCAAACATGACCTAAATGTAATCACGAAAAAGGGGGGGAAAAGGCCAAGAAAGAATAACACCGCATAGCTAACAGCTCAAGTACATTGATTTCTCATTCCCAACTAGATGCTTCAACATACCAAACAACCCAGAAATTCACCCCAACTACATAGATTGCAGAGATAAAAGGATCAACCTACACAAAGTGGGACATTGTCCCTGGGATTTCATAGAATTCTAACGACTTGTCGTGTCATGACTAAGCCAAAACTTGTGGCAGTAAGCCAGATATTTCACATGTTATACTCTAAAAGAATCATCACCATCATATACAACAAGATTGATTATAAGGTTCCCCTTCAACTCGACCAGACAAAGCAGAGAAAAAACCCTAGGAATTTGGCACTTGCAAAAAAATTACATCCTTCATAATGGTTAACTAGAATATACAACTTGTTGTAAGGGAAAGGCATTACCACAAAACCACACACACACCTTACAACAAATTGTGCAAGAATGTGAAGGGAGTAGAATCTATCTTCCAAAAAGCACAAATTCGTAGCTATTCCCTCTTTCACCTGCTGGAGGTAGCTTACAATGGAATCCATCAAACAATTTACGATGATATGGGTTCGTACGGGTATGATAACCAAGGGTGCTTCAAGGCCTCTGACGCAGAAGGGCGCTTCTTTGGGTTTATCTCAAGCAGGTAAGCAACAAAGTCAATGAAGCCTTGGTCCCCCATGGGAAGTCGGTGTCTTAGGGATGTCTTCTTCGGTATAAGGTACTCAAGTCTGTTTGTTTCCTGAAAGTGGGTACAAAAACTCAACTTTTAATACAAGCTATAAACTCAAACACGATTGATAGAGAATGAAAACAAACCAATGCATTCCAGTAACTATGAAACGGTCTTTAATAATATAGTTGAAAGGAAAAAATAAACATAGTTTGCACAAACTAATTAAAATAGAAGAGAGAAAATGACAGGGCTACACCCGAAAGAAAAAAAAATAGTAGAATGAGCATGGAGATAACAAAATCATGCGATTTTCATACTGAAATGCCATAATGTCAACCAAAAAGCTCTGCCAAAGAACAAATGAGAAATATCTAGGGATCTGGTTGAACGAAAAAACAAATACATAAAAGAATCTTTAAGACGATGACTCATACGTCAAAAGAGGTTATCCACATGTAATTTCCTCATAGGGGTAAAGTATAAAAACATTTAATCGACATTAAATTCATTAGAAAAATAATGTAAATAAAAAATTATATTCCTTAGTTCAAGTGATTGCGTTTGGGTCCCCAATCCCCATATTTGCTTCTTCAATGTACACATGTCACAGTCTGTTACATATTTAATCTACTGCTCGTTACTGCTCAAGATTTTGGCATCATACGAGCAGAATTACATCACAAATGGTATTAGAATGAGCATCCAAGGCTAAACTCATTGAAAAGCTTCAAGATATAAGTAAACCGAAACAGGAAACGTTACCTGATTCCGTTCATAAAGCATGTGATTTTTTGTAAAATATTTATATGTATCCCGTCCTTTGGCCAGCATGCGTTGATCAATGGGTCCAATGATCCCTAACACCCGAGCAAGTAATGTTGCAGGGGAATCATTATGGAATATCACCTATGCCAAAGCAAGTTTGGTAACAACCAATTAGCATCTATCCGCATAAAGGTGCAAAAACCTAATAATCCAAGTACGACACAATTCTAAAATGACTAATTAAAAACGCACATGCCTCGAGGTCAATGAAAGAACATAACCCTTGAAGAATAAAACATAGGATATTAACTAATGAATCAAATAATTAGTGCAAATCATCATCAACATTAAAAAAAAGCATTATTAAAAAAACTAATGAATCAAAATTATCAATCTTTTGCATCTCATAGTGGCCCATTAAGCTACATCCCAAGTCACTTGCATAGCTATCAGCAGTATATGACATTATTATGCTTTAGGCTAATACCAAATTCCAATACATAACATTCAAGATAAATGTATAAGCAAGCACGTAATAATGAAAAATTAATTGTTATGATAGAGCAAAACAAAATGTAAAGAGAAGAGGCAGTGCTTATGGAGAGCTGCTCACTAGCCCAGATCTTTGTCAAATTAAGCAATACTGCTCAAAGATACACACTCAATCACCACCCACCAACACATAAAATGATAGGTTTCTGTAAGTCCCCACAAAAAGCATATACCATGTACCATTGCACTACAACACAACCACAAATACTTCTAGTAAGTGATATTTTCAGAGTGCGAATATACCCTAGGTACACATGTTACAGTTTTCTTCATTTTTCTCTATGATAAAAATTACATGATTACATCCATGCTGCAGGTTTTCTTATCATCCCCAAATTGATTTTGAAAAGTCACATTGATGAAAAATACTTACAGTGCCGGTGCAAAGTTCTGCCAAGATGCAACCAAGAGACCATATATCTATTTTCTTATCATATGGAAGCCCCAAAATAACCTCTGGAGCACGATAGGATCTGGATTGAACATATGAACATAGATGATCTGTTTCGAAGCAACTACTCCCAAGATCAATGACCTTCACCTCACATCTACTGTAGCTTTTTACCAAAATGTTCTCCGGTTTTAAGTCGCAATGTATTAGGCCAAGGCCATGCAAGAACTGAAGGGCCTCCAAACACTGGATGGTAATTGACTGAATAAATAGTTTAAGTTTAGGCCCCATAAAACCAAAAGGATGAAAGAGCTTTCAACAGAAAGATTTAACAAACCTGCAACCTTGGCATTGTGAAGTAAACCTCACCACCTGATTCTCTATTAAATTTATGAAATTCATATAAGTTTGCCTTCAGAAGCTCGCAAACTATTAGTAAATGTTCCTGCATAATGAAAAAAGAAAATATTGCTCTAATGAATAAACTATTCATTGATTATTATTACCACCAAATCTCTTCTTTTTTTTATTATCACCAATTTATTATTGAACTTTTAATAGTAAATGAAATGACTACCTTAATCCAGTTTCATACTCAAAATCAGCACCAAAGCAAATGTAAAAGAAATTTTGCAAAACAAAAATTATAGGATCATGGAGTGACGGAACGTAATTCCTAGTACATGCATATTGCCCAAGAGTGAAGATGCCTCATTGGTGCTCACTTTATGCAATGTAAAGTCTAAGAAAACAATTAGTCCATTCTAATCACAAATTTACTTCAGTTTCGATCAAAAGATATGTTCTTATGATGCATGACAACTAATAACAAGCAACTGAATATAAAATAATAGGAAATAATAAAATACTGCTATTAGTGCATGAGGCCATGAAGAAAGTACAGGAACTAACACTATTTATGTCTTTCCTAGATGCCAATAACAGGTGTATGTCTATTGATCAATTTATTTGTTTGATTGTTCAATTGTAATGTTCTGAGATACTTCCAAAAATGAAAACTTATAACTCGGAGCAATTAATAGAAAAAAGGCAAAAAATAAAATTAGCAAGTCAAGATGATGTTTGCTTACTCGATAGTAAAAGTAGTCATACAATCGGAGAAGGTGGTACTTGTCAGAAGGATCATGCTTATTGACATACTTGAGAAGCTTTATCTCATCAAGACTTTGATCAAAAAAGTCTTTGTTGTTCTTTATAATCTTAATACAGACATCCATGCCTGTGTGTAGATCGTGTGCTTGTATAGCTTTGCTGAATGCAGCCGATCCCAGATACTCAGTAACGTGATAGCGACCGGCTATCACTGAATTTAAAACCACGTGAAAGTTCTTATCCTCCTCAAATCCAGTTCTGAGCAGCAAATACACAAGTTCAGATACTCCATTAAAAGTAATCAACAGAAACATGGCAAATTAATGGCAAAGAAAGCATTGAAACAGGGGGCAGCATCCTTTAGAAGAGCAAAAGAGGTTTAGGAAGATGTAATAAGCTTGAAATTCATAATTGAAAATGAAGAGCCACCGTAAGACATAACAGTCATAGTCACACACTACTTATATCTCTGCATATTGATCATTAAGTAGTTTCCTAGAATAACTTCAATACTAGTTTTCAAATTGGAAGAAATAGCACAAAAGATCTGACTGAACTAAGGGGTTTTCAAGAAACATTCCGATTCAATGAATAAACAATGAATCAAAGGGGCAGTAAGATTACACTTTCTGAAACACAAACATCAGTAACCTCAAGGGATCAAGCAAAACAGAAACAAAAGAAAAATGCTACGCAAATACTTCACTTAAAGGAGAAAAGGAATTCTTGACCAAACCTTAAAGAAATCTTAAATTTTCCTGTTTTGTCATAATCTTGGGATTGACCTAGAAAGTACTAAATAGAAGATGTATATTTTTAATGGGAGAGGAGTGGTGCACGAAAGAGCAGAGGAGAAACGCAAAAAGATTTAACAATCTACTTATATTATAAGCTAAATCTCTGGAAAGCCTAGAGTAATTTTTTGTAAGGAAAAAAAAAATCAATTTGTATTTCAGATCAGTATACAATGAAGACGTGCCTGTTTTTCTTATGCACAATCTTAAGGTTGAAGGTTTCAAATTCTTCCTCTTGAGCCTTTATTTGCCTTACTTGCTCTTGGACAGCTGATGCCTCTTCATCCTCAGCTGATGCCCCTACATATTCTTCCCTTACAGCACCAGTTATCTCATCCTCTTCCTGCTCCACACGCTCTCTTTCAGCATAAGCATAATTTGAGAGTGTTGAGGGAGAAGAGTTAGTGGATCTGATAGCATTAGCATTATTCTCATCCTTGGAGCTATTAATGGGCGAGGAACAGCTGCTTTTGCACCTCCATGAAGCAAGCATCTCATTGGATCCAACTATGGCATTCAAACGATCATCAGCATCCACACCAACTATGGCATTCAAACGATCATCAGTATCCACACTAACAATGGCATTGAAGTTGTTTGGACACATAGATTTACTAGAACTAGCCTGTGGCAAATGTACATCTCTCAATGGAGGTGGAAATGAAAATCCCCCATCAACATGATTTTTTGTCTTTGTAGATGCACCTTTGTTATCCCCAACCATATATTTCTTTGACTCTTGTTTACTGGCTTCCTTTCTATCATTGTTGGATATAGCAATATATTTCTTGTCTGAATCATGATCATGGAAATACTCAACATCTCCCTCACTGCTGCCTCCAACAAAACTTCCACGTACTTCACTGCCAATATCTGCAGCATCACTATTAATTCCCACCCCAATTGATCTTACTGAACCATGCTGATTGTCATCCCCACAAATATCCTCCAAGCGAGGCCTTCCACAATCATTAGGAACTTTCCCATCCCCTAACACAATCAGTTCATTTGTTTGAGTCACAAACCCCTGCCAGACAGGTTCTGAATGCATCAAATTCAGTTCTTCTTCATCAATCAACTGCCCATCATATTGAGCAATTAAGTTATTATCATCTGTTCCCTCATAGACTTCAGTCACAGACAACCCAATAGGATCATCAGAAGCAGTAACCGGTTCGACATTTTTTCCTTGAAAGTACTGCTCACCACAGAAGTAAAAATCCTCCTCATTAAAAGATGGATCATCCTCATCTTTGGCTGGACCTGTTTCCTGTGGATCTGAAACAATTGCACGCGTGGTTCCTTTCTCATTATCACTAGGGTAATCAATTTCATGAGCCAGAAACCAGGCCTCATCCTCAATAGGTTGTCTTGTGTATCCCACATCTTCGTCGTCATCATATTCATCAGAATCCCAATACTCAATTGGGTAGTCATTGGATTCACTCAATCCATCACCAACTGTAGCAAAACCAGAAACCAGATCGGACGTATCTTCCGTAATTCCCTGACTTACAGATAACCAACTGTTTCCAGCAGTCCTTTTTCCACCTGTCATTCGTTCAAAAACACACACTTACTTGAAATGATAGCATACATTATCACCCACTAAGAGAGAGAGATTTAATCCTACATGAACATGCAATAACATAAATGCAAAAAAACCAAAACAAGATCACTCGCATTAGTTCAACCAAAAATAATTTTAGGATTTTCCTTATTTTGGTGTCAGTTGTTTGAACTAATGAATTTGTGAGGGATGGGCATCTTATCAGTGTTATCCACAAGACTACGATTTTTTTTCCCTGAATTTACCATTAACCAAGTAGGAGGGTTGCAGAAATGGTTAATGCACATTTGAAAGAGTGGATAATAAAAAACTGAACTATATTAATATAGTATTATTGTACACAAGTAAATACATAATAAAATACATTTCAGTATAAAAAATTTAAAACACAACTTAAGTAGGTAGTTGGATAGAATTTTCTTTATTGTTGCATTTTTTATTAAATAAAATTGCTAAATAGTAAAAGAATGACACAAAATTCCAACATTATAAAAGAGCGTTTAGTACAGAAAAAATACATAATGTTAATGGTATCACATTTTTTTGTAAACTAAATTTTTTTTTGAATAAATATAATAAGAAATAAAAATTGTGGTTAACCATAAGGAAGCGGCTAATTAGCAAAAACATCCCTGAAATGCTCGTGCCCATCGCACTGATACTCATGATAATGACAAAGAGGAATGAGGATTACAGCCATGGCACTTCTATTTGACAAAGCTTCTATTTTAAGTAAGTGAGGAACAATAAGAATAAGAGCCTGTATGATGATGAAGACAAGGAAATGGGTGCTAAAAATTGAATCTTCTCGGGGTAGACAAATGAACGAACAAAGACAAATGAACAAATGATTCGCATGATTCCATAAGGCATATATGTGTGATTGTTAGAAAACCAAAAGAGAAAACTATTTCTTTTCGTAAAAAACTGGAAAAAATTAGTTTGCAATACAAAAGTCAAATTCTTTATGTTATTGATTTGCTAAGCTTTCAGGCATTACAACCTGCTGAAAAGGACAAGCGCAAAAATGAGTGGTTTATTCTAGCTACAATTGAAAAAAAGAATTAAAAAGCATCAGAAAATATGTATAACAATGCAACTGGTGTAATATCCATCTTAGCACAATACATTTAACCCAAAAAATAAAAATAAAAAATAAAAAAAATTCAAACATATGGTGGCACATCATAGACTGAAAACATTTAACTGTGAAGCTATGCTGAAAACACAGAAAAAGGCAAGTTTAACTCTTCCAGAAGACCATTATAATTATATCACACATGACAAATATTAACTGCAGGAACAGCTACAAAATAAAAAAACAAGTGAGTTAGCAAAATACACACATGAAATCCGTTAAAACTAACCTGAGGAGTTTATTTCTTGTCCAATTGGAACATCCAGATTATACCCTATAAGGCGAGAGTTATCAGCATTGTTGAATTTTGCAGCAGGTCCATCTCTCTCAAACTTCTCCTCCCACAAATTAAAAGGCTTGTCTTCCTTCTTGAGTTTAACAGGGGCCAACCTCGGAAATTCCTCCTTATGATTCTCAGATGCAAGTGAAAAAACCAAGCTGCTGATATCCTTTTGTTCAGAAATTCCTTCTGACTTAGCCAAGTATAAAGCTCTTCCTATATCATCCACCTGTTCTTTTATTGCTGCTCTAATATCATTTACATCTGCTTTTTTCTTTCCTTCTTTCTTGTCGGAACCAGAAATACTTTCATAAGTAGTTGACACTTCACCCCTGGAGAAAGGGAAAACAGTTTTGAAAGAACAATCTTTCCACAGCTCTGACGATGAACTTGCAGATTCTTCACCCCTAGACCATAACTTATCAGTAAAGTTTTCTTTGGGATATACATTGCTACTCTTAAGCTGCTGCTGTTCAAGTTCCTTAGGTTCAGTCACCTGCATTCTATCATACTTGGGATCCACATTGCTTTTACTCGCATTTACAATCCAAGAAGTTTTCTTTTCATCAGAAAAGCTGCATTCTTCACCAGAATTCATGATGGCTTTGCCAATATCAAAAGAAACCTCACCGGTGTGGTTCCTCGACTGTTGAGATGTTTTAATCTCTGAATGGTTACTGGTTTCGCTGATGCCCTCACTCTGACATGGGTTCACAGTACCATTGTTAGGATTGAACTTCCATGAGTATAAATCTAGCGCTGTCTCGTCTGAACCCTTAGGCCAACTCAAGTACTTGTCACTACACCCAGTAACCTCATTTGGTTTATTTTGAACCCCAGTTGAAGCAGAACTTTTCCATTTTCTTTCAGCCCCATTTCTACCAGTTCCACACTGTATCTCTTTCACGATAAGTTCCTTAGAAACTTCTCCACTATTACAAGCACCGGATTCTTGATCTTGCACAACTGGTTTGTCGCCATTCTGTCCAACTGAATTACTTGACTCCTCTTTAAGAGTAAGCTTCTGGAGGATACAACTAGCATCAGGGCGATTTGTGAGCTCACTGCGGAGAGCTGCCTCAGCTCTCGTGAAACGATTTTGCCGCAAGAAGTCCAGAATCAGATCAACTGAGTTTGTATCTGCCATTCTCAACCTTAAAACCTACAACTGCAACAACTTTTGCGAATGCAGCACCCACCAAACCTGACAAACCAAGGATGGAAATCACATAATAATAACACAACAATTCAACCAGGCCATTATAACTCCATTTTTTCTCATCATAAATGCTATAATTTATTTTTATGACGTATATGTAAATTTAAAATTTTTACAACTTATTAAGCATTTACCTCGTATTATACTCAACAAGATTGCGCCATACTGTCTTCTAGTTCCCAGAAAATTTGGAAAATTCAAGATTCAGACCCCCAAATATTTTCCTGGTCGCTTTCCTATATATTCCAAGAGCAATATCATCAATTTATTCCTTCTTTTCTTAAAATGCCCAAAACCAAAGTCAGGAAATACATCACAAAGGCTTGCCGGTCTGGCTCTACAACCCGAAAATGGGACATTCATAAAGCGGATCCGGCATAACCATACAAATTGAAGTTTCCAAACCACGAATTAAAATTCTCAGCACAAATCCCCAAAACCCAAATCGCCAAAAGATCTATGGGGTTTCAGAAAGTGGGATTTGAGAACAATTATACTCTCAAGCACATTTAAGACAAAAAATTCACTCTTATCATTTACCCAGGAAAAAAACGAGATCTGCAAATCCTTATTCAAATTCTTATACTAGCAATACGGTTTTAAAGGGGCACTGAAACAAAAGCAAATAAAGTTTGAAAGTGCAATCCAAGAAAAATCAATACATGAAAAAAGAAATACCAAGAAAGAGAAGTGAAAGGAGTGATGAAACAGCAAAATAAGAGAAAGAGAGTTACCCGTTAAGAGTGGCCGGTTCCGGTTGGTTACTTGTTTGTTTCTCTCTCTATATTTCTGTGTGTGTGTCTGTCTAGAGAAGGCTTTTAGGGTCGCGGTCTCGGCGTGGACCAAAGGCTTTCATATGCTTTTGCCTTTTGGATATATTCGATGTCTTTGTATTCCTCTATTTACTCCTTGTTTAACAAACACATGCAGTTTACTTAATTGATTGGTAGAGTAGGGCTAGATATCATATGATATCATGAATGAAAGAGGTTTGATCATGATTTAGTAGAGGTTTACATAAATTTTATTTTAATTAATAAAATTCTAATACTACACTTAAAATAATTATAAATTTATAATAAATAATATTTACTTTATACTTGTTTCAAATTACAAGTTAAAATATCTTTTAACTAAAAAAAAAACCTTTTAAAAAAGTTTTTATATACATCACATTATTAATATATATTAAAATAATAAGATTAATTGTCACAATTTTTTTTAATCAATTTATTATTTCTCTAATTTTAAGGGTTGAAATTTAAGAAAATAATTTTATATCTTTTATCTTTTCTGAATCTCAATCATTGAAATATAATTGTATAAAAAATTACTTAATATTTTATAACCATTAATCTTATCACTATATAAAATATATGTTTTTTATATTTTATATACGTATACACACACTATGTAATAGAAGTTGAAAATAACACTCCACCTACAAACCTATTTCCATTAGTTTTATTTAGATTTTATTTAAGCTTCAATTATTAAAATACTAATATTAGCAAAATATAATAATAATTAAAATAATAAATTTAATTTTTTCAAAATAAAGCTTTTATATATATATATATATATATATATAACTACAATAGACTTATTTCTTTCTTCCGAATTTAATGTTCTACTTAATATCGCTTTTGTTCTTATGTTTTAACATTAAAATTTAGAACACTTTCAATAATTATGTGCCCCACATTAATCACTTTAAAATATTTTAAAAAAATATCTAAAATTATATCCATTAAAACTTAAAATAAAAAATATAGTACCCTTTGTTTGAATTATATTCCTTACTTTTATTGTTGTAAGTTTTAAGTATTATATTTGTTATTTTTTTAATAATTTTTTAAAGAAATAATCTTCTTTATTTTTGATAAAATCACTTCACCTAAAATACTAGGACCTAGACGTAACATTAACTTATTTTTACAAAATACAATTAATTGTTCATTTGTATTAATTTTACCACTCCATTCTAAATAATGTTATGGCTCCTTTTAGTAATTACAACAAAAGAAAATTGCACTTAAGGTTCTTTAGTGATATAAATTAGAACAAATTGGTCTTCTTCTTCTTTTTTTACTATTAATAACAAATTAATTATTTTGTTATAAAAAATAGCAGCAAAATAACAAATGAAATAATTTTAAAAATATATTTTTTATTTGTTATTAATTTTATATTCATTATTGTATACTTTTAAAGAGAACAAAAAACTGAGAACTCATTAATAGTTTAAAAAAAATGTAAGAAAAATAAAAATAAAAATTTAATCATTTATCGTTGTGTTGTGGCTTATCTAATAATAATAATAATAATAAAATATATAAACTACTTTTTTTTTTTTTTTTTTATCTAACTAAGAATATGTGCTTATTCTAATGCAAAAACATTTGAAGACTAAATAATAACTGAGCTTCAGTTTTGTTCACTTATTTATTGTTCCGTTAAGTTAGTTTATTTCAATTGTTTTAAGGCTATTTTGGTATTTGCTGTTAAGGTTGTTATCCAGCTTAGCCATTTTACTTTTGTTTCTGCCCATTTTCTGATACATTAGCGAGCAAGGGTAGTGAGAGAGGCATCCTGATTTTTCTGGCAGCTTTTGGCTCAGTTTTGTTTTGCAATTCTCTCAGAGAATTGTTGTAATTCCCACGAAGAATAATTGATTTGTTCTTCCTCTTGTCGTTGGTTTAGCACAAGATAGTTATCAATTTTTATTCCTACGTTAGAATTGGTATCAGAGCCAGTGGCTTCCCTCAGCTTTGATGGCTAATGTTGGCGATGGAAATCAGAGAACCAACGAAAACTTCGAGACCCGAAAGAGCTATGGGCTGCCATAGGAACTCTTGAAGATAAGGTCGATCGTCGAATGGAAGAAATGTCGCGAGACTTCCAACATTCACTTCAACAAGTCACCCAACAACTTATTGAACTTCAACAGAGCTTAAAAGCAAAAGGAAAAGCTATATGTCAAAGTTCAACCCCACCTTCCATGGAATTTCCTTTGCAAAATCCAAAAATAACATTTAGAGGAACATCACCTCCTCCCGCAGAGCCATCTACTCGTCCAAATCCACCTTCCATGGAATACCCAGAGCCTATCGACTCTGATGATGAGTTAAATTTGTCAACCAAACTTACTCAAAATCGTGGAACCTCCAGGACCCCAGAATGGACAAACTCAGGCCTACGATATGGTCAACCAATGTTCATTCGAACAAATGAGAGGCAAGACTATAGACTAAACATTGATTTACCAAATTTTACAGCCATACGCATATAGAAGATTTTGTAGACTGGGTAGGATCAGTTGATAAATTCTTTGACTATACTGATATGCCAGAGGACAAGAAAGTGAAGCTAGTAGCTTACAAGCTTAAGGGTGGAGCTTCAGCTTGGTGGGAGCATGTCCAACATGAGAGAAAGGTAGTTAACAAAGCCCCAGTAGTGACTTGGGAAAGAATGAAACGAATGATGATACAACAGTTTCTGCCTGCAGACCATGAACAAATTTTATACCAACGTTATCATCAATGCCATCAGGAAAGCAAGATTGTTAGTGACTATACTGAAGAATTCATGAGAATTGGAATGAGGGCAAACACTCTAGAGACTAAATCTCAAAGAGTTTCCAGATATGTACAAGGTCTTACATCTCCCATTCGAGAGAGACTTGAGTTAAGTCAGACAGTGTGGACTGTTAACCAAGCCACTAACATGGCCTTGAAGATTGAGCATCAACTCTCTAGAAGCAGAAAACCAGTCTTCCCTAAGAGACACTATTTTGACCCTCCTCCTAACAAAACTAAACCAGATCAAATGAGTGTCCACAGAGGAGAACCACCAATTTGATTGAGGAACAAGATTCAGAGGAAGAGAATCCTCAACTGAATTGTGACTTAGAAGATGCTGAGCAAGTAGGTGGGGATGAAGGAGAAAGAGCCCTCAATTACATTGTCCAAAAGATACTTTTGATGCCCAAGCAACCAGATAAGTCACAAAGGCATTCTCTGTTCAAAACTAGATGTACTATGAATGGGAAGGTGTGTGATGTTATTGTCGATAGTGGCAGCACATAAAACATTGTGTCTACTGCTTTAATCAGAGCCCTGGGATTAATCACTTCAAAACATCCCAATCCTTATAAGATTGGTTGGATCAAAAAGGGAAATGAAGTTAAGGTTCAAGAAATGTGTGTGGTTCCTTTTTCGATTGGAAAGTACTACCAAGATGAGGTTTACTGTGATGTGGTTGACATGGATGCATGCCAATTATTGTTGGGGAGACCTTGGCAGCATGATGTAGCAGCTATACATCAAGGCAAACCAAATGTTTATGTCTTTGTATGGAAGGGAAAGAAAATTGCCCTTCTACCTACAAAGGAAACAGTCCAACCTCAGAAAGAACAGATGGATAAACAGAAAGTGCTCCTCAGCACCAATGCCAGAGAGTTTGAGAGACATCTCAGAAAAAGTCCCATTGTTTTAGCCATTTTTAGCAGGGAAAAAAAGGTAGTGTCTACTCCAATAACTTCAATTCCAGGTTTATCTGCTCTTTTACAAGAATTTTCTGATTTGTCACCTGAAGAACTACCTAATGAACTGCCACCAATGAGGATGCAGCATCACATTGATTTTGTTCCAGGTGAAAGCCTTCCCAATTTGCCTCATTACAGAATGAGCCCTAGGGAAAATCAGATTTTACAAGAAGCTGTAGAAGATTTATTACAGAAAAATCTCATACAAGAAAGCAAAAGTCCTTGTGCAGTTCCTGCTCTACTAGTGCCTAAGAAAGATGGTACTATGCACATTTGTGTTGACAGCCGAGCCATAAACAAAATTACTGTCAAATACAGATTTCCAATCCCAAGGCTGGAAGACATGCTGGACAAACTACACGGTTCTAGTGTCTTTTCAAGGCTAGATCTTAGGAGTGGCTACCACCAGATACGGATTAGACCTGGGGATGAATGGAAGACTGCATTTAAAACCAAAGATGGGCTTTATGAATGGCTTGTAATGCCTTTCGGTTTGTGCAATGCGCCAAGCACTTTCATGAGGCTCATGAATCAAATCCTTAAGCATTTCAATGGAAAAAGTGTAGTAGTATACTTTGATGACATCCTGATATTCAGCAAAACTGACGTGGAGCATCTACAACACCTTAAAGAAATCTTACAATCTTTAAGAGACAGCAAGTTGTTCTTAAACTTAAAGAAATGTGAATTCTTCACAACTGAACTTCTCTTCCTTGGTTTTAAGGTGGGAATGAATGGGATTTCTGCTGATGAAAGAAAGGTTTCAGCCATCCAAAGTTGGCCAACTCCAAGAACAATTTCTGATGTCAGAAGTTTCCATGGGTTAGCTACATTCTACAGGAGGTTTGTCAAAGGTTTCAGTTCAATCATAGCTCCCATCACTAATTGTTTGAAGAAGGGGCAGTTTATATGGGAAAGTGAGCAAGAACATAGTTTCCAACTAGTTAAGGCAAGACTCACTTCAGCTCCAGTACTAGCACTCCCTGATTTTGATAAGGTATTTGAAGTAGAAACAGATGCTTCCCTAGTAGGAATAGGAGCCGTGTTATCCCAAAGAGGAAGGCCAATTGAGTTCTTCAGTGAAAAAATGAGTGGAGCTAGGCAGAAAGGGTCTACATACGACCAAGAATTTTTTGCTATATTCCGAGCTCTCCAACATTGGGAGTATTATCTCATTCAGAAGGAGTTTATTCTACATAGTGATCATCAGGCTCTCAAATGGTTGAATTCACAAAAGAACATCTCCCGTGTTCATGCAAGATGGGTTCTCTATTTGCAAAAATTCAACTATGTTTTTCAACACAAATCTGGTCAGCAAAACAAAGTTACCATTGCACTCAGTAGAAGACATGAGCTCCTGACCACTTTGACCTTGGAAATCACCAGTTTTGCCAGTCTACCAAAACTCTATGACACTGATGAAGATTTTGCCATCCCATGGGAGAAATGTGTTAAGCAAGAACCTTCAGGAGAATTCCACATTCAGGAAGGGTATTTGTTTCATGGAAACAGACTCTGCATACCAAAAACTTCACTTAGAGAACAAATATTCCTAGAGATGCATTCTAGGGGGTTAACAGCTCATGCAGGGAGAGACAAGACCATTTTTCTGGTAGAAGAACAATACTATTGGCCACACTTGCGCAGAGATATTGCCAAAAATGTTCAAAAGTGCTCGGTTTGCCAAAGAGTAAAAGGTGGGGTACAAAATACTGGTCTTTATACACCCCTACCTATACCTCACACTGTTTGGGAAGATCTTAGCATGGATTTTATCCTAGGACTCCCTAGGACTCAAAGGCATGTAGATTCTATCCTTGTGGTGGTAGACAGATTTTCCAAAATGTCACATATCCTACCATGTAGGAAAACTTTTGATGCTAGCCACATTGCTTCTCTCTTCTTCAAAGAAATCGTCAGGCTGCATGGTATTCCTAAATCTATCACTTCAGATAAGAATGTCAAATTTATGGGACATTTTTGGAAGGAACTATGGAAAAGACTATCCACCACACTCAACTTTTCTAGTGCCTACCACCCACAAACTGATGGACAAACCGAGGTGATCAATCCGTGGGCAGCATGCTCCGATGTTTAGTTCAAGAACAACCCAATCAATGGGATGTGCTCCTCCCTCAAGTTGAATTTGCTCTCAATAGTGTCCCAAACAGAAGCACAGGCAGCTCTCCATTCTCCATTGTCTATACAAAAGTCCCCAACTTCACACTCGACATCTCTTCTATTCCTAACCCAAAGAGTCAACTAGCTAGCAAGTGAGCTGCTGATTATCATCAATTCCATCTAGACATCAGAGAGCACATTACAAAAATGAACTCTAAGTACAAAGCTTAGATTGACAAGCACAAGAGATTTCAAGAATTCGAGGAAGGGGAGTTGGTTATGATTCACCTCAACAAGCAAAGACTACCACCCAACCATTGCCCCAAACTGTAACCCAGAAACTATGGCCCTTTCAGGATCCAAAACTCCAATTCCTACATCGTTGAGTTGCCCCCTAGCTGGAACATATCTAATACCTTTAATGTTGCTGATATCCGCACATATCATCCACCCGAAGAAGCTACTGTCATACCAGTGAATTTTGAGTCGAATTCTTTCATAGAAGGGGACTCTAATGCAGGAGCATCTGAAGACTAAATAATAACTGAGCTTCAGTTTTGTTCACTTATTTATTGTTCCGTTAAGTTAGTTTATTTCAATTGTTTTAAGGCTATTTTGGTATTTGCTGTTAAGGTTGTTATCCAGCTTAGCCATTTTACTTTTGTTTCTGCCCATTTTCTGATACATTAGCGAGCAAGGGTAGTGGGAGAGGCATCCTGATTTTTCTGGCAGCTTTTGGCTCAGTTTTGTTTTGTAATTCTCTCAGAGAATTGTTGTAATTCCCACAAAGAATAATTGATTTGTTCTTCCTCTTGTCGTTGGTTTAGCACAAGATAGTTATCAATTTTTATTCCTACGTTAATCTTTGTTTTCAAATAACCACAAGTGGTTCATAATATTTTTGCAAAATGTGTAATTGATTTTTACAAAATATATAATATAGAGAAAATTTTCACAAAAATTTATTAAATTAGGTTATTTATTTCGTTTAGTTATGGTATTAATTAAGTCTATTAGCTTTGTACAAATGATTAATTGAAAACAAATTATATTATTTTAATAATTTTTTTCCTTAAATATTGTTATTTTTATGTCAAACTATTAAATGCAATTAAAACATGAGTCTTTAACGATGATAAAATCACAATTAATATAAAAAAATCACAAAATGTTCGCTTTTAATATTTGTTACTTGTTACTGCTTTATTTTAATATTTTTATTAATTTTTAATTATTATTAAAAATTAAAATATATATTTAAATAATTTTTTGTTTTAATATTATTATTGTCATTTTTTAAAATAATTTCATATTAAATCTCACTTTTATGATTGTTAAAAACTTATATTATAATAGCGTTTTAATCATTTGATAAAAAATAATAATATTTATTATAAAATTATTAAAATAATATATTTAATTTTTAATTCAATATTTTTAAAAATATTTTGAACTAAACAACACAAATAATTTAATCTAAAAAATTTTTGTTACATCTTATCTTCACACTTCTTAAAAACCCATGACAACCGCTTTTTCATAGATAAATTTCTACATTTTTTTTTTGGTTTATCATTTTTTTTAATTGTGGTACAAACACCTTATTTTTTATACCGTACACGGGTATTTTGTTAAGTAATGTTAATCCATTTTACCTTCATTTACAATATCTAACACACTTTGAGGTGGTTTATATATGACGCGAGTTGGGAATTTTATAGAGAGAGAGAGAGACTTGTGTTTGGAATTTAATTGCTTAGTTTGGCACCTGCGTTAAGTTTATAATTAAAGGTTAATAAATTAATTTATTAATAGAAATTTGACTGTTAAGTACAAAATTTATCTTATTAAAATATTTTGGTAAAAAACTAAAAGAGTAAAAATCAATTTAAAGATACATTATTTTTTTTAATCAAATGATAATTTGGTATTATTTGAACTGTGATTATAATTGTTTCAAAATCTAAAGACAATTGTACTTTATATATAATTTATTTATTTAATTAATTTTATTTTTCTACATCTAAAAATACATATATTTATTATGTTATAAAAAAAACGTATATATATTCAGCATATGAAATACGAAAAAGATATACACTTATTTAATTATTTCAATTTTTTAATTAGATAACCATAACTTACAAATATTTTTGATTGAATTATTTAATTACTAACATTTTACTTAAACTAATTAAACATTTGTGATTGATTTGCCGATAAGATTTACTCATCTTCTTTTTCAAGTAACATGTTAGAGCCGCACCAAATATTATTTACTAAAAAAACTAGTTAAACATTTGAGAAAGAAGTTATGGATTAATTTAGTTCTATTAAAAATAACAATTAAAGTGACTCATAAAAAAAAATGGTGTCAAATTAATCCCATTAAATTATTTGATTAATTCAATCCATGTATTTAGAAAAATTATTCAGAGTGATCCAATAAATTTTTGGAGTTAAGATCCAATAGCCCTACCTATGTTTTCGAAGGGCAAGGTTTAGTAACACGAATCATTTCATTAAAGCACCATGTATTAGAAAGTCGTTGCTTTTCTTTACTATTAAAGACATTGGCAAACTTTTGAAGACAACTGGGTAATAAAGCTTACAGCAGAGAGTCGTAATGGCCTCTTTTTAAATTGAAAAAGGTATTAATAGTTGAAAATATACTATTACCTTACAGCAGAGAGTCGTAATGGCCTCTTTTTAAATTGAAAAAGGTATTAATAGTTGAAAATATGTATTTAGTACGTAATTTAAGGTTGAGCATTTTAATTTATTTATTTTTAAAAATTACAAATTTTAGTGTAATAAATGCACTTTAATCTCCTAAAATGCATTTTTTTTTAATAATAATTATGGTATTTAAGTGCTTTTTTTAAAAAATAATTATGTGATTAAATTACTCATTTTTTATAATAATTGACTTGTTAGTGCTTAACTTAATAATTATAAGATTTTTGTAACAATTTTTTTTTAAATGGAACCATTTGTGCCCTTTTACCCCTTTTTTAAACATGTGCTTGTAAATTTATTTGTTTGAAATTTTTGAATATATTTTTTTATTAAAATTACTTTATTAGATATATGCCTATTAAAAAAAATGCAAAAATGCATGTATCATATTAATTATTTTATTATATTTAATAAAAAATAAAATAAAATAAAAAATTATCTTTATTTTTATCTAATATTTTTTCCATAAACAAAGCAAATTTGAAAACAACATTTCTATACAAAAGTACTAAACAATACATGAGACATAAATTAAAGAAACTGGACAACATTTTTACTTAAAACTTACTATTTCTTAGACAACTTGTCTTCGCTCTTGATGAAGCAGCAATGTACATATTTGTACCAACAAAAAAAAAAAAAAAAGGCAAAGTTTTAAGGCGTGTAATGATAATAAACATAATAATTATAGTTGTTTTGTATAAAATTTGGATATATATTTATGTACCAATTATTTTTTTTTTTTTTTTGCTAAACATCTTCTAAAATACCTAAATTTTGATTAACTTTACGTAAATGTATCCAATTTTTTTTCAACATAAAGGTACTCATACTTTATTCTTGTTTACACGTAAAAGAATTTCTTTTATGATTAATGTATGCCACATAGCAAATTAACATTAATATCATCGCGTGGGTTGCAGTTTCTGATAAGTCATTAGTATTAATTTGATTACGTAACACAAATTAATACTAAAAAGTACTTGTGTGAAAAGGAAAATAAAGTAGTACTTTTTTTTTTTTGTAGAGAAAAAATTTAAAATATTTTTTTGCGTAAAATTTTTGAAATTTATTTATGTGAATTAATATTGATTGAATTTTTATTGATTTATAAAATAGATTAAATTATAATATAATTGATATGTTTGAAGTTTCATTTATTTGATACATGGACTTGCAAATCTTGCCAATTTGGGTCAATTATTGGTATAATGAGTTTTGTGTAGTCCATTAGAATTAGAGTTTTGTAATAGGTAAAACTCTAATGTCTTTCTATAAGTATTTTGATAGATCTCATCTATTAGAGTTGTTTGTGTTAGAAAATTATGTTTCTTATTAAATTAGGCAACATATATTCTCTATTAAATTATATTAACTATTTAATGGGCTAAAATTAAGTGGTCTAATTTTGATAGGCCCACAGACTGCTTAAAATTGAAATGCGCTTATTGAGTAGATACTAGTTTTGTTATAATTAGAGAATTATGGAAACCCTAATTAAAACAATATATAAAGACTCATTTGGTTATGGTCCTCAACGTACCAAATCATAACACAATTTATTTTTGTTACATCTGTAATAGAGACGAAGGTCCCATTAAAGAATTAAGACGATTTGGTTGAAAAAGATCACAAACCGCTTTCTAAAAACTCAATTAATTACTATAGATTCAAGTACGCTTCTGCATATTTGTCTTTAATTATTGATGATCTGATATAAATGTCCTTAGATTTATTATTGGTAATAGTTTTCACCAAAAAATGTTAAATTCTAATAATTTGTCTTAAGACCTAATAAGAGAAATACCTATCTTGTTAATTTTATTAATCTAAGAATATGTTCATTTGTATTCAATCCATTATGTATTTATTCTATATCTGTCAATTTGTTTGATTCGTGCTCTAATTTATAAATATCTTATTTATGGTATTATAGTGAAATCATTGATGATTAGAATCCAAATTAATTGTTATAAAATTTTGATATGTTGTTTATGTTAAATTTTCAAATATAATATTTAAGAGAAAAAAAGATGATGCTAGGGTTTATTAGAATGTAAAGCTGCATATAAATGTTACAAGCTAAGTCTTTTAAAGGCAAAATAAATAAGAAAAAAAAGACTAAAATAACCTTATAATAAAATATTAATTACTCTAATACCCCCCTTAAACTCACAATGCAGCTGCAAGAAGCATCGAGAGTTTGCCAACTAGAAAACGAAAGCTTGAAATAGTATGTGACTTGGTAAAGAAGTCTGTAATCTGCAAATAAGAATGAACAAAATGCAAGATAATGGTGCCTTGCTTGAGGTGGTGATGAGTAAAATGACCATCGATCTCGATATGCTTGGTGCGTTCATAAAAAACTGAGTTGTGAGCAATTTGGATAGCACTCTGATTGTCACAATACATAAGAGTAAGATGAGAAAGAAAAACACTCATATATGCAAATAGTCAACGTAACCAAACAATCTTTTTGATAGTAGACGCCATAGCACGATACTATACTTCAGTAGAAGATTGAGAAACAACAGTTTGCTTCTTGTTCTTCTAAGAAATAAGAGAATCACCCAAAAAGATACATAAACTAGTGAAGGACTTGCAATTTGTGGGATCACGACCACAATCAACATCAAATTTTGCACACAACTCTAAGGAAGAGGTGGATGGAAGTAAGAGACTCTGAAAAATAGTGCCCTAAAGATATCGCAAAATATGTAGAACGGCTGCCCAATAAATGATAATAAGAGAAGCAACAAACTGACTAACAATATGAACAGCATAAGCAATGTCCGAACGAATAATAGTAAGGTAGACCAAGCTGCCAATAATATTTTGATATAACTTAGGATCTTACAAAGGAATGCCATCAGAAGGAGAATACTGAACATTGTGCTCATAAGGGGTATTAACAATTTTAGTATCGTTAAGGCGAGCTCGCTCAAGAATACCAACAGTATACTTAGATTAAGAGAGAATATAACATTTTTTAGAGAATGTAACTTTAATACCCAAAAAATATCGTAGAGAATCCAAATCTTTCATTTTAAACTGACTGGCTAATTCAGACTTTAGCAATGTAATCTCATCAACATCATCACCAATAATAATCATATCATCAATATATAAAGAAAGCAAATACGACCTGTAGTGGTATGCTTAACAAAGAGAGCAGAGTCATGATCACTAGAAGAAAATCTAAGAGAGGTAATAAGGGTAAAGAATTTCTCAAATCATGCTCGAGGTGCTAGTTTTAGACCATATGAGGCTTTATGAAGCTTACAAACTTCTCCATGATTATGTGGGCCACTAAGCGGGGGAACCATGTAAACCTCTTCATGCAAATCATCATTCAAGATAGCATTTTTAACATCCATTTGAGATATACACTACCCATGAGCATATGCAATTACAATAAGTATGCGAACTGTGGTCATTTTTGCAATAGGGGCAAAAGTCTCTTCATAATCAATACCACTCATTTGAGAGTATTCTTTTGCAACTACTCTGGACTTGTACCTTTCAATAGACCCATTAGAATGAAGTTTAATTTTATATACCTAACGAGAACCAATAGCTCATTTACCATGGCAACAAATGTACCAAGATCCATGTGTTTGTTTGATGAAAAGCAATAAGTTCCTCAGCCATAAATTACTACCAAAGGGGATTAAGGACTGCCTTTTTATAAGATAATGGCTCAAAGAGACAATGAATAGATGCTAAAAATGAAGTGAAAGAAGTGGAATAAGAAGAATAAACAAAATCTGGTAGTTTAGTAGACTTACAAGTGCGCTGAGGATAGTAAGGAGGATCTATAATTCTAAGAAGAGGTTGGGCAGCTGTAGGAGGAGGGAAAGCATCAGGAGTGTCAAGCTGCAGTGTACACTGATCTTTAGAATCTATAGTTGGAAGAGCTTGTGGAGAGGAACCATTAATATGGTCAGAGAAAGGAACAATATGAATAAGATCTGATTTGGTCAAATCATGAACAGTAATAGGAATAGAAAAGAAAGGTATATGCTCAAGAAAGATAACATAACAATAGACATATAGTTTTTGTGAAGTTATATCAAAACAACGATATCCCTTTTGCCCTTCACTATAACCCAGAAAAACAAAAATGGCAGAGCGTGACGATAATTTAGTATATTCTACATGAGGACGAAGGACAAAACAAGTAGAACTAAAGACTATCAAGGAAGAATAGTTAAGACTATGTGCATATAGTTTTTCAAAATGAGACAAACCTGAAGTGATAGATGATGGGATCATATTGATTAAGTTAACCTGCAGTAAGGACTGCTTATCTCCAAAACTCACTAGGAACTGAAGATGACAACAAAAGAGAACGAGTAGTTTCAACAATAAGCCTATGTTTGCTTTCAGCAACACCATTTTGATCAAGAGTGTCAGTATAAGAAGTTTGGTGAATAATTCCATCTAACACAAGCAAATCACAAAATTTATTGAAAGTATATTCACTACCTAGATCACATCTAAAACACTTAATAATAGCAAGAATGTTGTGTTCCTACTAGAGCTCTAAAGTTATTATAAATATCAAAGAAGTCATAATGATGTTTCATAAGGTATAACAATAAAAATGAGTGTGATCATCAATAAAAGAGACATAATATCGAGGACCTTCTTTTGAAACAACAAGAGAAGGTCTCCACATATTAGAATGAACTAAATCAAAAGGTGCAACAGAATAAAAGAGTACTTTTATTAAAAGGTAATGCAGAAAATTTTGTAAGTTTACAATCATTACAATTAGAAGATATCATGAGCTTGTAAATTTCTTAAGGCTCCAGTAACAGCTAAGAATCGTAAACAGGAAGAGGAAACATGACCAAGATGTGAATGCCATAAATAAAAATTAGAAGATGAAGGACACAATCGAAAAGAAGAAAGATCAACACTAAGAGCTACAAATTCTGATAATCTCAGCTTGTCCAAAACATATAATCCCCTCGCCTACAGCCTATCCCAATCAGCTTCTGGGATTGCAGATCATGCACATGACAGAGAAGCAGAAGAAAAGGATACTAAGCAATCAGAATCACACAATTGACCAACAGATGTAAGGTTTAGTGAAAGCTTAAGAATGTAGTAAACATTATGAATAGATAAATAAGAATTGACAACAGAACCAACACCTACTAATGACATAGGTGTACCATCAGTAGACATGACAGGTGCAAATGATGTAAAACACAAGAAAGCAACAAAATTTGAATTAGGAGACATATGGTAGGAAGCTCCATAATCCAAAATCCAAGTTGAGCAAGACATATCTGAAGAACTAGTGAGGGACAAACCTATCGTAGAAAAGGCAGACATTGCATGCGGTTGTGTATCAAGAAATCTTTGAAACTGCTCGATGAGGGCAGCTAGTGTAGAATTGGAGGATGAGGATAAAAGGTCAAAGGATTCTGACAGAGGTAAAACTGCTACAGTATTAAATTGAGAAGGACAATACGGACATGGTTGTAATTGATTGCCAAACTATAAAGTCCTGAATTGGTACTTTTGTTGAAACTAATGTGGTTGTGATTGATTCCCAAACTGATGTGGTACTCGATTCAATTTAGGACACCGAGCTTTCCAATGACCCTTTTCTTTGCAAAAGCTGCAGGCATTGAACCCAACTTTTATATAAGTCTTGTTTCTATAGTGAGCATGAGGTCTAGAAGAAGCTGCAAAAAGAAAAGGATTAGGTGATAGGAGAATTCTTTTTTCTACTTGAGACTTAAGGAGTATTTCATCAGCTAAAAGCTCACTGACCACCAAATCAATTGACGAAAGTGGGTTAGGTGCAAAATGGAACCACGAAGGCCCTCAAAATCATCATGAAGTACCATTAAGAATTGAACCAAGTGTTGTTCCTCTCTACGAGCAATATAAGGGTATACAGGCTCGAAGTTCTGTTGATTTTGTTAACGCCAATTGATCCCCAAGATCTGTCATTTCTCTTGATGTGTTCTGAAATCGTTGTTGTTCAATTACAACATGAGCATTAGATAAATTCAGGAGACTCACATGCTTGCAATATTGAAGTAAGTAGAATTTTTGGTTTCGATCGATTTAATAATTTTATTGCATGGTACGATATTGATAAATGTTATTTTGAGAAATCATATTATATGGCTATTTTTATGGAATAAGAGTTGGCTACTTTAAGGTGCAAATTACCATCACATATATTTTGAGAATTGATATTAAGAACTAAGTAAGAAGAAAATCGTGTTTGGGGCACCTATTGAGTACTATACATTAAATTACATGTTGAAAGTTGTTATATGATTAATTTTGCTATTGATAACTAAATATAATTATCCTTAACATGTTATAGTTAAATATAACGTGAATGAAAATTCTTTCTTGTTATTCTTACCTCACAATAGAGGTATATATAGAAAATAAATATAAGAGTTCTAAATAAATTAGAATCCTAAACAACCTAGAATTTCATTACAGATAGACACACATTAATTACAATATATTATACACTAATTATATTACTCACGCTAACACTCCCCCTCAAGTTGGCGCATACATATCGACCACGCCCAATTTGCTTAGTGAGTCATAAAATGCCTTCTTGGAAACTCCTTTGTTAAGTACATCTACAAGTTGTTTCTCAGTAGGAACAAAAGGAAAGCTAATGAGTTTGGCATCTAGCTTCTCTTTTATAAAATGACGATCAACCTCTACATGCTTAGTGCGATCATGCTGTACTGAATTTTGTGATATGTCAATGGCTGCCTAATTGTTGCAATACAACTCCATAGTATTTTTGAGTTCGAAACCCAAATCAAACAATAAACTTTTTATCCACAGTAATTCACAAACACCATGAGCCATACCTCTATACTCAGCCTCAGCACTAGACCGCGCCACAATTTTCTGCTTCTTACTTTTTCATGTAACCAAGTTACTTCCCACAAAGGTAAAGTAACCCGATGTCGGCCTTCTATTTGTAATACTTCCTGCCTAATCAGCATCTGTGAAGCCACAAACTTTAAGAGGATTGTTGTGTTTAGTGAACATTACTCCTCTCCCTGGAGCTAACTTCAAGTATCTTAAAATTCTCACAACTGCATCTACGTAACTTTCACTAGGGTTATGCATGAACTGACTTACCACACTTACTGCATATGCGACATCTAGTCTAGTATGTGCCAAATAAATTAGGCGTCCCACCAACCTCTGATAGCGAGCTCGATCAGTTGGTATTTGGTCTAGATACTCTACTAGACAATAGTTTTGCTCAATAGGTGTGTCAATGGTTTACAATCCAACATACATGTTTCAGTTAGTAGGTCAATAATGTACTTTCTCTGACATAGAAAAATTCATTCGCTCCCCCTAACTACCTCAATTCCTAAGAAGTACTTCAGTTAACCCAAATCCTTCATCTCGAACTCAGAGGCTAGCTGTCTATGTAATTTATCCATCTCAACAGCATCATCTTCAATAATTACCATATCATCAACATAAATAATTAAAGTTGTTATCTTCCTTTGTTGATGTTTGAGAAACAGCGTGTGAACTGAATTACTCTGTCTGTAACCAACCTTCTGCATGAACTGTGAAAACCTTCCAAACCAGGCTCGAGGGGATTGCTTGAGACCATACAAAGATTTCCTCAATTTGCATACAAAATTACCAGGAGAAGTAGCTACATACCCAAGTGGAAGACTCATGTATACCTCATCGACTAACTCTCCATGAAGGAATGCATTCTTGACATCAAACTATTGAAGTGGCCAATTTAAGCTTGCGACAAGCGAAAGCAGAACCCGAATAGTATTCATTCTGGCAACCGGAGCAAAAGTCTCATCGTAGTCTACACCATACGTCTGAGTGAACCTTTTTGCTACAAGGTGGGCTTTATATCGATTCACAGATCTATCAGCATTATGTTTCACAATAAACACCCATCAACAACAAACTGCCTTCTTGCCTTGTGATGGAGGCACAAGTTGCCAAGTATCGCTCTTCTGTAATGCCTCCATCTCTTCCTCCATTGCCTTTCTCCATTTTGGGTCTCCCAATGCATCCTGAACTATGTTAGGTACTGATACAGCAGATATTTGATTTACAAATTATTCATATGGCTTAGACAATCTTTTAGTAGACATGTAGTTGGCTACTGGATATTTTGATTTTGCATGGATATTTGGTTCATATCTTTTGGGTGGTTGACCTCGAGTAGACCTATTTGGTAACACATACTGTCCAATACTAGACTCAATGCTATTAGTATCAGTAGGTGTACATATCTCAGATGAGTGACCTTTAATACTAGGGAGCTGTTGATCAAGGGTATGAATGATACCTGAGGGAACAACAATATCTTCATTTTTATTTTCAGTGATCGAAACTGGTGCTAGGATACTTGGAGAATCTGCTTCTTCCACTACTAGATTCAATGGGTTAAGAATCTCAACTGGATTCAATGGGTTAAGAATCTCAACTGGACCCATCGAAATATCAGTAGGTGATTCTTCCGATTCCTCCCCCTCACCATGATACAGTTCTTCAAAATATGAATTGTCCCCCTGATAAGCAGTATCAAGTGAGGAAAAGTAACTCATGTCCTCAAAGAATGTAACATCTATAGTAACATAATACTTTCTGGTCGATGGATGTAAGCACTTGTACCCTTTCTGATAACCTCCATAACCAACAAACACACACTTAATTGCCCGAGCATCTAACTTAGACCTCTGATTTTTAGGAACATGTATAAAAATAACACAACCAAATACATGGATAGGAAGATTATGAAATGATGACAATGATACATGAGATGCGAAAATCTCGAATGAGATTCCGGGAAGGACATGATGCACAAATACTTGATGGTCAAATTTTGTATTTTACAAAAAGCTCGCAAGTGCACGAATCACTTGTAATGAGTGATAAGTATACTCTCAAGATCGTCTCTCAAGGGCGGTGGTTCTAAAACGTTATTTATTTTCTTATTCAGTCGAACAAACAATCCTAAACATTCTAACAATTGTCGGTTGAAGAACAGATTGTAAATTCGGAATTAAATCAAAAACTAAAATAAAATGGAAATAAAAGTAATCACAACCAAGGGGAGGATGATGGATGTAAATGGGAATCTTAGTTCGTTATCCATTCATGGAAAGAACAAATTAAGCATTCAATTAAAAGTTGGATTTAATGATTTTTCCGCTAAACCTAGAAAATCTCAAATCAATGGTAATTTTCACTACGATCAACTAATTAACGTCTTTGATCCGGATCATTAACTAATCAATCGAAATTAGCTCAAGGAAATAATTCTAACCACCTAAACTAACACAAATCAATGCAATCAATTTAGGCTCTTGTTCATAATGCACAATTAAGCAAAGATGGCGTTTCTAATGCCTAATTCTAAAATATTCTTTCTAACTACAAACTAAGGTTTGGTCCACCATTAATTCACAATCAGAAAATAATAAGAACATGAACAAGAAATAAATCCAATCATATATAATTAAATTACAAAATTGTTCTTCCAATCATTGGAAGCAAGACTAACATCCCAATTACATAAATTAGCCAATCATAACTAAATCGGTGTTAATCAATTTAGTCATGGAGGCAAACCACAAAATCAGAGAAGAAAAACATATTACACTAAAAATACCCCAATGAATCCTCTAGCTCCAAATCCTTGAACTTGATTGATCCTCTTTCTCAAATCCTTGGAGTAGCTTCAACAATGGAGGGTCTCCCCTTGATTTTGGGTTGATTTTGGGTGGAAAAACCCTTGCTGCAGTAGCAGCAAAGATGGGGAAAAGAATGGTTGTCAAAACTTATGTTTGGGAGAGGTATAATGTGGTATTTATATGTTAGGGTTTGAGTGTGTGAGTGTGTGTGTGGCTGAGAGGAAAACTAAAGTCCGCGCGCGCGGGCCGCGGCGTGCCTTTTTCATGCCGCGGCGCAGCATGTCATTATGAACTACGATCCAAAGCAGAAACATCCCCGCCGCGGCGCACAATAATCATGCCGCGACGCGCAATGTATGTAAATGTATGTACATGGTATGTAAATGACTTTACATACTTTGCTGATTCTCTCGCCGCGGTGCGCATCTTTGTGATGGTATGTAAATGACTTTACATACGTTGTACATACTTTGCTGATTATGTAAATATCTTTACATACTTTGCTGATTCTCGATGTAAGGCTTACATTTTAAAACACTTTTGCTTCACTTTTGCTCTCTTTTTCCACATTTCTTCCCAAACCTACTTTGATCTACAAAATAATAGAACACCCTCCAAAACAAGATTATATAGAGAATAAATGCAAAATAAATACTTAAAAATATAACAAATAGTAGGTCAAAATAGTGTTCATCAAATACCCCCAAACCTACATTTTGCTAGTTCTCAAGCAAAACTAAAATCGAAAAGACAAATAACAAAACTAAAATTGAAGTTAACAACACTTGTCATGCTTTAGTTTCTTTCCAATTCATAACCAAAATTTTACACACAAATTTATCCAACATTCTAACACATCATGGTTCACCATTTAGATCAATTTTGCTTCACAAATCTAAATCCCAATACTAAAAACGTATCAACATTGATTCCCCCAAACTTAGTGTCAAGAATGTGAATTCGTTTCAACTCTAATCCTCACAAGAATTACTCTCTAAATCACACCGATCCTACGGGTTCAAACACTCATCAATGTATATGCGAATAGAAGTTATGTAAAGAAATGAGCTAGTAGATTCGCACATGATTAAACAAGAAAGGCTCAAAAGTGCATAATATTGATCTCATGAAAGGAATCAAATGATAGGATTTATGAAGAAATCACATTACTAATCTCATGCCTCAATTAAAATCCTCAAGCAAAAATTTCAAGTGTGCCCTAGAATGAAAATGTTTTGACTTTAAGGGAATTTATTTCCTATTTCTCTCTTTTGTTTTTTATATTGTGTTAACCATTCATACTTGAAGAACTTAGGGTCATAATAAGCTTTTTTTTTTTTTTTAGACCCATATACATATGTCATTTGTGAATGGCTACTTCTTAGCTCTTCTTGTATTGGGTATAGGAATTCCCATATATTTTTTAAAAAGTCAAAAAACGAATGAAATAGGCAAACACTTCAAACTTTACTTAAGTCATTTAATCTAAGCAATTCAATTAAGCACATAATTCTTCATTGAATGTTTAAAATCCTACCACTCAATGCAAAAACCTATAGAGATCATCTAACAATTTGAAATGGTATGAAAGGTGTTTAAAAGAGTAGAAAAATATTTATCTCTCAGAATAAAACGTTAAAGGCTCAATAACATTCTCACAAGGTAGTCTCCACTATTCAATTCCTAAACACAGGATTCGGGTTCATCTCAGTTTCAACATCAAAAGCATGAAACATAGATTGCAAATTAAACCAATCTTTATAACAAACCTTAAATATTTTAAAAATCAGATAAACAATGCACAAATACTAGTTATTCATCAAAAATTGACCAAAGCATGAAAATGTTGTTACCAACCAAAAATGCAAAACGCACCCCCAAACCTAAACTAAACATTGTCCACAAGGTTTTCAACTACGCACATGTTCAGAAAAGCATTTAAAAGGAGCAAATAGAAAATTAACTAAACTAAAAGAAAAGGAAAAATATTACCTAAAATAGTGGGTTGCCTCCCACCAAGCGCTTTCTTTAACGTCTTAGCAAGACGTTGCTAATCCACTCCTATCCACCATCATCAAAAATCTTGAAGTGTGTGATATCGATTTTTCGAGCTAGTATGTCATTGAGCGTATTCTTCCATCTCAGTAGTTGTTTTCGATAAAGCACAGCACACACTTTTCGGTGGAAGTGGTAGGGAAAAGGATTTGGGGACGTACAAGTGTTAGAAAAAGGAGGTGAAGATGATTCCTCCTTGTTCTCCTTGGAAGGTTTTAGAATGTGATGATCCTCAACTTGACCTTCTTGGAGAATTGCTTGCTCCCCATCTATATTTTCTGCACAAAGTGGTAAATCATCAAAAAATTCAGGAAAATAAATATCATTAAAAACCTTACCACTTTGAAGGATTATGTCATCATTTACTTGCTCATCTTGATTGGGCAACTCTTCTTGTGCTAAAAGTTGTTCCGCTAGTTGCCCAATTTGCATTTCAATCCTTATCATAGAGTCCTCTAAAGAATCCATCATTTGATTATGTCTCTCATGGTTTTCTAAACTAACTTGAATAAAAGTATTCAAGGTCTCCTCCAAGGTTGGTTTCTTAGGTTGAATGGGTAGGTCATAAGGATTGAAATATGGGTATGAGGCATAAGGTGGGTTAGTGTTTGCTTCCCAAGAAAAATTTTGGTGATTTCCCAACTCGGGAATATAAGTGTAGGAATCATTCCAAGGTGGGTGACATCCTTCATTAAGATCGATATCTCGGTTGGTAGAGGTATAGAAATCACCTGCAAAAGTGCAAACATTAGCATCATGTCCATGTAAACCACAAATACCACATACCTCCATATTTGCTAGCTCTAGGATATCAGTATCCTGCTTGATTATGTGCTCTTTTGAATATGTTGATGTAGTCTATGAACGGTACCTTTCATATACTAACAAAAACAACAAAGAAATCAAAGCACCAAATATATTCTAGAAAAAGGAAATAAATAACAAAAGAAATAAAATAAAATAAAACAAACAACTAAAACAAATAAAAACATTTAAGAAACTAAAAAATAACAAAGCAAAACACAAATACTAACAAAAATCACAAAACTTAAAAAGAAATCACAAAAATAAAGAAATACGAAAAACAAACTAAACAGAAAATAAATAAACACTTTAAAACGCCAATTTTCCGGCAACGGCGCCAAAAACTTGATGCACAAATACTTGATGGTCAAATTTTGTATTTTATAAAAAGCTCGCAAGTGCGCGAATCACTTGTAATGAGTGATAAGTATACTCCCAAGATCGTCTCTCAAGGAATTGTGGTGGTTCTAAAACGTTATTTATTTTCTTATTCAGTCGAACAAACAATCCTAAACATTCTAACAATTGTCGGTTGAAGAACAGATTGTAAATTCGGAATTAAATCAAAAACTAAAATAAAATGGAAAGTAAAGTAATCACAACCAAGGGGAGGATAATGGATGTAAATGGGAATCTTAGTTCGCTATCCATTCATGGAAAGAACAAATTAAGCATTCAATTAAAAGTTGGATTTAATGATTTTTCCGCTAAACCTAGAAAATCCCAAATCAATGGTAATTTTCACTACGATCAACTAATTAACGTCTTTGATCCGGATCATTAACTAATCAATCGAAATCAAGGAAATAATTCTAACCACCTAAACTAACACAAATCAATGCAATCAATTTAGGCTCTTGTTCATAATGCACAATTAAGCAAAGATGGCATTTCTAATGCATAATTCTAAAATATTCTTTCTAACTACAAACTAAGGTTTGGTCCACCATTAATTCACAATCAGAAAATAATAAGAACATGAACAAGAAATAAATTCAATCATATATAATTAAATTACAAAATTGTTCTTCCAATCATTAGAAGCAAGACTAACATCCCAATTACATAAATTAGCCAATCATAACTAAATTGGTGTCAATCAATTTAGTCATGGAGGCAAACCACAAAATCAGAGAAGAAAAACATATTACACTAAAAATACCCCAATGAATCCTCTAGCTCCAAATCCTTGAACTTGATTGATCCTCTTTCTCAAATCCTTGGAGTAGCTTCAACAATGGAGGGTCTTTCCTTGATTTTGGGTGGAAAAACCCTTGCTGCAGTAGCAGCAAAGGTGGGGAAAAGAATGGTTGTCAAAACTTATGTTTGGGAGAGGTATAATGTGGTATTTATATGTTAGGGTTTGAGTGTGTGAGTGTGTGTGTGGCTGAGAGGAAAACTGAAGTCCGCGCGCGCGGGCCGCGGCGGGCCTTTTTCATATCGCGGCGCAGCATGTCATTCTGAACTACAATCCAAAGCAGAAACCTCCCCGCCGCGGCGCACAATAATCATGCCGCGACATGCAATGTATGTAAATGTATGTACATGGTATGTAAATGACTTTACATACTTTGCTGATTCTCTCGCCGTGGCACATGATCCCTTCGCCGCGGCGCGCATCTTTGTGATGGTATGTAAATGACTTTACATACGTTGTATATACTTTGCTGATTATGTAAATATCTTTACATACTTTGCTGATTCTCGATGTAAGGCTTACATTTTAAAACACTTTTGCTTCACTTTTGCTCTCTTTTTCCACATTTCTTCCCAAACCTACTTTGATCTACAAAACAATAGAACACCCTCCAAAACAAGATTATATCGAGAATAAATGCAAAATAAACACTTAAAAACATAACAAATAGTAGGTCAAAATAGTGTTCATCAGGACACTAGATGGAAGACGATTAATGAGATGGGCGAAAGCTTGTACAGCAATGTCCCAAATATATTTTGGCATATGAGTACTAAGTAGGAGTGCACAAGCCATATTAAGTAAATGATGATTTTTTCTTTCGGATACCCCATTTTGTTATGGTGTTTGTGGGCAAGTAGTTTGGTGAACAATCCCATGTGTTTTGAAAAAAATCTTGAAAAACATGATTAATGTATTCTCCCCCATTGTCAGAACATAGGACTCTAATGGTGCTATTGTATTGTGTTTGAACACGAGTCCGAAAATTTTGAAAAGCTGAAAAAACTTCATATTTGGTTCTAAGAAGAGCAACCCATGACAATTTTGTACAGTCATCAATAAACGATACAAAATATCTCATACCCGATACAGTGAGCTCTCTACACGGTCCTCAAATATCAGAATGAATTAATTCAAAAGAAATAACACTTTTATTAGAAATACTAGGGGAATAAGTAATACGATGACTTCATATTTGGTTCTAAGAAGAGCAACCCATGACAATCTTGAATAGTCATCAATAAACGATACAAAATACCTCATACCCGATACAGTGAGCTCTCTACACGGTCCTCAAATATCAGAATGAATTAATTTAAAAGAAATAACACTGTTATTAGAAATACTAGGGGAATAAGTAATACGATGGCTCTTGGCCAAAACACATGTCTCACAATGTAAAACAGACTCACTAACACTAATAAACAAAGTAGGCATAGATTTTTTCATAAGACTAAAAGACGGATGCCCTAAGCGGCGATGCCACAACCAAATTTCACTTAATTTGTCAGAACTTGAAGTCAACGTGGTGCGGGACTGTGCTCTTGGTTTCTCCCCTGCGTAGTTCTAATCCAGACGAAACAATATGCCCCTCAGATACCCTCGACCAATTATTTTCCTGGTAAGAAGATCTTGAAAAATCACATACATAGGATAAAATATTACAGAACATTTAGACTCAGTATTCAACTGTGGGACAGATATTAAGTGATAAGATAAGTCAGACACATATAAAACATTATGGAGCTGTAAAGTTGGAGTGATACGGACTGACACCTTTCCTAAAACAGGAAAAGCCTCACCATTAGCATTCGTAACATAGGACACTGGTGGGGAAGAGAACTCAGTAAAATAAGATTTATCATAAGTCATATGATCAGACGCACCAGAATCAATAATCTAAGTATTAGACCCAACAAAGCAAGAAATGTTTAAGGCCATACCAATCTCACCACGACCAGCTATTGAAGCTATAGGGGTACCTCCACATGTCACATGATGATCTTGTCCAGTTACTCCATAGAAATTTGGTACTACTTGTACTGCAGCTGCTTTCAAGTGAGGACGATAATTTTACCTTTTAGGTCTCAAGTGCGGGTTCAATTTCAAACAAGTCTCTCGGATATGCCCTGCTTCATTGCATAAGAGTAATGAGGATGAGGGCAATTGGCGATTGGCAAAGCCTGGTGGAGGTTCTTGCTGATGAAGTGGAACTGAATTCTGCTGCTGGAGAAAATGTGCCTTTGATTTAACTTGAATGACTAGGCTAGATAATTCAACCTGTGCCTGATTAAGACTTTTCTACTGAAATTCGTCCTTACAGATGTATGTAAAAGTTGTGGTCAAACTCGGAGGGTCTGGCATTCTGTGCAATTCGCCCTTGGTACTATTGTGTTTCGTATCAAGTCCTCTTAAGAATGCATGAACTCACTCAAACCCTTTTCTTTCTGGTACCATATAAGATCCTCCTAATTTTTAATTGGGAAGACACCAAAATTAGCACCACTTAAACTTATAATAACAAAACTAGCACCCCTCGTGTTCAAACTTATATTTTCACAATTAAAAAAATGATTAATATGTCATTTTTCTTTGAACACCCATTCAATTAGAATTGAACGACGACAATTTAGACCCGTTCAATATTGAACGTGAAATATTATTGGGGTGCTAATTTTGTTACTATAAGTTTTAGGGGGTGTTATTTTTAGTAAATTCCCTTTTTAATTTTGCATGCTCATAACTCTCAATTTCAACCCATATATTCTTCAGCTTGGTAAAAAACATAAACACTGGTTGCCCATTCTGTTGCTTGCTGGCAGCTTTGCATATTAATTTGTGGACCTGTATAAAGTCAGATTCATTAGTGTAGAGATCTCCCAAAGTCTTCCATATGACCTCAATTGTGTCACACTCCCCCACCATCTGTAGTACATCATCAGTGATTAAATGGAATAGACATTACGAGGTCATCATCATCTTCCCACTTAGTATAGCCCTCCACATCATCTTCACGAGAAGCCTTGATTGTTCCAATCACATGTCCCATCTTGTGCATCCCGCGGAGATAAACAGACATAACCCCTTTTTCATGTTCGAAAGTTTGTACCATTGAGTTTGGTATCACCGAAAGAGCCAGCTTCTGAACTCTTAACAGAGACTTCAAATTTTGGAATTTCAATTGTCTTAGAATTCTGATTTTCTCTTGAATCTCCCATTAAAATAGACAATAATAAGATGTAGTGGAATAAAAAATCATTTTTTTTACCGTTGACCGGATGCTGACTGGGCAGGTGATGTGTGTGGGTTAGAATGGGCTGGTAATGTGTTTGGGCTAGGGTTTGAGGAATGGGCTTAGGTTTGGACTAGGGTTTAAGGATTGGGTTTGGGTTTGGGTTTGGGTTTGGGTTTGGGCTAGGGTTAGATATTGGAAGAGATGGGCTAAGGTTCTCTTCTTAGGAATTGGTTGATGATGAATCAGATCTGGAGGCTGCAAATCTGAACTAGAGGCAGGAGGCGATAGATCTGAACTGGAGCAAACGACAGAGATTGGCGCGGAGGAGAGACAAGCGCAGTGACAGGCGCAGCGAACGGAGACAGGCACGGCGACAAGCGGACGTGTAACGACGTTGACAGGTGGTGGCGGTGCTAACTGGTGGCGGCGGCGCTGATAGGAGACGAAAAAGTAAAGTTTTTTTGAACCTTTGCTCTCATACCAAGTTAAATATAACATAAATGAAAATTCTTTCTTGTTATTTTTACCTCACAATGGAGGTATATATAGAAAATAAATACAATAGTTCTAAATAAATTATAATCCTAAAGAACCTAGAATTCTATTACAGATAAATACATATTAATTACAATATATTATATATTAATTACATGACTCATGCTAACGGTTAAAATTCATATATAAATTTACAATCAAACATGAACAGCTTATTACTAGTTGTCACGAGTATCAAGCTATTAGCTTACAACTTGAGTGACCATTTATAATTTTGATATTGGCTATTGTTCTGATTAGAGTTATTGGCTTTATTATGAAATACACAATAAAATTATCCTAAGTTTACCTACCTCGAAATATAAAATTATCCGAAGTTTACCTACCTCAAAATATATTTAGGATACACACTCGTACATAATATATTATGTGGCTTGCACACAAGGCCTTAAAAAGAAAAAAAGAAAAAAAAAAAAAAAAATCACGTGGCAAGTGTACTCATTGGGATCGTTTATAGTTTCTACTTTCTACCAAGCATTTTATGATTTCCAAGTGTGGCTCCACGAGAGAAATGTGATGGCATGATGTTGAATTGTTGATGGTGTTAGTGTGTAACTTTATTGTTTCCTTTTATTTACCGGCTATTATCATCTAAAAGACATTTGTATATTTGATTGAAAAAATAATAAAATTAACAACTTTAGATTTATAATAATAAAATTAGCATTATTTATGTTCAAACTTATATTTTCACAATAAAAAAAATTATTAATATATTATTTTTCTTTGAACACTCATTCAATTATAATTGAACGACGATAATTTAGACCCGTACAATATTAAACGTTCAAATTAAACGTTCAATATTATTGAGGGTGATAATTTTATTACAATAAATTTTTAGGAGTATTATTTTTGATAAATTTTCTATTTATTTTAAAAGAAAATAACTTAATAATTAATGACGAGTCAATTTTTTTTTTCTTTTTTTCTTCCCTTGCTTAAGTAATAAGTTCATCTATGCGATGAAAATTGGAAAAAGATACATAATAAATAAATAAACTCTAATCATTGATTCGAACATATTATTTAAAACATAATAATGTAACAGAGCTTTACACATGGTGTAATATATTTATTTTAATATTTTTTTTTTTATAGAAAAGAAAAAGTGTTGGATTATTAGGATAAAATGAATAAGTATTACTAGTAAGGATAGGGTGCTTGATTGATTAATCTATTTACTTTACTTAGTAGTACATTATTAGTATATTTTGTTTAAATGGTATTTTATGAGTTCATTATTTTTAAAAATTATAGTTAAGTTTTTGATTAATTTTCTGTTAAAATAAACGGTGATTATATGTGGAGGAGAAGGTTAAAAAAAAATAACATTCAACGGAACTTAAAGCAAAGAAAAAAGAAAAGAACATAAAAAGACCTAATTAACGTTGTCTTCTACATTAAAGGAAGACAAAGAGCTGATTGTTCATTCCCCTTGTAACATCCAAATTACGCTGCTCCTTTACATCTTGTCATTCCTCAAAATCTGAGGTAAGAATTATGTTTACTGATTGGGGTTTAAATTCGTTAAATTAGAGTTTTGATTGTTGATTGTTGATTCCTTTCCTCTAATTTGTACTTTTAATATGATACTGAAATTCCATCAAAATCGTTAATCATTATTTAATTTTTTTTTAATAGTTCAAAATGATGATTTTTACTCAAATTACGAAGCAAGTGTTTTTAATTGTCAAAAATTATTATTGATTATATATACTTCAAAATATTTGAGAAATTTCAATTTTTTGAAAATTTAGAAAAATATTTATTTTGAGAAAGGTTTGAGAAATATTTATTTTTGAAAACTTTGAAATCAATTTTATTTTTTGAAAGTTTAAAAATTTTCTTTTTTGAAAACTTTGAAAAAAAATTTATTTTTGTAAAGTTTAAATATTTTGAATTTTGAAAAGTTTAAAAAGTTTCTTGTCTTGAAAAGTTAAGAAAATTTTGGAAAGTTTATAATTTTCTATTTTGAAAACATTGAAAAAATTTATACATTTGAAAAAATTTATGATTTTGTAAAGTTAAGAAAAAAATTTATTTAAAGAAAGTTTGGAAAATTGTATATTTTTGCAAAGTTTAGAAAATTTTATATTTTTAGAAAGTTTTGGAAAACTTTTATTTTGGAAAACTTAAGAAAATTTTATATTTTTGGAAAGTTTAAAAATTTGCTATTTTGAGAAGTTTAAAAAATTTATATTTTTGTAAAGTTTAAAAATTTAAATTTTGAAAAGTTTGGAATTTTTTTTAAAAAAAATTATTTTTGGAAAGTTTTGAGAAATTCTTTTTTTAAAGTTAAGAAAAATTTATACTTTCGAAAAGTTTGAAAAATATCCATTTTTGGAGAGTTTTGAGAAAGATCTATTTTTGGAAAAGTAAAAAAAAAATTATATTTTTAGAAACATAAGAAAATTTTCTATTTTTAAAAAAGTTAAGTAAATTTTCTATTTGAGGAAAGTTTGGGCAAAAATTATTTTAGAAAGAAAATAAAATTATCTATTTTTTAAACTTTGAAAAAAATTTGTTTCTAAAAGTTCAAAAAAATAATTATATTTTTGAAATTTTTTGAGAAATGTCTATTTTTGAAAATTTAAGAAAAAATTATATTTTTGAAAAAAAAAATTATTTAAAAAAAATTGAGAAAATTTCTATTTTTGGAAAGTCAAGAAAATTTTATATTAACAAAAAATTTGGAATAATTTATATTATTTGTCCAATTTTTGAAAAAAAAAATTATATTTTAAAAAAGTTTCTTTTAGGAAAATGTTGAAATTTTTCTATTTTCAAAAGATTGGAAAAAATTATATTTTTGAAAAGTTTAGAAATTTTTATATTTTTGGAAATTTTGAAAAAAAAAATTATACTTTTAGAAAATTTGGAAATTTTATAATTTTTCTATTTTGAAAAATTTTGAGAAAAAAAAAATCAATTTTTTGAAAGTTAAGAAAATTTTCTATTGAAAAAAAGTTTGAATTTTTTTGTGTTTTAGAATTTTAAAAACAATACTATTTTTTGAAGTTTTTGATAAATTTTTATTTATGAAAGTTAAGAAAATTTTCTATTTTTATAAAGTTTTGAGAAATTTTTATTTTTGGAACCTTTAAAAAAAGTTAAGAAATTTTTCTATTTTTTATTTTTTTTGTAAAGTTAAAAATTTGCAATTTTTAAAAGTTTAAAAATTTTCTGTTTTTGAAAATTTTTATATTTAAGGATTGTTTGTGGAAAAAATTATTTTTCGAAAGTTTGAAAAAAAAAATATTTTTGAAAAGTTTTAATAAATGTTTTTTTATTTTTTGAATAATTTGAACAAATTTAAATTTTGGAAAATTTTCTATTTTCAAAAGTTTGAAAATTTTCTATTTTTGTAAATTTTGGATAATTTTTTATTTTTTTAAAATTTAGAAATTTTTTCAAATTATTCAAAAGTTTGGATAAATTTCTATTTTTTGAAAGTGCAATAAATTTAAATTGTTGGAAAATTTGAAAAAAAAAAATATTCTTGTTGAAAATTTTGAAAAAAAAATTCAAGTTTTGATTTTTAAAAAAAATTTATAGTATATAAAACTATAATTACTTATTATATATTATTTATGAAAAGATAATTAATACATATAATTATTTATTTTTTTGGACTAAATATAATTACTTAGTAGAAAATAACATTAACTTTCTAAATTTTTTCATCCTAAAAAATTCTCAAACTTTTACCCTTGTCACTAGTTTTTCTTATACATTTTACTAAAATTGTTAAAACTTTTTTTTTTCTTTCCAAATCATATTTACACTCACGCACCCAATCATACATATATTTGTCGAGTTTAAACTTACACTTTAACAGTATCATATATCATTGTATTATAAGATTGGTAAAATTCTTAAACTTTATTCTAAGAAATGACAATTTCTTTGCCCTAAACTAAGTTATTTGAATATTCGCACAATAATAATGATTTGAAAACAATATCACCATACTTTTTTCTTATAAAGTAGGATGGGGAAAAAAATGCCTAGTTCAGTCACGCTAGTAATATATTCAAATAACTAGAAGTAAACTTATTTCTTACAACTCTTATAAGTTCATATAAGCCTTAGTAACTAAATTTTGTGCAAACACATTTGGACGACAAGGAATCCATCGAGTTGAAATGAGATTAAAATTCTTTAGTTGCGAACTGATTCCTTGAAGTAGCTCCTTAGCCTTCTCTGAAATATGATCCCAACAACAATCTTCCGTAAACGCTTAACAAATTTAGCATGTCCTTTTATGTAAATTTGCTTTGGAGCTTAGTTTTGTACTAAAGAACATGTCTAAAATGCATGAGTTTCTGCTTCTTCATGAGTACGTACTAGCATAAATCTGTTGGGTCCAGTTATGGATGATTTTGCTATGGTAATCACTATTGATCGTTAAAACCTATTAATGCTACTGATGTAGATCAGGAGGCAAATAGATGAAATGAGAGAAAATAATATACAAAGGGAAAGGGGTTAGTGTTGCTACATAAAGATGAAAATAGGAAGAAAGTTACCAATATATTATTGATTGGGTTGGATAGCAGACTAGATCACAATCTTTAAGAAGTTTCGCAACTCTATCCAAAATGTGTAAACAATAATCAACCTCATCAATTGTCGTCAGATAAAACAGACCATAATTCTTTTTCTATCTCAAAGTTGCATTGCACAATTGAAGTCTGTAATGTTACACCTAAAAATTTATGTTACTTAAAACCTAAAAAAAAAAATGAACAATAGATGGAGAGGTTTTTGTATCAAATTTTTTATGGGTAGTTACTGTATCGAAATATATGTTGGGTATCTTTGTGGAAGAAAAATATGTTCCTACGTTTTTGGAAGAATAGAGATAGCTTGAGAGGGAATTAAAGTTGTTCATTTCAGAGTTCTGAAAAAATGCGAGCAATGATGTTTTATTTACACCAGAAGTTCAACAAGAGGATAAAAAGGTCACAATGTGGGATCGTTAATGATAACTCACTCGGTCTTAAATAAAAATGAAAGATGTATAATTTTGATTGAGTTTGATCTTATTTGACTGTTAGAAAAATAATTTAATAAAAAAAATTTCAAAAAAATAATGTGTCACCTTATATTCGGCTTGGCCGGATGGACAACATGAGTATAAGTTGATTTATAATTATCTAAGTCTTCTCCCTTTTTACATAAGTGGGTGCTTTTGGTGCCTAATTTTAAATCTAAATCTATTTGTTTATATATACTTTCTAAGAGATGTAAAAAAATAATGTTGGACAAAATTTTGAGAGAATAAATTCAAAGTATTTTTTGTCATCATTTTTTCAAAATTCATAGTTAATTTGGGGATTTGGATTAATGTATCTTTTTTTAAAAAAATATAGATGTTGAGAGATAAATTAGTATTGTATTTAGTTATTGAAGTTTGTAAACCAAGTTCTATGACTAAAATGATAATTAAGATAAATACTAAATAATATATCTAATAATTTAATTTATAAATCTAAACATTTAATATAGAATTAAATATGTTTTAGATAATAGTGCAAGGCTCTCAGCCACAACAAAATTATATTTGAGTGCAGTGATAGGTGAAGCTTGTATCAAGTAGAATCTATATATTGTTTAAGGGTACTTAAAAAGGTATTTAAAAAAATCAGTTCTATTCAACTCAATTAACTCCTTCCAAATTAAATCAAATTATACAATTTTTTTTTTATTATAATTAAGTTAACTTAGATTTATAAATTACAAAATCGACCCATCATAAGTTTCTTAGAACCGATCTAACTCATACTCATATTTATAATATATATATTAATTTTGGTCATGTGCATTGCAAGTAATTGTGTCACAATTATCATCACAAATTAAAAAGATTAATTTAAAATTAAAAAATAATAACTTTTTTTATTTTTTTATTATAATATATTTTTAAAAAATTATATTATATAAATTAAAATGAAACATAATATAATAACTCACCTACAATAGAAAGTTATTTAGAATTTACGAAATATAATTTTATTGAATAATTTAAAAAATAGAAAAATAAGTCTTCTATCATAATCAAAACTTCAAACTCAAATAAAAACTTGAACTCGGATCAACTACAAAATAATATATATATATATATATATATATATATATATATATATATATATATAGTATTACATTGTTCACTAAATTATGTGATGTAGCATAATAGTTTAGAACTAATTAAGTTTAAATTTAATACTAAGAAAATAAAATTATATTTGTATTTAGATCTATTATGTGATAACCTCTTGAGTTTAAAAGCAATTATACTTATAAGGAAGTAACATTAAAATTTGAATGACAATATTTTATAACATATACCAAAAGATAAAAATTAGTAAAAAAAAGTTATGTCAAACAAATGAAACCATAAAATAAGATTAACAAAAAAAAAAAAAATGTAATGCGTAGTAATAAACTAATATGATCTACTCAATAATTCATTTAAATAATTTTTTTGAAAAAAAAAATTTTAAACTTCAAATAAATAAATAATAATAATTTTACAAAAAAATGAAAAATAAAACCCAATAAATGATAGACAAAACAATAAAAAATACCTAAAAGCACAAAACACACTAAGGTAAGGCCTATTCCATTAAGTTTCTCTTTACTCTATTTTAAGTCATGCTTAATACCTTCATTGTCCTTTCTTGAAAATAATAATAAAAATAAAAAATTCTCGCGTTTATAATTGTCAAAGAAAATATCAAAAAAAATTATTGGAGCAAATTTCATTTGTATATAGAGTAATAGATATAAAAATAAATAAATTCTATAAATAGAAAGTATAAAAAAATATAAAAATATTATTCATCTTAAAATAAATATAAAATTGTCGTACAAATTAAAAATATAAAAGAAGTGTACACTAATTATCTACTATATGAAATGTAAATTATTCGATAAATTATATCATATGAATAAAAAAAATGTAAATTATTAAATAAAAATTATCAAATAAATACATAATCATCAACTTTTATAAAAAAACTATAAATTATCAAATAAAATAATAAATACATAATCATCAACTCTTCTTGATATATATATACCAGAAGAAAAATGTATGATATAAATAGAATTTTAGTAAAAATAAAGATATAAAAATAGTAAATCTTATGAAGATATAATAGAAAATATATACTTAATTTTAAAGTAATTTTACCAAATAAAAAAGTTGTCAAACAAAATAAAAATCAAATAAATGTTGTTTAGTATAGGAGAGCAACTCTCCTTTATTATATAGATAGAAATAGATAGGAGTACAAATAAATAGGAGAAAATAAACTTTCTTTTGTATATAGATAATAAATAGATAGAAAATAAAATAAAATAAATAAAAAATACCAAACACATATAAATAGGAGAAAGTAAACTCTCATTATAGATAAAAATAATATAATAATAAATAAATAAATAATGCCAAATACAAATAAAGAAAATAAAATAAAATAAAAATATTAAACACAAATAAATAGGAGAAAGTAAACTCTCTTTTGTATATAAATAATAGATAGATAGATATATCAAACAAAATAAAAAAATAATAAATATCAAATACAAATAAATAGAAAATTAAATTAAAGAAATAAAAATACTTAATACAAATAAATAGGAGAAATTAACTCTCCTTTATAAAAAAATTATAAAAAAAAAATAAAAAGTATGAAATAAATATAAAAAAAATAAAAGTTATGAAATAAATATACTTACATTAATTATCTACTAAAAAAATAAATTATCCAAAAAAATTATATCAAAAAAATAAAAAATTATCAAAAAAAAGTTATCAAATAAATATAAAATCACTAATTCTTCTTTATATATATATATATATATATATATGTATGTATGTATGTATGTATGTGTGTGTGTATATATATACACATATGTATGTATGTATGTACACATATGTACATATATACATAATAATAAAAGTACAAAAATATATATATAATAAAACTAAGGATAAAGTATGTTATTAGTTCTCAAATTTTAATTAAATTTACACTTAAGTTTTTTAACTTTTAAACTATGTGATTTGGTTGCAAACTTTTAAAATTTCATATATATGTACATAAACTTTTGACTCATAAGATTTAGTCCTAAATTTTTAAATTTTAAACATAATTCTTAAGTTTTTTATTCACAAATATGTAATTTAGTAGCTAAGTTATGACTTTTGTGTTAATTTTTAAAAGTTTATATACTAAATTATAAAATTTAAAAATTTAAAGAATTATATATAAAATTTAAAAAATTTAGACAGTAAATTGTATAATTTAAAATTTTATTTATGCTTAAAATTTAAAGACTAATAAAATAATTAAACCTAAACTAATAGATTTATATGTTTCCGGTTCCCATTTTGCACTTTCCTTTTCTAATTAATCCTTACTTTAACCTTATCAACTTTCTCATCCCCTAACTAGGGATGGGCATTTTGTCCGCGGGTTCGGGTATCCGCGGATAATCGACCCGATCAGATCGGTTAATACCTGTTTAATTCGGGGACGGGGACGATTTCGAGTAATATCCATATATAAATATCGGGGACGGTTATACATAAAATCGTACCCGCCCGTACCCAAAATATTTTTTAATTTAATTTATAAAAATTTATTTGTAAAACTTATCTGGCGCATCTGCCGAGTTTCGAAGGAGGTATCCCCTCAGCCCCTTCAGTTATTACTTGTAGCCATCGCCCATCCATCAGACTACTTTCACTTTTGTGTCTTTTGAAACATATTCATATATTTATTTATTAACATAACATTATTTATTACTTAAAGCATTGGTATAAATAGAAAACAACTAAACAAGCTAAGTAGCTAACCCTAAATTTTCGAGAGTATTTCCTTTGTGCAGCACTGCAGCGGTGCCAGCAAAATCGCTCACAACTCATCTGCTTCAATCGACCCCCAATCCGCCACCGCCCAGGCACCCACCAGTAAGTTTTTCTTCCTCCTCTCTCGGTTTGACTTCGCAATACGCATGAATCACATCTTCAATACTAGCGCTGCACATGCAATCACCAACGATACTGAGTTACCTTTTTGACTAATGCAGTGTTGGTTTTCTAATTTCTATATAGATAGCCTATGCCTAATGCTAGTATAGTAGTACATATGCCTCTCAGCTCAGCCTCTGTAATTACTAATTAGTGTGCTTTCAAATGGAGTGTAATTTTGTATTAATCAGTGTGTCATGAAGTGTAATTTTATACCTCGCTTTGAAGTGTAATTTTATATTAATCAGTGTGTCTTGCTAGCCCATCCCATGGCCTATTAAATGGAGTGATGTGCTACCCCGTAGGCCGTCGCTTGTATATATCAGTGTTTCATTATATATTTTCTTTGAGCAAGAGGTAATCTATCCAGCATAAGTTTTGTATTAAAACATGCATATGTTGTAATCATCAACGATATATTCTGCACTGTTTATATGCTAATAAAATACAACCAATATACTATCTGAATATCTATTTGTTCTTTACTTTGGATGAACCGTACTTTAGGTTTGAATTTTAAAATAAATTATTGCCTCTTTTAATTGTACAGCTGAAGTGTTTTGTTAAGATTTTTTTTATAGTAAATACTTACGTAATTATTTTTTTTACAGAGTTGTTTTTCACAGTTTACCAAACTTCAAGGTTGTACTCTACAATGTCTATGTTAAGTAAGAAGGTAAATAATAGCGCTTTATTTTTTAAATAAAAAATTATACTCTTAGTGATAAATATTTATTATTTCTCTTATCTATTTTTAATCTAATATGAATATATTAAATTTTAGATTGCACCTACCACTCAATCATCACAAGGAGGAAATGAGAATAACATGGATGTTGAGGTTAATCTTTTGGGTAATGTGGATGTAACAAGTGGTCGGACTTCTAGTACAGCAGGTGAACGTACAAGTACTAATGTCTCGACACCAATATCACCAAATGAGACTACAGTGGCACAACCATCAAATGAAGTCCCTATTGGTGAAGATGATGATGGAAAGTCTAATTTGAAGTCTGAAGCATGGAAGCACTTTGATAGGAAGAAAATTGATGGGGTATGGAAGACAATATGTAACTATTGCGAAAAAAAGTTAGCAGGGGATACAAAAAATGGGACATCTCACTTGAAAGCTCATACAAAATCATCCCCATTCAAGCGAAAGGAAAGGGATATACGACAATCATTGCTTAATCCTAATAGGAAAAGAGATAGAATCGAGTTAGGTACTTGGAATTTTGATGCTGAAGTTTCTCGACATAAATGTGCAAAGATGATCATTCTACATGAATACCCTCTTAGCATTGTTGAGCACCATGGATTTCGAGAGTATTCCTTTTCGCTTCAGCCAATGTGGAAACCTATTTCACGTACTACTTTAAAGAGAGACATCATGAAGATATATGATGTTGAGAAAAGAAAAATGATGGACATGTTGGATAATAATAGAAGTCGAGTTGCAATCACTAGTAACATGTGGAAGTCTAGTAACCAAAACAAAGGCTTTATGGCTGTTACTTGTCATTTTATTGACGATGCTTGGTATTTACATAGTAGAATAATCAGGTGACTTTTCTACTATTTTAATTTTTTTTTTCAATTCATATATTAACATTTTTTTTAAATTGTGGTAATTTTAAATGCTCACTATCTATATATTTTGTTTTTTTTTTTAGGTTCATATATGTCCCTGCTCCACACACCGCTGAAGTTATAGGCCATGAGTTGAAGAATTGCTTATTGGATTGGAACATTGATCGTAAGATATCGACTCTCACTTTAGATAATTGTCCTAGTAATATTTCAATGCTGCCTACTTTGTTAGATAATTTAGATAGTACTTCATTGATGTTGGATGGGGATATTTTTCATATGCATTGTGCTGCACACATAATAAATTTGGTTGTGAAAGATGGTTTAAACGTGATTATTGAATGCATCTCTAAAGTTAGAGATAGTGTTGCATATTGGACAGCAACTCAAAAGAGGAAAGAGAAGTTTAAAAAGGTTGCATCTCAAGAGATAAAGTTTTTTAATAAGAATTTATCTCTTGATTGTCAAACTCGATGGGAATTCTACATTCTTAATGCTTAAAGATGCCATATTTTATCAGAAAGTATTCCCTCGTTTGAAGCAATTGGATAAGAATTATAAAAGTCTTCCTGATGACTTAGAATGGTAAATGGCGAAAAAAATTTGTGGTAAATTAGAGTTATTTCACAAGGTTACTGAATTACTTTCTGGCACAAATTATCCTACTGTGAACATGTTATTTCCTCATATTTGTGACATTAAGTTGGCACTATATCAGTGGAGGTTTGATGATGATGAGATAATTAGGGGAATGACTGAAAATATGCTTCTTAAGTTTGACAAGTATTGGTTTGAAGTCAATCTTGTTATGGCTATAGGAGTTGTGTTGGATCCTAGGTTCAAGATGAATTATCTCGAATTTTACTTTCCAAAAATTTATGGAGATTATGCTGACATTGAAATTAAAAAGGTGCGAGATAAATGTTATGATTTGGTAAAGATGTACCAAAAGAAACGAATTCAAGAAGAAGTAGACAAACAGAGTCTTCTTCACATAACTCCTCTACGTCTAAAAGTTCTAAGGGTATTAGTCATTTAAATCCTAGTAGTATACTTGAGTATAAACAATGGAAAATGCAAAATAGGACTACCCCTTTGAGATCTGAGTTTGACTCTTATTTAGAGGAAGCTGACATGGAAATTTCTGAAGAAGAATTTGATATTTTATCTTGGTGGAAATGTAACAAACACAAGTATCCAATTATGCATGACATTGCTAGGGATATATTAGTTATTCCTGTAACCACGGTTGCTTCAGAGTCTGCATTTAGTACAAGTGGTAGAATGGTGAGCAAACATCGTAGTAGACTCAAAGAAAACACAATAGAAGCTTTAATGTGTGCCCAAAATTAGTTATGGGCTAATATTCAAAAGCAAGGTACTTATGTGAAATTTAGTTATATTGATTTCTATTTACGTATATGATATACCGATGTAGATAATATTTATTAAATATTTAAAGGATTTATAACTTGTACAGATTTACAAGCTTTTGGCTCATCAGCTAACCCAATTACTTTTGCAGAAGATGATGTTGAGGTATTATATTTTTGGTTGAGTAGAAAGTGTAAAATTCCTAACTAGCTAAGCATGGTATTTTGTAGAATATTTAAAGATTTAAGTAATGATTTTGAATTTTGATATTGATGATTTCAAGATATTCATGTTGTTGAAGATTGAAGGAAACATGGTAGCTATTAAAGACTTGTAGTTGTATTGTTATTTTTAAGCCTTAATTTCTTATTTTAAATTTGTGGTATTGAATATTTGTAGTTGTATTTTGAAAACTTTAAGTTGTATTGTTTTGAGAACTGATTTCTTTACTCTTAGACACATGCTAAGCACTACCATCAATATTCTTATTGTCCTACATGTTGCCGAATTTGAAGCAAAAATATTAATTTTGAAAAAGTGATGCTGAGCCAAGAAATTAGCACTACTTAACTAAAAAACTTGAGCCATACAAACTTAAAGTTTGAATAATGATTTGCTCTTAAGTTTGAATAATAGAAGTTAGCAGGATGCAAATGGCATTAAGTTTTTTTTTTTTTTTAAATAGTCGAATATTTTGTCAGTTTTTTTATCATACCCGTCCCTGTCCAGTTAAAACCATACCCGAACCGGAGCAGGTTTCGGGCAGTTTTGATTTTGCAGTTATTTGCTCGATTTTGGGGACGGTTATGGCAAAAATCGTCCTCGCCCGTCCCCATGCCCATTCCTACCCCTAACACAACGGAAACCCATAGCCTCGCCTCAAGTTGTTGACCCTCCAATTTTTATTGTCGGCCTTTATTTCTTTATTGTTTGAAAAAAAAATTAAAATTTTTTATAATAAATATTTTATGATGGGAAGGAAAAAAAAAATTTATAACAAGAAGGAAAGTAAAAATTAGAGCTAATAAATAAAAAAATATATATGATAAGGTGAAAAAATAAAATATATGTAATAATAAATACATAATTTTTTTATACTAAACAACTTTAATAGAATTTATATATAAACTAGTTTGAAGTACATAAAAATAATTAATTATAAAATAATTATATGATTTTGAAATTTAAGTAAATAGTTTAAATAATATTTATAAATAAATTATTAATATTTTAAAAGAATAAAAACATAATTTAAAATAAAATATATATAATATATAATGCATTGACTAGGATTAGTTTGAGTTTAATATGATTAAATTTATTAAAAATGAAAAAATAGAAATAAATTTATATACTTATGAAAATGAGGTATGTTGTTTTAGGGCATTTTTTGTCATTGCTTCTCCTCGTATTATAAAATACAAATCCTCATTTTCCATTTTTATTTTGTTATCCCCATTTTTCATTTCATAAATTTATATATTTATAAAAATGAGATATATAATTTTAGGATATTTTTTGTCATTATTTTATCTCATATTATAAAATACGGATTTTTATTCCACATTTTTCATTTTATTATACTTATTATTGACTTATCTCTCATAAAAAATTGACAAGGCTACTAATATGTTACAAAACATGTAGTATGTATGTGAAAAAATAGATACATTTGTGATTAGCATCCTCTTATTCATTTTATGATACTCTTTTTAACATAATCATATTTGTCGTGGAAAAATGTAAAAGCTTGAGTTAATAGTATTAAAACTTGATGACATTAGGGCTTTTGTTTAAAATAGACAAATCCCATAGAATAGTTTAAAAAAAGGCTCATTTATGTTTTATTTTAGAAATGGGCAATTTTTAACTTTGAACCTAAGACTTTCAAGTTAGCAGGTTATATTCCTCTTCCTCTTCCTCTTCCTCTCCTCTCCTCTCCTCTCCTCTTCTCTCTTCCATCATCTTCATCTTCATCTTCCTCTTCCTCTTCGTCTTCCTCTTTCTCTTCCTCAATTCTCTCACTTTTTTTAACAACCTATTTCATTTTTTTCATGGCATAAATATTGCCTGATTTTTTGTCCTAACACAACCGAACTTGAAAAATATGTTTATTGTTTTACTTTAATAGAGAAGACACAAAATAGAAGATAAGCGTCATAAGAAAATCAAGCTACAAAACATTAAATGATAACCACTATGACATTACTGATTTGTTCTATGGCGGGCAGAGACTGGTCCAATTGGTTGGAGGAGTTAGAAGAAAAATGGATGAGCATGTCATCAGACATTTTGATGAATAAGTATTTACCAGTGCAGATATGAATAACAAATGAGTCAAACTCGATTCCTTTCTAGTTAGATCATTACAAATATGGATTCCTTAAGCTTGAAGCTCGCATGGCGAGCAAGGCTTCCTCAGCAACTGCTTCTTCAGTCGCCCTTCCTCTACCTCCACCTGTTGGAACAATTACGTAAAAAGATAGGAACGAGGTTACCAAATTATTGAAATAACTGCTTGGGTTGAGTCACAGACTAGGTCGCTCTCTTTAAGACGTTTCGCGGCTCTGCCCAAAATTGTGCAAGCAAACACAGCCTCATCGTCCCTAGGATAAAATAGCCCAGCAAAATTCTGTCTCAGAGTTACACTGCACTAATAAACTCCGGAATGCTACACCCTATAAAATATATTTTGTTGCTCGAAAACTAAAAATTATATTTTTATTTGTATAATGGAAAGTATTTCTGAATTTCGGGTTTTTGTTTTCTGGAACTCTTTGTATTGCTCAATAGTTAGAGCGAGAGAGAAAAGTGAGAGAGAATTGAGAGCTGAGTGATGAAATGAACTGTGAGCGGAGTGCTCTATTTATAGGCTGAGGAAGTCACGAAAATAATGGACCCAAAACGGTTGTGGAGAACGTGCAACGTTCAAAAACGGTCGTTCCGTAAGACTCGGTCCGAAACGGAACGGAACGGTCACCTGCAACGGTCACGACGTGGGGTAACGGATTCCGTGAGACTCGGTCTCAACGAAACGGAACGTTAAAAAGGTAACGGTCACATTTGGGTAACGGAATTGTTGGAAAAATTAATTTTAATAAATAAATTTTTATCAAAAAATAAAATGCCACCTCACCTCACACACACGCACTCGACTCGGCACGGCGCGGCCGGCCGATCGGACGGACTACAACGGCGGCGCACGCGTGTGTGGTGGACCCACAATTGCTTAGGTCCTCCCCCTTCCACAAAATTGGGTGCCCCTTGGGGCCCAATCCCACTAGCATATTCTTTTCTATATATATGCTTCTAAGGAGAAGTAAAAAGGCAATGTGGAACTTTAAGTTTTTTTTTTAGTTTTTGCACTTTTTCTCTTTTCTCCTTTTTTATTCAAATTCATAATTCCAACAATCCCCCACTTGAATTTTATATAAAAATAGTTTTTTATCAAGCAACCAATCAATCAAAGATATAAGATTATGCATAAGCAGAAGGTGTCTTTCGACTTGAACCTTTGCATAGTGTTAATGCTTTAGAATATACTAGAGTAACTCATAGTTTTGAACTCTATCTCTAACAACATTACACACACAATCTTTCCAAGGTGTAGTTCAAAAAGCCCGTGCTTTACGGCCATGCACGTATATCCCAGTACAGTGAATGCTCTAGTAAATTTTGCCCAAAATTTCATAGGAAGCGGCCACACTTCCACATTCACATAGGTGAGTCTATCAAGAGTACTCCTGTAGCTATGTACTCCACTCCACATAGAGTATAGAACTCATTAAGAGTTAACAATTAACTTATCATTCTGTCCCTTCAGGAATTCATGCTTCTAACAGTATAGGATGGGACCCATGATAGCATGATTCATCTCATATCACTTCATGACTTGTTATTACCCATTGAACTTATTTCTTGGGATCTCCGATCTATAAGTCGGGTTACCATCACGAGTGACTCTTCATTCTAAGGGCATTAGTCTCATTCCTTTCGAGGTTTTGAAAACCTTCTCTCTTGCTAATTCTTTCATCAAAGGATCAGCCAATTGTTATCAGTACGTACATGATCCACTCTTACAGCTCCTGTAGAGAGAAATTCTCTAACAGTATTGTACTTACGACGTATCTATCATCTCTTGCCGTTATAATAACGGTTCTGAATTTTGCAATAGCCGCGGTACTATCACAGTGGATCAGGACAGCTGGTATCGGTCTTTCCCATAAAGGGATCTCAGCTAACAGACTTCTTAACCATCCTGCTTCTTCACTAGCAGTAGCTAGTGCTATCATTTCAGACTCCATCGTAGATTGAGCCAAAATTGTCTGTTTCTTAGACTTCTAAGAAACAGCTCCACCAGCAATGCTAAATATATAGCCGCTAGTTGCTTTGGAGTCTTCTGAAAGAGTGTTCTAATCAGCATCGCTGTATCCTTCTAAAACGGCGGGAAACTTCTTATAATGTAATCCAAGGTTCATCGTTCTCTTAAGGTACCTCATGACCTTTTCAATTGCATTCCAATGCTCTATACTAGGTCTACTGGTAAACCTACATAGTAGTCCCACAACATAAGCTATGTCGGGCCTAGTGCAATCAGTAGCATAACGTAAGCTACCAATAATGCTCGCATACTCAGTTTGTCTAACACCTTCTCTGGTGTTCTTGAACAACTTTACACTAGGATTATAAGGAGTACATGCAGGTTTGCAGTTAGAGTAATTATATTTCTTTAAGATCTTCTCAATATAATGAGATTGATCTAGAGAAAGTCCCTCTTCAGACCTAGTAATCTTTATACCTAGGATTACACTCGCTTCACCTAGGTCTTTCATGTCAAAATTAGCACATAACAAGTTTTTCACATTATTTACAACATGAATATTTGACCCAAAAATTAGCAGGTCATCCACATATAAACATATAATAGTGCAAATGTTATTTTCTGTTTTATGATAAATACATTTGTCACTTTCATTCAATTTGAATCCATGTGAGATAACTACATTATCAAAATTTTCATGTCATTGCTTAGGTGCTTGTTTTAGACCATAAAGAGATTTATCTAGTTTACATACTTTGTTTTCTTGACCTGGGACTACAAAGCCCTCAGGTTGGTACATATAAATCTCTTCTTCTAATTCACCATTTAAGAAGGCAGTTTTAACATCCATTTATTGCACCACTAAATCATGGATAGTAGCTAATGAGAAAAGCACACGTATGGAAGTCATTCTTGTGACAGGTGAATATGTGTCAAAGAAGTCCACATTTTCCCTTTGCCTATACCCTTTAGCTACAAGGCGAGCCTTGTACTTTTCAATAGTATCGTCGGGTTTTAATTTCTTATTTAGTATCCATTTACATCCTATAGTCTTGCAACCAGGAGGTAAGTCAACTAAATGTCAAGTTCTATTAGACTCAAGAGAGTCCATTTCATCATTTATGGCTTCTTCCCATAAGTTGGCATCTAAAGAAGAGAAGGCTTCTTGAATGGTTTGGGGATCTTCCTCTAAGGTATAAGCATAGAAGTCAGACCCATAATCCTTAGAGGCTCGAGCTCGTTTACTTCACCTAAGTTCAGTTTCTAATTTGTCGTTATGTTCACTAGTTTTAGCTATGGGTAAACTACTAGAAGACGAGCCCCCACTATTCTTCAATTTAAAGGGAAACCTATATTCATAGAAGTCTGCATCATTTAATTCTATAACTACATGATCATTTAAGTCATAGAATTTGTAAGCTTTACTATTCACTGCATATCCTATGAATACACATTCATATGCTCTACTAGCAAGTTTATTTTTTTTTTATCAGGGATCCTAACATAGGCTAAACAGCCCCAAGTTCTTAAATAAGTTAAGTTAGGTTTCTTTTTTTTCAAAATTTTATAAGGTGAAATTTGACTAGTAGATTTAGGCACTATATTTAGCACATAGCAAACAGTTAGTAAAATTTCTCCCCACCAATGGGAAGCAGCACCAGAGTTTAATAAAATTACAATAACTGATTCAATAAAAGTTCTTTTTTTTTTTTTCAATTTTGCCATTCATTTCAGGAGAATAAGGTGCAATTTTTTCATGTATGATTCCATGGGTTTTATAAAAGTCATTGAAAATATTGGAATCATATTCAGTGCCTCTATCACTTCGAAATCTTTTTATTTTTCTGTTAAGTTGATTTTGAATTTCAGTCATAAATGTTTTAAACATGTCAAACGCTTCACTTTTATTTTTCATTAGATATACATAAGTATAATCTGAACAGTCATCTATAAAAGTTATAAAATAGCGTTTTCCATTTCTTGTTAAAGTACCATCTAGTTCACATATATCATAGTGTATTAAATCTAATGGTTCTGATTCTCTAATTACTGATTTATGTGAAGTTTTGGTTGTTTTAGCTTGATTGCAAAAATCGCATTTTTCAAAATCATTCATTGATAATTTAGGAATTAGTTCTAAGTTACTCATGTTCTTTATTATGCGTTTATTAACATGACAAAGTCTAGCATGCCAAACATTAAAAGAACACAACATGTAAGCAGAAGAAGATACTTTATTAATTTCAACATTTAATTTAAACATGCTATCAGTGGCGTACCCTTTCCCAACAAAAATATTATTCTTAGTAATTGTATACAAATCAGCCCCTATAGTTTGAGTAAACCCAGCCTTGTTGAGAAGATAGCGAGAGACTAAATTCTTTCTTATCTCTAGAGTATGCAGGACATCTTTCAAGATAGCAGTCTTTTTAGAGGTAAACTTCAATTTCACCTCACCAGTACCAGCAACTTTAGTGGAGTGGGAGTCGCCCAGCAACACTTTCTTATCCTCAGATACAGAATAGGACTTGAACATGTCACAATCATAGTAAACATGGCGAGAAGCACCAATGTCCACCCACCACCCCCCAGATCCACCAACAAAGTTGATTTCAAATATCATAGCTATAAGCTGATCTTCGGTAAGGTTCGCCTGCGGGGCAGGACGATTCCTGTTCTGGCAGTTCCTGGCCAAATGGCCAGGCCTGTTACAACTATAACACATAAATGTGTTATTTCCTAAGGGGGGTTGAGTTCCAGGTCCATTCCTGGAGGATTTCTATTTTTATTCTGGTTGTTACGGTTCTGGTTATTATTACGATTCTAAAATTTCATGTTTCTTCCTTTTGGTTTCAGAATTACAGAGGAGGATTTTTTATTTGCACTGTTGTTTGAGACAACAAGTACTTCATCTTTTTGGTCTTGTTTTCGGGCTTCTTCTTCTATTCTTAGACGGGTTATTAAACTTTTTAGGAAAAATTCTTTAGTTTTATGTCTCAAAATATTTTTAAAATCTTTCCATTCAGGGGGTAATTTATCAATAATAACAGCTACTTGAAATTGTTCATCTAAAGCCATACCTTTAGAAGTTATTTCATGTGTTATCTTTTGTAGTTCATGAGATTGAGCTTCCACAGATTTGTCATCAGTCATCTGGTACTTCAGATATCTGCTGACAGCATACTTCTTGGTTCCAGCTTCCTCAGTATCATACTTCTTTTGAAGTGCATCCCAAGTTTTTTTAGCTGTCTTATCAGAGTTATAGTAATCATACAAATCATCAGCTAAACCGTTAAGAATAAATTTTTTGCATAGAAAATCATTTTCCAACCAGGTGTTTAAATCCTTAGTTGTATCTTCAGTAGGAGGATTTGGAAGTGTTGGTTTTTCAGTAGTAAGAACAGAGGCTACTTTTTTCATTGTTAAGAAAAATAGCATTTTTTGTTTCCATCTTTTAAAATGTAGTCCCTCAAAACGAAAAGGTTTGTTTAGGTCAGCAGTTAAAAATTCAGTAGACATGGCAAATGAAATTAGTCTTAAAATTATTGGAACAATTACGTAAAAAGATAGAAACGAGGTTACCAGATTATTGAAATAACTGCTTGGGTTGAGTCACAGACTAGGTCGCTCTCTTTAAGACGTTTCGCGACTCTGCCCAAAATTGTGCAAGAAAACACAGCCTCGTCGTCCCCAGGATAAAACAGCCCAGCAAAATTCTGTCTCGGAGTTACACTGCACTAATAAACTCGGAATGCTACACCCTATAAAATATATTTTGTTGCTCGAAAACTAAAAATTATATTTTTATTTGTATAATGGAAAGTATTTCTGAATTTCGGGTTTTTGTTTTCTGGAACTCTTTGTATTGCTCAATAGTTAGAGTGAGAGAAAGAAAAGTGAGAGAGAATTGAGAGCTGAGGGATGAAATGAACTGTGAGCGGAGTGCTCTATTTATAGGCTGAGGAAGTCACGAAAATAACGGACCCAAAACGGTCGTGGAGAACGTGCAACGTTCAGAAACGGTCATTCTGTAAGACTCGGTCCGAAACGGAACGAAACGGTCACCTGCAACGGTCACGACGTGGGGTAACGGATTCTGTGAGATTCGGTCTCAACGAAACAGAACGTTAAAAAGGTAACGGTCACATTTGGGTAACGGAACTGTTGGAAAAATTAATTTTAATAAATAATTTTTTATCAAAAAATAAAATGCCACCTCACACACACACACGCACTCGGCTCGGCTCGGCGCGGTCGGCCGGTCGGACGGCGGCGGAGCGCGCGTGTGTGGTAGAACCACAATTACCTAGGTCCTCCCCCCTTCCACAAAATTGGGTGCCCCTTGGGGCCCAATCCCACTAGCATATTCTTTTCTATATATATGCTTCTAAGGATAAGTAAAAAAAGCAATGTGGGACTTTAAGTTTTTTTTTTAGTTTTTGCAATTTTTCTCTTTTCTCCTTTTTTATTCAAATTCATAATTCCAACACCACCTCTTCCTGCTCAGCAGGCCTCGCTTTTCACTGCACTTAAATTCGTTGCTAGAAGCTTCCATTTCAAGTGATTCGGACAATGGTGTGAGTATTCCTTACCAATTCTTTTTAGCAAAGTGATTGCATTTTACTGACATGAATTGAAGTTAATTACAACTTACAATTGATATAAGTAATTGGGTTTTTGTGTGTATAACTTTTGCCTTCTATGATGGTGTTATTGAGCTCATGAGGTAAACAATAGTATAAAATATTTGCAGTTTGTTCAAATTAATTGAGACTTTATATGTTTGATTTTGATATAAAATTTTAATTTTATGATGTTATCTACTTATCTCAATGGACCATATAAAATAAATTCAAACGCATAAGAGCTTTTGTAAATGCTCTGTGATAATATAAGAAATTGTATCTTATTCTTTATACCTTATTTAAAAATACACTAGTTTTGAACTGTACCATCATAAGAATTTAAACTGTTGCCTTGAAAATATATTTATCGGTTAAGGTTGGTCTTGCTTCCGGCTCTGGTAGCATAATTTGAATTTGCAAATTAATTAAGAAATTTACATGTGTCATCTGTGTACATAACTTGAACATCATTGAAAATTTTTAATTACGGATCAAATATACCTAGAGGGAGGTGAATAGGTTATTTTCAATTTTAACAAATATTAATTATGTAACCTAATCACAACGGCCAGACATGCAATTGCGTCTAAAGATAAAATGTGGAATAAAAAATAACACACGATATTTTTAGGTGGAAACAACCTAGGCCACTCCAATGGCCTAAGAGGAAAACCACCAGTCCACCGGATCACCTAACTAGCCACTATGAAAATCAATGTTCAATTACAACCATAGGTCCTAGAACTACCCTTCACAGATAGATCCCCCTTTCTGTAATTTACTTACGAGCCGCCGCTCCTTTCATATCCTCCACAAGCTAGGTGTTTGGATCCGGACCAACGTTCCGATCTACTTGAGTCCCACAAGATCAATCGAACCCGTCAACTTCGGTAATTTCGAGTCACACAAAATACCAAGCACGTCACTTGAAACGTTAGCACAAATAGCACAATTGCAAAGTGTGTCCTAGAGCGGATTCAAACAATGAAAAATCCTAACTAGCAGATTCAACAGCATATGATGTAAAAACAAATCAGCTAGTAAACTCTAGAACTATCATGCAATTCTAAATATCATGAAAGACAATTAGGCACGTGAATTATTCAAACATAACCACACAGTATATTTGAACAATTAAAATAAGAAAGTGCCTAAGCTTAAAGATGAAGAGAAAAATATTTTTCTTTGAAAACACAATTCAGATATGGAAAATATTAGTTTTGTGTGTGGGTTGAATGTCTTACACAAACAAGTGTTGCTTATATAGAGTCCAGTTTGACTTGAAAGAGAATTAATAATAGAGTACAACTCTACTCATATCAGGATTTAGCTTTGACAACAATTCTACTCATGTTAGGATTTTGCTTCACAACAATTCTACTCAAACAAGGACTCTTCTTTCACATCAATTCTATTCACAACAATTCTACTCATATAAGGATTCTACTTTCACAAGAATTCTATTCATACTAGAATTTTGCTTTCACAACAATTCTACTCATGTTAGGATTTTGCTTTCACAACAATTCTACTTAAACAAGGACTCTACTTTCACAACAATTCTATTCATACTAAGTGTAGTGCTCAATTGTGTGAGGATGTATGCATGAGAGAATATTTTACCTTTCATATGAGCATTGCAAGCTTGGTGACTCCATCATCATGTATCATCTGATTGAACGGTGAACACTTATGCTAAATTACAATTAAACATTTTGTTCACGAAAATTGCCAATACAAATAAACCTTACAATCATGATTAATGTAATGTACTTTGCCTGTCAGAACTTTTACGTAATTGAGTTTGCTATAGGATTTATTACTTTTCAAACGCTAACTAATATTTGTTGGTTCAATATCTTATGCCAAAATGGAGGGGAGTTCCTTATACAAGCCAACACTAGGAAGCGTCAGAAACTTCAAGAAGATGATAGACCTACAGTTTTTTACCATGCAGAGGTAGGTCCTAGCTTTCTGCATCAGTTTGTTTTATAAAATGCACCCTATTTTCTAAATGTAAAGAAAGATTTGACGTAAGGAGCTAACAAAAAATGAAGATATCATATTCCAAAAAATTATAGTGTAAAAATTTCTAGATATGCCCAAATTTATATTACTGGCCATAAGTGCCACCATCTTAAATACAAAAATCACAAAAGTCAACAACTTTTTAATATGAAAAATAGTTTAATTTCCAAATATTAAGAAATCATAAAAAGAAACACTAGTAAAATATGAAACGTATTGTTAGACCTTTGGTTCGATACACTGAAATATACAAAAATATATTGAAATATAGTTAAATATACCAAAATATATTTAAATATAATTAAATATACCAAAATATATTGAAATATACCAAAATATACTAAAATATAACAGAAACTATTGAAATCTGATAGAAATATACCAAAATATATCAAATTATACTGAAATATAACAGAAACTACTGAAATCTAAAAAAAATACACTGAAATATACTAAAATATAACAGAAACTATTGAAATCTGACAAAAATATACTAAAATATACCAAAATATACCGAAATATACTAAAATATAACAGAAACTACTGAAATCTGACTAAAATATATCAAAATATACTAAAATATAATAAAAACTACTGAAATCTGACAAAAATATACTGAAATATACCAAAATATATTGAAATATAACAGAAACTATTGAAATCTGACAAAAATATACTGAAATATATTAAAATATACCAAAAATAGACTTAGATATACCAAAATATACTGAAATATACCGAAATATAACAAAATATATCGAAATATACTAAAATATAACAGAAACTACTAAAATCTGACAAAAATATGCCGAAATATAACAGAAACTACTAAAACCTGACAAAAATATACTAAAATATACTAAAATATAACAGAAACTATTAAAATTATACAGAAATATACCAAAATATACTGAAATATAATAGAAACTATTGAAATATACCGAAAATAGACTTAGATATACCGAAATATACCGAAATATACTAAAATATAACAAAAATTACTAAAATTTGACAGAAATATACCGAAATATAACAGAAACTACTAAAATCTGACTAAAATATATCGAAATATATCAAAATATACTAAAATATAACAGAAACTACTAAAATGTGACAGAGATATACTAAAATATAACAGAAACTACTGAAATCTAACAAAAATATACTAAAATATGCTGAAATATAACAAAAACTACTAAAATCTGACAGAAATTTACCGAAATATATCAAAATATACTGTAATATAACAGAAACTACTGAAATCTGACAAAAATATACTGAAATATACCGAAATATACCAAAATATACTAAAATATAATAGAAACTACTGAAATTTGACAAAAATATTCTGAAATATACCAAAATATACTGACATATAATAGAAACTACTGAAATCTGATAAAAATATACTGAAATATAACAAAAACTACTAAAATCTGAAAGAAATATACTGAAATATAACAAAAACTACTTAAATATATTTTAGTATATTTCTTTCAGATTTTAATAGTTTTTGTTATATTTCAGTAAATTTTAATATATTTTGATAATTTTAGTATATTTTTGTATGATTCTAATAGTTTCTGTTATATTTCAATATATTTTGGTATATTTCAATTAATTATTTTATATTCTCCAGTATATATTGGTATATTCGTTAATAATTGGTTTGGATATTTATAAAATGTGTTGATTTATTCTAAACCCATTTTAATTTTAAACTAGTTATTCAGAGGGTGCTTGTATAAATTCTATTTTTTTTAATCAATGAAGCTTCAAATAATATTAAAAAATTCAACTTTTATTTTGTAATAAAAAAAAGCTTGATCTACAATTATTACTTTTCAATAATCTTAGTATTTAATACCACCAACTTTTTACTTTTAAGATGAAAGAAGAAAATGTTAAAATATTAAAAGAATATGATCAATTAAAAAAAAGAGACTTTTTAAAAGAAATAAAATGTGATTGTTGAAGTTATAAAAAAAGAAAAAAAAAATGGAGTTGTTGAAGAAAAAGAAAAATGAAGAAATTAAATTGTTGAAAAAAAAAAAACAAAAGGAAGAGGAAGAAATAGGATTTAGTTTTTTTTTTTTTAAAATAGTCAAATATTTTAATGTCTCTTTTTAAAGTTTAACATAAAATAACTTTTTTTTAAAATTATACATTTAAAATGGCCTATTTTAGACAAAAATTTATGACATTAATGAGATAAAATATTATCATTAAATAAGACTACTTAAATTCTCTCAATAATAAACCATCTAAATAAACAAAGATGGTTAAAAGTTTTATATATTATCTTGGGATAAACGTTCATTTTGTTACATAAATTAATTATTACTTTTTATTTTAATTGACATTTTATTATTAAAATATCTTTCACTTAACTACCTAACTTAAAAATATTAATTTTATCTGCATATTAAGTCATATATGCCAGATAAATTTATAACTTATTCATGGTACTACTATAACTTTTCAAGTAATTAATATTTCAACACAATTAATTAATGTTTAACCAAAATAATTAATTAAGAGAAATTTTAATAATAAAAATTAAAAAATTCATATAACATTAATAAAAAAAAAATGAACGTTTGCCGTATTATCTTATATTAATAATGTTCTATTATTTAACTTTTACCGATAAAAAAATATTAATATATATTATAATTATAATTATTGTATGTAATAATTTTTTATTTAATAAATTTATGATTTTATTGTACTTTATTAATAAAATTATATCATTTTGTTCATCACATCATAAATTTTTATGTATGAAAAAGTGATCATGTGGTTCATAAATTTATATCTTTATGTCATTTTAATTTTTAAATTTTTAACTAGAATATTTTACTTCATATATTTTAAGAGTTTAAGATAACATATACAAAAAAAAAAATATTTTTTAATTCTTAAACTTTTCTAACAAAACTAAAAATGACATTTTACTTTCTAAATTTTTAAAATTTAGGAACTACAAGTTTCTATATTTTAAATTTTAAAGACTAAAATATATTAACTAAAATTTAAGAATATAAATACCCTAAAAATATAAATTTAATGGCATTGCTATCACTTAACCCGTGTGTTTTTATTTTATAAATAAAAGTTATTAGAATTTAATTTTTTGATCACTAATAACATATTTAAAAATATTTATGTCGGATTATTAAGAATTAAAACAAATATGCGAAAGCGTACTTGAATCTATAACAATTAATTGATTTTGTAGCAAAGTGGTTTATAATCTTACTTAACTAAATTACCTTAGTTCCTCAATAAGATTGTAGTTTCTATTCTAAATGGAGATAAAAAAAAACTGTATTATGATTTAGTATATTGAGGATCGTAATCAAAAAAGTCTTTATATATATTATTTTAAGTACGATTAGAGTTCCCATAATTACTTAATTAAAATAAAACACATATATACTCAATTAAAATATACCAATTTTAAGCACCCTGTAAAGTTACTAAATTTAACTATTTAATTTTAGTTCATTAAATTAATTAATTAATATAATTTAATATAAAATATATGTAGTCTAATTTAATAAGAAACATAATTTTCTTAAAAAAAAAATTACATACGAATTTGACTATAAGAACGGTTCATGAACAAGAAATAAACAAATTTCAAAAACAGAATCAAGAATTTTAAAGAAAGACATAGAAAACATCAACTCTGTATGTTTAATTTTTTATTGTATAATTCGTGCATCATTCAATCCAAAATAACATACACAAATTCCAATAATTTTAGACAGGTTCCGATTAGAAGTCATTTGTTCAGCCAATAATAACACTATAACTTATTTTTAATATACCATATATATATAAATTTTAAAAAATATATATATATTTTTTAAAATAATTTATATTTAAAATAATTTTTTATTATAAAATTTATTTAAATTCTTATTTAATTTATTTTTATAATTTTATTACATTTAAAAAATATATTATTTTTAATTTAAGATAAAAAAAAAAATTAAGACATATAATTTTATAATTAAAATTTCAGACAAAATAAATTAATTATTTATTACGATTTAAATTTATATTTTTTGATCTTATAATTTTTTTATATATTATTTTAATACTATATTAATAATTTAATTTTATAATTAAATATATAAATATATAATTAAGATATTTAATATAAAGCAATAAATGTGCCATAATTGACCTTTAGATTATCGAAGAAGGCTGGCTGCCTGGCTGGTGCCAGGACCTCGTAGCCTAAGGCTAGAATCCAAAATCATCAGAACGGCTACTATTAACAGTATCCGTACTTGTTCCAACGTGCTTTGTCTGTATTTGCGTATTAAAATCGGTTCTCAAAGTATAAAAGTAATAAAATCAAACCAAATTATTTATAAAAATTATATCCTATAAAAAATATATATATAGATCCATCCAAACTAATTATAAGAATTTAGATAATTTTGATCGAGTTAAATTGTAGGAATATCTAGCTAATTCGATCAAATTTTTAAGAAAAAAATAATTAAATTAAATTATTTATATATATTTTTAATTAAATTAGACCATTTGATTAATAAAAATATTATAATAAGATGGTTTAGTTTAATTTATCATAATTTATTTTTATTTTTAAATTTTTTTCTCAAAATTTGTTAAAACTTAAAATTAATATAAAAAAAAACTCTCAATCTAACTAAATTAATTAAGATATGCTATCAATATTAATCATATAATATTTCACATAAATTAATAACTAAATTAATAAAATTTATAAAAGATAAAATTATTATAAACTACATATAAATATGAAAAAAAACTCTCAATCTAACCAAATTGATTAAGATATACTACTAATATAAATCATATAATATTTCAAATAAATTAACAATTAATTAATAAATTTTTTAAAAAATAAAATTACTATAAACTACATGTAAGTATACAATTGAAAATTACGAAGTAATATTTTAATCCAAAGACCACCATAAATTAATTACAATCTACAGCTAAATAATTATTCAAATTATATAGCAAAATACAATAATACATTATTTTATGAAAAATTTAAAGTAATTACAATCTAAAATGTTAAAAAAAAAAATTACACAAGTTCATAACGACTAAAAAAATAAATAGCCAAATTTATCAAAGTAAGCTTTTATAAAAATATAATATATATTTTGTTTTTTATAATAATATAATACATTTTTAAAAATAATTTTTTATATATTATAAATAACATTCTAATTTGATCAAATTTTGTTAAAAATTTGTAAAATTAGACCAAGATCGTCGATTTGAAAATATATATTTTAAATTGGACTATTGAACTTAAAAAATTATTTGGATCAATCTGATTTTTGATTTATTTCAATTTAGTTCGATTATTGGATACCCTTATTAAATTGATTGCGTGGGATGGATTGAATTTTCTAGTTTTTTAATCATAAAAATTTATTATTATTTTTTAATTTTTAATATTAAAATAATTATTATATGAATAGTTGTAACTCATTTGTACCAAAAAAAAATTTAGGAGTTTAATTTTAAAATATGTGAATTGTATAATATTATTTTAAAAATAATAATAAAATAATTATTTTAAATATTGATTAAGTTTAAAACTAAAATAATTTTAATTTTTTCTCAAATAATAAATCAACAAATACATATACTGCAATTTTAAATAATATAAAAATAAAAATTTATTTAATTTCACACCAATTGAGAATATAATAGATGCATAAATAAATACTTAATTAAAAACACATATGTCATTAAATAAATATTAATATGACTTACACATATTTATATACTATTTACAAGTTTAGTATAATTTCATTAATTGAATAAAATAATTATATCCACTCTAATATCAATATTTTTAATATTTAAATTTTTATTTAGTAAAACCATCATAAAAATTTAAACGTAAGATTTTTAATATATAATAATTTTAAGATTTTTAGAATCAATAAAAATGGGAAAATTCAACCTTAAAGGTGTCATTAGTTTTTTTTTATATATATATGTTAGATTGAAGTAAATTTTGAACACCTTTAGAAGTGGCCGAGTAAGAAATTGAAGAAGTGGTTTTCATTGGGAGGAACGCATTAACGCCCTTGTCTGTGCAAAAACCAATTAATTAAAGAAAATTTAAAACTTTAGTGGACGAGGCCTTATCCCATTGTCCTGACCAAATAATGAAAGAAAGAAGCAAATTGACTCAACCACACCAATAAGGGGCAGTACACGTCATTATCAAAAGAAGAAGTACACGTCATCATCACTATGTCATAGCATTTGTCCACTTAAAAACCTTTTGTCATGCCACGTCATACTCAACCTATGAGAGTGACAGCTGGTGAGTGCGGGACCCACTCGCTCCCACCAATTCGTTATCCAACCAATGCTGCGTAGAGTGGTGGTGAGCCCAAAGCTAAAGATGAAAAGAAGGAAAATTATCTAAGGGTCTAAGCCCGAAGGGCATACCATTTATATTATTATTATCAAAATTTTATTTAATAATAAAAGCATAAGATAATTAATTATAGCTTTAAAATTCTGTACTCTTTTTTTTATTAAGTTAATATCATTACTCAAAATTATGAAATATTAAATTTTTATTTATTATTTGTGATAAGTGGAAAAAATAAATGATAATTAGCGAAGAGGGATTTTAAAAAACTAGCTTTGGACCCGTGATAGTGATTTTAAATTTAAGAAATATATAATAGTGTTAATTATTTTATTTTTAAATTTATTTAATTTTAAAAAAAATATCTGGATATAATTTTTTGAGGAAACTTAGTGTTAAAATTTTGTAATTTTTTTGCATTAATACTCTTAAAATAAATAAATAAATAATTTATTACTTTAATAAATAATAATTATTAAAAAAATGTATTTATTATATGAATAATTTAATATTTATTTGTGTACAAAAAACTAAAAAAATAATTATTTATAAAAATTATATTTATTGGTGTATAAGAAAAGTCAATTTATAAAAAAGTGTATTTATGCTTAACATAATTATGTCATGATAATAATGTAAATTTATTATACAATAAAACAACCAAAATAACTATTCACAATAATTATATTTATTATAAGATATTTTAATATTTATTAGTTTACTTAAAAACTAAACAATAACTAAAAAAAAAAAATGATGAGATGAACATAAATACTATGCCCAGCAGTTATTTAGAATAAATGAATTTTTTTATATTTATAAGTGTAAATAACAACCAAAATGAATTCTAATTTTTATACACATTATATAAATAAAATTATTAAAATAACTATTTATGATAATTATATTTATTATGAAGGTCATTTTAATATTTATTAATGTACTAATTAAACTAAAAAAATGAATAATAATTAAAATAATACAAAAAAAAAAAACTATTAATAAGAAGTGTATTTATTATAGAGACATTTTAATATTTATAAGTATACAAAAAAAGCAACAAAAACCAAAATGATATATAATAAAGCTAATAAAATAAGCTATTTATAAAAAATATATTTTTTGTATCAATATTTTAATATTTATTGGTATAATTTTTTTTTAACAAAATCTAAAAAAGAAAAAGAACAATCAAATATAAAGCCAGTGGCTTGGGGCATTTTTGTAAATAAAAATGCTAAAACAAACTTTCAAGCTTTAAAGGGTTTTTATAACAATACTATAGGTATTTATTTTGTTAAAATTATTTATTTAACATCTTAATTTATTTAATAATTTTTTTAATTTTGCAAAAATAAAATAAAAAATAATAAGACCAATGAGAGTAAAACAAGGAGAAATTTGAATTATTATAATAAAACTTTAATTTTTTAAATTTTTTATAAAACATTCTTTATTTATATATATTTATATATATATATATATATATATATATATGTATATATATATGTATGTATGTATATTTCGGTTTTTTTTTTTTTTGCTAGCAATTAGGTAAATTTTTTTATCTTTTTTTATTAAATTAGTATACACATTCAACACAAAAAAATACAAGAGAAAAATACAAGATAATCATGAATATAAAAGAATTAAAAAAACATTAAAAATTATAATATTTTTTTGACATTAATTAACAATTATTATTATTAAAAGTTGAATATTATATTCAAGAAAAAAAAACATATCATAAAAATATTGTTCTTATAAGAAAATAAGAAAAATTTTTCAAATAAAAGAGTAGTTTATCTTCTTATATTTGTTTGTATTTAATATTAAAGAAAAATATTTAAAAACATAAAATAAATATAAAAAGAGACCTACCAACTCCTTAAAAAAATAATAATTGGGTAAGGTGATGAGATAGATAAGAGCTAGAGCAAAAATTATAAAAATAATTTATATTAATTTGATGCATACAATAATTTATATAGTACAATTTAATTAGACTATATTAGCCAAAGATTTCACAATTATTTTTTATCTCACATATTTAATTTTACATCTAATTAATAACTGACGAACTGATGCATCAGTTGATATATAACAAAAACTGTTGCATATAATATTACTCAAAAAAGTAAGTAACCATACATGCTCATACCTACAAAAATTTAAATTTTTTTTAATTATTGGTTCTTTTTTACTGCTAAAAACTATTAATTATGAGTAATGTTATATGCATCAAGTTATGGTATGTATGAAGAGACATGTTAATTAAGTGTTAATTTTTAATTGGATGTAAAATTGATAATGTAGGATGAAGAAATGATTGTAGGATCTCTTACTAACAGAATGTTAATTAAATTATACCATGTAAATTGTAATTTGCATCAAGTTATGATAAACAGTTATTCATAAATTATATATGTGCACTAATACTCTTAATATAAGTGTACTCATTTTTAAATTTAAGATATTCTCGCACAATAGACCCAAATAAAAATATAAATTCATTTTCTTATTGTTGAAATTAAATTTGAATAGCTGTAAACATGATTTCTAAACTATTATGCTATATTAAAGGATTTTAGTGAACATAAGTACTATACATTATTCTTAATTGATCTCAGTTCATGTTTTTATTTGAGTTTAAAGTTTTAGTTATGATAGCAGATTCATTTTTTTGCGTTTTAGATTATATAATAAATACTATACTTCATAAATTCTTGAAAATTGTTTTAAAATATAAATATATTGTATTTGAGTTATAGGGTAGTGATATTTCACACTCTAAATTATATAATATTACTTTAAAAAATATATTATTATAAAAAAATATTTATTATTTTAATTTAAAGTTAATTCTTTTAATTTATTATTATTATTAAAATATAATCACGTATAACGTACATAATTAAAATTAGTATAGAATAAATCTATGAAAGGCCAACCAATGAAAAACTAGCAAAAATGGTGGTTAGACGGAGTAACTAATTGGATCAATAAGGTAAACTTATTTGATACGTAGGGTCGTTTAGATGAACCTATTAATAAATTAGTTTTTATCGTGTCGTGTTTTTGTAAGTTTGGCTTGTCTTCGATAAGAAAACAGTCAATAAATTATATTGCTTATATAAATGAAATAATATTAAGTTACATGTTTGCTTGATTATTGTGTCTTGCAATATTTGAATAGGTTACTTATCGTCTTTAAAATAATTAATTATTTGGTTTGCCAAATTAATATTTTTTTTAATAAAAAGTAAATAATGTAATTGGTAAAAAATATATTGGACGTTATTTTGTTTTTTTATTGTTCGATTGTGTCGTGATAAAATTTGTTGCCCGAAGAGTGATACTATGGAAAGGAAAAATTAATATATGTTAAATTTGATATAAATACATATTATTATCAGTAAATATAAATAAACTCATATATATATATATATATATATATATATATAATGATAAATTGTCATTTTAATTGTAATTAAATTGATTTAATTTTGAACTAAAATTCAAACCAACCTAATAAATTAGTTATTGAAAAATAAAAATTGAACCAAATTAATTAAACATATAAAATAAATTCAAACAAAACAAAAAATTTAGTTTGCTTGGGTTGGATAAACTTTTTTTTTTCTTTCTAAATTGTATCTATAAATTTTGAAAAATAATATAATATAACTAATATGAACACTCTATTTGTATTTTTTATATATGTGGAATCATCTTAAAATAAAAATAATATAAATGAGTTAAGTTAGCATATTTTTCATAAATTTTTGTGCTTTAAAAATAAATTTAATTATATTATATGATTTTATTATTGTTATTGTTTAAATTTAAGAATTTTGAAATTTTAAATTAATCGATAATGTAAACACATATATTAATTTGAAAATTTCTATCCATATACATACTAGGAAAAAAAATTATATATTAGTAAGATACACTTGAACGTTTAAATCTAGAAATAATAAATTTTTGAAAAATAATAAAATAAAATTAATATAATATATATAGGAAAAATTATTATTATGGTCCTTAAATTTATTTCTTTTAAATACTTTAATTCATGAATTTTAAATTGATACACTTTAATCTTAGGACATCATTTGCAAAAATAAATCTCTAAACTATTGCTTTTAGGACAATTTAGTCCCTAAATTTTTTTAATATGAGACACTTTAGTCCCTAAATTTTATTTAAATAAGACACTTTAATTCCAAAAGTTGGCCTAAAGTGTATAGGATCTAAGTGTACCAACTAAATTTAGTATTAAAATATCCAAAAAAAAATATAATTTTAGTTAGTCACCCATCCATCTTATTTTAATACTATATATATTTATTTATAAGTAATTTGACATTTTAAATGATTTTGTCATTAATTATTCACTTTAATTACAAAATTATGATTATTTTTATTATTTTTATTACATTATTTTATTATAAATATAAAAACTTAGGAGTCTTATTTATACTTTATTTCTTTTTAAATAAGTCTTACATAACCTAAAATACATAGTTATACGTTTGAATTAATTTTTATTTTATTTTTTCTCTTTTTTTCCTTTAAAATAATGGATTAAAAATTAATTTATTATTTTAAAAAATTTGTAAGATTTATTTTGTATTGACAATTTTCGTGGACAAAATGTTTGATTGTAATCTAGAATAGGAATTCACCGATTAATCAGACGATACATGGTGATGGAGTCATCAAGCTTGGAACGCTCATATGACAGGTATAATATTATATCATGCATACATCTTCACACAATTAAGCACGACACTTAGTATGGATCGTAACGAAAAATGTAATTGTGCACATGTTGGTCGATCGATCGAGAGTATTGATCGATCGATCGAGTGGTCGATCGATCGAGACTGAGACAACTTTGATCTAGGTGCTCTCTGTTTGGACTGGATCGATCGAGCAATTGGATCGATCGATCGAACCCTTTTCGATCGATCGAGTATAGAACAACTTCGATCCAGGTTCTCTCTGTTTGAGTTAGATCGATCGAGTTTTGTGTATCGATCGATCGAGACCTTCTCGATCGATCGAGACGGCCTGTCGATTGATCGAGCCAGTATTATATTCCTACTCAAACTCTTTTTGTGTATTCGACCCATGTGTTACTTTTATCAATTTGACTCATTTAATGAGAAAGCAAAATTCTAGTATGAGTAGAAGTGTTAAGAAAGTAGAATCCTTGTGTGAATAAAAGTGTTGTGGAAATAGAGTCCTTATTTGCGTAGGATTATTTTAATTGTGGAATCCTTGTATGAGTAAAATTCTTGTGAGAAATAAATGCTGATGTGAATAGAATCATTGTATGAGAAGAATTCTTTTGAGAACTAAATCCTGATATGAGTAGAGTTATAGTGAATTGCAAATCCTATTTGAGCTAGGATTGGACTCTATATAAGTGAAGGGATGTTTGTGCATAATCAATCAACTTGAGCATTTAGAATTACATAGCACTAATACTTTCTAGCATCTGAATTGTGCTTATTCTCTTCATCTATTGTTCTTAGGCTTTCTCATGTTATATTCATATGCCTAATTGATTTGCATGATATTGCGCTTAATTGAATGTTCTAGGGTTTGCTAGCTGATATTGTTTTTACATCGCATGTTAGTATATTTGCTAGTTAGGATTATTCATTGTTTGAATCCGCTCTAGGACACGCATTGCACTTGTGTTATTGTGCTAACGTTACAGGTGACAGATTCGGTATTTCGTGTGACTCGAAATTACCGAAGGTGACGGGTTCGGTTGATCTTGTGTGACTCAAGTAGATCGGAACGTTGGTCCGGATCCAGACATCTAACTATTGGAGGCTGTGAAAGGAGCAAGCGGCTCGTAAGTAAATTACAGAAAGGGGGATCTATCTGCGACGGGTAGTTCTGGACTCTATGGTTGTAATTGAACATAATTTTCATAGTGGATAGTTAGGTGGTCCGGTGGACCGGTGGTTTTCCTCTTAGGTCATTGTTGTGGCCTAGGTTGTTTCCACCTAAAAATATCGTGTGTTGTTTTATTATTCCGCATTTATCTTTACACGCGATTGCATGTCTGGCCGTTGTGATTAGATTATATAATATTTGTTGAAAATTGAAAATAACCTATTCACCCCCCTCTAGGCTTATTAGATCCGTAATTAAAAACTTTTTCAATTGGTATCAGAGCGGGTCACTAGATATACTTAGTGTTGCCTAGGACCTTATTATGGATCATTTTAGAGAGGGTTCTTCTACAATCCGTCCACCTTATTTTAATGGGTCTAACTACCCATATTGGAAGGCTCGTATGAGAGCCTTTTTACGTTCCTTAGATGAAAGTGTATGGAATTCTGTGCTTTATGGTTGGGAACCACCTACGGTTACCAAGGATGGTGTAGTCACACTTAAACCTAGAATTGATTGGACTTCTCAAGATAAAATTGGTAGTGGCTGGAACCAAAAGGGCATCAATGCTATTTTTAGTGCTGTGTCTCCGGATGAATTCCGACGTATTTCTGATATTGAAACTGCTAAGGCTGCTTGGGACACTCTAGAGGTTGCCCATGAGGGCACGTCCCAAGTTAAACGAACAAAACTTCGCATGCTAGCTACTAAGTTTGAAAATCTTAGAATGAAGGAGGATGAAACGTTTTCTGATTTTTATGCTAATTTATGTGATATTGCTAACTCTTCTTCAAATCTTGGAGATAAAATTGATGAACGCAGGTTGGTTCGAAAAGTCTTATGCTCATTACCAGAACGCTTTGAAGCAAAGGTTACAGCGATAGAGGAAAGCAAAGACATTGACACCATGAAGATTGAAGAACTAGTTGGGTCAATTCAAACATTTGAGATGAACTTTCCAGCACCCAAAAAGAACATTGGAATTGCTCTCAAAACCACCGAAGCTGACGATAGTGATGATGATGTAAAAGATGAAGATCTACTCACTCTAGCTAGAAAACTCAAGAAAATGTTCAACAAAAAGGATCTACAGATTAAAGAAAAATCAAGATATCGTAAGGGAAGAGAATTCACGCCAATGAGTTCAGAAGGTAAGAAATCTAAACCCACTGGTCCTAAATGTTTTGAATGCAATGGTTTTGGACACTATGCAGCAGATTGTGCCAACAAGAAGAAGAAAACAAGAAACGCTTTCAATGCTACCCTTAGTGACACAGAAAGTGATGAAGACCAAGCTAGTGGTTCAGAAAATGTCAACTCTAACTACGTAGCTTTTACATCAACTGTTGGTGGATACTCCAGTGAGTCAGACTTTGACTCAGATGAAGAGGGAAGTAAACGAATCCTTGATAAATTTAATGCAAACAGTTTTGAGGAGTTATTTATTGATTTAATTAAATGCAAGAAAGAAAAAGATAAACTACTCATAACTGTAACAAAGCTGAATGAACAGATCAATTTGCAAGACCTTAATTTATCAGTTTTAGAAAAAGAAAAAGTTGAATTGTCTGAGCATTTTGACAAGTTAAGTTTAAGTCTTGCAGGTATTGAACAGGAAAATTCAAAGCTTGTGCAGGAGTTGGAGCAATCAAAGGAAACTGTCAAGAGATTAACAATTGGAGCTGAACGACTTGATAAGATGTTGAGCATTGGTAAGCCTTTCGGTGATACTCGTGGACTTGGTTTCCAAGATGAAAACTGTACACCTTCCACTTCAAAAACTACATTTGTAAGGTCATCTAACTTTACCTCTACTGCTACAAATTCTGCACAAACACCCACTAAAATTGCAGTAGCTAAAACTGTTAAGTTTGTGCCTGTCTGTCATCATTGTGGTAGAAAAGGCCATATTCGACCTAACTGTAGATTTTTGATGAATGCTTTTCGATTTAATGATCATCTTCATGCTTATAGGTATAGAACTCATAATTATCATCATACCATGCCTATGTTGAATTTGAATAGGAAATATGAGCCTAAGAGTATGCCTTTAAAATCTAATGCAATTAAGTCTCAACCCAAAAACATAAAGAAATCAAAATTCATGAAAATTTGGGTTAGGAAAGATTGCATGTTTCCTATCAATTGATCACTATTGCTAGACCACCTAGGTACTTTTGTTTGAGTGCTTAAATGACCCTAGGTGAGTATTTTTTTGATTTATTTCGTTTTTTTGTTGTTATTTTTTTTGGATTAAAAAAAAAAAAAAAAAAAAAAAAGGTCTACAAGGTTTTGGATTCAAATGATACTTATACTTTTACAACCTTATCTTTTGTGGCTTATTTTGATTCTCATTGTATATTCTATGCTACAACTCAAAATTCTGCACATATTTGCATTTTTCTCATATGATGACACTATTGACTGAACTTATGCACACACCCACTGAACACTCATGTATGTCATCTATGAAGTTTATGATTAATTTTGAAAGACTCTAAGACTTGAGCAAATCTTGATTGCGAAATCATATTGAGCCCTATTTCTTATTTTTTAAATATTTCATCTTAGGGAAATAACTAGTATTGAGAGGGCTACCTACTATGATGTGTGAAGATGTATGCATGATATAATATTATACCTGTCATATGAGCGTTCCAAGCTTGATGACTCCATCACCATGTATCGTCTGATTAATCGGTGAATTCCTATTCTAGATTACAATCAAACATTTTGTCCACGAAAATTGTCAATACAAAATAAATCTTACAATATCGACAGGCCGTCTCGATCGATCGAGAAGATGTTGCATTTATTAGTTGTGGGGGAGAAAGATTCATGTTGCACATACACTATATTTCATTCGCACCTTTATGTACACTGAACTAATAAGCAATGAGGCTTTCAAGCCAAAATTGTGTGCTATTTGTTTGTCTAATTTCAGTGGACCGAGCGTATCAAGTATCAAGCGAAGATGGTCCACTAGATCATAGACAGTCCACTATGTAATTGATGTAATGATATTTTAACCATGAGCGTTATGTAGTGAGAGAGTGGTTTTGTCACACGAAAATGCCAAAGGGGGAGATTGTAAGATTTATTTTGTATTGACAATTTTCGTGGACAAAATGTTTGATTGTAATCTAGAATAGGAATTCACCGATTAATCAGACGATACATGGTGATGGAGTCATCAAGCTTGGAACGCTCATATGACAGGTATAATATTATATCATGCATACATCTTCACACAATTAAGCACGACACTTAGTATGGATCGTAACGAAAAATGTAATTGTGCACATGTTGGTCGATCGATCGAGTGGTCGATCGATCGAGACTGAGACAACTTTGATCTAGGTGCTCTCTGTTTGGACTGGATCGATCGAGCAATTGGATCGATCGATCGAACCCTTTTCGATCGATCGAGTATAGAACAACTTCGATCCAGGTTCTCTCTGTTTGAGTTAGATCGATCGAGTTTTGTGTATCGATCGATCGAGACCTTCTCGATCGATCGAGACGGCCTGTCGATCGATCGAGCCAGTATTATATTCCTACTCAAACTCTTTTTGTGTATTCGACCCATGTGTTACTTTTATCAATTTGACTCATTTAATGAGAAAGCAAAATTCTAGTATGAGTAGAAGTGTTAAGAAAGTAGAATCCTTGTGTGAATAAAAGTGTTGTGGAAATAGAGTCCTTATTTGCGTAGGATTATTTTAATTGTGGAATCCTTGTATGAGTAGAATTCTTGTGAGAAATAAATGCTGATGTGAATAGAATCATTGTATGAGAAGAATTCTTTTGAGAACTAAATCCTGATATGAGTAGAGTTATAGTGAATTGCAAATCCTATTTGAGCTAGGATTGGACTCTATATAAGTGAAGGGATGTTTGTGCATAATCAATCAACTTGAGCATTTAGAATTACATAGCACTAATACTTTCTAGCATCTGAATTGTGCTTATTCTCTTCATCTATTGTTCTTAGGCTTTCTCATGTTATATTCATATGCCTAATTGATTTGCATGATATTGAGCTTAATTGAATGTTCTAGGGTTTGCTAGCTGATATTGTTTTTACATCGCATGTTAGTATATTTGCTAGTTAGGATTATTCATTGTTTGAATCCGCTCTAGGACACGCATTGCACTTGTGTTATTGTGCTAACGTTACAGGTGACAGATTCGGTATTTCGTGTGACTCGAAATTACCGAAGGTGACGGGTTCGGTTGATCTTGTGTGACTCAAGTAGATCGGAACGTTGGTCCGGATCCAGACATCTAACTATTGGAGGCTGTGAAAGGAGCAAGCGGCTCGTAAGTAAATTACAGAAAGGGGGATCTATCTGCGACGGGTAGTTCTGGACTCTATGGTTGTAATTGAACATAATTTTCATAGTGGATAGTTAGGTGGTCCGGTGGACCGGTGGTTTTCCTCTTAGGTCATTGTTGTGGCCTAGGTTGTTTCCACCTAAAAATATCGTGTGTTGTTTTATTATTCCGCATTTATCTTTACACGCGATTGCATGTCTGGCCGTTGTGATTAGATTATATAATATTTGTTGAAAATTGAAAATAACCTATTCACCCCCCTCTAGGCTTATTAGATCCGTAATTAAAAACTTTTTCAAAATTTATTTCCCAATATTTTAACTATAATTACAAAATTATCATTGCTATTTATTTTATATTTTTAATGATTATAGTTAATTTAAAATATATGTTTAAAAAAAACTCAAAAAAATAAGGAAAAAAATATTTAAAAGATAAAATATATAAATATAAATATTTTATTTATGGCTTAAGTTTTTATACTTGAAGTACTAAATAAATTAAAATAAATAATTTATCTTTAATATAATGGTACAACTCATAACTAATATTTTTTTGTTGTTGATAAAATCGGTCAAATTTAATTATAAATTTTATTTATTTAATATAAAATATTATAAATTATTTATTTTTTAAGAAAAAGTCCTACATAAACTCAAATATATAATATATGTTTGAATTAAATTTTTTTCTTATTAAATAGTGGGTTGAAAAAACAAGGTAAACAAATAAATAAAAAAAGTATTGAAAGATAAATTTACAATATTTTTATTTATAATTATATTTTAGATTTTTATATTAAAAATGGTAGAATGCATATTTATTTTCAAGGTCATATTATAATTAAAAAAAATAAAACAAAATAACTTAAATTTAATTACAAAAATTATTATTATTATTAATTTTACTAGTTTAAGGCACGGACAAGGTACATGCTCCTTTATATATATTTTTATACGATTTATATTCATACATTTGTTATTGGAACTCAAATAACAAAATTTCTACATTTTTAAGTGAAAATTATGTTATTTATATATATTTTAAAATGTAAGAGATTATGTAAAATAAACTAAAAATATTAAAAAGTATATTTTATTTAAATTGTTCAACAGATAATGTCAAATAAGTTTTACTATTCAACAAATTATTTCTAAAATAGATAATGTCATTATAAAAATAGCTAATTAAATTGTTATATATTATTTAAAATTGATCATTAAATTTTTTTCGAACTAATACTCATATATATACCTATTTTTAATGTGATAAAAAAATAATCTCATAGAAAATGAGTGCTTTTTTTTTTTTCAATGTTAAAAGATTGTACAAATATTTTGCAATCTTATAAATTACACATTTAACTTAATTCGTTTAAATTTTTAATTATAAAATTATGTTGCTTAACTTTTTCTTTCACCTAAAATTAAAAATAATATTTTTTATTTTTAAAAAATTTAATAAAAATATAAAAAATGAATAAAATATTTATTTTAATTAATTTATAATAAAACTATTTTTAATGTATATTATTTTTTAAAAATATTTATAATCAATATTTTGACCATTAAAAAATTATTCAATTATATTATATAACTTATTATCAAACATTTTATAAACTAATTATAATATTTATTCAAATATAACTATACAGTTTATTTGATACAATATATAAAACATGCTATAAAATATAGACAATGTAATAATAACACCATATAACCATTGTTTATCAAAGATTTTTTTGTGCGAGGTAAGTTGAAAAATGTCATTAATATTTAATTTATTATAAAAATATTAATCATTTAGTTCAGTTACTATTTATGTTATTTTGTCATTTTTATTAAAAAAAAATTAACTATTATTTTTAAATAAACATAGCCAAAAAAAATGATAAATGTTAAATAAACTAAATATTTGAATATTTTACAACAAATTAAATATTAAGACGTTGTTATTAATGAATGTAAAAATTATGGACGCAAAACATATATAAACGTTCATCAAATAACACTAAAAAGAAAATTGAAAAAACACACATCTAAAAGTACCCACCAAAAAAAAAAAATAATAATATATATATATATATATATATAATATATATTTAATATTATTAAACCATTTTTTTTTATTTTTATTTTAGAATATCTACATATATAAAAATATATATATAGATAAGTATTTGTACGGAAATAAAATTAATGAAAAAATTATATCAACTTATCTATATTTATATTTATATCTCTATACTTTATATAAAATTTAAATCATAGTTAATTTTTTTTGGCAAAATTATCTTTATATTTTAAATTATTGGCATTAATTGCTACTTTATAATCGATTGTTACATTAAATAATAACTTTAAATATGATAAAAAATAAGAATTATATTGAATAATCATAACATTATTATGATTTTTTTTTCAGTGGTAGAAGTATAATGTTAAGATATATAAATTTATATTCATATTAATTATGGATATGATAAGTGGTCAAGTAATTTTGAAAATAAAAAAAATTATTCACTTTTAAAGATTTTTTTTAAAAGTCTTATTATAATTAATATGAGTACAAATATAAATATAAATTTAATTTACTTTTACATTTTTGATAGAAAATGAACCAACTCAGTCATATCTAGAAAATAAATAAAGCTAATAATGTATGATATTATTTTTTTATACAATGAGAAATATATCTTTAACATTAACTCGAAAACAATATTATTAAAAAAAATAACAACAATATAAAAAAATTATCAAATAAAATAAAAAAATATTAGAAAAATAAAAAAGAATCAAATATAATTTTTTTTACTTCTGTAATAATTTTTTTACATAAACTCCTAAATAATTTTATCAAATGAAAAGAATCTCAAATATAATATTTATATATAAAGCTAGCTCTAGAGAAAAATAATTTAATTTGAAATAAATAAAATGCATATTTTTCATTTCTTATCATACTTGTCAGGAAGTTTACTTTTTTATTTTTATAATAAAGTCTGTTAGAAAGTTAGTATATAGCAATTGGAGAGTCGTCTTCTAAGTTTGTGTCATATATTCGATATTTTTAACTTATTTATTATCTCTTTATTTCACATACTTCTGCGATTATTTATTTACAAAATTAATTTTTTTAATAAATAAATTCACATTTTTTTCTTTAAAAGCTTTTTACTATTCAAAAAATCATAAAAATATATTGTTAAAAAGGGCAATAAAATTTATTTTAAGATTTAATTATCTCGTAAAAGCCTAATTTTTCTAAGGGAAGTTTTTTGTATTCTTATAAATAGTATTTTCTTAAATGTAACATGATACTTATTTTTATTTATTTATTTATACAAATTAAATATAATAATTATTTTTTAAATTAGTATAATTTAATTACCTTTTTATTATATGTTATTTAATATAATAACAACTTAATATATATAACACTACTAACAAAATAATACTTGTCTACTAATATGTTTTCAAATTATATAGGTTATCAACTATTTTTTTTAACTCTTTATTTTTTATTTAAAAAATAAAAATATATAAATATTAAATACAAAAAAATAAAAAATAAATAAAAAAACCAAACACAAATAAATAGGTAAAAATAAACTCTTCTTTATATATAAATAATAGATAGATAGAAACATAAATAAATAAAATAAAGTAAACTCTCATTTATATATAAATAATAGATAAATAAAAAATATAATAAAAAATTAAAAATATCAAATACAAATAAAGAAAATAAAATAAAATAAATAAAAATATCAAACACAAATAAATAGAAGAAAAAAAAACTCTTCTTTATATATAAATATTAGTTTTGTGACACGTGCAAGGCACGTGCTCCCTTACGATCCTTTTATATAATTTATATTTACACAATTATTATTAAAATTTGAATTATAATTTTTTTCTACTTTTAAGTATAATTTATATCATATTATTATTTTTAAAATGTAAAAGATTATGTATAATAAATTAAAGATATTAAAATATATAATTTATTTAAATTGTTCAACTTTTGATGTCAAATAAATTCTACTATTCAATAAATTGTTTTTAAAATATATAATATCATCATAAAAATAGCTAATTAAACCGTTATATATTATTTCAAATTGAACAATAAAAACTCTTTAACTAATATTCATATATATAGTTACTTTTAATTTGACAAAGAATGATGTGATAGAAGATGGATATTTTTTTGGGCCAGAGTTATAAGTGTAATGCTAATATACATAAATTTATACTCGTAGTAATTATAGTACGACAAGTGATCAAATAATTTTAAAAATGAAAAAAAAGTTATTCACTTTTAAATATTTTTTTATTATAAAAAATTCATATTATAATTAATATATGTACAAATATAAATATAAATTTATGTTACCTTTGCATTTTTTTTTAGTAGAAAATGAACAAACTCAGCAGAACAAATAAAGCTCATAAGGTCTGATATTATTTAAAAGTATATCCTTTAACATCAACTCTAAAACAATATTATCAAACAAAATAACAATAATATAAAAAAATTATCAAATAAAAAAATATTAGAAAATAAAAAAAAAATCAAATATAATTTTTTTTTTTTTTTTTTTACTTTTTTAAGAATTTTTTGATATCAACTCATAAATAATTTTATCAAATAAAAAAAACTCAAACAAAATAAAATTAAATAAATACTATTTGCATGAAGAATAATTCACTTACACACACATATATATATAATCATTTTTTAAATTGGTATAATTTAGTTACATTTTTATTATATGTTATTTAATATATATAATACTACTAAAAAAAATATGTTCACTAATATACAGTTATATTATATAAGTTATCAATTATTTTTTTAGCCATATACTTTCTATTAAAAAAATAAAAAAAATTATAAATATTAATTACAATTCGTGCGAGCTAGGCTAGTTCGAGCTGGCCCAAACTAGCCAGTCTAAATTGGTTCAACCTTAGCTCAATTCAAATTTAATTTGAGCTAGAAAATGTGAGCTCGAACCCAAACCAAACACAAACGAGCTAGCTCAAACTAGCACGAATTGTTAATTATATATATATATTTTAGTTAATATAACTTTTTTTATTAAAAAAATATGTTTAATAATTAAAGCTCAAATAAAATTACATAAAACAATAATATATATATATATATATATAATATATATATATATATATTATATATATATATATATATATATATATATATAATAAAAAATTAATTATCAAAGCAAAAAGTTAATTACTAAATTAATTTGACAATGAGTAAATACATTAAACCATACTCATGTAAAAGTTAAAAGTCGTCATTCCCTCATAAAAACTTACATTTATAATAAAGAGTTCTCAAATCCTAAATAAAATTTATTCTAGTTATTAAAAAAAATAAATAGAGATGAGTAGATTAAATAAATATACTTATTAAAAATTGAATAGTTAAAGTAAATTAAATGTTACACGATAATATAACTTTTTTTATATACACAAGACTAAAATTTTGACTATTATATAATATCTAAGTCTCAAGCAAGGAACAAATAGAAAAGAGAATAACATAACACAAGTATCAATTTAAAAATAGAAACTTCATAATACTAATTTAAATTAAATATAAATATTATTTTTTTGTTTAAAGAGTTGGGTAGATTTAAATGCTAAATGCATTAACATCAAATAATTTGGCATAATTTTGTAATAAAATGAATAAATTATAATTATTTATTCATTATTAGCTTATTTTTCAAAAGAAAAAGGGAAAAAATAACTAATATATCATAAAAAAGTTCTAAAAGAAATGAAAGATTATTTTAATTTTAATATAGTATTTTTTATTTAAAATTTAATTTAATTTAATTTTAGTTCGGGTTAATGGGCTGGACCATATAGTATCGTGTTATTCGAGCTAAGTCGAAACAAGCCCAAATTTAATTCGATTTGTGTTTTTCGATTTGCGTTCGATTCGGTCAATCGAGGTATAGCACAAATTGCCACCCCTATATTAAACACAAATAAATAGGATAAAGTTAAATTCTAATCTTTACTTCGAGCTAATGGGCTGGCCATTATTGATTTACAAATGTTATTCGAGCTGGGTCGAATACAAGCCCAAATTCAATTAAATTCGTGTATTTTCGATTTGCTTTACGATTTAAAGTCAATCGAGCTATAGCACAATATATGCCACCCCTATATTTAAGACACAAATAAATCCTGATAAAGGCCTAAATTCTCTCTTTACTTCACCTAAAAAGCTTATAGTCATTATTGATTTAAATAATATTTTTCTAATAAAGAAATTCAAAAATTTGATATCTTGATTTTTTTTACTGTTCTAAAGAATCGTAAAAATATATAATTATTTTTTAATTTAATCATAATTTGGTTACCTTTGTTATTATATGTTACTTAATATATACATACATATAATATTACTATAAAAAAAACACATATCCACCAATATGATATCAGATTATATAGGTTACTAACTAATATTTTTCTTGAAGTTAACATGATACTTGATTTTTTTTATTTCAAACAAAGTTAGATATAATAATATAAATTATTTAATTTACAATATAAATTAGGTTACCTTTAAAATTAAAAGAAACTTAATATACTAAATACAAATAATATTACGAAAAAAGTAACACATATCCTCTATATATAAATAAATAACTAAATAGAAAATAAAATAAAAGAAATACTAAATAATTTAAATATAAATAAATAGAAGTAAACTCTATTTTATTATTTCAAATAATAGATAGATAGAAAATAACATTTTTTTTTATAAATATTTAAAATAAAAATAAAAATAAAAAAATAAAAATAGAAGAGGTATAAATATGATTAATTATGGATCATACTATTTTTTTATGTAAAAAAAATCAAACTAAATCTATTTATTTGATGGGATAAACTCCCTTATAAGTGTGTGATATATATATATGTAAATTTTAATTTATATATAAATAATAGATAGATAGAAAATAATAATTTTTTTATACATATTTAAAATAAAATTATAAAAATTAAAAGTAAGAGATATATAAATATAATTAATTACGGGCTATTTAATATTTTTTTATGTTAAAAAAATTAAACAAAATAGTTATTTATCTGATGGGACAAACTCTCTCTTTTATATACATATAAAATCAAACAAAATAGCTATTTATAATTATTCTTTTTGGGAATCTCTTGTGGTTTAAGTGGTAAGTTTCCTAATTACTCCACTAAGAACCCAAGTTTGAATTCTACCCATATATGTGAGTGTATTTTTTTTATTAATAATAAAAGAAGAGAACTTTAATGCCCCTTTAACAATCATAAAATAAAAATTATGTAATGCATTAAAATTATATATATATACAAATATATAAATAAATTATATATATATATATATATATAATTTTAATGCATTACATAATTTTTATTTTATGATTGTTAATCTTTTTTAGTTTGAGCTTCTAAAAATGATTATTGGGTGTTACTGCATCTCATAATAAAATTATGTTTGTAATTAAGTAATTGTTAAATTTTTAATATTTTATTTATTAAATAATTAATAAAAATATATTTTAATATCATATAAGAATATGACAAAAAATTAAAATATATCACGTTCTAAGCATGTGTACTTTACTGATATATTTGCATTATTATATTTTATATAAAAGTTTAAATCACATCTAATATTATTTTGGATAAAATTATTCTTATATTTTAAGCTAATAACATTAATTATCGTATTAAAATCTACTTTTATATTTAATTAAACGCTTTAAACATTGTTTTGATTAAAATCTGATCAAATAATGATTATCATATTTAAAGACTATAAATATTATTTAATTTTTATAAATAATTTAAAAATATAAAAAAATTAATTCATATTTATTTTAAATATGATATAAAAATTAAAATTTATGTACATTTTTAATATATAAAAAAAGTCGAATCAAGATTTTTCAAATATTAAAGTCCTACCATTTTAAATTTACATTTGATCAAAATTTAAAATTAAATTAGATAAATAATTATTTAAAATTAACAAAATTGGTTTCAATATTTTTTTGCACGACTATGTCAATACTCAACTCAGTGCTCATTGTCGAAGAGACCGACCACTTATAAATAAAACCATTGCCGGCTAATTTTTTTATTCAAGGGTCTCTCTTGTGTTTTAGCTTGAGATTGAGAGGTTTTGGTGGTGGTCATTTTTCTCTCTTCCGAAAGGAGAAAGGGTGAAGAGTATCTGAGACTGAGTTGCGGTTTTCTTCGTTCTATTTGTATTTCTGTAGACTAAGACTTCGCTGTTTTTGAGGTAAAATCATGGTGTTGATTGGGTTTGATTACGGGCTTTCCATTTTTGGTGCAATTGTGAGATTGTTTATTTCAAATATTTTTCTCTGTGTTTGTGTGAATTTGATCTAGATCTGCTTTGTTCGACTGTTATGTTGTGTCTGATGATTTGTGTTCCGGAGATTTTATACTTGGATCTTCTCTGAGGTATCGCTCAATTTTTTCAGCAGTTTTTCATATTTTTTCCCTGGCGCATTTTTCAGAAGTTTGTTTGACCTTGAATTTTTTCTTCTATTGAGTCCGGCCATGGATCTTCTAAAATAAAAAAAAATGGGCCGTGGTTCTTCTTATAAAATTAGTTCGGCCAGGATCCCTCAGTTTCCCTGATGCATTAAGGCATCATGACTTTTTTTTTTTTGTGTGTTTGGATCATGAACGTTGTTTGGTAAGGGTTAGGGTTCGTACGTTCCAAGTTACGTATTGATTTCTCTTAGTGAAGTTTTTTTTCATGGATTATATTGCTTATAAGTGAGGAAAGTTGACATTATTCGGTGAAATGAATATTTAATAATCGTCCCATTCACCATTACTAGTTTGCTATTTTATATCCATCAATGGTTTTCAACTTTTGGTGTGATTCTGTATGTCTTATTGTGTTTCTTACTATCTGATTAATGCCAGGCATGGTGAGGAAGAGGAGAACTGATCCTGCAGGGGGTGAGGGCTCGGAGTTTCATGAAGACAGTGGTGGTCGTGGTTCCCAACGCCCTGTTGAAAGGAGTGCTCCACCTCAACAGGGTGGTGGAGATTATCAAGGTGGTGGTCGTGGTTCCCAACGTTCTGCTGAAAGGAGTGCTCCACCACAGCAGGGTGGTGGAGATTCTCAAGGTGGTCGTGGGCGTGGTCCGCATGGTGGCCGTGGAGGCTATGGTGGTGGCCGTGGCCGTGGAATTCCACAGCAGCAACAGTATGGTGGATATCAAGAATATCAAGGTAGGGGAAGGGGAGGTCCGCCCCAGCAAGTTCATGGAGGATATGGAGGAGCTCGTGGCCCGGGTGCCATGAGTGCGGGTCGTGGTGGAGGTACTTCTGCTGGTCCTTCTAGACCACCTGTTCCCGAGCTGCACCAAGCAACCCCAGTTCCGTATCAAGCTGGGGCATCCCCTCTGCCTGGGCCGTCTGAGTCGAGTTCTTCTTACATACCAGTTGAGCCTTCACAAGTGACTCAACCGCTTGAAGAGCTTTCTATCCAGCAAGAAGGCTCTTCTAGTCTGGAAATTCAGCCTGTACCAGCCTCAAGTAAGTCGGTCAGGTTTCCTCTTCGGCCTGGAATTGGTGTAATAGGCACAAAATGTATTGTAAAGGCTAACCACTTTTATGCTGAACTTCCTGACAAGGATCTACACCAATATGATGTGAGCTTTCTTACTGGTTTGCATTTTGTAATTTTGATTATGTCTTTAGTGCACTGTGGTGAATTTATTTTTGAAATAATGAAATGTGTTTAGGTTACCATCACCCCAGAAGTTACATCACGTGGTGTAAACCGTGCTGTTATGGGTAGACTTGTGACACTCTATAAAGAATCCCATTTAGGAAAGCGACTTCCTGCTTATGATGGACGGAAGAGCCTTTATACTGCTGGGGCACTGCCTTTTGTCCAGAAAGAATTCAAAATCATTCTTATTGATGAAGATGATGGAGCTGGTGGGCAGCGGTAAAGTCTCCATGCTTATTTATTTCTCTAACCTCCATATTTTATGTTCTGTTATTTCTTTTTTATGTTTGATATTATTTACTGATACAGGAGAGAAAGGGAATTTAAGGTCGTCATCAAGTTTGCTGCGCGTGCTGACCTGCATCATCTTGGGCTCTTCTTGCAGGGAAGGCAAGCTGATGCTCCTCAAGAAGCTCTTCAAGTTCTGGACATCGTTCTACGTGAGCTTCCGACTGCTAGGTATAGTATGCTGTGTTCTTGTCTGTGTTCAGCTGCTTGTTGAATTGTCTTTTAAATAGTGGGAGTTTCTCTGTTATGCCAGGTACTGTCCTGTGGGGCGGTCGTTCTATTCACCGGATCTGGGTCACAGGAAGCCGCTTGGTGAGGGCTTGGAAAGCTGGCGTGGTTTCTATCAAAGCATAAGGCCAACTCAGATGGGATTATCTCTCAATATTGGTTATAGATTTTAACATCTCTTATGAATATCTCATTTTGTCTTATATTTTTCATTGGCAATGAATGGTATTTGATGTTTTGAATTTATCTCCTACACAAGAGGTCTATGTTATTGCACCCTCACTGTCCTTCTAGGGACTTATCTCCTATTTCAGTGAGAAGCTTCTTCTGGCTAACTTTTCCTTGTTTGGGATGTAAGGCTTCTTTCAAGTCCAAATATTGAATTTTTGTGACAATTCATCTCTCTTCCAGATATGTCCTCTACTGCTTTCATTGATCCTTTGCCGGTCATTGATTTTGTCGCACAACTTTTAAGTCGGGATGTTACATCTAGACCACTGTCTGATGCTGATCGCGTAAAGGTTAGGTTATGCTCTATGTCTTGGGTTTTCTTTTCTGAGTGTGTTTCAAGTTTGGTTAAAACCCCGTATGTGATTCAACCATCGTCTTTGTTGATTCAACTTCTTTATTATCCAACCTTCTCAGATTAAAAAAGCTCTACGTGGAGTCAAAGTTGAAGTCACACATCGCGGAAATATGCGCAGAAAATACCGCATATCGGGCTTGACATCACAGGCGACACGGGAATTAACGTGAGTATATTATAGGTGTCCTGTATGTATTACTTGTTTCTGGCTTGAGATCGTTTCACTGACACATTATCTTGTCATATGTTGTTTGATTGGTCAGTTTCCCAGTTGATGAAAGAGGAACCATGAAGTCCGTTGTTGAGTATTTTTATGAAACATATGGTTTCGTTATTCAGCATACTCAATGGCCTTGTCTACAAGTAGGAAATCAACAGAGGCCTAATTATTTGCCAATGGAGGTAAACGAACTACTGCTTTGACTTTCTGTTTCGAACTATTTTTAATTTTTTTTTTAATATATTATATACATACTGATGGGTCTATGTTTAATTTGTTTCAGGTGTGTAAAATTGTTGAGGGTCAGAGATATTCAAAGAGATTGAATGAGAGGCAGATTACAGCTCTGCTGAAGGTTACATGTCAGCGTCCAAAAGAGAGGGAGCAAGATATTTTGCAGGTTCGGCATGATGGAAACTATTATCTTTATCCAATATGCTTCATGAATTTTATGTTATGTTAGTATTTTTATAGTATATATATAGTTTTAAGATATTATGTAGCTTCTTTTTTGATTTTCTAAGGTGAATTTGTGTTCTCTTTTGGCCTTGGCTTGTGTATTAATTGGATGCCTTGTTAGTACTCTTGTAGCTGATATCTTACAGTATCTTAATGTGTACCATGAGATAGTCAATGTTTCTATACCAGGCTAATTTAATTATTGTTCTGTTTTGATTTGTTTGCAACCTGACGTAGGATTTATGAGATAGATTGTGGTGCCATTCAATGTTCTGTTGGTAGTTAGTGCTTTATTTATAAGTTTATCAGAACACGTGGTTTGGTTTTATTGGGAATGTGTTATTTTCATACTTATATCCCTTTTTTTCTCTTATCCTTGTAATATGTACGAATTTATGTTGTAATGATGGTGCCTGTGAGACTTCATAGTAATGTGGCTGAGGATTATCTATGCAGCTAAACTTTGGTAAGTTTTTGTTTGTTGTTCTTTTATAGACTGTTCATCATAATGCGTATCACCAAGATCCTTATGCAAAGGAATTTGGAATTAAAATCAGTGAGAAGCTTGCTCAGGTTGAAGCCCGCATTCTTCCTCCACCTTGGGTAAGATAATATTCTTTAATGCAGAATGGATTATTTCCCGAGACAGTCTGAGCTATTACACATTTTTCCCTTTTTCTGGGAGGTTGTTTATCTGAGTAGCTTATTATTGATATTTTTTTATGTTAATGTTGTGGCTGTGTGATGCAGCTTAAATATCATGATACTGGTAGAGAAAAGGATTGTCTGCCTCAAGTTGGACAGTGGAACATGATGAATAAAGTATGCTTTTATAGATGTCATATTTTCATTCATTACTTTTTTTCAATATAGGTTATAAGTTGATGTCTAAGATTGACCCTTTTGTTCTGTGCCTAATGTTTATATTTCTGTTTCCTTATCATTTGATTGGAACTATAGGAACATCCTTTTAATATTGTGTCCAATCACTTAATTTGGTGTATAACATGGAATAAGTTGGAGTGGGGATGTTATAAAAAGACTAGTGGTCAGCATGGTTATGCTGTGATTTATATTTTATGGAAAGATGGATGTCAATTTAGTACTATGATGTATTAATTTCTCATGGTGCTGCACACATTTATATGCTTGCAGAAAATGGTGAATGGTGGAACAGTTAACAATTGGATTTGCATAAATTTTTCAAGAAATGTGCAAGACAGTGTGGCTCGTGGGTTCTGCCAGGAACTTGCTCAAATGTGTTACATTTCTGGCATGGTATGTGAATTTTAATTCTCATGTGTCAACTTTTGAAATTTAAGCTTAAATACTGGAAACCTTTGTTTTTGTTGTAGGTGTTTAATCCAGAACCTGTACTTCCAGCTATCAGTGGTCGTCCTGATCAGGTGGAGAGGGTTTTAAAAACTCGCTACCATGATGCCATGACCAGAATTCAAAGGCAGGGAAAGGAACTTGATCTGCTTATTGTTATTTTGCCAGACAATAATGGGTCTCTTTATGGTAACGTATTAATTACAGCTTATTCTCCTTGCTTGTGCAGTTTCTTGTTTTTTCAATTATTCTTTGGTTTAAATGCCAAAATATCCTGTCTCAGGTGATTTGAAAAGGATTTGCGAGACGGAACTTGGCCTTGTGTCTCAATGTTGCTTGACCAAGCATGTCTTTAAAATGAGCAAGCAGTATTTGGCTAATGTGGCCTTAAAGATAAATGTGAAGGTTGGGGGACGAAATACTGTGCTTGTGGATGCACTATCAAGGCGAATTCCTTTAGTTAGTGATAGACCAACTATTATTTTTGGTGCTGATGTTACCCATCCACATCCTGGGGAGGATGCTAGTCCGTCAATTGCAGCTGTATGATATGGAATTACCCTTTCTCTTATCATGCATGTATTATGAATTCAACATTAGTTATTTTTGTTTATAGATGCTTGTTAATATCTTTGCAGTGTACGGGTCAGGTTTCAACTTTTTGTTCAAATATTTTAAAAATTGGGGAGATCCTTTAATATGCATTTGAGCAGCTAATTGTAATTTTGAGAAAGATTAGAAACATAAGTATGGATGATAAATCTGAAGTTTAAGTACATAAATTGTTTTTTTTCCATGTTGGATTACCGCTCCATTTTATTGTTTCTAATTCCATTTTCATTTTCATTTTTGAATTTACGTTTTCTAATAATCATTTTCAGTAACATGTTGCATAACCTGCCATCAAATAGGAATTTATGAGAAATGCTTTAGAATGTTTTAACTGGATTTAGTTTCCAAATACCGATAAAGAAAATAAGAAATTAGTTACCTCTTATGAATAAAAGATAATGGAATTAGTTAACAATGATGCTTTCAGCTCCCTCCCCTAAAATTTGAAAATAGAAACTTTTTGATTAGCTGTAACAGACTTGGCGTTTTCAGTTTTGTTTTCTTCCATGTATGTTGGCTGAGTTGTCAGGTCCATCCATCCCCACCCCTGAAAAACACCGAGATATGAAAGTTTAATTTTTTATATTGGGAAAGTCGTAGGTAGAAATTCAACCTATTGTTATCTAATGTGGCCACATAATTTTTTATTTTGTTTTTCTTCCATGTGTGTTGGCTCCAAGCCAAATGTTCTTGTTAATTTCTATCTTAATTGTAGGTTGTGGCTTCTCAAGACTGGCCTGAAGTAACAAAGTATGCTGGTTTGGTTTGTGCTCAAGCACATAGGCAGGAGCTTATCCAAGACCTGTTTAAACAATGGCAGGATCCTGTTAGAGGGACAGTGACTGGTGGCATGATTATGTAAGTCTTGGCCTGTCCATGCATTTCTCCACCTTCTATCCCTCATCCCTCTCAAAGAGATGATAGGAAGATTTATTGAACTGCATCTTTAATCTATCTGTTGAGAATTCTATGGGGAAGTAGTAGGATTATTGAATTTTCTCTCTTTTGTTTGCAGGGAATTGCTCATATCTTTCCGTAGGGCAACTGGACAGAAGCCACAACGGATTATATTTTACAGGCATTGTCAACTTGTCCTCTTATTAGTTTTGTTCTTATTGTTCTTACTGTTGTAACTATTGTTTTTTTTTTTTTTTTGCTTCTAATTTGGCTCCTACTGCATACAGAGATGGAGTAAGCGAGGGGCAGTTCTACCAAGTTTTGCTATATGAACTTGATGCTATTCGCAAGGTAAATTTTACATTACTTGTGAACCATTGTTCCCCATCGTCTTATTGTTATGTTGAAGGGTATTTGACTTGGTGATTTCTTAGTGTGGCAAGAACTAGATTAGCTTTAGTGACACTAAGACCCAATCCATACTAAAGCTAAAAACTAGTTGAGGGCAAAACAACCATTGTGAAATATTCCACTTCTACCTATCATTTGCTTCTATTATATTCTTTCATATCTTTAAGTCTAATGATTATGCCTTATATTTTACTTGATTTGGACTTCTCCCTTGCTAAACAGTGACGAGCCATAAATTATGTTTAGAAGGGCATCATATAAACTACGAGTAAAAAAAAATTACTCACAGTTAAGTAACATGAAATATTTTTTTAAATAACATTACAAAATTCACACATACTGAAAATCGAACCTCAATCTTGGATTAGGCATCTTACATCGAGGTTTTGATATTATTGCACTATAATAGTGCGGCCAATAACATTAAATTTAAGAACAAAAATTTACAATATAAAATAAATAAAAGATAATATTTATAATTTTGTTAAAGAATATTTAAGGATATAATTTATGAACAAATATAGCAATAAAAAAATGTTTATTGTATTAGAGGTCAATAAAAAAACCAAATTAGTTTGTTATATTGCATGGATTTAGCATTAATGAAGTTAAAAAATTGGCTGAAAATATAACATGTTAGAGGAGTAATAAACTAAAAAGCGATGTTTCTTTTTGGTTTAAAAGTCTTGTTTTAAACATCTATTTTATCAAGTGATAATTTACTAAAATGATTGAAATTAAGATATTTTCTTATAGAAAATTTAGTCTTTTAGCACTCTACTATAGAGAGCAATTGATGTTGTTTTAAGTGATGAACAATTTAAAATATAAACATTAAAAAAATTAATTTTTCTTTACAAGAGTAAAATGAAATGAAAAAGTCCCAATTTTATTAGTTTTTATGTATAAAAGTATGAAATATAAAATACATATTTTGATACAAATGTTCATAATACATGTCAAAATTGTTAAAATATAACATGTATGAAAGGAAAATAATTTCTTGTGGGAGCACCGATCAAAATATGCATAAGAAAATTATTAAAAACACAAATATTACAATCAAAATAAACATTTTAAAAATTTGAGAGGGGGTACGTGCCTCCATCCCTACTGGTAATATTACTAAAATCATATTTTGACTTGTTTTTATAACAATTTCAATATTAAATTACTACTAAATTATTATATTCATGTTATTTTATGAATGTTGTCTTGTTAGTGTTATTATTCATTCTTGGTAAAAATATGATAGTCTTATAACTTGCATTGTAGTAGAAAATTGTCTCAAAGACTCTTAAGAATCATGCTTAAAAACTAAACCTTAAAATTGAAAGTATTAACTATGTGGATATGGGGTAAAATTTGTTGCATTATAAAATATGGGGAAAATTTGTTTCATAAAAATATGAAATACAACTGGAAATCTTGGTGCATTATAAAATATGAAACATCAACAAATATGTACCCTTGAAGGAAGTATTTTCATGCCTTGAAATACTGGTACGTGAATTTTAAGAAAATAGATAAAATAAAAAGAATATTTTTAAAATCAAATTTTATGAAAGAAATCAAATTGAATCCTATCGATTCTTTATTAAATAATTTGGGTATTCTTGAAATAACTTCCTATTAAGAAAACACATTAAAACCTTCAAATTTTTTAATACAAATGATAAAAATTATAACAAATCAGAGTGACCTCAGTTATTTATTTAATAAGCAGAATAACTAATAAAAGAAATGAGGATTGAGAAGAAAACCTTAACTCCTTGAAAGCACTTCACGCTCAAACAACTACCACCACATTAATGTAGCTCATAATCTAAAAGGTTAATGGGAGCACGGGGTGAGCTACAATTAGCTCGGTAGGAGTATACTCCATGCATAGTTTTCAATGATATGCATGCTACATTAAAAATATATCATACATGTCTAGTAATAAATCAACAATATATAAGTAGTTGGGAGATCTCATTTTAAAACTCGGACATACGTGTACTTTCTCACTTCTAAAACCTGGTGGACTGTACATTCCAGCTACCACATGCATGCTCATACTATGTAATAAAATATGCAATGTCCAATATAAAGTATTTATGTATGCTATATGCCAAATTTATATGTATTGGTCAACTCTGAAATATATGGACACATGCGTGGTCAACTTTCAAGACCCACATGGGTCCACCTTTGACTCCATGTACGGTCATACTCCAAGATATATATGGCACATGTATTGGTCAACTCCAATGTACATGGGTCCTCGTCTTATGGGCAGTCCAACGCAAAGTCCCATAGACAAACTTTGAAACACAATGAGGGATCCAATTTCGAGGCCCATATGTGGTCAAACACCGGGACTCAGACGAACAAACTCCAAAACATAATGAGAGGGTCCAACTTTGAGGCCAATGTGCGGTCAACATCGTGACCCATGTATGGATAACTTCAAGATACATGTGAAAATATAATGCGTACCTATAGTTCATCAAAAAATAGTTTGCTGCAACCAGTAGCTCCAAGTACTATATATTCGCAAGACATCTATATAGATAATACACTCCACGAACATAACTTAATGATGCATGCATAAAAACTCAAATGTTTAAAATATTTTAATACCCGTATTATATTAAGAATTTCATATATGCATATAAATTGTTTCCAACGGGTATTTTAATTATAACATCATTAATACTTATAAAAACGAGTACGTACATGACATTACTTTCTGTCATTTGTATGTCAATTTTGTAAAATTAATTTATGAATGAAAAGTTGGAGTAATAACTCTTACCTCAGAGATTTTCATAGGCATACTTATCCCATAATGTACTTCCTAATTGAGATAATATCTTGAATCCTTGATGAGTGAACTGTTGCTCCAAGTATTTTACAATCTTGTTTTTTTGAAATTTCTTTTGCAAGGGCTTAAATTTGTCATTACATTTTGAAGAGTCTCAAATGTCTTAACATTTTGATAATTCAATAAATCCTCATTTAGATGAATGTAATCAACGGTTCTTACTCGATGGATAATTAATCTTAGATATAACATAGATTGAACGGTCAAAAGAAGAACAATGCAAAGAGTACTACAACCTTTTAGCTCCAAAAGTAGTTACATTGAAAAGAGAAACTAAAACAACTTTAGCAAAAGACATGCTCACATGTGGAGGGAAATGGGACCATAAGAAATTAGGACCACAAAAAAGAAGCCTTCAATACTTTTTTAAATAAGATAGATAAAATGATTACATTTACACAAACACAAAAACCTAGAACCAATTCTTACTTTCTTGTTAGGCATTAAAACCAAGCCTTTAAATTCATCCTCAAGTTACTTTTATATTATTTTACGAATCGGTTATAAACGACTTTACTATTAGAAGTATACCCCAATAATAATGATTAAAAGGTGTGTTCAAGCTCATGAAAAGTCGGTAGTTTCACAATAAAGATGCACTTCCCTAAAGAACAATTTATTAAATTTCACCAGCAAGTTATACTATTTCTTTTCCTATAGAAGTAAAAGAATCAAGTTTAATACCAATTATTAATATATGAATCTCAACTACATATGGCAACATTTGGACGCATGCAATAGAGAAAACAGTCCTGTTCAATTGAATAGTTACTATTAAAGGAATTAATGAATGCAATAGACAGATTCTATCAAATAGAAAATAACTTATTCTTCTATTTGTCAGTGCAAACACTAACCCGAACAGCACTCACTTTTGCTCCATGTTTCTATTAATATGTACTGTAGAAACAAACTTTCTTTGCATGGTTGTGACTTGTAGATTGGAGCGCCTTATGCAATATTCCACAAACAAATATTGTACAGGCAAAGCATGCAGTTTGTAACCTCTTGATTTAAAATAAGAGTCAAATTCATTAATAGAAACAAAAAAGTACTTAACCTATCTGTTCATACCTCATACAAGAAATTCATTAATAGAAACAAAAAGTACTTAACCTATCTGTTCATACCTGATACAAGTTACACTAACAAGTAACATATTAATTCTTATTATTACTTCACCGAAATAATTGTTTGAATTTTAACCAGTATCAGTCCACCACTAAGCAGTATAAATATACATCAAAGCAAAAACATGACGGCACAAGTTAGTTTCACAAAGGGAAATAGGAAAAATAAGCAAAACGTGAAAATATAGTGCCATCTACATATGAATACCATTTCTAACATGTCTCAGTAACCAGAATGCAATACTAGACACGAGACTCAAGTAATTAAATACATTATATAATATTACTCACAAAATGCAGCATCTATCACTGAATTAAACATGTAATTGAAAAAAAACGGTGTCTTGATCATCCATGGATTACTCAAATTAAATTATATGAACGCAAAAATGGGCATAGAAAACACGCTTACCAAATTGGAGTTGGTCGTCCTCTCATGTGGTAAACCATGAATATGCAACACAGAGATATCATATTCTTGGGTTGAATTGCGGGCATGTTTAGTGGCTTAAATGAACGGTGATAGAGGAAAGGGTGGTCATGAAGTGGTCTGCTGGTGAGTGTGGTGAACTGTGGTAGGGCAGTTCTTCCTTGTTTGATCTTCAAGGCGTTCAAGCACTAAACTCTCACACGGTGAGGAAATAACGATGGTGGGGATAACGGTGTCGATGAACTTGCGTGGGAGGAAATGGAAGCCGACGGTGGCTGAAGGGACAATCGGCGGCAGAATAGTTTCCACGTTGGGTTTTCGAGGCATTGGAGCGATGTGCTCTTCGTGGTGAGGGAAGAATCGACTGGCGAGGAGGACATTGGTGGTCACCCTCACCCTCACCCTCACCCTCTCTTGCGACGGCGTGAAAAACCATCTCTCTCCCTAAATTGTTCTTGCGTGGGAAGGAGAGAGAAATTTGGCTAAATAAGGTGAGTGGTAAAAGACCATTTTGCCCTTGCCCTTGAATTGAATTTTTTTTATAAAATAGGGACATTTCGGTAATTTCACTCGATTTTTCCAAAATTTATAGAAAAATGTATAAAATTAAAGAAATTATTTTAAACATTTATAAACTATCAACGAAATAATTTGAAATTACAAAATATATATATTTTAGTTAATTTAAAGGAAATTACAATTAAAAACTTTTATAATTTAAGATAAAATTAAATTTAATAAAAAAATTTCAATTATTTTCTTATAATATTAATTGAGACTGGGCTTTCACAAGTATCAACTATAAAAATTTGAATTCTAAATCTTACAAACTAAACCTTAAAATTGTACAAAATTAATAATATTAGTTCTATGCTAATAGTGTGAGCAAAGCTTAGAGTAATTTCGTGAAGTATATGTTATAGGAATGTCGTTGGGGAATTCACACGAAAGGGAACGAGGATTTCATTGAACGTGAAAGTAGTTTAGTTTTCAGTCAGCTGTTCTCGTAACTCCTCGACTTGGATAAGTAAACTGAGGTTAGGGCTAGAGGCTTCTTTGTTCTAGACCTACAACTAAACTGTTTTTCTTCCTGACATCGTATGTCAATTATGCTTGGTCCAAATCACATCACAGCATACTCCAAAGCTCAGCCTTTCTTACTTATATGCTCTCTGATATTGCTTACAAAACAACTCGTGATGGATTAAGTCATTTATTATTAAGCAATGAAAGTTATTGTTTCTTATGTTGGATAAATTTGTACACTTAATTGCTACAACAAAAAATGTTTGAATTATCTGTTTATCCCTTAATTACAGCTTGATTACATTATCATTTGCATAAATTTGTTACTAATGAAACATAATGGTGACAACAATAAAATGAGTCGTGGCAACATTGCCACCCTTTTTTGGGCCCTTTTTGGATGATTTACCTAGTTTTTTAGTGTATGTGTTGCCACTATGTCCCTGATCTCAAGTTAATTCATTCTTGAAGTGGAAGTAGCATTTGAACTGGGTGTAATGCATTTTTTGTCACTAAAGTTTGAAGTACAAGTTGAGTTACAGACTTGTTAAAACTTATCCTTGAACTTGATACATGTAATTTTGCTGCATGTTTGGTCCTTGGTCGCATTTTGAAAGACTGTTTGTTAAGTGATCTTTGAAACAGTAAGACAACCATGACTTTTTGATAAATTCTGTTCTTTTCTATTATAAAATTTAGGTTGTTGATGTTGGTTTCCTGCAAAAAACCGTTAAATTTTGTCTTTAGATCATGTAATGCTCCCACAATGACCTTATTCAGGAGTACAACTCAAACTACTCGGAATCATTTCCAACTTTCTAACCATTTATCTGTTGTATCCAAACAATATATGTAAATCAACTTAATTGTCTCTGCAAAGTTCAAATCCGAACTCTACATTACTGCCACAACTCCACACTGCCCCTTTCTTCCTCACATGCGATGTTAAAAAAAAACTATATCGTAGCAAAGTGCACTACAGACTTTTACAGGTTCCATTGAAACCCCAAACACTTGAATTTGGGTTCAAGGTTGACCAAGAATCTGTTTGGAATAAGCGTCTTGGGGATTTCAGCACAAGATAAAGTAGAGGCATTGGCTATCTGATGGGCCACTAGTCCATTTTACTTATTCTAGGAGGAAGGGTAAAATGGGAAGTGCTAAGGTGTAATTCTGTTATGTATTTGTTATGATTTCTGTTAGAGGAGAGAGAAGAAAATGTTCTTTTAAAAACAACTTGCAAGCTGCGTGTAGGGTATTGAAAATTACTGTGAGTTTTGGTTCTTAGGAGTCTCATGCCTCTCGAATGTTTGGTGTTATCTCTTTATAATTTCAGTTTGGAATTGAATAATAGTATCTCTCCTCATTACTTACAAATAATTTTCCTGACTAATCTCCTTGAGGTTGCTATATTTGTGATTGAACTGTTCAGGTTTTGTGAGAATTGTGAGCTGATTTTCAGGGTGTATCAAGTTGGTATTAGAGCAACAAAACTGGGAAGATGGCAGCCAAGAATGTGGCCCAACGAATGGATGCAATTGAAGAAGTAATGGACTCTGTGCAGGAAAAACTAAACCAAGAAATGGGAAGTTTAAGGGAAGAATTACAAAGCATAAATAAACGTTTTGATCAACTCATCAAACTGCAAGAAAATACTACCCAGAACACTTCATCGTCTAACGGAAAAGCTAAAGAAGGGATGGTGCTTAGTCCGATGGTAGGAATGCATCAGACAAGCGGTGGCGATTCTACATTCTCGGGGTCACGACCAGATTTTCGGTTTAGGAAGCTAGAAATGCCCATATTTGATGGTAGTAATCCAGATGGGTGGTTGTTGAAAGCAGAACGCTATTTCTACTTCCATCGATTCACAAATGAGGAGAAAATAGAAGTGGCTGTGCTTTGCTTTAAAGGGGACGCACTGCTATGGTATCAGTGGGAAAACAAGAAACGTACCTTTGTGCTATGGGAAGAAATGAAGCTTTTAATCCTCAAACAATTTCGTTCAACCCAGACTGGAACACTCTACGAACAATGGTTGGCGTTGGAGCAGGAAGGTAGCGTGAGAGATTATTGAAGGAAGTTTATTGAGCTCTCAGCTCCTCTAGAAGGTGTCTCCGATGATGTAGCCTTGGGAAATTTCATAAATGGGCTGAAGCCCGAAATAAGAGTGGAGGTAAGAATTCTGGATCCTAATAACTTGGGCCGGGCCATGGAATTAGCCCAGAAAATAGAGAAGCTGATGACCCAAACCCATATCCAACGCAGTAACAAAACTGGATACACGGGAGGTTTCGGGGCTGGAATTAATAGTCGCTACAACCAGAGTAGCGCCTATGGGTGGTGGTCAACCGGCGATGGGTGGTGCTCGGCCGGCGATGGGTGGAACGGTAGCAAACTCGAAATTTCTGGGTGAAGTTCGGCGCCTCACTAATTTAGAACTTCAAGCCAAACGAGATCGAGGACTTTGTTTTCGCTGTGATGAAAAATGGGGACCGGGACACAAATGCTAGAAAAAAGAATTAAGCGTTTTGCTCACCCATGACTTGGAGGAAGACGTTGATTCGGACGACCTGCTAGTGGATACAGAAATGGAGTTGGAAGCGGCTGAAATCAGTCAAGAAATAGAGGTATCACTTAATTCGGTTGTGGGGTTAACCAATCCTAAGACTATGAAATTAAAGGGAATAATTAGTCAGTAGGAAGTAGTGACGTTAATTGACTCACAATTTTATTTCATTTGAATTGTTTGAGCAGCTGAAATTACCCATTTCTAAAACAAATGTTTATGGAGTGACGATGGGTACTGGAAATTCTGTTCGCAGCGAGGGAATTTGCAAAGGAGTATCCTTGCACTTGCAAGGCATTAATATTGTGGATGATTTCTTACCTCTGAGGTTGGGCAGTTTTGATGTAATTTTGGGCATACAATGGCTCGAGACGTTGGGAATGACTCATACTAATTGGAAGCTTCAGGTGATGAAATTCAGCTTAGGCCAAGAAATAGTGACTTTGCGAGGAGACCCTTGGGGTAAATCGTTAGTATCCTTGAAAACAATGATGAAAACAATTAGGAATGAGGGTACAGGCATCTTGGTTGAACTTAATGGAATAGATCTACAGTATGACGGTCAGGATATGGTGCCTCAATTTCTAAATCCAGTGCTGACTGAATATGAGGCAGTATTCACTATACCACAAGAGTTACCACCTTCTCGGGGTCACGAACATTCTATTATGCTGAAAGAGGGCAACCCTCCTATTAGTGTACGGCCATATCGATATCCTCATGTTTAGAAGGATGAGATCGAGCGGTTAATTAAGGAAATGCTCACAGCCGGTATCATACAAGTTAGCAATAGTCCATTTTCCAGCCCGGTTTTATTAGTCAAGAATAAGGATGGATCTTGGCATTTCTGCGTGGACTACCGTGCTCTCAACAAAGTCACTATCCCAAATAAGTATCCTATCCCGGTCATTGATGAACTAAAGGGTGCATGTATTTTCTCAAAGCTTGATTTAAAGTCAGGTTATCACCAAATTAGGGTCAAGGATGCAGACATTCACAAAACGGCTTTCAGAACTCATGACGACCACTATGATTTTTTGGTAATGCCGTTTGGTCTCATGAATGCCCCATCAACTTTCCAGTCACTTATGAATGATGTGTTCCAACCCTATCTCAGGAAGTTTGTTTTGGTCTTCTTTGATGATATCTTGATTTATAGTGCAAATGAGGAGGACCATCAGTCACACTTGGCCTAAGTATTGAGCATTTTACAGAAAAATCACTTGTATGCCAACCGTAAGAAATGCAAGTTCGGAAAAACTCGAGTGGCTTATTTGGGACATATAATCTCAAGGCGAAGGAGTGGCAGTCGACCCTAACAAGATCCAGTCAATGATTTCATGGCCAACGCCCACCAACCTACGGGAATTGAGGGGATTTTTAGGGTTGACAGGTTACTACAGGAAGTTTGTAGCTGGATACGCTCGAATTGCATTGCCTTTAACCGAACAACTCAAGAAAGACAAGTTTGGGTGGAATGAAGAGGCTGAAATGGCTTTTGTGGAGCTTAAACATGCAATGACTCAGATACCAGTGTTGGCAATGCTTGATTTCACACAACTTTTCATTATTGAGACCGATGCCTCGGGGTTTGGATTAGGGGCCGTTCTTATACAAGGGCAGTGCCCGGTCGCATTTTTTAGTCACACACTTGGGCTGCAAGCATGTTTGAAGTCCATCTATGAGAAAGAACTGAGGGCGATAGTGATTGCAGTAATGAAGTGGCGGCCTTATTTGTTAGGTCGAAGATTTGTGGTACGGACTGATGAACAAAGCTTGAAATTTCTTTTGGAGCAGAGAATTGTGGGCACCGAGTATCAAAAGTGGGTGACTAAGCTGATGGGGTACAATTTTGACATACAGTACCGAAGTAGGGCTAGTAATAGAGTGACTGATGCACTCTCACGTATTCCTGAGAACGTGAAGTGTTGTGCATTGTCAGTACAGCAGTGGCAACATTGAGAGTCGTTACAGGCTGAGCTAAACCAAGATGAATTCCTTGCCAAGTTACGGGAGGACATTAGTTCCGGCAACCAACTACATGTGGGGTTCTCAGTGGAGCATGACATTTTGTTTTACAAAAGTTGCCTAGTAATACCACAACACTCACAGCTACTGACTTTGCTTATTGGCGAGTTTCATAATTCTCCAATTGGTGGCCATTCAGGGGAAACCAAAACTTATTAGCGGATGGTAGCTGAGTTCTATTGGGTCGGTATGCGTAAGGAAATTATCAAGTTCGTTCAAAACTGTACCGTTTGCCAACAGAACAAACATTTGGCCACCACACCTGCAGGTTTGCTACAACCTATCTCCCTTCCAGCCCAAGTTTGGGACGAACTTACCATGGATTTCATCGAAGGGTTACCTTGTTCTGACGGAGTGGATACCATATTGGTTGTGGTCGATAAACTAAGCAAATATGCCCACTTTATTGGTCTGAATCACCCTTTTACCGCAGTAACGGTGGCTGGGATTTTTGTCAAAGATGTTGTAAGGCTCCATGGTATTCCTCAATCATTTTTGGAGCAAGTTGTGTAGACTGAATAGCACAACACTTAAGCGGAGCACTGCCTATCATCCCCAGACCGATGGACAAATAGAAGTTGTTAATCGTTGTTTGGAAACGTACTTGCGTTGCTTTGCATCTGAACAGTCACGTACTTGGGCTCTTTGGTTAGCATGGGCTGAATATTGGTATAATACTTCATTTCATTCATCCACCCGATGTACTCCATTTCGGGCTTTGTATAGGCGTGATCCTCCCCAGCTAATGCGCTACGAACGGGGCACGACTGCGGTTTCCTTGGTTGACCAAGTGTTGGAGGATCGAGATGCCATCTTAGATGACCTACGCATGCACTTATTGCGAGCCCAACAAAAGATGAAATTCCAGGCTGATTGTAAAAGGCACCACTTGGAGTTTGCAGTTGGGGATATGGTGTTCTTGAAGCTGAAACCTTATCGACAACGCTCCTTATCCCAACGTAAGTATGAGAAATTGGCTGCCCGTTTCTATGGCCCTTATAAGGTTTTTTACCGCAATGGGAAGATAGCCTACAAGCTAGAACTGCCCTCCACTGCCAATATCCATCCTGTTTTTCATGTTTCATAATTGCGCCAGGCTCGTGGCGTTGCTCACTCTTCCACAGTGCTTCCTCCACAGTTGACTTCGGAGTTAGAATTATTGGTGGAACTTGAGCTTTTGTTGGGGGTGCGTCCTAAGAGTCGGGGCCATTCTGGTGATGTTGAGGTTTTACTGAAATGGAAGTCCTTACCCACATATGAAGCAACTTGGGAGGATTTTTACATGATTCAAAAGTAGTTTCCAGATTTTTACCTTGAGAACAAGGTGAATGTTTGGGCGGCGGGTAATGATAGGCCACAAGTCCATTTTACTTATTCTAGGAGGAAGGGTAAAATGGGACGTGTTGAGGTGTAATTCTGTTATGTTTTTGTTATGATTTCTGTTAGAGGAGAGAGAAAGAAATGCTCTTTTAAAAACAGCTTGCAAGCTGCGTGTAGGGTATTGAAAATTACTGAGTTTTGGTTCTTAGGAGAGTCTCAAGCCTTTCGAATGCTTGGTGTTATTTCTTTATAATTTCAGTTTGGAATTGAATAATAGTATCTCCCCTCATTACTTACAAATAATTTTTCTGACTAATCTCCTTGAGGTTGCTATATTTGTGATTGAACTGTTCAGGTTTTGTGAGAATTGTGAGCTGATTGTCAGGGTGTATCACTATGTCAATCATCACTCACTATCTAAACAGTTTTGCGGCCTTTACAAGGTTCCACTGATACTACAAACCCTCGTAAAATTTGGGTTTGATTTTGACCCAAAACCCAGTTTGGAATGTGCTTCTTTTGGGATTTAGCTCAATTGAGAGTAGAACCATAAGTATCATCAACAACTTGCAATGTATTTTGAATTTGAATAATTGTTAAGTGGATGTGAGAGATAGTAGCAACTTTTACTTGTTTCATTGGATGTGTGAGTTGAATAGAGGGAGGTGCAGGTGTGGAAAGGAAGTTAAAACTAACATTTGTTTCCATATTATCCAAAAGAAAGTGGTTGCTTGGCAGTCATGTGGTCAACTTCTTTTAGTTTTTTAAATGGAGTTAATACTAGATCATTTTTAACAAGTTGAGTTGGGTACATTTTTGTATCTTAACTCAGTTCCAAAGAAAAAAATTGCTTGTACTATTTGCGATTTCATTCAAGTTGTGTTGTAAGTTTATTTATTTTGTTTATCAATAACCAAATAACATTTATTTATTTTGGGGGGAAGCAGGTATGGAAAGGAAGTTAAAAATAACATTTTTTTTTACATTTAACATAAAAGTAATGTAAAATACCATATTGTCCAAAAGAAGTGGTCGCTTGGCAGTCATGTGGTCAACTTCTATTAGTTTTTTAAATGGATTTTATCCTAGGATCAATTTTAACATGTTGAGTTGGGTACATTTTTGTATGTCAACTCAGTTCTAAGGAAAAAAAATTGCTTGTACTATTTACAATTTCATCCAAGTTGGGTTGGAAGTTTATTGATTTGTTTATCGATATCAAATTACTTTTTTTTCTTTTAATTTTGGTGGAATAATCTCGAGCTATTATTGTGCAGTGCGTTTTAATTTTCTTGGCTTTTGTATTAATTTTTGCTGTGGTTGATCATGATATCATGTGTGAACTGAAACGATTTTTACACTTTTTTCCTGCTTGTGCAGGTAACTTTCGTTTTTGTTATTTATTTCCTTGCATGTTCATTCTTTCTTAATACAAAATATGTGAAATCATTAATTTTAACATTGTACCGTGACAGTATTTGTCAGTTCTGATGGCCAACTCTATAAGCCAACCAAATATTGGCAGATGTAGTTGTAGAATTGTGTTGAACTCAAATTGGCACGCTGTAGTTCTTTTCTAATATATGTATACCCTTAATAAAATCAGGCCTGTGCCTCATTGGAGCCAAATTATCAGCCTCCTGTGACTTTCGTGGTGGTTCAAAAGCGTCACCATACTAGATTATTCGCCAACAATCATCATGACCGCAATTCAGTTGATAGGAGCGGGAATATATTACCTGGTAATAATTATGAATTTGGTAAAAAAGCAAATTGATTGCTATTTGATTTTTTTTTTTTGGGTGTGGGTATGGGTGCTCTAAAGATCTCTGTCCATTGATATTACAGGTACAGTTGTAGACTCAAAAATTTGTCACCCAACTGAATTTGACTTCTATCTGTGCAGTCATGCTGGAATCCAAGTAAATAAATATTTTTCCTCTAGCTCTTTATTCCTTTCGTTATTTAGTATCTCCATGCATCCGTGTTCTTGCACTGCATTATTATCATCGGCTGACTATGGAGAATGTCTAAAAGCGTGCCTGTCATGTCAAACAGGGTACAAGCCGCCCTGCTCATTACCATGTTTTGTGGGATGAGAACAAGTTTACTGCAGATGGGCTGCAGTCTCTGACAAACAATCTTTGCTACACGTATGCTATTTTGGGTTCTCATCATTCTGCATTTCATCTTTCTTGGTGTTTTTGGTTTGCAGTAAATTAGCTGTAAGTCCTGATATTTGCTAATTTATGAGATTAATTGTTGCAGATATGCAAGATGCACTCGATCAGTTTCCATAGGTGCCCTCTCTCCCTCACTCTCTTACACATCTGTGTAGCTTACCATTTTCTGATTCTTTACTTTTATTTTTCCTATGAAAGAATTCCTTAAAAATGGTTTTTACTTGTTTTCTTTTGGCAGTTCCTCCTGCATACTATGCCCATCTTGCTGCCTTCCGAGCCCGATTCTATATGGAACCCGAGAACTCAGACACTGGGTCAATGACAAGTGGTGCTGCTGCTGGGCGTGGGGGTGGTGGTGCAGGTGGAAGAGGCATGCGGGCACCTGGTGCAGCTGTTGTGAGGCCTTTACCTGCTTTGAAAGAGAATGTTAAGAAGGTTATGTTTTACTGTTAAGTGCTCAGATTCTCCTCAAACTCGAACACAGAGGAGGATACCTTAGCAGTAGGGTGTCACGTCATTGATACCTTACTGTTAAAGATTTTTCACTGAAGTTATGTTTGCTTTGAAAACTTGGTGTTTTGTTGCATTGCAATACTGCTTATCTATACTATGACCTGTTTTCCGGCAGAATAATCTTAATATTGCCTTGATTGGTGACCTTTTTATCCTGCAGTTTATTTCCCCTCCCCCAGTGTGAGTTTATTTAGAAAGTAGAAACAGTATTTAAATGCTTCTAAATTTCCCCACATTTGATCTGAATTCCACCTTATACACAGTACGGTTTATTTTTGGGCGCCGTTCTCTAAAGTTTCATAGTTTTGTAGAAGGTACATACAAGTTTTTGTTGGCTTTCGAGTGTTAACAGTATAGGCTATCTTGTTTTTGAAATGGAGCACAATTCAATTTCTTGTATACAAAAAAAAAAAAAAAAAGGAGGCTTTTACGTGCAAATAGCGTCACTTATTTAGAAGGGCAAACTTGTCATCTTAATGTTAAATGAAACAAGAAAAGTTAGTTTCATGTAAAAATTGTATCTTGAAATTGCTTTTTGGTAAATTTTTGTTGTTGTTGTTGTTGGTGAATTAACTTTTATCTTGCAAGCAAAATAATTTTATTTTTGAAAAATATATATTTTGTAATATTAGTTTCATTCAAAAAGTTACTTTTTGCAAAGTCATTATTATTTCAGATGTTAAATAATTTATTTAAAAATCTTACTTTTGTTAAATTGCTTTTTTTGTCATAATCTCTTTTTCAAATTCAGTTTGAAATCCAAACATTTTTCCTAGTTTTTTTTTTGTTTGAAATAATTATACTACTCGTGAATCAAACTTCAAATGTTTTATATATATATATATATTCAAATATCTTACATGCTATGGATCCATAGTTAAAATGATTAATTTTTTACTTTAAATACCTTATGATTTGTACAGGTAAAAAAAAAAATATTAATCTTTGGTTTGGTAACAAAAATTTAATAATATTGAAAAATTAGGAAGCTATGGTCTCAAAAACGTAAATGAATGTAAGCTATCAGTTTCAGCACAAGACAGGGTAACGACGTGTTTATTCAGGTGTCATTCACGATAAAACCCAAAAGTGTGCATGAAAGTAGTGAAGCATTAATTAGAAAGAGAACATGTTGTGAAACAGGTTGATCTATTTTGTACATTAATTTTCGTATCCTTTGTTTCTTTTTTATTAAAAAAATGTAAAACAAAAAGGAAAAACTTGGAACAGAAGGAATTCATGCCTTGGATGTAGTAAGAAGAACGTTTGTCTGAGAATCTGCAAAAGAAAAAGTGAAAAAAGATGGACCCAAATGGACTTTGTTTAACTCTTCTATTATTATATTATATATATGTTAACCATATATGTATTTATATCATTATGAGTTTGAGTTTCTCAGGATCATCAAGTTCAGTACAACAGTTTTTAAAGTGAGTGATCAGAGAGAGCCCCCCCAATTGGCTATAATTAACAAATAATAATAATAATTACAATAATAATAATAAAAATGGCCCCTGTGGGATTACCACCTGGTTTTAGGTTCCATCCAACTGATGAAGAGCTCGTGAATTATTATCTCAAGAGAAAAATCAATGGCCTTGAAATTGAACTTGATATTATTCCTGATGTTGATCTTTACAAATGTGAGCCTTGGGAATTAGCAGGTAATTATTTATATAATACTTTTATTAATTAATTAATTTTACACATTTTTTTTTATTCATGATTATTTAATATTATCATCTGTTTGTGTTTTGTGTGTGTGTGTGTATTATAGAGAAATCATTTTTGCCAAGTAGAGACCCAGAATGGTACTTTTTTGGACCAAGGGATAGAAAATACCCAAATGGGTACAGAACAAATAGAGCAACAAGAGCTGGGTATTGGAAATCCACAGGTAAAGACAGAAAAGTGAGCAGTCAAAATAGAGCTATTGGAATGAAGAAGACTTTGGTTTACTACAGAGGTCGAGCTCCTCAAGGCATTAGGACTGATTGGGTTATGCATGAATATCGCCTTGATGACAAAGAATGTGAAGATACCTCTGCCATTATGGTACATCCCTCATACTTCAAATACTTAAGTTTAATACACTAAAATATCTTCTTTTTTCTCAATGTATAAGTTATATAATAAATTACATAGATGATTTAAAAATTTACCCTTATATGTACATACTGTTATGGTGTTAAAATCATTTATTAGATGAACCTCTATTAATAATTTTAAGTCCTATAATAACATAATAATTTATAAATAATTAAATTGTCTTAAAATAATATATAAATTTTTATATATAAGATACTTGTTAAATTAATGTATAATAACATAACAATTTATAAATAATTAAATTGTTTTAAAATAATATATATATATATATATATATTACATTTTATTAGAATCCGAACTTAATTTTAAGACTCTATCTTAAAAATTAATATATTAGTTGCAGTAGTTTAAGTCTTTATTAACTTATTAATTCATGTTTAGTTGATGTAATTGTATTATACTTACTCAACACAATTTAAGTTTATTTCTCTAATTTATTTTATTTTTCTTATACGTTCATATTTTCATACGGACATATATATATTTGATTGACAGTTATGTTTTATTAAATGATTAACAAGAGCAAAGTGTACATCTTTTTTGAAAATACAAAATGTGCTAGTTCCTAATATAGCATTCCACGTACGTGCTTTAGTTTAAGTAGTTTGTATTATAAGCTCTGTTTGACACATGTCACCAAATTGACTTTAATCAAAAGCTATTAGTGAATGCACTTTGATGCTTATTTCAAGGAATAAGAAAAGGTAGTTAATTATTTTCTTTATGTTATCTTTCACCAACTTTGATCTTTTTCTTCTAATTATGACTTACACAAAAGCAAATTAATGGGATTGATCAGTTATAATGGGATTGAAATTTTTGATATACTTTTATATTTTTAAGCTAATTTACTCAATTTTTTAATAATTTTTATTCATATATATATATATATATATCTTGTATTGTTACACCAAAATATATAACACAGAAGAATTGGACACGTGATTATGTTGTTGGTGTTATGTGTTACATAATATAATATGTAAATTTTGCTTTGAATAATGTAATAATGCCACATCATATTAGATAATCACAAATTCGTTACAAGTAAGGAACTAAATTGACATTTTGGTCTATATTGTATTATTATATATAAGAAAAATTAATGACATATTCGTTGCTTGTATTGGTGGTGGATCTATGATGTGTAAAGGTTGTGCTTCACTTTTTGTCCTTTTCTAGTTACCCATATACATACAGTACAAGACAAATCGCAAAAGTATCATCCTCTATAGTATATAAATAAAACGGGTCGTCGTCTCTCATAATCAACTAATAGACTATTGTTATTTAATTATCACTATATATTATTCTCTTCTATTATTTAGACTTGTAGAGCTTGACTGTTTATTAAACGTGTTTTGTCACATGAACCCTTTTTATAAATCCAGATTTTCATGATCCAAACAACTTTAGTGTCCTTTCAGTTATTATTGACTACTTTGACTCTTTATGTTCAAAGCAAAACACTCGAGAATATATCTATGTCAGTTAGTAAGTATATTTTGTCTTCTTCTTGTAGTACTATTTCTTATGTAGTGTTCTGACACAGTACCGAATAGATCTGTCTTCATCATCAGTTTATTAAATTTGACATATTTGATTAATGTTATTATTATAATATACCTGATATAAGGCATTAGATCATTTCCGCATTGAATTAATACGAAAATGATTTAATATTAGGATTGTAAATATTTTACCACACAGTTTGAGCCATATATGTCTAGCTATTATTTCTTTTTGTCTCATTCGAATGCTCAAAACATATATAATGTAATTGTAAGCATATGTTGTGAACTAGCCTTTATAACAATCATATGATAATCATACAACTTGTGATGACTGCTATAATGCATATAAAACAAGCCATTTTAATTGTTTTTTTGGCAGGACTCGTATGCATTATGCCGTGTGTTTAAGAAAAATGGTATGTGCTCAGAAATTGAAGAACAAGGACAATATAGTGCATCACTGATTGAATGCTCACAAACTGTGAACAATGAGTGTGAAACAACGTCGCCGGAAGTTCCGATGGCATCGTCGTCTTGCGTAGGGGATGATCAAGAAGACAAAGATGACTCATGGATGCAGTTCATCATTGATGATGCTTGGTGTTCTAACACTGCCATTGGAGGTGTTAATTAAATCAATGAGTTTATTGGATTATTATATATTGTTATTGGTGGTAAATAACATTTACATATTTTTCATAATCAAGATTGGGGTGGGGAAAAAAACATAAGAAATTTAAGTGTTATTAAGATATATCTTAAGTTCTTGATTTCCATTTAGTAGATCCAGTAGATTAACTATAACTAATTGTACATGAACTGCTCTTTACAGTTTTGGTTCATGGTGTATGCTTAACTTGTCAAATGTTGAATTGTTTTTTATTGGTGGATTGAGTGTTACTTGTGAATAAAAGAGTTACAGGTGTCGTGCTGTGTTTCATGGTTTTGCGATTTTCAATCCAAATTTACATTTTGATGGTTTTGCTATTTTCAATCCAAATTCACATTTTTCTTTTTTATATTTTAAAGCATTTAAATTATTTATTTATAAAAATAAGAAAAATTAACATCTTTACAAACATAAAATAATTAGCATTTAAAAATCAGCCAATCTTTTGATACATGTACGTGAATTCTATTTATTCTTGCTCTTTTTAATTAAAAAAAAATCCTGACATCGAGATGTAAAATAATAATATATATGTATCATCGTAATTTTAAAAATAAATTAACTTTTAGAAAATGTGTAGATTCTATTTCTATTTATCCTTGCTTTTTTTTTTTTTTTCATACGTGTTTTCTTTTTGTTAAAAAAAATCTAATTAAAAAATAATTTATATCGTGTCTAGTTCGTTGTTAATAGAAAAGGTATAATTGCCATCCTAAGAAGGCATAATCAATGCTTACCAATGCTCTTGACAATTTCATAAATATTTGCAATATTTTGAATATGTTATTGCTTTTTTTTTTTTTTTTTTAATTATTTATTGTTATTTTAAGTTAGAGCTATATGATCAACGGCAATTTTGGCTTTTGTTAAAATCTTTTCACGTTTCTCAATCAACGCTACACTACGACCTCACTTCATTTTACTTTTTGATCAATTGATGAGATTAAAATGAGAATTTTTTAATATTTATAGATTTTTTATTGAGGATATTAACGATTGCAAAAAAAAAAAAAAAAAAAAACTATGATTGAAAGGAAAATAATTTTGGTAGCTGAAGAAAAAAAAAATTAGGCTGCCAAAATATGAGAGTTTTAAAACTTTAAAATATTCTAATTTTTACTTTAATATCTAAAATAATTTTAATTTTTAACATGAATATTTTAGATACTCGAATTTTAGTCACTAATTTAAATTTTTTTAATTAATTATAAAATTTAAAATATTAATTTATCATTTGGGTAAACACCTTAAATATGCCATTTCGTGTGGCAAACTACAAATTTATACCCTATAGTGGATTTCTTGCAAAAATAAGCCCCTTACATAAAATAATAAAAATAAGGAAGATCTTACAAAAACTATTGACATCTTACAAAAGAAATAAAATTCTGTAAAAGATTACAAAACATACAAAAAATGTCAGAAATAATAGAAAATCAAGAATTAATACAAGAAACAATGGAAATAGAAACACAAGACATTTCAGGATGTTTTTCACAAGGAATGATATTCAGTAAAAAGAAATTTGAAGAAATCCAAAAATCAAAATTAAACTTAACAGAAAAAGATGGATTCAGAGAAGAATCATTCTCAAAATAAGAAAATTATTTCCAAGAAAAGACATAATATATTATGGCATAAGTAATAAAGAAATGAGCATAACCATAGCAGATGCAAAAGGAAGGTTTAACATACCATTAATTAATAAAGAAACTATTATAGAAAAATTATCAAAAATTCCTGAAAAAGATAGAGAAAAAATTGGATATATTCATTTAGGAGGAATACAAATCCTAATAAAAGCACACTTTAGAGAAGGAATAGATACACCAATAGAATTGGCATTATTAGACAATAGAATAACAAACAGAAAAGATGTTTTGCTAGGATTGATTAATGGAAACCTAGGATATCAGAAATTAAAATTTACAGCATACTCTAGATTTGCTGTTAGTATACATGATAAAAACCTAAACCAAGTATTAAGTCTAGCTTATGATTTTGAACGAGGAAATTTAATGAAAGATGGAAACCACCCATTTTCAATCCACTATTTAGTAGGATATTCATTAACAAACAGTCACAATAGTTCAATATATGGACAAAATGAATTTATAGAAATAGATAAAACTTTTAAAGACATAGGACAAGTAATAAAAAATCCAGAAAAATTATCAGAATATGGAGTACTTGATGAATGGAACTTAGACATTAAAGAAAAACCTCTGATAACATCAAAAAGAAATAATATACAAAGAATAACATTTATAGATACCCAAGCAGAAGTTAATAGAAGAAGTAGAGAAATAGAAGAATTAAAAGAAGAAATTGAAGAAGTAAAAGATTTAGTCTACACAATGAAGTAATAATGATAAGAGAAAAACTATTAGAAATACGGTTAGAAGGAAATAATAGTCTAACAAGTATAAATAAAAACCAAATATCCATAATGGAAGCTTTAATTATTATAGCAGAAAAAATAGACACTACGGATAAAAACATACAAGAATCAAAAGGAATACAGTTAGAAATACAAAAAGAAATTATAGAAATAAAAAAGGATATAAAGCATATACCAAGAGGAAATGGATTAAAAACTGATCCATTAAAAGGATTAAAAGAGGAACCCCCTAGAAGATCTGATGCTTTAATACCTATAAATGAAAAAAGAAAAGCAGAAGAATCTAGACAAATAATAACGATCTAATGAATTTAATAAGATATAGGAAAAATTTAGAAGAACAATTTATAAATCCTGAAAATAAGGATATAGAAAAATTAATCAATCTATTAACAATAACAGATAAAGAATTAAGAAAATATTATGAAGAAAAAACTTACATAAATAAAGAAGAAGATGATATGACAGTAATAAGTGAAGATGAATCTGAACAAGAAAATACAACCCAAAGAATTAATATGGAACCAGTATTAATACCTAGAACAAGCCCAGAAAGAGGAGAAACATCTGACCCTCAAAGAGAAAATAGGTATAGGCCAGAAGAGCCTAACCCACCATATAGAAGAAGACAACCACCTAAAATAGAAGAAGGATTACATTGGGGTACTAGAGAAAGTATTCCACCAGAATTCAAACCACATGAAAACTATAAAACAGATATTTTAGATTTAGATTGTATAAGAGACAGGAAAAAAGTCTTAGATGAATGGGCTAGTGGAATGAGTGTAATTATACAAACATCATCAACTACAAACACAAACCCTTCAGTTTGTAAAGTATTAGTAGCTCACAAAATGACAGGAAATGTAAAAGTTTGGTTTTCAAACCTAACTGATCAACAACATTTAAGAATGCAAGGAAATGCTACAACAGGAAGAGATTACTTAGACATAGTAATAAACGAAATATATAAGGAATTTATAGGAGAAGATAAAGGAAGAAATATAACAGAATCTAGTGAAAACGAAATAGAAGAAGCCAAGTGGCATTTAACAAATATGGAAATATGTGACATGTGTTACATAGATTCTTTCATATGTGAATATGAAATGTATTATCATAAATTACCACCATCCATACAAGAAATCTATAAAGAAATGTTTTACCAAAAATTACCTGAAACATTACATAAAACTATAACAGAAGAATGAAATAATAGGAATAGACAAATTATACCCGATACCTTAGGAGGAAGAATAAGAGGACTTAAGAATTGGATAATAATAAAATATCAAGAAAGGAAAGAATTCAAACAAATAAGAGGAAATGATAGAATTTGCTGTGATTCAAGAGATTTCAAAATACCAGGAAAATATGGCTGTAACATAAAACCTTATAATAAATATAAGAAGCATAAAAAATTTAAAAGATTCAAGAGATATAGATTTAGAAAACAAAATTTCCAAAAATATAAAAGAAGATATAAAAGAGAACCTTACAAGAAAAGATTTTTTAGAAGGAAAAGATATTACACACCTGAAAAGAAAAATTATTGCCAATCAGGAAAAAAGAGATGTAGATGTTGGATATGTAACGAGGAAGGACATTATGCTAATGAATGCCCAAATAGGCTCCAACATAAAAAAGAATTTAAAAAGGAATTTCCACAGAAAGCAAAAATACTAGAAGAAGCCTTTAGAATGAAACTAGAACCAATAGACACTACGCCAAAAATGGCTTTTAAGGACGGTCGACCGTTTTTTTTTTTAAAATGACCGTCATTAAAAATATGTATATGAAGTTACGATGACGGTCATAAATTTTAAACTTATGATGACGGTCGTTTTAAACATGACCGTCATTAAAACTTCAAAATAAAGAATAAATTTTTTTTATGACGGTCATTTAAATTATGATAGTCATTAAAAATTTTAAAATTAAAAATAAATATATTTAATGACGGTTATTAAAAAATAACCGTCGTAAAATCTTTTTAAAATTTTTCCTCGCACACGTAAATTAATTAGGGTATGTATACATTCAGTTTTTCCTAACTTGCACAGTAAAATTTTCCTGTACACTACTTCTCTCCCAGTTTTCCAACGATTATGCTTGCCGCTCAACCCAGTTTTCTTCCTCGCCGGTGGCCCCATCGTCCTCGCCGTCGCCGCGTCGTCCTCGCGTCGTTCTCGCTGCCGTTCGTCCCCGCGTCGTCCTCCCAGCTCGCGCTCGCCTCTCGCCGCTCGTCCCCGCGTCGTCTTCGCACTCGACTCTCGCCGCTCGTCCCCGAGTCGTCCACGCCGCTCGTCCTCGCACAGTTGCCGCCGTCCCTGCACAGGTATGTATGAATTAATATATATATGTCGATCGTTATGTCTAATGATATATATGAATATATATGAATACTTACTGTACGAATTTGTATATATGAATTAATAATTTGTATGTATTAATATATATATATATATATATGAATAAATAAATTGTATGTATGAATTAATATATATATGCTGTGATGTCTGGTGATATATATGATGAATACCTTTCTGTACGAATTTGTCTATATGAATTAATAATTTATATGTATTAATATATATATATATATATGAATAAAATAATTTGTATTATAAATTAATATATACAGTGATATTTGGTCATATAACAAGAAGAAAGATTATATAAAAAATTCTTATAAACTTTCGATCTGTATATTAATTAATTTGTATGTTAATTTTATTGCCAATCATGTTTTTTTCTTTTCATATAATCTAATATTCTTTTTGTAGGTTAAATCTCGACTTCCCTTAGTGGATCATAAAAAAAATTCACAAATAAAATCAAAAGAAAAATTAAAGGAGAACCCAAAAGATGAGGTATAGTTTCAAATGACCATCTAGATATCAATTCTCTCCATTGGTAGTAGTATGAATTTAAAAAGAAGTTTAAATTTAATGCTTTTGTTATTCTGTCTTTTTCTAGGCTAAATCTCAACCTCCAATGGTGAAGGCAAAAGGGAAGTCAAAGTTGGTACCAAAAAAGAAATCAAAAGAACTACCTAAGTTTAGCGATGTGAAAAATAAACAAAAGGAAAATACTACTTCTTATGCAATTGAGTATCTTTTGGGATATGCACAAAAGACAATACTTAAAGAGGAAGCTAGAATTCCTATTCCAATTACTCAAGAAGTATTGGGGCATGATTTGGTTGTAATTGGTGTAGAGGCAGAAGATATTTTAGAAATTTGTGAAGAAGATTGAGTTGGAGCTAATGTCGTTCAAATTTATATTAGGTATGAATGTACATTTAATTAATATACTTATCATTATTAAATATTATGATTCATACTAATGAGTGTTTAATTTTTTATAATTGTTTCTTGATAGCATATTGCATGAGCGCATGATGAAGGAACAATCCGAAAGTTTATATTTGTATCGATTTATGGAGCCAAATCAAATTGCTTTCGAAATGGCAAATGAAGATCACTAAATTCAAATGCTTGCTATGAGAATGAAGGGTATGGAGAATAATACTATACTAGTTTGCCCATATTGGAGAGGGTAAGTGTAATAGAAATTAAATTTATTAACATATATATATTCTTATGCTTTCATGAAATCTTCCGTTAATGTATGTAGAATTTAATTTTCAACTATGTAGTGCTCATTGGATGTTAGCATTGATAAATCCATGGAATGGAACAATTGCTTGGATTGATTCCATCAATCAAAGTATACCAATTGATTTTTTAAAAATTTTACAAGAGTAAGACCAAAAACCATATATGTTTGTTTATTTGTATTTTTTTAAAATTCTTGTACTTTTGTTTAATGACAATTATTGTACATAGGGCTTATAATATGTGGGGTGTCATGATTCAAAGAGAGAATTTATTGATTTTGCAAGTCAATCAAATTAAGGTATATATGATAGTTAATTATTTATGGTCCAATATAATTATAGTATTTATTTACTTGACTAATTATATTATTTGTTTAAATTTTATTGTGAATAGTGCCCAAAACAAGCAGGAGGCTATGAATGTGGCTACTATGTCATGCTATTTATGAAAGACATTGTTAACAATCCTCGTACAAATATAACTGTATTAGTATTAATCTTTAATATAGTTTATGTAATCTATGTTTACATTTTAATATAGTTTTAATTATTTTACTAAACTTTATTTTGTATCTAATGCTTGTAGTGGAAGTACAAGTTGCGCTATACAAAAGAAGAACTATTTCAATTGAGGCAGGAGTGGTGCATATATGTGACAATGCATATTCGTGGATAGTAGAACATATAAAGTTTTACTTTTATTTTAGCTAATGTATAGTGAGATTATTTTAGATAATTATATATTTTTCATTTTGAGTATAGACCTACTTATGCATGTTTTGAATTGGAGATTACAGATTTATTAATAAAGTTATTGATTTGTTATTATTCGTATGGTCAATTTAATATATAAAACAGGATCAATAGAAAGCACAATATTTATATATATATATATACACACGCATATTTAGGACAGTCATTTGAATAACCGTTATTGAATAATGTACTAGCCGTTATTTTCAAATTTTATTTGATATTTTTAATGACGGTCATTGTCAGTTTACAATGATGGTCATGAAATAACAACCGTCATAGAATATATTTTTTATGAGGGTCACTTATTTTTTTACGATTTTTAATGACGGTCGTTTTTTATTTTTCATGACGGTCATGACCGTCATTAAAAATACTTATTTACGATGACGCCTGAATAGATGACGGTCATTGTATTTTTTTTGAAGCATCATCGTAACTTTATAATGACGGTTAATGACCGTCTTTAAAGCCATATTTTGGCGTAGTGAGAGGAATCTGATATAGATGATACATGCAGTATTTATCTATTAGAAGAAACAGAAGAAGAAATAACAGACTCAGAAACGTCTGACTATAATTCTGATTCTGAATATAATTCAGAATAATGAATGAAATATCAAGCATAACAAACCCAAACAGTACCTATATGAAAATAGAATTAAAATTCAAAGGATATAAAAATTATCATTTACATGCATATATTGACACAGGTGCTAGTATGTGTGTAGCTAGTAAATATGTATTCCCAGAAGAACTTTGGAAACAATCTCCAAAAGATTTAATAGTAAGAATTGCAAATAACACTACAATAAATTTAAATAAAGTATTAAAAGATACAGATGTATCAATAGGAGGAGAAATCTTTCATATACCTACAATTTACCAACAGGAAACAGGAGTTGATATTTTATTAGGAAATAACTTTCTAAACCTATATCAACCATTTACACAATACTTAGGCAAAATAAGTATCACCACCTTAGATGGAGAAACAATTTATGTATCAAAAATTAGGAAAGCATTAACTGTTTCATCACCAACTTTTATGTCACAACATAAAAAGCGAAAACGTGGTGAGGATATAGAAAAACAAAAACCATATTTAGAAAATATTTCTTTAGACATAGAGGTTGACCAAAACCCCTTTCTAAACGAAATACAAGAGGATAAAGCCTTAACAGGAATAAGAAAATTATTAAAAACAGTGTGTTCAGAAAACCCTTTAGATCCAAACATAAATCGATCTAATGAAATAGCAAAAATAGAATTAAAAGACCCCTTAAAGGTCATAAGAGTAAAACCAATGATTTATACCTCAGAAGATAGAGAAGAATTTGAAAAACAAATTCAAGAACTATTGGAGTTAAAAGTAATTATTCCCAGTAATTCACCACATTTCAGTCCAACATTTTTAGTAGAAAAAGAAGCTGAGAAAAGAAGAGGGAAAAAGAGAATGGTAATAAATTTTAAAGCCTTGAATAAAGAAACAATTGATGACGGTTATTTCATACCAAAGAAAGAAGAATTATTATCACTAATTAAAGGAAAGAAATACTTTTCAAGTTTTGATTGCAAAAGTGGATTTTGGCAAATAAGACTTGATAATGAATCACAAAAATTAACAGCATTTAGCTGCCCTCAAGGACAATTCCAATGGACAGTTGTTCCATTTGGACTTAAACAAGCACCAGGTATTTTCCAAAGACACATGGATAATATCTTTAAAAAATATCACAATTTTTGTTGTGTTTACATAGATGATATTTTAATATTCAGTAACGAATTACCAAAATACTATTTAGACATTATTAATGTCTTACAAGAATGTAGAAAATCAGGAATAGTGTTATCAGAAAAGAAAGCAGTAATTGCTCAACAGAAAATAAAATATTTAGGGTTAGAAATAGAAGATGGAAAACATCATCTACAACCCCATATATTAAATAACATACAAAATTTTCCTAGTACAATCAAGGATAAAAATCAATTACAAAGATTTTTAGGATGTTTAACATATGCTGAAGCATATATAAAGAAACTAGAAGAAATGAGAAAACCATTACAGGCAAAACTTAAAAAAGACTATGTCTAGCAATGGACTGAAGAAAATACTAAATACATGGATAAAGTAAAAGCACAGGTAAAAGATTTACCAACTCTATATCATCCAGGACCAGATGATAAGATGATAATAGAAACAGATGCTTCACATGAATATTGGGGAGCAGTATTAAAAGCAAAAGTTGATGACAAAGATGAATATCTTTGCAGATTCACTTCAGGATCTTTTCAAGGCCCTGAACTAAATTATCATAGCAATGAAAAAGAATATTTAGCTGTAAAAAAGGCTATTAAGAAATTTGCAATATATGTAATAAGTTCAAAATTTATTATTAGAACTGATAGTAAAAATTTTGGACATTTTTTAAGAACTAACATTACAGGTGATTATAAACAAGGAAGACTTATAAGGTGGCAGCAATGGTTTAACTACTACAAATTTGATGTAGAACATTTACCAGGAAAGAAAAATTGTTTAGCTGATGCTTTAACTAGAGAATTGGCACCCTTAAATATGTTTTTCATGACAGGAATGAATTCTCTCGACATGAAAATTCTGATCAAGGAAAAAGAAATCTTGATTCATGAAACACAAATCAAATGCATCAAGGAACAATTAGAAGTATTAAAGCTTAAACAGAAATTAAGAAACAGGGAAACCATCACTAATCCAGAACTCCACATGGAAAAATCTGAAGAAGAGAAAGAAGGAACTTCAATAGGAACAAAGATGAGAAGAGCAGAGATTGAAGAAACTGCCAGCAATAACCCAGAACCTATGAAGGATTCAGAAAAGAAAAAACAAAAGATGAATTGGGCTGATGAAGCTGAAAAGGAAGAATCAAAGAAGATTTATGTAGTTTACAATGGACCTAATCCAGGAATTTATACCAGTTGGCCAGAAGCAAGTAAAGCAGTAAATGGAATTAGTGGAGTTATCCATAGATTCTTTACTAATAGAATTGAAGCAGAAGGAAGTTATAAAAACTTTAGAGTCCCTAAACTCATAACCCCAACAGAAATAGTAAAAAATTATTCTCAAATAGTACAACAACCAACAATAGGAACCAGTAGAATGAGAAACCTTGGAACTATCCACAAACCAGTAATTTTCAGAGAACCAATTAATAATTCTTTCGAAGAAGAAAAAGAAAGACAAAGAAATTTGACCAAACAGGAATGGTTAGGATTATACAACCTAGCTAGAAAAACAACTGAGGAACATATTGAAAATATGAAGTTTTACACCACAGAAAAGGATTTCCCCTCAGGTAGTAAATTCAACATCTTAGAAGGAGCTGATCCAATATTTGTTTATAAAGCATTCTATGCAGGACTAATTGAAAATATATATCCAGGAAATGAATTAAGAGAATTAATATATTTTCCTGATAATTTTAAGAAAGCTATTAGAAATTTTAAAAGAAAAACCAGGGCTACAGAAAAGCCTATTTATTTAAGATGTTTCAGTTCTTTAATGGACTGGAATCAAGAAGAACCAGTAAGTCCATATCATTTTATTAAGCTTGGTGTTTCAAGCAGCAAAAGAGAAGTAACTCGCCCAAAGGGCTTACCAGAAAAGGAATTCAATATTGATGAATTAAACCTCGAAAGAGGACAAATGTTAAGCCAAATTTATTATGAAATAAGAAGAATTAACAATTCTTCAGAAATAAAAGTAAATTATTGTACAAGTAAAATCATTATTACTTCTCAAAGTAATTCGGTTATCAGTAATGAAGATAGTGAAAAAGTAATTTCCTATGAAACGAACTTCAACTGTGGTAACATTGAAGTAAGTGAGGAAACAAAGAAAGTATTTTGTTACTACTCAACACAGCAATCAACTGATCACAAGTGCAATTATTGCATCAGAGGAAAAATTCCACTAGAAACAAGCTCATCCAACAGTTCAATGTCGGCAGAGCCAACCATGTAGGACCCTCCTCAACAGCTGAAGGCAATAATGTAGATAGCAATAATGTAAGGCGTCTTAACGCCAAATAGGAATAGTGTATTCCCTCCATTGTAAATAAGGAACCCTTATTCTATAAAAGGGAACTCTTTAACTCTGGAAAAGGCAACACGAACAACAACACGACCACCTATCATCTATCTTTCAAGCTTTAAGCTATGTATTCAAAAATCAGGAAGAACTAAGAACCTCTTCAAGGTTACTAGTTCTCTAGTTTGTAATATTACCTGTTAATAAATAAAAAGTCCATTTCAATTCCAAACTATCTTTCTCATTTTTTTATTAAAATTAAGTACGGATCTCATAGGATCAGCAGGGCTAGGAGGACTAAGAGCTTGGATCCAGGAGTGAGGCTTAGTTTTTGAAACAAGAAGATAGCAAGGAAGCGGAAGAACGCGGTGGACCCATATTTATAAAACAGGTGAATCTACAGGTAGAGACTAGTATTCCTTGAAGTTCCATTAATATTGTTTAAACTTGTTTATACTGCATATAATCATGAATGATGAACGGATAAACATGAAAAGGAAATCTGAAACTATTCTCTATAGAAGTAAAAGTAGGAAATATTCTGAAAACCAAGAAAAATTAAAAGATGCAATATATCTAAAACAATCTCTTATTTGTTTTAAAACATCTATAAAAGAAAACTTTGAAAAAAGTACAGGAAGATCAAAAATAATGGAAAATTTACAAGGACTAATTGATCATTTCACCAAACAAGAACAAAGAAATAATCTAATAAAAAGAAAGGATAAAGAACACTTAGATTTAGAAGCAAGCCTCGACCTTGTACAAATGGATATAGAAGAAAGCTAGGAAATTATAGAATTAAGCCGTTGGATAGAACAAGAATTAGGAGAAAATAACTCTGGAACCCAACCAAAAAAACAATGATTAGTATAGAACACTTTGAAAGAAAATATTTAGAATTATTAGATGAATATATGGATAATGAAGATTATGAAACATGTTTAGAAAATTTTACAAGGTTTGATACCTTATTAAGCGATTATACTGATTATGTTTCCAGCATATTATATCTAATAGACCATCCAGTAGGAAGAATATTAAAAGATTATTTTAAACATTATTTTGTACAAGTAAATAAAGAAGAATTTGATAATCTGATCTTTGGATTTTATTTATTCAGAGAACAAATAGGAAGATAATTAAGTAACTGAAACTTATTGAATTCAGCCTCAAGTTGGTATCAGAGCCAAGTTATTAATAAAACCTTAAACAAGATGTATATAATAAGATATAATATTACTTTATAATAAAGATTTAACATGGTTATATCATAAATAAAAATGCTCACAACAATACAAATTAATAACTTAAAGAAATTAATAAATCTAATCCGCAATACAGAAAATAATAAGGAATTTAATAAAGACTTTATAGGAATGTTTTTCGCTTGTATGGAAATAAAAATGGACAAAATAATCCTGTCACAAGAACAAACAGAAATATTAAAAGAAAAATTAAAATTCTTAGAAGAAATAAAAACAAAAGAAAATTTTATAAAAGAATATAGAGATTTTATGAATTTTATTCTAGGAAAACTAATAGAAAAATAAAGAAATAAGCTAGGAGACTATTTTTGACAAAAAAATTATATTGAAAGCTATTCGGGATTCAATTGAGCATTTATTTTTCCGATTATTGAGGAAACAAATGCCTATGCAGTATGCTAGTCAAAGCTTCCATGAGTTTTGATACCTGTTTTCATCTGGATAAGGTTGTTCCTCTTTTGATGAAAGTGATCAGTAATGATAGGATGGTGAATGTGGAGGTTGTTAAAAAACTTGGTCAACCTGCTTTTGTGTATGAGGTTCAAGATGTAAGTGTGAGCTATGAAGAATTTTATAAAATTGCTGGTTTTAAGAGATTTGAAGTTCATCCTTGGGTGGTTGCTGGAAATGAACTGCAAGTATGAGCTCTTTTTTGTTCAATAATTTACAAAATAAGGTGTTTGAAAGAGGAAAATATTTGATCATCAGAGGAGAAGGGAATTTTTGTGTTGTTATTGCTTTTTTAGTATTTTGTTATGGTGTTGTGGTGTCTGTTTTTAGTTAGTATTTGTGTCGATTCTTTAAGTTTAACTGCGTTTTCTCCAGTTATCTAGTTGAATTTTTAGGGAGAAAAATTGTTATTACTTATAGTATTGGATTCATGCTAGTTATGCTATTAATTATTTGGATAGTTGTTTTCCTTAGGTTATACGTTGTGTATAGTCGATGTTAGAATTATTCAATTGTATTGTTTTCCTTTTAATGAAATTTCTCTTTCTTGACAAAAATAAAATAAAAATTAAGGGTATAAATTTTATATCTCAAATATTGGGAGTATTATATGCACGATTAGTAAACGTTTGGTATAATTTGTTATTAAGCCTTAAATTTTGTAAAAGTCTATACATTTCATTCGTGTTTTATATAAATCTTAAAAATCTAGTATTTAAAAATTTGTCGATCAAATATTTACTAAAATATCCATCAAATTAATAGATTTTGATGGACATTTTAACTAAAATTAAAATTATGTATAAAAAAATCTCTAAAATATTATGCTTTTTTATCACAAATATTTTTAAGAATTTTTGAGGTCCACACTATTTTATTAAAATATACCAAAAGTTGTTAATTTTTTTTAAAAATTTATATATCTTTCAACCTCTATTAAAAAAAAAATTCGAACTCTAAGTTGAAATTGTTAAGAACACTTTGAAGCCAGTTTAGTATCTTTAGACAATTCATATTTTTGTTTTGATATTTTTTTTAATCCTTATTTTCAACTAGAACACTTAAAATACCTCTATTAGACCAACTGATATCCAATTTGGCAATGTTAAACTACAATTTTCAATTAATTGGAATTTTTTGACCCTTGCCAAGCATATGCCAAAATTTTAAGGGCAAAATTGTCTTCACACTATTCACAACAGATAAAAAGGAAGGAAAAAAAGCAAACAAGAATACCAAGCCATTAAAACAAAGCAATGGGTAATGGATTATCTTATTCTTTCTTCTACCCTTTCTCTTCTTCCCCCATCCTCCATTACCCAAACAAAGAGCTCTATTTCAAAAAGAAAAAAAAAAGTTCATAGCAGAAACAAGTTGTTTATGAACATGACATAACTCACCAAGTTCCTGGTTATGGGTGCTCATACTTTAGGTGGTTTGACAACATACCTTTAGAGAATACTGTTGAGTTGATAAATGGACTACTTGAATTGGATACCTCTGCTTCCAATACTACCTTCGTTTCAGATGCTTATCTGCATGCTGCTAATTTGTGTAAAGATGAAAACTTTGATGCCAATCTTGCAGAATTGCAAATATCCAATTTGGATTACATGGAGGAGGAAGCATTGGCTTCTCTTACATTTCGTGATGAGCTGAACTCAGCTATTGAAGTGGGTCCTATTTTTCAGGACGATATTGGGCAATTCTTGAATGATTTTAGCAACATTATGATGTTAAAGTTGAATATAATATGAATGAAAATGTATTTCTTATTAATTATTACCTCACAATAGAGGTATATATAGAAAACAAATTACAAGAGTCCTGAACAAACTAGAATATTGTATAACCTAGAGTTCTATTATAGATCGATACATTAATTATAACATATTATACACTAATTACATGACTCACGCTAACACTCCCCCTCAAGTTAACGTATACATATCGATCATGCCCAACTTGCTTAGTGAGTCATAAAATGCCCCCTTGGAAACTTGTTTGGTGAGCACATCTGCAAGTTGCTTCTCAGTGGGAACAAAAGGGAAACTAATGAATTTGACATCTAGCTTCTCTTTTATAAAATGACGATTAACCTCTACATGCTTAATGCGATCTTGCTGTTCTAAAATTTGTGATATATCAATGGTTGTCCGACTGTCGCAATACAATTACATAGTACTTTTGAGTTCGAAACCCAAATTAAATAGCAAACTTCTTATCCATAGTAATTCACAAACCCCATGAGCCATACCTCTATATTCAGCCTCAGCACTAGATCGCGCCACAACTTTATGCTTCTTACTTCTCTATGTAACCAAATTACCTCCCATAAAGGTGAAGTAACCTGATGTCGACCTTTTATCTGTAATATTTCTTGCTCAATCTGCATCTGTGAAGCCACAAACTTCAAGAGGATTGTTGTGTTTAGAGAACATTACTCCTCTCCCTAGAGATGACTTCAAGTACCTTAAAATTCTCACAACTGCATCCATGTGACCCTCACTCGGGTTATGCATGAACTAACTTACCACACTTACTGCACATGCAACATCTGGTCTAGTATGTCCCAAATAGATTAGGCGTCCAACCAATCTCTGATAGTGATTTCGATCAGTTGGTACTTGATTTGGGTACTTTGCTAGACAATGGTTTTGCTCAATAGGAGGTGAATAGGTTTGTAATCCAACATACCTATCTCAATTAGTAAGTCAAGGATGTACTTTCTCTAATATAGAGAAATTTCTTTGCTCCTCCTAGCTACCTCAATCCCTAAGAAGTATTTCAGTTCACCCAAATCCTTCATCTCGAACTCAGAGGCTAGCTGTCTTTATAATTTATCCATCTCAACACTATCATCTCCAATAATTACCACATCATCAACATAAATAATTAGAGTTGTTACTTTCCCTTATTGATGTTTAAGAAACAGTGTGTGGTCTGAATTACTGTTTGTAACCAACCTTTTGCATGAATTGTGAAAACCTTTCAAACCAGGTTCGAGGGGACTGCTTAAGGCCATACAAAGACTTCCTCAATTTGCATACAAAATTATCAAGAGAAGCAGATACATACCCAGGTGGAAGATTCATGTACACCTTCTCGAGTAACTCTCCATGAAGGAATGCATTATTGACATCAGACTGCCGAAGTGGCCAGTTTAAGCTTGTGGCAAGCGAAAGCAGAACCCGAATAGTATTCATTTTGGCAACCGGAGCAAAAGTCTCATCGTAGTCTACACCATACATCTGAGTGAACCCTTTTGCTACAAGGCAGATTTTATACCGATTCACAGATCCATCAGTATTATGTTTCACAATAAACACTTATCGACAACCAACTGCCTTCTTGCCTTGTAGTGGAGGCACAAGTTACCAAGTATCATTCTTCTGTAATACCTCCATCTTTTCCTCCATTTTGGGTCTCCCAACACATCCTGCACTTTGTTAGGCATTGATACAACAAATATTTGATTTACAAATGATTCATATGGCTTAGACAATCTTTTAGTAGACATATAGTTGGCTACTAGATATTTTGATTTTGCATGGATATTTGGTTCATATCTTCTAGCTGGTTGACCCCGAGTAGACCTATTTGGTAACACATACTGTTTAACACTAGACTCAATGCTATTAGTATCAGTAGGTGTACATACCTCAGAAGAGTGATCTTTAGTACCAGGGAGTTGTTGATCAAGGGTATGACTGATGCCTGAGGGAACAACAGTGTCTTCATTTTCATTTTCAGGAAGCTGAACTGGTGCTTGGATACTTGGAGCATCTGCTTATTCAACTATTGGATTCAATGGGTTAAGAATCTCAACTGGACGTATCGAAATATCAGTAGGTGATTCTTCTAATTCCTCCCCCTCACCATGATACAGTTCTTCGAAATATGAATTCTTTCCCTGATGAGCAGTATCAGGTGAGGAAAAATAACTCATGTCCTCAAAGAAGGTAACATCCATAGTGACATAATACTTTCTGGTCGGTGGATGGAAGCATTTGCACCCTTTTTGATAACCTCCATAACCAACAAACACGAACTTAATTACCCAAGCATCTAACTTATACCACTGATTTTGAGGAACATGTACAAAAGCAACAAACCAAATACACTGGCGGGAAGATTATGGAATGATGACAAGGATACATGAGATGCGAGAACCTCGAATGGGATGTGTCCGTGAAGGACACTAGACAGGAGACGATTGATGAGATGGGAGAAAGCTTGTACAACATCACCCCAAAGATATTTTGGCATATGAGCACTAAATAGGAGTGCACGAGCCATATCAAGTAAATGACGATTTTTTCTTTTAGACACTCCATTTTGTTCTGATATTTGTGGGCAAGTAGTTTGGTGAACAATCCCATGTGTTTTGAAAAAATCTTAAAAAAATGATTAACATATTCTTCCCCATTGTCAGAACGTAGGATCCTAATAATGTTGTTATATTGTGTTTGAACAACGGTACGAAAAGTTTGAAAAGCTGAAAAAACTTCATCTTTGGTTCTAAGAAGAGCAACCCATGACAATCTGGTATAGTCTTTAATAAACGACACAAAATACCTAATACTCGATACAGTGGGCTCTCTAAACGGCTCACAAACATCAAAATGAATTAATTCAAAAGGAATAACACTTTTATTAGAAATACTAGGAGAACAAGTAATACGATGGCTCTTGGCCAAAACACATGTCTCACAATGTAAAACAGACGCACTAACACCAACAAACAAAGTAGGGATGAATTTTTTCATAAAACTAAAAGATGGATGCCCTACGTGGCGATGCCACAAACAAATTTCACTTAGCTTGTTAGAACTTGAAGTTAATGTAGTGCGGGTCTATGCTCCTGGTTTCTCCTCTACGTAGTTATGATCCAAACGGAATAATTTGCCTCTTAGGTACTCTCGACCAATTATTTCCCTGGAAAGAAGATCCTGAAAAATCACATACATAGGATAAAATGTTACAGAACATTGAGACTCAATATTCAACTGTGGAACATATATCAAGGGATGAGATAAGTCACGCACATATAAAACATTATGGAGTTATAAAGTTGGAGTGATACGGACTGACCCGTTCCCTAAGACAGGAAAGGCCTCACCATTAATATTCGTAACATAAGATACTGGTTGGGAAGATAACTCAGTAAAATAAGATTTATCATATGTCATATGATCAGAGGCACCAGAATCAATAATCCAAGTATTAGACCCAACAAAGTGAGAAACGTTTAAGGCCATACCAATCTTACCACGACCAGCTATTGAAGCTATAGAGGTACCTCCACATGTCACATGATGATCCTGTCCAGTCACGCCATAGAAACTGGTGCTTGGACTACTTGCACTGCATCTGCTTTCGCTTTAGGATGATAATTTTGCCTTTTAGGTCTCAAGTGTGGGTTAAATTTCCAACAAGTCTCAAGGACATGCCCAGCTTCATTGCAATAAGAGCATTGAGGACGAGGACGGTTGGAAAAACCTGGTGGAGGTCCTTGTTGGTGAAATGGAACTGAATTCTGCTACTGGAGGAAATGTGCTTTTGATTTGGCTTGAATGGCTAGACTAGATAATTCAACCTGTGCCTGATTAAGACTTTCTTGTTGAGATTCGTCCTTACGGATGTATGTAAAAGCTATGATCAAGCTCGGAGGGTTTGACATTCGGAGCAATTTGCCCTTAGCACTATTATGTTTCGTATCAAGTCCTCTTAAGAATGCATAAACTCGCTTAAGCTCCTTTTCTTTCTGGTACCATATAAGGTCCTCCAATTTTTTGATTTTGCATGAACGTTTTTGATCAATATCAGCCCATATATTCTTCAGCTTGGTAAAAAACATAGACACTAGTTGCCCATTCTGTTGCATGCTGGCAGCTTTGCACATTAATTTGTGAACCTGTATAAAGTCAGATTCATTAGTGTAGAGATTTTTCAAAGTCTTCCATATGGCCTCAGCTGTGTCACACTCTTCCACCATTTGTAGTATATCATCGATGATGGCTCTAAATAGAATAGACATTACCAGGCCATCATGATCTTCCCACTTAGTATAGGCCTCCAAATCATCTTTAGGAAGAGTCTTGATTGTTCCAATTACATGTCTCATCTTGTGCATCCCACAGAGATAAACAGACATAACCCTTTTCCATGTTCGAAAGTTGGTACCATTGAGTTTGGTACCACCGAAAGAGCTACCTTTTGAATTATTGTCAGAAACTTCAAATTTTGGAATTTCAGTTGTCTTAGAACTCTGATTTATTCTTGAATCTTCCATTGAAACAGACAATAATAATAAAAAAGCACTTTTTTTTACAATTGACTTTTACTATTGATTGGGCTGACCGTTGACCGGCTTATGGGCTTGGGCTGGACGAGAGGAATGGAAATGGGCTTAAATTGGGCTTAGGGTTAGGGTTTGGAGCTGTGGGCCGGGAATGGGGAGGAGGCTAGCACAAATTTGTGGGCTTAGGGTTAGGGTGTGGGAGCTGACGACTGGGGATGAGGCTAGCAAGCGGCTACTTGCACCTAGACGAAAAATCTGGGGTTTGGAGGCAGATCAGGGGTAGCGCAGACTTGCAGATGTGGACGGCGGACTGCGGAAGGCGAAAGCATGGACGGAGATCTTGAGACAGCGCGGACAGAGACGGAGCTGCTGAACTGGCTGAACAGGCGATGCTCAGCCAAAGAGAGAGCAGACGTGCAGCGGCGCTGACAGTGATGATGGCAGCTTGCTGACAGGTGATGGCAGCGGCTCTAAGAAGTGATGATGGTGACGAAGAAAAAAGACAAAGTCCATTTTTGAATATTCGTTCTGATACCAAGTTGAATATAATGTGAATGAAAATATATTTCTTATTAATTATTAGCTCACAATAGAGGTATATATAGAAAATAAATTATAAGAGTCTTGAATAAACTATAATCTTGTATAACCTAGAGTTCTATTATAGATAGACACATTAATTATAACATATTATACACTAATTACATGATTCACGCTAATAATTGAAATTTTTGGGTTTAAAGATGGTGAACTTAGCAACCTTCCTGATTGTGATTTCGATGACCTTGGCAATGTTGACTTGTCTTGGATTAATAAAACCTTAAACATAACTTGTCCCTAAGTTTTGCAGCTAGGAGTTATCTTTAGTATATTACTATTTAGTTTATTTTGAAGAAAGACTTGTATTACTTTTGTTGGGTTCTTTAGTATATTACTTATGTTGAGTTATTGAGCGAGTGGTTTATTTGAGTACTAACAGAGTCTTATTTCTTTCATTAAAGAGAGGATATATGAATTGGACACCTACTGCTTCCTTTGTTTTAAACTTTCAATGGCTCGACATTCTTGTTTTTGTATCCTCGTTCTTTTTTACTGTTGTAAATAGTGTGGAGACAGTTTTGCCCTTAAAATTTTGGCATATGCTTGACACATGTCAAAAAAATTCCAATCAATGAACAATGTCAAATTAGTCTAACATGAGTATTTTAAGTATCTCAGTTAGAAAATATAAGTAAGAAAAAAATATCGAAATAAGAATATGGATAATCTAATGTTACGAGACCCTTTGAAGCAATTGAAGAGCTTGGTGGCTAATTGTGGTTGCAAAATACAAATATAAAAAGACAGTTTTAAACTTATTAAAGTACTTTAAAAAATATTTGATAATTTTTATTAAAAACACTTCCAAATATTTGAAAGATAATATTTGTGTATTTAAAAAAATGATATTAACAATTTTGAAGATTAACAATTTTGAATGCATAATTCTCTTAAAATTACTTTTAATTAAATTATCTCATTTTAAACCATTTTTTTAAAACCCACATCTAAAAAAAATCCTAAGTTTAGTTAATTAAGCTATTACTTAAATGACTTAAGTTAGAAATTTAAACAATAAATTTGATCAATTTTCTACCTATTCAGAAACGATACTTTAGAATCACCTGTTAACAAACATGCTTCTAGTTTATAAGTCCAAAAAACCAATTGTTTAAATAAAACGGGTGATGGGCATTGAAGCTATTAGTCGTTCATTTTGGTATACAGCTTGACATTCAAATATGCTTAATTCCGCATCTTTCTTAGATTATTCTAAAACACAGAAGATAACGTAGTCAAATTATTATAATAATCTACATCATAAGAATATATGACGAATACAATAAAATTAGTCTTTTGAGAGCTTACAATGAGATTAAAATGGCAAATCATGCTTTCGTTGAACAAAGAATAAATTGTTTAAATAAATACCAAGGGAACCGAGGGATGGTTTCAGCTTCCATGCTTTACTCAGCTGAACAGTCTATACTTCCAGTGGGAAGTGTTAATGTAGAGAAGCCCACTGCCTAGCCATTTTCTGCCAAAGGATGCGAGCTTTAGAGGGAAACGTTAAAAGGAGATATCAAAATTGACACTCAACACTTTTGTAACCTCCCCCACTTCATGATATGATGTTAAACACAGTAAGACTAAAATGTCAGGGCAACGACAACCACAACGTCGAGAACTATAAGCAAGCAAACCCGACTCCTCTGTTTGTTTCTCTCTTTGGCGCATACCAACGATTACCCTATATCTCTCTCTGCTAAACATCTTTTGTAAGGTACAAATCCCTTCTCGGAGTTGCAGGGGCTAATACCCTATGTAATTGAGGTTCAGATTTTTGACATGAAGAATCCACAGCCTCTATATTTTTCTCTTGTGGGTTTTCTAATTCAATAGCTAACCCTTCATTTGAGTCAGTGCAAGATCTTTCCCTTGGATTGTCTTTCCCTTTCATTCTTTCTGCCCCTGAAGAATTGAGAGGTGTTCTTGTTGAGATTTGGTTATAATCTATGAGGTGGCAAAATGGTACTTGGTAGGAAGGCCAACAAAGCACAGGACCACCTTCTGAAGAGCTGGGAGTCTGTTTCTGATGTTCAGAGTTGCCAACCGGAAAACCACTAACAGATGGATTCTAGCAACTGACATTACCGCCTGGTGACAATTTTGCAAGTAAATTATCTGATGACAATACTGGATCTAGAATCTCATCTTTAAGGTGAAAATCAGTTTGATTATCACTAGGCATATGTAAATTTGTATTCTCCATACCGAGAAGAGATTCTTTCTGGGAGTCCAAAATTAACACTGTCCTTCCAAAAAGCTTGATACTTGTGCTCGGTGAAAAGTTGGTTGCTTCGTCCTCAGGGCATTTATGGTCGTTGCAACGAGATTCAGATTTCTGGGCATCAAGATAAACAAGAGTCAATAATGATCCTAGGATGGAGTCTAGTAAATTAATAATCAAGAGCCAAGAATAAATAGCAATCCTCATACCATGGACAAAAAGTTCTCCAAACGTGCAGAGGTAGACAGCTGAATTGATGGCAGAAAAACCTTATCTTCCTCAGCAATAGAGTTGGAAGTCATATGATCATTTTCCTTTTTGATTTGACATGGACTTATTGAGTGCATATCAGTCATACATGAAGTTGAAGAAGGAGATTTATTAGGCTGATCTGAAGCTGCATACCCAACTCTTTCTGAATCCATGGTACATAGCACTGAAGTGGGAGATCTTGTACCTTTCTCCGCAATGGTAAGATTTGGAGATGGAGACCTTTCTAATTGATTTGAAGTCGATCCTTTGATAGTATCATTTAATTTACGAGGATATGGATGCAAAGGTTTTCTCTTAGGCCTTGGAGGAGGGATCTCAATTGACTTCATGGTACCTTCAGTGCATCCAGATGAACCCCGAACAACCTGAAATGAAAAAGTACAACTACATAAATATAAGAGACATAGTAAGTTGAGAATTCAGCCGAGAAAATAGAGTTTATTGAAACTGGATCATTAATGCCTCAACTGAATAGAATTTCTAATTGGCATGTATTATACGTAAGACTGATACAAACATGAAATGGGGTATTAACCTTAGAAAAGAACTTTTGAGCATGACTACGAATCTGGACTGCAGTTTTGGTGCCTATATGTTCTGCAAGCAAATTGGAAACACCTTCAACTACACAACAAAGAAAAAAGTACACTTTTGATATCAATTACTTACACCTTACACAAATTACCTTCTAGTTGGCGCCAACCACGACCATACAACTTCAAGGCTTCAAGGAACTTCTGGTGCTCTTCCTTTGTCCATTTTTCTCTTTGTTTTGTTATCGTGTAAGGCTTCCTAACCTTTACGAAACAGAGATCAGAACAGGAGAAACAAGGAACATCTCAGACAACAATGAGATTGAATCTAGGAATTTACAGCCAAAGGGGCAAAGCTCCTCATATAAAATTTTAGACAAAAATTGAACCTTGAGCATATAGTCATATCCAGTGGAATTAATCTGAATCACTGGCTCAGACTTTACATCATCCTTGCAACTGAGGTCGGTCGAAACAAGTGATGCGATTGAAGTGATGAATTCACTCGGTTCCTGTGTTCATAAAAACAAGAAAATTTAGATAAAAGTTCTTTACCGACCAGGTCAAATCAAGATATAAACTATTTTTCACAACTGCACAATTCAGCCAATCGTAAGGATACAAGCTCAGAAACAAGGTGCATTTCTTGATTTACGACATATAGGTTGCGTTTGGTTTGCTGTAATGTAATCGTAATCGTAATCGTAATGGAATGTAATGTAAAGGAATCAGTATTACGATTACAGTGTTTGGTTTAGTCACTGTAATCAAAAAAAGAATCAGTATTACAGTGTTTGGTTTGACAACTGTAATGTAATGGAATAGAAAAAAAATTATATAATTATTTTAAAAATACAATATTAAAAAATAAAATTTCAGAAATAATACAATTTTATAACAACAATTAATACAAAAAATACAATTAATAAAAAATACAATTTAAAAAAAATTACATTTAAAAAATTACATTCAGAAAAATACAATTTTATAACAATAATTAATAAAAAATATAATTTAAAAACAATTATTTTTAAAAAAAAATTACATGACATTCAGAAAAAAAAAATTTGTAATCAGTTTAAAAAAAAAAATTATGTAATCAGTTTACTGTTCATTCAGGAAAAAAATTTTGTGATCAGTTTTAAAAAAAAAAAAAAAACTGTTCATTCAGAAAAAAAAAATTTACATGCTCTGGTTCGCGCGATCAGTTTAAAAAAAAATACTGTTCATGCGGGCACTGTTCATTACCGAAAAACATGTAATTGTAATTCCACCCATTTGTAAGTGTAATAACTTTTACTGATTTTATGTAATGCCATTACATTACTGAACTATTTTTTTTGAAAAGCAAACAATGTAATCGTAATGGGCATTACATTACGGGTGTTATTACACCCAACCAAACGGACCCATAAGATAATATGAATCAGTAAATAAACATTAAAAAAAAAAAAAATCATAAACAATTACACATACACATTAAGTCCTTTTCACAAGTTCACAACTAAAGGAAAAAAGACAATCTTAGCAAAACTATCTAAAAGCATGAGCCTTACATTTAGAGGGATATCTTTCGTATATCAAGTTCTCTAAAATCCACACCTAAGATCCATATGAAATATGAACCCAATGGACAGTTCAGTTCAACGACCATTAAAAAAAGGAAAGAAAAAAAAATTGACAACCCAGAGTCCCAGCATACAGTTGCAAGAACATGACTTCATTTTGTATCTGTACATTCGGAAACAGCTCAACCATTGCCCAAATGAGGCAGCCATACTGCTATTAGGCAGATGAGTACCTAACATCAAGAAATATGCTATATCTGACACACTTCACAAGCTAGTGCTCCCTAATGGTAGCAAACCAACAATTAATAAATAGTGCCAGAACGTATAAAAAATTTATTTTGAAAAGTCAGCATATTATTCCATAAATGAACTAACAAATAATAAAGTTCTCAGTTCACTCAAGAGATTTCACAATGAGACAGAAACACAATAACTCAACTCAGTATCATGAATTTAAAAATATATATTAAACAATTCCGTACCTCATGACTCATTTCTGCTTAAAAATAACACTTCAGAACTTCAGTCTCAACCAACCAGAACCTGATATTAAATTTCATACAAACCAGAAAACATTATAAACAAAAATTTGCTAATTTCATCAAACTTTTTCACAACATCAAAAAATTATTCTCCAACTACTGAAACTTTTATTTAAGCTGAACAATACTATTAGTTTACTAACTTTCACGCTTTAGTTCCCTACTCTTTATATATATATATATATACATTTGGTTCTTCAACACAATCCCTCACTTATACAAACTTTACTCTTTCGAAAATTTTGAGTATTTTTAAGATTTTGCTTGAGAAGAAAAAAACTATATATTAATGGTTGTTCAAATGATAATTTATTTCAAGAAGATGTGACTAAAACTTGATTTATTTAACAACAAACTTGTACTGAATTTGTCAAAATTAAAAAAATAGGACTAAATCTTTAAAAAAAATAATAATAATAAAAACTAAAACTAAAATAGGAGATTAGAACATAAAAGCTATAAAGTTAGTGACCAAAAAATTTAGAAAACTAAACCATAAAATATAAAAAAGTTAGTGTACCAATAGTGATGTTTTAGGCTATATTTAAACATGTTTTGCAATAAAATCAAATGAAAAAACTAACGTTAAACCAACAGATTTAGTTTTCCGAATTCCAGTTCATATAATCATATCAATAATAAGACTCACCTAGTAGTAACCTTGATGATTCTTGAAACTAACTGCCTCTGTATACACTTCGCAGATATACACAGAAGAAAATCAGTTCCGTGAAAAATACAAATAATAATAATAAAAAAAAAAACAATAAGATGAATTTTTCAGTAAAAGAGGAGAAGGTGATGAAGATGAATAATAATTATTAATTATGGAGGAGAGAAAAGAATCAATATATGAGAGGAGAAGGAATGAAGAAGAAGATGCAAGATTTTCTGGAGATATTAAAGACCGGGAAAAGCATAGAAGCTACCACGTCGGATATTAGTTTTGATTTTATTTTAATTATTAGTTGTCATGGAAAATTCGAGAAGGTGGTATTGGAGTTTGTGGCTTAAATCAATCCCACACTTCGACACAAGTCACCTTCCTGTGTGCTCTTTTTTCTCGCCTTTCTCTAAAAATCTTTTATTTACTGTAAATGCGTTACACAGGTTTGGTTCGAATTAGACACGATAACGGGTAAATTGAGTTAGATTTAATCAAATTTATTTTAATTTATCGCTTAAATTAAATTGAATTATTTTAAATAAAATAAATTTAATTTAAGTTAGATAATATTTACAAGTCAAAAAATTAAACCGTTAACTTATTTTTTTTTAAATGAAAAAAAATATATAATTTTTTATTTAATTAAATTTTTTAGTAAATAATTCGGTATCTGATCTATTGTTGCCCCAAATCGAACTGAACTGAATTATTTTAAATAAAATAGATAATGAGTCGATCCGTTTCTGACCTATTTCGTCCCAACTTTGTCTGATTCAAACGGGTTGAGTACCTACCATCGGGTCAAATTATCATCGCTAATTTGAATAGATAAGTGGTAAAAATAATAATTACATATAATTAAATAAAAATAAATTATTATTATTATATTATTATGTTTAGTTTAACATTAATAATAAATATCTGAATTATTATTATTATAGAATTGTAACTACATCAATATGAGAAAATTATTTTAAAAAATAAATAAGTGTATTAATTTTTTACTTGTGTAAATTTATGTGAACATTACATTCTTTTATTGTTGTGAGGTTGAAAAAAAAATAAAATATATTATAAGGTAAAACTAACAAATATATTATCAAATTATCATGAAAATTACAAACATATTATTTAATTTATTTAATTATAAAAATATCACTTAAATATAATTAATGGTACAAATTTACTACCAAGTTTTTTATTATTGATATAAATATATCAACAAAATTCTTATTAGTGATTTTAATTTACCACCAAATTTTTTATTAACTTTACAAATCAACTATGAAAATATAATATAATTGTATATTTGTACCACTAATTATATTTTGATTATATTTTTGTAGCTTAGTAAATTTGTTTAGTATATATGTTTACAACTTCTCTCATAATTTGGTAGTCTATTTTTTCTTTTTTGTTAAATAAGAAAATTCTTGTTGTTCATCTACCTTAAAAAAATACATTAATGAGTAAGTTTAATTTTAAAAAATATATTAAAGTATCCAAAAGATGCCAAATTTTTTTTTCTTATATCCCAAAGAGAAAAAAAGTGACTTAAATTACTAATAGATAGTGTACTCCGATCAGCTTCCAAAATCAACAATAAATTACCTAAAAGATTCAAAGACTTATACTTAAAATTAACATACAAACATCCCCTAATTGTCTTCAAAATATGATTGCACAATACACTTACAACTATTTGAGACATTTTTACAAAAACTTAGTTCGCAGCATGTAAACAACCACAAACAACACTACAACACACAACTTACAACAAAAACTTACAAGGACCAACCTAGATCAAAACTTTAGGATAACTACCAGATCCCATAACAAGAAAACCTACACAAACAAACTTATTGAAAACAACATAATAACAAAATAAATACAAGCTAATAAAACCCACCAGCATTAAAACCACCTACACCCGTTCCAGACCACCACCAACGACAGGCTACTAAGACTAGCTGAAAACATAATGAGATAGTGGTGCAAGAAGTTGGCTAGAGCAACAACGAGTGAAACACACCTGTAGAGCAACCACTATTGCCGAAACAAAAGTAGAAAGCAAATTAGAGGACATAAATGATCAAATGGTGCGGCCTTTTTCCTATCACCAACCAAGAAGAAAAAAAGTTTAGGAAACTTAGGCATAAATTTTTTTTTATCATAATACTCATATTTTGAGTGAATATATTACACAACAAGATAATTAATTAATAAAAATATATTTTATAATTTTTTCAAGAGTTTTAATATGAAAACAAAGTGAATATAAATATTTTAATGTATTGTTGAAAAAAAATGCATTGTTAAATAAAAAATTGATTAAAATTTTATCTATTATTTTTTTAAAATCGATGGATTATTTTTATGAAACAAAGGTAATATAATTTTTCATAAAGATATTAAAAAAAAATCAATTAAAACATTAAAGCAAGATGTAATGATTTTTGTGAGAGAAGATGGAATCATTTTTTTTTTTCTTATAGAAGAGAGAAGATGGAATGATGGAATCATATTTACGCTCTTTATAGGAAAACATTAAGATTCTCAATTCATTCGGGTAAAACTAAACATAATAATTAATAAAATTTATTAAATTTCATATTTAATTACATTCAGCTAAATATCACCTTACTATCTATTCATATTGTTTATATCATCATATTTATTAAAGCATCTTAAAAATGAAAATAATAATAATAATAATTTAAAGTAGGCACCATTAGAGTGAGCACCATAAGAATGAATTAATTTAATCTTAAAAAATAGAATAAAATATATAAAAATAATAATAAATTAATAACCTATATTTTAAATATCAATCATTATAATAAAATCTAAGACTTTAAATTATTAAAAATAAAACCTTATATCTTAAAAAACTAAACCAAATCCAATTAGCTTAAATTAAATCGGTAATTATTTTGCCCTTGTAATGTCCACTTTAAGGTGAACACTATTGCTCACTTAATATATATATATATATGTATATACATACATATATACATACATACATAAATGAGTATGTGCATTTATGCATTTATGTATGTATAATAGTTTAAGTTACTTTTATTTTTATTATTATTTAATTTTTTAAATTTTAATAATTATCGATATTATCCGCATATTTAACATTATTTAATTTTTTGATATTATTAAGCGCTTAAAATTAATTTATTTTACTGCTTAAGAAATAAAATTATTATATATAAAAATCTCTCGTAATACAATAACATATAGAATTTTCATGCATGTTTATTGTAATATCACAAAATTTTAAAATAACATTAATTATTAAAATAAATAAATAATCATTTGAGAATAAATTATAATTTTAAAACAGAATTGTAAATATAAGTAATCTCTTTAAAGATAAAACAGAAAGTAAAAGTTGATTTAATATCAATGATATATTGGACTCTTATTAAATTAAAAGATAATGATAACAATAATTAAAAGCTTCTAATTGGATTAGGTTTATATACACATATAAACTCTTTATTAGACCAAAAGAGAAACAAAAATACTAGGTTTATTCTTCTCATATTTGCCTTCCACAACAACAGTCATAAATAAATAGAAGTTTATGAAGTAAATTAGGTAAATTTGTTAATTACTCTTCTTCACTTTATTAATTATGATTTAAAGTTTATGGTTAATGTTTTGAATTTTTTATAAGAAATTTTATCATGCAATTTTTTGCAAAGTTTATACAAAATTGTAGAAATAAATTATTTTTGAACCCTTAGCTCAACTAAAATTTAAATTATTTATATATCAAACTATACTTCTTCAAGAGTTTAGCAAATATTTAATTGTTAAAAACTAAAATATATTAAATCTGTTATGAATTTTTGAAGTTTATCTTTTGAATCTGTCAGTTTCTTAATAACTCAAATTTTATGTTGTTTTATATATTTGTCGATTTTAATTTAAAGATAAAATTTTATGTTTAAAATTAGATACAATAAGGAAAAGTTTGTATTTAAAATCATTATAAAACTCTATGTATTTAATTTTCTATAGCTTTACAAATTCTAAATTTTATGCTGAAAATTGAAAATTTGATAGATTAAAAAATAATTATAAAACTAGTTGGTGGTGTTATAAATGTTAAAAATATATATAAAAAATTAATATGTATTATTTGTGTCTTATTTATAAAGTGTTAAAATTTGGTAGTTTTTAGAATTAATATGAATTTTTTTAGAAAAAAGAGTTAGACTTAAAGTATTAAAAATAATACTTTTAAATCATTTTGATTAAGTGCTATATATAAGGAGGTGAACATGTTATGAGAATATAACAATTATATAATTATAATTTATTTAGGCTAAATTCAATAGAACTAGTCAATGACTTTAGCTGTATTGGTTATTCGTATAAAGTAAGTAAAATAACTTTACTTGAAGTATTAAGTATATGTTTGATTTTCTTGTCTGATTATAAATTTATATTTTCTTCTAAGAAAGTACTTGTGTTATATTTTTGTTTGGAGTGAAATAATATTTTATGAATATGTATGATCTATGTCTCAAATTTTTCTATGTGCAATTAAGCACTGGTTAATATATATGCATTATTTGACGTATGTATTATTTCATACATGTCATCATAAGCATAAGTTTTATAAATTTTTTTTATTCATATGAAGCATTTCAAAAGAAATAAGTTTACCTACGCAAAGTTTTTAAGCAAGCAAATGTTTTGATAAGATGCCTCCAAATATAAATTAAGTATCTTAGAGCTACACAATATAAGTTATGATAAGCTTAAGGGCCGTGTGTGAGAAATATTTTCGTGTAAGTTAGGGTACGTGAGAACTAGATAATTATTACTGTTGGTTTGGACTCATGTATGCATGTGAGAATTATATATGGAATTCTACATTTGCTAAGTTAAGTCTTACTTGCACATGTCTTTCACAAGTGCTAGTTGTGTTCACTATAATAGGTTTAAGGGATGATTCATGGTATTCCTAAAGAAAAAAATAAGCGCTTTGAAAAGTATTTATAAGAAATAGCAATCTATTGCAAGTTTTACTTTATAACTATAAGTATGTTATATAAGAAATATAAATGCATTACAAGCTTTATTACATAAATATAAGCACGTCCTTGAGGTGATATAAATATATTACAAGAATTAATTTATATCCATAAGCATTTTATAAAAAAGTATTTTTGTTAAATATGATTTTTATGCTATGTTACTTGATGTTTTAATTACGATGAGTTTACTTATTGAGTGATATTACTCATCAAAGTTTTATTTAACATTTTTTAAGAACCTATGAGAAAGATTTGACAACATCGTTAAAAATTGTTAGCCCTCTAGATTGATTTTATGTTATATAAGAAATAGAAATGCATTACAAGGTTTGTTACATCAATATAAGCATGTTCTTAAGGTGATATAAATGCATTACAAAAATTATTCGATATGCATAAGCATGTTATAAGAAATTATTTTTGTTAAATATGATTTTTATGTTATGTTGCTTTATGTTTTAATTACGCTGAATTTACTTACTGAGTTATATTACTCATCTAAGTTTTATTCACAATTTCTTAAGAACCGATGAGAAAAAATTGAAAACATCATTGAAAATTGTTGGTCTTCTAGGTTAGTTTTCGTTGCTAGATTTAACAAATTTTTTAAAATTATTTTATTAGTAGATTTTATAAATATTAAGTTTGAGGATGTTAATTATTTTAATTGACGATATTTTTATTGATAGATTATTTAAAAAAAATATTTATTTATTTTAATTTATCTACGTATTAAAAATTTGAGAATAATACATTTATAATGTATTATAAATAAATTTAACAATAAAGAGCTTCATAACTATGGAATAAGTGTACAATTATAGTTCAATAATATAAGAACACATAAAAAATTTATACTCATGCTTAAAAAGTGAATAAGGAACGCTAATAAAAATACAAAATTATAAACATTTTTTAATGCACATGAGTTATAACTTGCCACATAGAAGAATAAGTTTGTTAAATGAAGTTTTATATTTTTTTAAATAATTATGTCACATGATACTTATTAAAAATAAAAAAGGAAGTAATATAATTCTGTTTTATGGCACAAAACAAATGGTGTGGGCAAAGTATGCGGGTTTATGTTTCCTTAAATTTATTAAAATTATATATATAAATAATTTTAACAATTTTTTTTCTAAACTCTTTTATCTATGTTTTTTTAAATAAGTACATTACTTATACAATATTAATGGAACTCAAACCTTAGATTTTCTACTACTTAAGTGAACTACCAAAAATAAATTGAAACACAATATCTATAGCACTTTTTAAAATTCATAATTAAAAAAACAATGCACTACAAAAAAATTCTTAGCTCATAAATTTTATATTAAATGTTGTTTAATGGAATAATATTTAAATTTAACTCTAATAAATATTTTTTATTTATGACTCTAATTATTATAAATTTTATAAATTTAACTCTAATTATTATAAATTTTATAAATTATTATAAGTTTTATGGGTGATATTTATATAATTTTTTAAAATATTAATTTTGTGTAGAAAGTGTAGATACCTTGTAGGAATAAAAATTCATGAAAAAAAAAAATAATTTTGATACTAATGGTGTGGGTTTGAGAATTATTATCCACCACGTTCAGCTTATTCCTTAATTCTATTTTCGTATAATTTTTTTAAAAATATATTATATATTTATAAAATTTTAGAATTAAATAAAATGTTATAATATTTTTATTAATAAATAAATATTTTAATTATAAAAATTCAATATTATGATATATGAAATTAGTAATATTTAAAAATATATTATATATTTATAAACTTTTAGAATTAAATAAAATGTTATAATATTTTAATTATAAAAATTCAATATTATGATATATGAAATATCAATTACTAGTGGTTGCTAAACTAATAATGTAAATAATTTAATTACAGTTATAATTTGTATATTAAATTTAAATTTATTATATTTAATTATATAACAAATAAAATATATTTAAAATTTTATTAAAGTTTAAAATACTAAATATTTAATTTATTAATGAAAAAACTAGATATTCGTAATAAAACTCTAACGAAGAATTAGTTATATTTAAGATTGGAAGTAAAATTCAGAAATATTATATATATATATGTTTTTAGAAATTTATGCGGCTATAATAATTTTTGTTTTTAAAGTACAATATATACTCCGAAAACGTGTCTAGTATGAGTTTTAAGACTTTTTGGTTATCCCTATAATGACTTTAGTATTTATTTTATTTTATTAAAGGATGTCGTTTAATATTTAAGTTTTTTTTTTTAATTTTTTTAAATATTATAATAATTTTATTTTTTATCAAAAAAAAAATATGTATAAAACATATTTTTAATAATAAAGGGTAGTTATAAGTTTTATTTTTATAAAAAAAATTGTAAATGAGAGATATAATATAAAACTTATTTTAACTTCGTGAAAATAAAATTTCTAAATTTTTATTGATATATAATCATTTTAATTATTAACTTTTTAATAAATTTTAAATACAAAATTCTATCTTAATAATTCAATAAATAAAATATTTAAGACTTGGCTTGAAATATGGAATTTACGTATTAATTTTTAAAAAAATGTCAATTTTTAAATATTTTATTTATTAAATTATTAACATAAAATTTTGTGTTTGAAGTTAATTATAAAGTTAATAATTAAAATGATTATGTAACTTGACAATAAAAATTTATAAGTTTTATTTTTATGAAGTTAAAATAAGTCATATATTTCTCTTTAACAATTTTTTTATTATAAAAATAAAATCTAAAATTACTTCTCATTATTAAAAATATATGTTCTGTATATGAATTTTTATTAATTAAAAAGTAAAATTATTGTATATTTTGATATAAAATATACGAATAAAGGAACTTAAATATTAAAAAAATATTTTAATAATACGAAAAAGAATAAATATTAAAATGATAATTTAAGTATCACCATGCCGATATCAGAAATTTAATAAGAAAAGACTATGGAAAATTGGTGGAATGTGGCCTGGTCTGTCAAACTCAATCAATTCCTACTTACTGATCTTTAGGATATTTGGATGATAAGATAAAATAGTTTGAAAGAAAATCTAGCGTTTATGTCCATAAAAAATAGACGGATTTATGAGATTTCTAAAAAGAAAATAAAAAATAATACTTATTTATTATTCATTATATTTTTTATTATAATATTAGGTAATATTATTTAAATAAGTTATGGTTTATATAATAACTTACATATAAATTAATAATTGGTTAAATTATAAATTAAATAACAAATATGGCACGAAATTTAATAACATATATTTAATTAATTTTTGTTATATAAATATGATAGAATCATAACTCAATTTAGTAGCTATAAATAACATTTTTCATTCTTTTAACGTTTTTGAGTTATAAATATAACACTAAAGTATTAAAATTTATGCACATATAATATTTTTATAACACTTACATAATTTTGGTATGATTTTTGTAACGAGATAAAATTAAATAATGTGTTTACAAATTTCATTATATTATAATGATATATTTATTAATTTATCCTATAATTTAATCTAAAATTTATTAATTTCATATTATTTAATAATTAATATTTTTAATTTAATATAATTATATTTAACTAAACTCATCTGGTTCGTAATCTACAAGACTACTCGATGCATAATTTAGCTTATAACTTATGACCAAATGTGTGCTTCCATCAACTTATTAATCATGTGATAGTTTAAACCTTTTTTTTTTTTTAGTAACATTAAAAAAATTTAATGAGAAAAAATCATTAATTATTATATAATTTATAAGAAAAATATAGCATTACAGCATTCTAAGGATTGCAGGTGTAATAAATGTTACTGCTACTGTTGTAATCCATTTACATTCAATTACAGAATAAAGTCAAATAAAACACATTAATACATTCTCATTACGATTACGATTACTGTCAACCAAATATATCATTAAGACACAAGTGTAACAATATTAAACTAATTAAACTTTGCATTAAATTTGTTAAATTTAGAAACAATATCTACTAAATTATATTAATTGAAATATTAAAATCTATATAATATTTTTATAAAATTAGAGACCAATGAATTATATAGATAAATTTTATACTGTTTTTAATATCTTTTGGTAGATGACAAATTATTTATAGCCGCACTCCAATAATATCGCCTAGTTATCCACTTCTCTAGTGCATGGTTGGTCGCTATCTTGTTTTGTGGCCCATCATGATGCTTGAAATGAATGCCATTGTTTTGTTCGATAAAGAATTTCTTCCTTTCCTTTTTAATAATAAATAAAATATTATGCTTTCTATACAAGTCGTTCAATATAATAAAGAAACATAATTTCATCTCCTTCCAATATCAAACGTCCTTTAAATTATTAAAAAAAAAAAAATTCACAATTGAATAATTCAATTAATAATATAATTAAATTATATTTACAAAATTAAAAATTTAAAGTAGCAAAAAGATATATAATAATTATTAAAAAAAAATTATGATAATTTCATGTGAATCTGATGAAATAAAAAAATTAAATAAAACTTTATTCCCTCTTTCACACAAAGATTTTTTTTCTGTCAAAAAAAAAATCCAAGAAAAAAGAATTTCATCACCTTTCAATTTGACGTATCGATTAATATCCTTGGTCGTGGGTCACACAATTATCACAAAAAATAACACCCATGTGAACGTGTTCATTTTATGCTATAGATATTTTTTATAGAAAAATCTGATTAATCTTATTTCGATTATAACCTGGTGTATTATAAATAAAATAATAACACTTTCATTTTAAACTCAAAATAAATAAAAACATTAGTTGAAATTTTGAATTAGTATATTTAATTACTTTCAAAATCTTTACTTTTACACCACTAGCTTATATATGTGTAATTTCACACACTTGTAATGCACTCCAAGTCTATGTATCGCCCTAGTATGAAAAAAATACTACACATCCCTTTTTACATCAGTAGAAAATTTCACGCAGCGAAACTTTATATTAAAAATTTGGATGAGGTGCCACATAAATTATTTATATTATTTAATCATTTAAATTAAAAATATTATCATTTAATCTATTAATTTTGTAAAAAGAGTCGATTAATGACAAATTATACTATTTTATTTATCAAGTAATTAAAATAGTAATATTAAAATATGAGTTTTTAACAAAGATAAAAATAAATTTTAATTTAAAATTATTAAAGAAAAAAATTAACAATAATAATATTCAAACAAAAAGTTATTTAAATATATATTTAAATTTTTAATAAAATTTAATAAATTAATAAAACATTAAAATTAATTAGTGACAATTAACAAATATTCACAACGAACATTTTGTGAATTTTTTTTATATTACTTATAATTTTATAATTTTTTAAAAATTCATGTTTTAATCGCCTTTAATTACTTAACAGAAAAATAATAATATTTTAATAAAAAATTCATTAAAATAATATAATTTGTTCTTAAATGGTCCTTTTTATAAAGTTAAAAAATTAAATGACATTATTTATAATCTAGAAAATTAAACGACACAAATAATCAAATATAAAAGATTTATATTTTATTTTTCTTTAAAATTTTATAATCGTCAATATTGGGCCTCTTAAATCTTTCCACCAATAAGGAATATTAGAATACCCTATTATTCGCTCCCTCTATCACGAGCATTGCAGAGGGAATAGTCAAGCTTCTTAGGAACTGCAAACAGGAGACCTCTTTCCACATATTTGTCCGTTTCTGCCACCTATCTCGCAAATTCCACTAAAATACTGCAAGTTCCCTTTGATTCCATATCTGAATGTGAAATTTCCCCTTAGAGTTTTCTAATGGTCTTTCTTTCTTCCTAGGGCACTTAATTCTTTTGTGTTTTTATGATTTTTATTAGAGGTGAATAGCGGATTAAAATTATATATTTTTTACTAATTCGAATTTGATCCGATTCGAAGCAGATTTAAAAATTTATAATTCGAATTCTATATGATGATGTAGTTGATTTGAATCGATCCGAATATGAAAAGATTGAATTTTTCAAATAAGATTATATTAGATTGAGATTATAACTTAGTTTTTATTATTGTCATATAAAAAATATAATGTATACTAACAATTAAATTTTAAATTTATACATTTTTAGTAAAATATATTTATTTATAGTCACAAATAAAATAATTAAAATAATAAAAAATTTATTGATGAACATTATTAAATTATTATAGAGAATTTAATATTTATATTTATTTTTTAAGCTAAGATAATGATTTAATGTATTTGTGGTATATAAAATATTTAAATATAATACATTAAAAATAAAATATCTATTTATTTATAATTTTATTAGTAATTCAGTCCGGATGAATTTCAATGGATTATAAAAACTGTCAATCTAAATTCGAATGGATTGTAAATTTTCTAATTCGAATCTGATTCGATTATAAAATATGTCAATTAAATTCGATCTGAATTCGACGGATAAAATCAAATTTTTTAATTTAGGTGGATCGATGGGATTATTTGTTCACTTTTAGTTTTCATTGTTGGTGAGGATGATAAAGATGATTTTGATAATGATATTAGAGTTATTGTAAGGATTGTAGCACCCCTTTAATTCTTTCGCTTGTTTTTTTAGATTTTTTTTTTTTTCTCTTTTCGTTTTTTCTTTTGTATTGTGTTGCAGACGCCTTGCAGTTGTTGAGATAATAATATTTTTCTTTTTTCTTGGACTAATATGGTGATAGATTCGTGACCCCTGCTTTTATGTCAAAATTAGTACTATTTTATTATATAGACACGTGAGTTATTAAGTGATAGTGTTTTATCTTAGTGATTATCATGCAAACATCACTAATGTGTCTTAACGTAAAAAATTACATAAAAATTTGCCTAATTTATCATCATTTATAAAATATGCTAAAATTGATCAAATATGGTGATTTCCAAGAATTTATCTAAACTCGTAGTATAAGATTGAAATGTCATCACATAATTCACATTATTTAAATGCATATATATCAATTCATATAACATAATTTAATTGGTTCTTTATAGTAAATGATCTTGCAATTACGTCATCATTATACATTTTTAATTTTACATCTAATTAATAATTAATACATTACTCAATTAATGCAACCACTTGACTTCAATATCTAAATTCACTTGAGAAATAATTTTTTAACATAACTAATTCAAAATCGATAATTTACATAGTAAGCATGTGATATTTCTATTTAATATATTTTTACATTGTTAAAACTAAAGACAAATTTGTATCATACTATACAGGAGCGGTATTTGAGCTTATTTATTTATTAATTTTGGATCTGTGTATATAATTTTATTATTAAAATTATTAAAATTATTAAAATTAATATATAATTTATATATAATTTGCTAGATGATACATTATTTTTTAATCTTCTATTTTGTATTAATGTTTCAATTTTAATATTTGATTTAAAATGTTGATATTATTTTTAAAAAGAATATAAGCAAAAATCAGTTATTCAATTTTGATGAGTATATAAGAACAAATTGTATTCCATTACGGAGGATGGGGGGACAGATACGCAATGGCCGTCGTGGGTGCACACGGATGTGGACTGTGATGGACGAAGGATGGTAGTGGCTGAGTGGAGGAGTGAGGACTCATTTGGAGATGACTTGGTCGGTGAAGTATAGACCAAAAGCGGTGTGGCGGTAGAGTGATGATCGGAGAAGCTGTGGTCGGTGGCATGCCAACCAGAGGAGGTTTGTCTGGCCATGTCCAGAGGAGATCTATCTTGCTATGTGTCATCCAAAGGAGTCCGTCTAGCCATGTGCCATCTAGAGGAGGTCCATCCATGTGACATCTAGAAAAGGTACATCAAGCCATGTGACATATAGAAGAGGTCCATCTGACCATGTGCTATCAGGAAAGGTGCCATTTGGCCACGTGTTGTTCGACAAAAAGGGGTTTGTCCATGGCTGTGTTGCTTGATGGGTTGCCGTCCAATGGTGGTGTTCTGTCTATCCGCTTGGAGGGTAGTTTGTTCTGTACACCTCTGGTTGGCAAAGTTCTAGCTAGTGACATGATTTATTTTTCATGAGAATTGTGTAAGTGTGGGGGTCTCGATAGCACTCTTGGGGGTATCCCACTCTCTAATACTTAGTCTTTTCTCTGTAACTCTTTTCGTGACTTGTGAACTTTTATCTCTAATTAGAGCAAAGTGTCCTAAGTGTACAAGAGGTTGGACTTGTTGTAAGGGATCGTGTCTTGATTGTCTCAAATTCCTTGTGACATTAGTACTTGATAAGTTCTGTATTTTGACTTGCGTTTGGACTTTGTCCGAAATGTGGTCACATAGCTCAACCCTTAGGAGGGTACTTGATGCTGGAGATGAATAGAAGTGTGTTGTAGAAGGTGTCTGTTTTTTGGAAGGAAGGATGTTATGACATAACCTAAAAGGTGGTGGATGCAGCTATATGGTCCTTTATATGAATGTACGTACTTTGAAACCTATAAGGTAGATTTTTGAATTTTTGTGTTCAATATGGCGGGGAGTTTGAAAGATTTTACTTGGCATTGATGGTGTATGTTCAATAGGTCTTAGAGACATAGGATGATTTGGCACTTTCTGTACTTTCAATTTCGTATTTTCTTTCTCTTCACTCTCATTTAGTTCATGTCTAAGGGGTGTTTTTGGAGATTTTCTTTTTAAACACTATATTTCCATATGTGCATTTATCTTTCACTAAAGTGTTGGGACTTTGCATTTTTTTGTTATATTTTAGTAGACTTTAGTTTCATATGAATCCTTTATGAACAATCAATGGATGTTTTCTTGATTTTTTGCCTGGAGCATACATTATACTCTTTATTTTTGCATGGAGACTTTATTTTAACTTATGTATGGTGTGTATACTTTTTCCTTTATTTTTGTGTGGCATACGCTATTTTTTCTTGTGTGGAGTGCGTATTATATTTTGCCTTTGACTCACTTTCAGAATTCCTCCACACGTGGAGTGGATGTTGCATGGACTCTTCCTTGTTCTAGGAGACAATAGATGTTTGCATTGTGAGATGGAGGTTCTAGACGGGGTGCAACATGGACAGTGTCCCATCAGGTAAGTGTTGTCTGGCCAACTTCCAATTGGCCAGCCCCAACGTGGATCAATCGTGATTGGCTAGGTCCTGTCCAGCCAAGTCCTGGTTGGTCAGCCCATCGTGGATCACTCTTGGTGTCTAGCCTTGTTTGGCCAAATTTTACTTGACTAATGCTGGTTGGCTAGGTTATGTTCGCCCAAACTTAGTTGGTCGACTTCTGTTCGACTAGCTTCAATGATTGGGCGATAGCATGAATTTGCATAGTGTAGGTTCATGCTGCATTGTAGTTTTATGGTGTAATTTTTTCTAAGTCTAGGTGGCTTGTTAGGGTCATTGTATTGCCAGTCCCTTTGCTTGGGGTGTTTGTAGCTTGACCATGTAGTCCAAGAATGGAGTTTTTAATTTAGAATTTTTTTTAAAGGTGGTGATTGTTGTTCTTTTAAAGACATATATGCTTTTGTTGGGACTCGTGGTCCTGGTGCCGAACTTCTTATTTATGTACAATAGTTTTCTTCTTCTTTTGGGAGTTAGGACTGGAGTAGTGAAGTTGCTCTTAGTAGGTGCCATTTGTGGGATGTAGAGCCTATTTTTAGATTGCAGCCCGTCCATGGTGGGCTAGCTGGGCTCCCACTCCCAATGCAAATGGAAGGAGTGGAGTTCTAGAGACAAAGTTGTGTGTGATAAATACCGTCCACAGGGTGCAGAGCCTATCATTGGGTTGTAGCTCGTTTTTGGTGTACTAGCTAGGCTTCCACTCCTAGCGCAAATGGAGGGAGTGGAATTCTGAAGATAAGTTAAAGTTGTGCTCGTTGAAAGCCATATAAGGTAGTCTCTATCACAAGGATGCTATCCACTCGTGGCACACTAACTTCGCTGCCTCTCCCTCTGAGCGTGAGAGGGAGAGCAGTTCGTAGATCTACTACTCCCTAACGTCATTGGAATGGGGTCACAGATAAGTTATTGTTGGGTGTCGTGCCTAACAGACCTTGCTATGTCTGAGCTACCCTTTGCATTACACTTTGCGTTCTAGAGATTGGCAGATAATTCAAGTGGAGAAAATTATTTCTTGATATTTTCATATTCCAAGTGCTCTTTTTATTCCTCTAAACAAAAATTGGGGATTACACAAAGTAGATTTTTGCCTAAGGTTTTTTCCACTTTTCATTCCTCCGTCCTTGTGAGATGCTATTTAGTTCCTTCATAGGGAGAAATGATATTTGGGGGCAATAGCCCCAATTGTGTATGGACACAAATTATATGAAGTTTTGTGGTGGGGCCTTCTCGGCCAGATTTCACCTCTTAGCTATTTTCTTTCCATGCATTGTGTACCCTTTTATGATTTGAGGGGACTTAAAGCATTGTTATGGGCTTCTAGCATGTGGGTGAACATGTGTGTTGTTCCACCATTGGATAGAATGCATTTGAGAAGAATACGTTGCTTTGGTGAGTTTGGGTACAAATTTGACTAAGTCGTAGAGGTATTTTCTAGAGTACTCTGCAAAGGTACTTTTTGGAACTTTCCTAGAAGTATGTACATGATGCATTATGGTTGGACACCTTTCGTGGGTCATAATCTCATTATTATGTGATGGTGTATGCATGAAACAAATATTTTTACCTGACATGTACGTGTTGAGAGCTTGATTTTTCTTTAACTTTGATCGATTGACTTGAAAACGAACTTAGATGATATATTACAACCAAACATTTTGCCCCAAAAATTGCTAATACTTATAAACCTTATAGTCTTTTCCATATTGTCAAAAGTGTTTTGTAACATCATGTGATGGAGCAGCTTTAGTTGGACAGAATTACGTGGCACGTTTGTGGGCCGACTGTAGCTCAATACACTTGTCGAACAAGCGGAGGTGTATCCTAGAAGTGTTTGTGGTAGGCAATGATGGCTTGGACAACAAGATTGGACGGCCATATTCTGGTGGTCAAGACTTGGTCTTCATTATCTGTCATGTGGAGTGGTACAACTTCTTGGGCTGCACTTTACCCTATCCAACATGGCCTGATAATCGGTATTCTGGACTAATTCATTGAAATGTGGAGCTGTAGATCTCACGGCCTGCAGGATGGCAATAATATAGACATCACTGTCTATAAGGCATTAGTCATGTTAAAAAGTGTTAGTGTGGACTACGCGGCTTGTTAGGCAGTAATTTGGACTGTACAACATACTAGGCAACTTGTTATGCTATGGGTGGGTACTAGCACGCTCTAGCACTTAGGAGGTGCCATATAAACTTCTTGTTGATAAGAGATAGTTTAGGAGTTAAGGCTTTAGTAGGCACTCTAGAATGTGTTGAAGCATGTTCACTATCACATACAAATAAGTGTTCATTCGTGCTCTTCCTCTACGAGCTATTAAACTCATTGTGATGTAGTTGGTATAGATGTAGGTTAGGACGCGTGTGGAAAGTGAGGTTCATCTGGCAGTTTCTCCATCCAAAGGTTGTTCGTGCGGTGATTTCTCGACATGCGGGCCGTGCAGTGAGAGGCCGTCGGAAGGTGGTCGAACTTGAAAAGTGGTGGTTGATGAACATTATTTTGAACATATTATTTGTTAGTTTTTAAGTATTTATTTTGTGATTAATTTTGGTATTACTTTGATTTGGAGGGTATTTTCATATTTTGTAGGTTTAACCAATGTGAGATAAAAAGTGCAGTTAAGTGTTCAAAAAGAGTTGAAAAATGTAACCTTACATTGTATTCCATCTACTATGTAAAGAGGGATAAAGTAGAGCAAAAGAACGTAATGTTACGTTAATCAACAATTCTGCAAGTGGCCCTTATAAAGCATGGATAATGAGTTGTGACGCGGCAGGATAAAGTGCACGTTGCGGTGAGGAAGAGGTTCCTGTTTTGCTGAGAAATCTAGAAAATCAACGCGAGCCGCAGCATAAGAAATTGCGCGCTGCGGCCCGCGCATCTGTTTTCCACTTATACGCCTTTTAGCCCACACATTGCGGATAAAATTGATTATAAATATTTTAATAAAATACTTTATATTCTAAATTATAACATTTGTCCATAAACTTTAATTAAATTTATACTTAGGTCCTTAAACTTTTAAATTCTACAATTTAGTTTCTAAATTTTTAAGATTTTAGACATAGGGTCCTAAATTTTTAAATTCTATAATTTAGTCCACAAATTTTAAAAATTCTCACATAGGTCCTAAAATTTTGATTCAAAAATATGTATTTTAGTATCTAAGATAGAACCTATGTGTAATTTTTTTAAAAAATTTAGGGATTAAATTGTAAAATTTAAAAGTTTAGAAATCTATGTATGAAATTTCAAAAATTTAGAATTAAATTATAAAATTTATAAGTTTGGAAGCCTAAGTGTGAATTTAATTTAAGTTTGAGGATCAATGGTGTAATTAAGCATAATTTTTTTTTATATAAAATTTATTTAAATTAATATTTATTTCATTTTTATGTTTTTATCACATTTTTAAAATAAAAAATATATTATTTTTAATTTAAAATAAAATAAAAAGTTAAGACACATCATTTTATAATTAAAAATTAAAACAAATTAAGTTAAGGTCCGATATGATTTAGACTCACACCTCATAATGGTATAAAATTTACAATAATAATATTATTTTTATACTATATAATACGATATGATTTTACAGATAAATATATAATTATAAAAAATTATACAATCAAGATTTTTAATAATATGTAATAAATGTATTTTATATTATTAACATTTAATGATCGGTAACAAAAATATTTTAATTATTTTTGTTAAAAAAAACTGTCGATTTAATGTGATATTGATAAAGTAAAATTGAAAAGGAAAAAAAATAGCCTCTTAAAAATGTTCATTACTACAAAGTTTGCATACAAAATTTATACTAAAACACTAACCCCTTCAAAACTTAAAAAAAAAAAAAAAACTATTCATTTCAACTGCCCTTGCATATATAGCCAAATTTATATAAAATCAGCAAAATCTATTTGCCATTTTTTGAATAATAAATTCAATTATTTTCAAATTCAATAGCCCTATATAATGACATCTTTTACTAATTGAAGCACTTCACATGGCTCAAATGGTTCTATTATAAAAATTAAGAATAAATATTGTTTTGTGGCAAGAAAGCATGAATTAAGATTTTAGAATAAAAAATGAATCCTAACAAATAGTTCTTCTATTGTGCGAGAAATGTAAATACTTTTTATTTTTGGAATCCAAATGACGATGAATACGCTGGTGGTGATGCATGAAACATGAATGTAAGTGAATGGACTGTTTTGGAATACATCAAAGTTGAAATTTCACAACTAGAAGATAGGCTCAACAATTGCAGTCCTCTTTGCATCATAAAAAGCACGTATGAGACTATACTTATCTATTGGTATATATGTCTAGCCCATTTTTTAAAACCAAACAAATGAATATATACTTCTGTCCTATATACATTCAAATATAATAAGAAAATATCATTGATACAAATCAATAAATGCATCAAATAATGTGTACAGATGTATTATTTTTAGATCAAAGTTACATTTTTCTGACCATTTTTTTTTTGGAGACAAGGTGATGTATTTCTCACCTCATTTTTTTATATTATAAATTTGTCTGAATACTTTTGAGAGTGAGTAAGGGTTATCAAGAGGACGATGGTTGAATGGGAGATTGCGTCTGGCTGCTAGTTTCGCTAGGGTTAAAGAGAGTAAAATTGTAGACAGGAAACTAAGGGTTATATGAGTAAGAGGGTATTATTATATATATCCACAAAAGATTGAAATTTTATTCTTATATTTAACTCTTTTAAAATTTTAGAGTATTATTGATATTATTTAAGAAAATTTTAAAAAAATTTCGAATTTTACTTTTATACATCCTGTTAAATTATTTAATATTTTAAATATAATAAAATAATAAATTTAACATTTTTACTTAAACTTAAAAAATATATCCCATACTCCACACCCACACTCCACACTCCACACATCCTATATTTCACATTCTTAAAAAAAATTTATACATTTTATATCTTCTCCCTCATTCACATCCATCTCTACCTCCATTTTCATATTTATCATTAATAACTCTCAACTCTAACTCAAAATATTAAAAATAGAGGATATATATTAAAAATTATTTGTTCATTTTTTTTTATCGTTAATGCTTAACATTGCTGTCAATTTGATATTTGTTTCGGATCTGTAAATTCATATGGAATTAAGAAAATGAATTTTACATGCTTAATTTTTGTTAGGAAAAATGATACGCGTATCATGATCAATTATTAATATTGATGTTTATTATTTACTTATATGTATTGGGTTTTGGTAGGGATATTTGGGAATAATTAGGATATAATGTGTAATAGTAATTTTTAGGGATAATTTTAGTATTTTATATATTATTAATTTTTTTATAAAATTTTTATACTTATTGAGATATCTAGTATATTTCAAAAGAGAAATTTTGGAGGCATCCCTTATTTTACTCTTAGACATCCTATAAATGATAAAAAATTTACAAATAAATTAATATTAATAAAATGACAAAATTGTCTCAAATATTCTGATTTGCATCCCACAAATTAACCCACATCTCGTACTGCGCATTGTATCTTACCTAGCCATCCACCACCACTGACCCAGTGCCTCCTCTGATCGTCACTGTAGCACCGTTCGATCTCAACAGTGCTGCATACCAAGCACCACAGTGTCACCGTCCGAGCAAAATTCAAATTTTCAAACGCTGATTTCAGTCCAATTTATTCAGGGGGAAACTGATCCTCTCCAAATTGAAGGTATTATTTTTAATTTGGTTTATATTATATGAATTTTAATGGATTAAGGGTTGTATAATTTTGCCATTGATACACGCTGATATATGTTTAATTTTAAAAGGGGGAAACTGGGTGTTGGGATTACGAGGGTGGGGAGGAAGAAGATGAACAGGAGGTTCGATAGGGGTAACCGAAACATTTATTGGTGTTCGGTAAAGAGTACCGAACAAAATAGATATGTTCGGTAGGGGTTACCGAACGAATCCATTTGGTTCGGTAGGGGAGGGTACCATACCTACCTATTTTGTTCGGTAATGGGTACCGAACATACCTATATTGTTCGGTAAGGGGTATTGAACATACCTATTTTGTTCGGTATGGCCTACCGAACCTACCTTATTTACAGCATATCATGATTTCAAATTTTTATTTTTATTTTTTGTGAGTTATTTATTCATTTAACAACTAATTTATCATTTTAGGTATGAGTAGACAACCTTAAACCGCTTCGCATAGAAAAAGAAACGAAGAATTGTATGAAGCTGATGGACTTGTATATAGAAGAAGAAAAAATAGACAAGTGACCACCATTGGACCATCAAATGTTCAAATGACTGTAGAACATTCTACCACAGAGATTATAGAGGATGAAACTAGACATAGTGTGGATGCTTTTTTACATGGACCAAATGACGATACTTTTGAGACATTTGTAGAGCATGAGGTTGAACATGATGAGGTTCACGAAGACCCCTCCTCATCTCTAATTGGTCCAAAGAATTTGTCGGTGCTGAAGAGTTTTAAAAATCACATAGCATATAAAATCTGGAATAAGACTGTAAGTAATTCACTTATAAAATATTTTTATTGATTTAAAATTAAAATATTATTTTAATTAATTGTATTTTTGTTTATTTTTAGGACGATCGTGAGTTCTTAAGGCCTATTGGTCATTTTGTGGGGCAAAGTGATTGGGATCTCGACCAACGTATTGTGCATCGCATATTTCAGTCAAGCCTAGCTTCGTTATGCCATGCCACATACAAACATGCAGACAAGGTATTGGTATCTGCATTTGATGGCATCCAGAAACCAACACATTTCACATGCCATTTGGTGAAATGACTATAACATTACATGATGTACAACAATTATTGGGCCTTAAGGTTACAGGAACAGCTTGTACTGGGAAAAAATTAAGTAGGGGCGATGCTGTTTTACTTATTGTGGATGCAATAGGAGTTAGTACAGATGCAACAAAGTCTCAGCTAAGTACAAAAGGATTATATGTCAAGCTAAGTTGGTTGAGGACTTTGTTTACTTCTCCTAGTGACCGACAAGATGACCATCTGGTTAGGGCATTCTTGTTACATCTGTTAGGATGTACACTATTTGTTGATAAAACTGGAAACAGTGTCCCAGTTTCTTACTTGACATTGTTGACAGATATAGACAGTATACATGAGTACCCTTGGGGTGCAGCTGCATTGGCTTATTTGTACCGACAATTGGGGATAGCTAGTCGATATGATGCGAAGCAAATATCTGGATATCTGACTTTGCTACAAGCATGGATATATGAGCATATTCCCATATGCGCTTGATGCACAAAAACTTGATAACCAAATTTTGTAATTTATAAAAGCTCGCAAGTGCACGAGTCACTTGTAGTAAGCGACAAGTATACTCTCAAGATCGTCTCTCAAAGGAATTGCGGTGGTTTTTAAAAGAGTCAAATGTAATCCAAAACGTAACAATAAAATAAATTCTAAATACTCTAATCGAAGGTTGGTTTTGTAAACGGTTTCTAAAATCATAAAAATCCTAAAACAATAAAAGTAAATGCGTGAAAGTTTTGTTGAAACGATGAGATGAACGAGTGTGGGAAATTGGTTAGTAAACTAATCATGGATGAGTTGATTTATGTGGTTTTGACAATTAAGCACGAAAAAGTAGAATTTAATGATTATTTTCTCTAACCCTAGAAAATCCCAAATCAATGGTGATTTTTCCTTAGTTAACTAATTAGCTTCTTTGATCTAGACCGTTAATTAGTTAATTAGCCTTAAACCTAGGAAAATAGTTTAATCACCTAATTCAAGACAAATCAATGCACTTAAATTAGGCTTATGCTCAAGAGTGCTCAATTGAATTCAGATGGCGTTTCTAAAACTCAACCCTAAAATGTTTCATACATTCACAAATCAAATTGGCCAGAAATAATTGATGAACATACGTATTAGGAACAATGACCATGAATTAAATTACTTAATCATAAAATTATCCACACAATCAATCATCCAATCATAGTTACATCACCAAAATCCCACACACAGAAGTTTAGCTATTCATAATAGAATCCAAATCAATATTTCCTATTATAAATAACATCTATTGAAATCTAAAAGATAAAAGAGATTACAAACAATAAAATACCCCACTTCCACTCTTGAAACAAGCTCTTGATGTTGGATGATCACCTTCTTCAAGATTGTTGATGGAGCTTCAATGGAGGATCTTTAATGGAGTAATCACTTTCTCAAAATTGTGAAGAAGAGGAGGATTTTTGGTACTGTTCACCTTGCTTTTCTTCTCTTGATCTCGTGTGATTAATGGAGGCTCCAAAATATCTGGTGGTTGGAGGCTGAAAAGTGTTGTATATTAGATAGGTTGCATTAGGTCTCTTTTTACATGTAAGGGTTTCCAAACATTCTGTAAGTCTCGTGGCCCAGGAGGAGTCCAATCCGCGCGCTTGTGCCGCGGCGCACAATGTGTTCATGATTTTGGATCCAAAGCAGAAACCTCCTCGCCGCGGCGCACATTTTCCATGCCGCGGCGCACAATGTTTTCATGATTTTCATGCTTCAACCCGAGAGCCTCTCGCCGCGGCGCGCATTGTTGTACATACTATGTAAATGCCTTTACATACTTTGCTAATTCTCGATGTAAGGCTTACACAATGAATAGCACCTAATGTAAGGCTTACATATTTAGACATTTTTATTTCATTTTTGCTCTCTTTTTTCACATTTCTTTCCAAACCTACTTTGACCTGCAAAACAATAGAATACCCTCCAAAACAAGATTATATCGAGATTAAATGCAAAATAAACACTTAAAAACATAACAAATAGTAGGTCAAAATAGTGTTCATCAGCGCTCCATCGCTAAACCAAAACTACAGTAGTCAATTACCTCTTGTATAGCGTTGGGGGTTGTACACCCGTCCTGTTGTAGAAAAGAAGTTCTTGGAGGAGTTGAGAGAGACACTCGATGATCTAACAGTGGCTGACGTATGTTACTCTTATTTTATTTATTTTAATTTTAATTAATTCATTTAGTTATTTGTTTAATGTCTTAATTGAATTATGTTTGTACTTTGATTTGACAGGTTATTTGGGATCCATATTGTACAGAGATTCCAGAGATTTCATTTTTTCATGGATGCATTTGTTTTCTGGAAGTAGTCGAAGCTTATCATAGCCACAGGGTGTTGCGTCAATTGAAGCATATTCAGACTATTCCACCGGATCCAGTTGAGCCTTTTAAAGTAAACAGAGGGTCCAACCCTAAGATGTACAAGGTGGAATTTCATTTCGCAGACCAGTATTGGACAAGTTGGGATAGTCATGTCTTATCCCAACAGTCTAGAGGTGCAACTGTTAATCTCCCAATTGATTGTGCTTCAGATTACATGCAATGGTATGAAGATATATCGCATGTGAGAGTGCAAAATCATATACATAGATTAACACATGTTAGGACGACGACTAAGACACACCGTGCAACCCAACATACACAACGAGATGTGACGGTTAGTATTCATTAACGTAATAGTGATTAACTTGACATGCTTATAGAATAATGATTAATTTGATACTTTTGTGTATTTGTTAGGGTGTGTGAGAAGCATTGCGCATTGTTGAGCGTGCTTTGTCAAAAGGAGAAGAGCAACCATCTAGAAAATGGTACAAGAAATTCAAGAAGGTTCAAAAAATATTGCAAGGATGTGTTAGCTCACCAGCTACAGATGCTCATCAGCTACAGATGCTCATCAGCCATGTTGATTTAAAATTAATTTATGTTTGTACTTGACGCTTAATGACATTGTTAAATGCCTTGTAAAATTCTAATTATACCATATATATTGGAGCTTTCAAGATTTATATTCAGTGAATGCATTAATAGAACATGGTTATAATTCTGAGCATGTCATAAACTAATCATCACAATCCAAGTCAAATACAATATCTTGATTTGTAATTATACTACTCGAAGATGATACAACTGAATTGTATTCTTCAAGTTGCCGTGCATATGGTGTAATCCATCCTTGTGCACATGGATTATGAAATGCATGCCAAACTGAAGGTATAGGTGGCATAGGAGCTTCAGGTTGCAGTAATACCTGTATTGTATGAAATAAATAAAATTAATATATATCTAATTATTTATACAGTTATATCATAAATAATAAAATCAAATCTACCTCCACAAAATGATTCCCATTGACAAAAGCTATAGAAATTATCTTCTGTTCTGTAGGTGGCTCAGTCCAAAGAGGAAGAAAAGTCCATGAGTCATGTAAATTGAATGATCTAACGACAACATTGTATGTGGAAGCAATAATTAATCCCATGTCTGGTAATGTCATATATTTTTCAGAACCACAGCTACCATTGAAATGAGAAATCTTATGAATGAGCTCCTTCACTAGTTCGAGATTATCATACAAGCAAGTATAATCATCGTAATAATTTTGTATTTCATTGAGCATGTCAGCCCTAACTTGAGGCCAATATTCCTCTCCAAATCCAAGTCCAATGGCTATAGCTCTAAAGCCACAATTACCATCTCCTAATACATCATTAATTCTCACTACATATGGCTTGATTTGAATAGGCAATTGAGATATATACGGCGAACACACTTTTTTTTGAACTCTTTTAACTGGTAACTTTCGCTTCTTTGAAGTGAATTGGGCCCCATCTGATGTCACAATTACATGGGAACCGGGATCTGTATCAAATGTATTCTCAGCTATAGCATACTCAAAACCTGAAGGATCCCATCGTGTGGAACATTCAGCCTTAGTAGGACGACCTCTATGAGCTTGTTTCACGAGTGGCTCATCCAAATTAGTTGTACTAGGATCAGCTAAGATACAAAATGCCTTGTACATCTGAATTTTTACATTTTTGTCACTAATATGAAAGCGTCTCATGAACTTCTCATATAAATGGTAGCAATCCAAATCTAAATCATCATCTTGTGATGTGGGTATAAAACTGAGTTTCTTCCAATGAGAATGAAGTAAAGACAAAGCAAGAGGACGACTCAATCGTTTGTATTCGTCAATGACATGAGCACATGGTAGTCTATGAGTTCTAAGCTTCGCACATCCACAAGTTGTAGCATCAAATGATACATGATCTGCTCTCTCAGATTCATTAAAAATAATTTCTAGCACAGTACGTGAAACACATCCTCTCAACTCCTTATATAGCCACTCGGGCTTCAAATGTTGTTGGAGTGTAGTCAAGCTCATCTCATAGGAAGCTTTAATCTGTGTATGTTGGAGCTCAAGTAATTGATGAATGTTCTCCCAGTTTGACACTAAGTTCCCTTGTGATGTTTTCAATTGTCGTTTCAATGCTGCATGTGCACTTTCTGCCCTGTTTGTTGTTGAATTTCCTAAATGCATATGTAAATCTGTCCAAGCTGAAATAAACTTTTTTTTGTATGGATTGAGCCATACATGTTTCACATAATGTATTGCTTCTTTACATTCAGAAAAATTTCTCTCCAGATATTCTATGTTCAAATCGTATTCCATAACAGTCTTAGAGGATATCACATTATGCCAAAAATGATTAAAATTTTCCCATGTTTCCTTATCCTTGAATAATTTCTTTGTATTCCTAACACATTCTTGGAGATATGCCATCTACAAAGGTGATGAGCAGATGTAGGGAATACTTCTGTGACTGCATTCATAAGAGCCTTCTCTCTATCTGTTAAGATGACACTGGGCATACAGCTTGTATACATCAACGATTTCAATCTCTCCAATACCCAACGATAATTATCCTCTTTTTCAAATTCAAGATATGCACACGCAATAGAGAATGTCATATTTGTAGAAGTAACCCCAACAATCTCAAGAAGTGGCAATTTGTACTTGTTAGTCTTGTAGGTGCAATCCATGATAATCACATGAGGAAAAGCTTTTAACAAATCAATGGAGACTGAATGAGCAAAAAATAAGTCTGTAATAACCTCATCAACATCATTGCTCCTATGCCACTCCATGTAGTTGTGAACAACCAATAAATGCATCAATTGTTGTGAAATTGACCTCCCATCTTGTTCTTTAAGTCTATATCTTTGACGAGCATTATATATATGTTTCATTTTACTACAATTTTCCTCATTATTTTGCTTCAGTCTATACAAAATGTGCTTCGGCCTAACATTGCACTTTGTCATATCAACTAGCAAATTCATCTCTTCATTATTGAGTTTTCAAGCATGTGGATGACCTTCAAGATATCGTGTCAATCGGTGATTATGTGTACCACAACTAACTATCAACTTCCAGTGAGAACTATTTTCGATCATCCTTCCTTTTAAAGAAAACGGACAATTACATTTTCTTGTTCCAATTCATTTCTCCTTTTCATCCTCTTTTTTATCCTTCGGATCTTTCGGCTTTGCTTTAGAACGATAAATTCTACTTATTTCACATGCAAAATCAATCCTAGGTCTCCTATCATCTGAACCCGTGTCAGACTTTTTCATCACAACAATAATCTCATTACTTGTCCCAATAGACTTCGTCCATGAGATCAACTCTTCTTTTGAAATGAACACCTATAGTAAAATAACATAAATTAATATATTTAAGTTATGTAATACATAGTATTTTTTAAAAATATATAAGATATCTCACTCTATCTGTCTCGAATAATTTAGTGCAGTCAATATTTTGTCCATCTTGTAACTCGTACGCTGAATCCTGTACAAAAATTAGAATTAATTTTTTTTCACAGAGGTTCGGTAAGAGTTACCGAACATATTAGATTGGTTCGGTAGGGACCACCGAACCTTTTAGATACGTTCGGTAGGGTCTACCGAACATATCATAAAGGTTCGGTGGCCCTTACCGAACTACTGCGCGATTTGCAGAAAAAAAAAATTTATACCTGTTTCATTTGCTTTTTTACTCCGTTTTCTTCATAAAAATCCACTTCTTCTACATTATCCATGTATGTTTCTTCCATTTTTTATTTTTTGAGTTAAATTTTGGTGGTAAATGAGGGAGTGGAGGTGGAGGTGAAAGTAAGTTGTGAAGAAGAAAGAGTGGGATGTATGAGAATTTTTTAAAGAAAATTTTAAGAGAGTGGGATGTATGGGATGTGGTGGGTTGGGAGATGTAGGATAGTTTATTTAGTTATAAGTATAAAGGGTATATTTGTCATTTCATACTATTTTAATTTTTTAGTTATTTATTGAGATATCTCGAAGTAAAATTCGAAATTTTTCTCATTTCAAAATTTCTCCAAAATTTTCCTTCTTATTTAAACGTTTAGGTATTGTCGAAGATAGGTGTTCAAGACTATTGGTGGAATTTTCTCGCAAAAATAGATGAGAAACGTGTAATATCAACAAATTTTTTTAGGCACAAATAGCTCATGCCTTTCCTCCCAAGTCACAAGTCAAGTTCTAACTTTTAACGAAGGCCAAATGTTGGGTAAAAACAGGGAAGGTGCCTATCTCACACAAGGTTCAAAGGTTGAGGTTTTGTGTGACGATGACGAAGAGTTCCAAGATACATTCTTCCCCGCTATTGTTCTTCAACCACCTGATTCTTCGTCTACTCAGAAGAAGAAAAACAACAAGAGCTCTAATTCCAAGGTCTTAATACAATACCAAACTATGCTTTGTGATAATGGGTCCGAACCACTTTTAGAGTATAAGGATATTTCCAATATTCGACCACTACCACCTTCAGACAATGTGCATAAGAAGCTTAAAACATACGACGTCGTAGATGCCTTTCACAATGATGTTTGGTGGACTGGAGTGTTGACCAAAGTTGACGGTGACAAGTATTCCGTAGCCTTCAAGAAACCACCAGATTATCTTCAGTTTACACGATCTGAGTTGCGGTCTCATTGGGATTGGGACAATGGCATTTGGGTTAAACGCAAAATCCAGGTACATTTACTTCTTTGGTGTTAACCGAGAATTTGTTAGCAAGTACTAAGTTATATGGGTTGTGGTTTTTTGAGTTCGCTTGGTCCTTTGGGTACCCAAATCTTGTGATTTACTGATTTTGCTTAGGGTTTATGTGTTTATACTAATTTATGGATGCATTGTGTTTTGTTGAACCAAATGTTCCTTTTCCTTGATGACAAAGAAAGGTTTCATTTTTTCTTTTAAAAAACGTGAAAAAAACAACCCTTTTTTTAGTTTTTATTTTTTGGATGAGTTTTAATGGGGTTTATGTTTGTTATTGTGGGTATAATTTGTTTTTCGTATTCCGAAATCATATGCCGTAGAATTCATAATATATTAAGTAAATATTTCGATTTGATGGCAAAAGAAAAAAAAAAGGTTTTCTTTTTTCTTTTAAAAAATAGACCAAATGTTCCATTTGGAATTTCTTTTGCTGGAAATCTCTCAAGGTTTGAATGTTTGTATTATTTAAAAGGATGCCTCGAAATCTTGGATCATAAACTATTATCCAAATATTTCATTTTCTCCTATAACAAATAAAGTTTTCATTTTTTCCCTCTTCAAAAGTGGGGAAGCAACCCAAACCAGAAGAAATTTTATTTTGGGTTTCCTTTGCGTTTGTTCTTTGAACAGTGGTTTTGGAAGCACACGTTGCGTTTTTGCTTTGAAAACTTTTCCGGTTGATATAGCTGGTCTCTTTTTGGTTTGTTCTAGTCTTAAATGTTCATGTTTTTATATGGGTTCTTTGCAAGTTTTTATGAACCGAAGTTACATGTTCGTAGGATCATAATGTATTAACCATATGTCGTACTTTCTCACATAGCAAATGAAAGTTTTCATTTTCCCCTGAAATAGTTAGAGAAGACACCTAATATTCTATTTTGTATTTCCTTTAGCTGAAAATCACTTGTATTTTGATTTTTTTTTTAATCTAAACTCAAACCTAGTGATTACGTTTTTTTTTCCCTCCTTTATTCTTATTTTTCTTGACATATAAATTATTATTATCTTCCAATTCCTGAATACTGGGCTTTTAAGGGAAAAATTTTGGTTAACAAGAGTTTGCCAGCTTTTACTATATATATTTTTTAACAAACATTACACAAACTCGAACACCCATTTTTACCACTTGGAGCAAATGCCATTGCAATATCTTAGTTGAGGCATTTAATTTCATTGAGTTTGAGATGAAGCCCAATCTACTGTCCTTTAATTTGGTCATTTAGAAATTTGGACTTTTATCTCCCAGTTCTGTAATAAAAAAAAGTATAATAGACTGGTTTTGATGGGAATTTACAGTTTAGTGAACATGACATCAGTTTGTCATAGTAAATCACATTGTTAATGAGTGGAAATATTACAAAGGCACCATTTTTGAATTATACATGGTTACCTTATGTATGCTATCATCATGATTTAGTTTGGAATATTTTTTTCTTGCTATGAATTTAATTTGGAATAGTTGTTTTATACCATCATTTCTGTTATAAAATGCCAATAAATGGAGTTTAATTTCTAGTTCCTCTGTAATAAACAAAGCATACCTGCCACTTGAGCATGCAGGTTTGGTTTAAGATTTTAAGGGAAATCGCTGACTGTAAAATGGAGTATATTGACCTGAAAAATGCATACTTTTGCAATTTTGCGATTTCTTATTTATGTATTTTTACTTTTTTGGTTAATGTGAAGTTCAGTTTTTGTTAATATTTTTGTTTCTTCATGTGAATTTTTCATTTGTTTGTTTTTGTTGCTTTTCCCCTTTCCTACTCTGATTTTGTAAGTTCATTACTAGAGTTGTTAATTTTCTTATTTTTTTTAACTTTTTCAACCAAGTAAAAAATGGTATAATGTCTTTAACTTAGTTTATGAGCTATTAAGTGGATTAATGCTACTACATTTTTCTTAGAAAATGGAGGGATTGGTTTTTATCCCGGAAACTGCAGTTGAAGTGAAGCTTGGAGACGAGCATCGGGGCACAATGTGGTTACCTGCAACTTTTCTTGGGGAAGTTGGAGTCAACTCTTTCTTGGTAGAGTATAGTACAATCCACAGTAAGCAAGATCGTCTTTGTAGAAAAGTTGTAAGTTTTCATAGACTTCGTCCTCCTCCTCCAAATTTGGAAGGTAAGAACTTCAACTTGTTCGAAAAAGTGGATGCATTCTATCATAGGTGCTGGTGTGCTGGTGAGATTACCAAAGTTTATGAAGAGACAAAAAGAAGTTATACGGTCATGTTTACTCATGCAAAGATAAAGAAGACCAAGCAGTTTAATCAATCAGAACTCAGGCCTCAGTGGGAATGGAGTAATGAACAATGGTTTATGAACTCAAAGGTAGGTGTGAATTTTTTATTATTGTTCCCTTGGCATGTATAAAAATGCTAATACATATATGCCTTTTATTTTTAACTTTTTTACTGTTCTGTCATAGAAAAATTATCAGGAGCCTACTTTGGATTGCTACTTCATCCTTAATGAGTTCTTTATTATGAAAGCTTGTACGTTTTCAAATAATGGCTAGCTACATAGTCTTCATTATGAATCATGATCGTATTCTATGAATTATTAATGATGAATACAAAGTTAAGGGTGACACCAAATTTAGGCACAATGTGCTACGTCACAAAAGATTGACCGTAGCTTGATATCACTCAACTTGGTTTTCTGACCTACTTACATGTGTGTGTTTAAAAGGCACATTGACATAAAGTAGTTGAGACTAGAGAAAGTTGATCAATATATTCATATTCATATGAGTAGTTGGAAGAATAACACTTAAGTAATAAGTATTTACGCGAGGAACTCTGTGCCACTTGATGTAATAAAGAGCAGTATCGACCTTCTTGTGACAATGCAAAGATGTTTGAGGTAAGATCATTGAAGAGGACAAACCTTGCTCCATTGATGATTTGGACAATCAGAAGAAATGATTGAGTCCAATGGTAGCCCTTACAAGAAGTTGGAAAGAGGACACTTTATATGCATGCTGCGTCTTATTTCAACAAAATCTAGTGCATGATAACTATCAGATCAAACATTATAAAGACAAGGTCTAGATTGATGGGGTTTGCCTCATTAATTATTTGTTGTAGATAGTGCAGCCATCTCTTACTTTGAAGAAGCAAAAAAAGAAGAAGAAAACTGCGATGGTTGGTGCAGCTATTGTTGAAGGAGCAGTCTGCAAGCAATTAATATTGAAAGGAGGGGAGAAGATAAGGTAAGCAATGAGATCATTGCTATAATACCTCTCTATAAATAGAGAAGCGTAGGAATCTCAAAACATAAGCAATCTCAGAATTTACTACTGAGATTTAGAGAGAAGAGCTGATAAGAAAATCGGCTCAGAAAATACCACAGTAAAATTTAAGCTGTGAGATAAAAGTGAGGGGTTCCTACAGATATTGATAAATACATGCAGAGATAAAATAGTGAGAGATTTATCACACATTTGTGAGTGTAATGTTGTAATACCTCAAGTTTGGGCATAAACTTGAGAGAATTGTTGTACCCATTTTTGATATAGTGGAAGTTTGTCTCGTGGTTGTTTTCCTCTCACATTGAGTGGTTTTTTTCCACGTTAAATATTTTGTATCAGTTTAATTACTCCTGTAAATTCATTATTTATTATTCTCAATCTGTTCAACGCCACACATATCCCAACATAGATAAGGATACTAATCCATTTTCTAGGACCATATTTGATTAAAGGTTATATAATTAATTTTACATGGTATGACATTATTGGCTGATTAAACCATTCCCCTGCATCCTGTTATTAAAGCATAGTGATGGGTGAATATAATAATTGCTAAAGTACCAATTTAGTCCTTCACGTTTTCATTTTCGACTGCTATAGTCTAAAATCTTTGCACATTTGTCCAATTTACCAAAAAATTTAAATTTGACAAATTTAGTCCATAACTTTTTCTAAATTTGAAATACTCTTGACCAATTTAGTAGAGTAAATCGGTCTAAAATTGAAAAACTAAATTTGTCCAATTTAAAGGTTTTGGGCTAGGTTGGTTAAATTAAAAGTTTCATGACTAAATCAGTTGGAAGTGAAAAGCTGAAGGATCAAATTGGTACCTAGGTGGGCCTATAATATTTTACCATGCCAAACATTTCATTTAACAGTGAGGGTGATAGAACAAACTGTAGCATTTTTGGGTTGTTCTCAGATTATCTTGTTGAATGTCACGTTTCAAGATTTAAAAAATGCTCTAGATGTTTGGCTTATATTGTATTTATCTTCAAACAAATGTTTTATGTGGCATATTTTTGTGGAGAACTCAGTTGACAGTTCTTGATGTCTTCGGTAAGACAGTTTTGGTCAGAGAAGTTTCATGTGTAGCATAATTTAATGGGGAATACAGTTCAGAATTCTTTATTTCTTAGATTGCATAGGATTATAGGGGGAAAAAAGTCAGATGTTCTGTTTCTCATATGGTCATCATGTTCAATACATGTTACATTTATTTTAGAAAATAGCAATAAATGTAGCATAGTTAGGATTGTAGAGCGAAAAAGTTCAGATGATCTTGTTCACTGTAATGTTTCAAGATATAGAAAAGGTTATAAACCTTTAAGTTAACTACATGTTATATTTCTTTGAGTAACAATAAATCTATCTTACTTTATTATAGAACTCAGTAGAGAATTCTCGATATCTTTGATGACATTGTTAACTCACCTTTCCCTCTTGCTGCTCGTTTTTTTTTTTTAAATCTAATGTTCTGATTAAAATGTTATTTCTCTCATGTGTAGGTTACTGAGCATCAAGAAGCTGGCGAGCCAAAAAGTCAGGAGACCGTATCTGTTAAAAAGAGGGGAAGACCAAAATCTTCTTTTGTTATACCGGAGCCTAAAGTGTTTAAGGCAACTCACAGATGTGGAAATCTGTTGTCCTCAGCAACAGGCAAGTATCTGATTTATGTTGCTTGGACTTTCTTTTTATACCCTTTAATTCATATAAAAATGTCAAACTGATATGCAGTTAAGGAGAGCAATGAGCTGAAAGTAGCTAATGTAAAAATTGTTGAAGAAGAGTGTGAAAGAGAAGAAATTGGATTTTCTGGAATATTAGCCTTGGAATCTAAAGAAAGGTTGGATTCACATGCTGAGAATTCATCTGAATTTCCAATTCAGGTATGTCTTAATCTTGCATAGGATCAAGTAATGCATTTGAATTCTTCATTTTATCAGTACAACGCACCGACAATGTTGAAGATGAAATGTGGTGTATAAATGTAATAAATATGTCAAAAGTGCCCTTGAGGTTTGTTGGATAACACGGGCAACCCTGTGGTTCCAAATGTGGATAACCTGGAGCCGGTCACCTTATCTCATTGTGCTTCTACAAAACTCCGATGCAGCTAGTATAAGGATGATTATGAATTAACATAAATTTCCATTACCCCAAAATGGGACCTATGAGCAATTGGCTAAAGAAATTCTTGGCCAACCTGTTTATTTAGTCCACTTATTTGAGATCTTAAAGGATCTAACAACTTTTCGTTTTGCCAATCAACCTTTCCATTAGTAGCTAATTCACTAGATGGAATGCACATCCTGTTACGATGCTGGCACAAGCCCAACTCACTAATTAAATGGGACAAACTTCTATCGTAAGCTTGAATTGAGATAAAATGAATAATGAAAAGAAGAATAAAGAACATTAATATTTACGTGCCATTCACCCAAATAATTAAGTGTTATGTCTACATGTAAAGGATGAAAGGAATTCACTATTTACAACACCACCCTAAATACAAGAAGAGAACAAAGATGCCTCTTTCTTACAATATGATAATGCACTTAATCGATTTCTCTCTAAATGAGGAAATAACTCTTCAAGTAGGGAAAATCTTCACAAGTGATGTTCTAGTGAGTTTTGAGGTTTTATGATGTTTTGGGATGTTCGGATGGATTTGTTGCTGAAGGTTTGCCTTCTATATATAGGCAAAATGTAGAAGCAACTATTCATATGGTGGCTGCCGAAAGGCTTGTATGGTATCCACTCAAAGAAACTAATTTGGAATTTTGTTTTTGTTGGCAGCTGCTATATTTGTCAAATTCTTCATTTCATTTTGAATTTAGACATTGCCATAAACGACATATCCTTTGTAGGGCCCCTACCAAATACTTTACTCCATATTACTTGCTCTTCAAATGTGAAAGTAATTTTACTTTTACTTTCACACACTGGTGCTTGTTGTAGTATGATCATGTATGAGAAGGGTAGATGAAAAATCGTTTGGATAAAAACTAGGGATTAACCTCAAAAAGCGAAGAGACTTGGGTCTCTGAAGATAGTTGGGAAAGTTCGGGACTTTCACATGGTTTTTAATTGGATCTTGAAACTGGTAACAAAGGGTTACATGGATGTATAGAATCAGAGTTCTTGAACTTTTTTTAATTACAGTTTAGAATGGGATATTAAACTGTGAAGGAATTTGGATTGTTAATGAATTTTGATTTAATACTTGTTGCGTTTATACTTATGGGAACTTTAGTTCCCTCTCCAAAGAAAAACTAACACCAAAAAAGAGGTATTAGGCAAACAAAACGGGAAATTGAAAGGTTTTTCATAAATTAACTTTGAATATGGCTAATTTTTTTGACATTACCACTGGAAAGGGCTTTGATATTTTGTATTGCAGTCAATGATCCATTTTCTTGGAGTTTGCTTTAAGGGAATCCACTTTTCTTTGTTTTAGTTCTTAAAGATTCATGTAATTTCCATGTGCTCTAGTAATGATATTTTTCCTATATCATGCAATCTAGCATTATGACCTAGAATATCTTTTTATTGCGTATGAAGGAGGTTATACGACAGAATGATGTTGGCATGAGTATTGGCATAAAGGAGAAGGGAGTACAAGCTGAATCTGTTGTTGCAAACTTGAAAGTTTATGTTACAGGTTCGTTATGAGCTAAATGCTACCTACAACTATTAGTTAGAAAGCCTAGAATTTTACATTACGGGTAACTAAGAGTGATTCTGTTTATTAGAGTAGTTCTATTTGTACCCAATGGGCTCCATCAACACCAATGTATATATTTTTTTATTGTCATGCATGGGTCTCGCTTTCAAATCAGGTGGGACACCCACAACAATTAATTGTACTGAGGGATACAAAGAGTTTTCCGGAGACTAATGTGCCCAAAAGTTTCAGGTGAGGAACACGATGGAGCAAGATCTGTAGTGGCAGATTGTTTGGCTGATGAGTGTGAAATGCTTGGGGCCACAATAATGAAATTAACGGGTATGAGGGAGTATCTGGACCTTATTCGTTATGTGGATGAACTAATAAGTTTTAAAGCTTTCTTAACATTATAAATGCTTTGAGTGAACCAAGCTACAAAATGGCATGAATTCAAGGTAGGCTATTACTTGGTTTTATTAGTGAATATATGATATGATTAGGAGTAAGATTTGCCAAGTAGGCTACGCAGCTGCTACCATCTTCAGGTCTCTTCTCCATATACATGCATACATTGTGTTTTCATATTGTAGCCATAACTCTTGTTGATAGCAATGCCAGCTTGATTCAGGACCTTAAGTGTCCATTTTTTCCTCTTTTTTTTTCTTTTTCTTTTTCTTTTTCCTTTCAGCAACTAATGCTTTTTGGGCTCAACCTTAACAACAAAACTTCTCCTCATAGATAAAAGTAATCGGATTAATCAATATTGTAACTAATAACCAATACTGTTTTTGACATGTTTGTAGTGTGTTTATTTTTCCATTGTTGCTTGGAGTTGAGGTCTTCCTTAAATTTTTGATAGGTTGTGAAGGTGAAAAAGCATTAACGAAAATAACAGATTACTCGACAGAGAAAACTGAAAAAGCTGCAGCTGTAGTATTTGCAGATGTTTCTACTACTATTCTGTCTTCATCAATGGATATGGAGGAAATAAAAAAAGCTGTAGATGTAGTCTCTGGAAATGCACATGCTGACGATCAACCTTTAGCAAGAACAGGTATGGAGGAAATACATTCTGAAGCAGAAGTGGGTAACCCAGGTATGGTGTTGAGAAATAAACAATGCCAACACAGCAACTTCAAGAACACACGTAAACCAAACTTTGAACTATGCAGAAAGTAGGTATAAACAACTCCAGCAAACTAACGAGATTCTTTCTAATGAGTGTAATCTTGTTAGACTTACATCCTCGGAGAAGTTATAAATCGTTATTAAATCACTTATGAAACCAAGTACAATCTGAATCAATGAACAACTAAAATCTGAATCAATGAACAACTAACTACACAACGATGCAATCTTGAAGTTCTTCTTGCTGCAGAACTTCAATGTTTGTTTATCCTCTCCAAAACTGTTATGATCGAATCATGTTGACAATCCAACAACCCTCCCCTTTTATACTTGTACTAGTTACAATTGTTACAGCTCACTGACTATCAGTCTTACGTGTACACGGGTGATTGGATCCTTTATCACACATGTACTTACAATGATGACAAAACTGAGTTCTCTTAAAGCAACCCTTACAGAGATAATAAATTGCAACTGCAAGCATTATACTAATAATATCAAGCTAAGGTGATTACGAACAGTAAGAGTTTTAGCACTTCAATTCCACTACTCATTTGTGTCATTGATTTACATAAGGTTTACCAATAGGGGTTTGTTTCTCTGAATAAGAAGCAAATAGTTACCTTCTACTTAAAACCTTGTTCTAATACCATGCCAATAGAAATAGGTAAAAATAATGTATTGGAAAGCATGGCTACTTTTGACCTATTTTTAGTTTGGGTCGTTGACTTCCTAAACCTCATGAATTAAATGGCTTTGGGTTGAGGTTAAACGGGTTAGGTCTTAAACTTATCAACCCGTCTTTGACCTGTTTATTAAATGGAAGGTAGTAATCAGGTCAACCTGAACCCTACCAAATCCACCCTTGTCAGCACTATTTGTAGTTTGTTTTATCTATCAGTTGTTGTCTGCAACTAAGATCGTTCATAAACTTGTAGGTTGTGAAGTTGCAATGAGGGATAAAACAACAGTACTTTGTGGAACAGATTCCTTGACAAAGAAAACCGAGAATGCTTTGGATCGAGTATCTGGAAATGTTACTGTTAACAATCATACTTTATCAGAAGTAGGTGATCCAGGTACGTTAATGCAAAATTTATCCTTTATGATTTTGCTTGCTTGAATAAGAACCAAATCATTCGCTAGAACAAAAACTGTGTTATTTTCCTGACAAGAGATAACAAAAATTTTATTCGACAATCTGTTTTGAATAGGCCACTGTGAACAAGGAAACAGTTCAAATTTGCCTTTTAGGAAAAGTACTACTTTGATATGGAAGCATATTGAATCAATGGAGGCATTTAAAAAGTTTCCTCAAAAGCCTCATTTTCGCCCTTTAGAAAAGTATGGAGAGTTATTTCGTGAAGGAGAAGCAATAAAAAATATGATTATATTTGCTAGTATGTTCGAGGAGTTTGCATCATTACAAGTCGAGGAACGCAAAGAAACAATTCAGAGCTGTTTAGATGCACTTGTTGAACTGGAAGAGTTTGGATTTGAAGTGAAGGCATTGCAGGATCGTCTCAATGAGTTGCTCTCAATTAAGGTCAAGTCAGAAGAACTTCAAGTTGTGTCAAAAAAAACAGAATTTCGAATCATGGAGCGAACCGATGAAATGAGTAAACTTGATGAAGAAATCGAAGACATTGATCAGGAGATTTTGAGATTGAAAGAAAGACGAGCATGTCTGATTTCTAAGTGTTTAGAGATCAACAAGCTGAAAACAGAAGCAGCTGTGATTGATGAGAACATACAGAGTATGGAGGAAAGTTTCAGGAGTCTGGTTTCAACATCTTGGTGAGATGCATTTGGATTTTGCAGAGATATGAAAGTAACTTTGAAGTTCTTTTGTACCAAGCAGGAACATAACTGAAAGCATTCTATGCAGTAGAAGACTCTTCAATATTATGGTTTTGATTTTAATGTTAAAAGTTACTGTGAACAAATTACAGATGTTAATACTTATCAATATATGCAGAAGAATTTTGGCGTTTTAGTAAAACTTGAAATTTATGCATACTAGTAAAACTTACGTACCCTGCAAGTGACTTCTCCTTAAACAAAAAATAATTTCAAATTTACTTTGTAAGGTTAAAAATTATAATTGCAAATATTTTGTAAGTATACATTTATGAGCTAAATATCAGAAGTATAAATTTATTTTGGTGCAAAAGAAATCACATAAAACACCAAAATCAATTACAAATTATATTATTAATGAATACAATCGTATTTAATTGTTTCTTAGTCTTGTTCTTGGCACATATGACTCTTTAATCTATATGATGTCTTTAAACTTGTGGGAGAAAGATTATTTGAGAATATGACATAAGGTATGTATTTAGATTTTTTCTTTTCTTTTTAATAATCACAATAATAATGTGTGCTTTAATTTAATTTATAACTTAAGTACAATTTAATTAATATTTTGTGATTATAATATTTAAATTTGAAAAAATTTAGCACATTTTATAAAGAATTTTTTTTAGAATTATAGTTCAATTTAATTGAAAATTTTATATGTATTAAAATATTGCTTTTGTTTCTTAAGGAAAACATGCATTCTTAATCATCTTTACCAACTTAACGTTCATTTTGAAGAAAAAGTATTTTTAAAAAAAGTTAGGATAAATAAAATAAAAAACTTGAGATAATTATGCAAAATATGAATAAAAATAAAGCCTAACTACAAAAGGGAAGAAAAATAAAAATAAACCATTTTATATGGTTCTAAATCAAGGAGTGTTTAAGTAATATTAGAAACTAAATTATAAGTTGTTTATTCATAAATTAATTGAGATAGTTATATTTTATGCGTTCTACTAATAAATTTATTCTTTTCAAAAAGTAAACAAAAATAAATTCAGAAAAAAATATTTGCAGAGTTCTAAAATAGTAGGAAATGTATATATTTAAGGATTTTATTGTTGAATAAATTTTTAGGAGTGATTTAAACTTTTAAATATATAGTATAAATAAGGTAATAATAATGTCACAATTATTTTTGTTATTGCTACAATAAAATTGCATAAAATTATCATTATATCTTTATAATTAATTATATATCAAAAATACTTTTGTTAATAAAATTATCATTAATAAAAATAATTATGATATTAATAATTTAATTGTGATATTAATAGATAGATTAATTGAAAAGTTTATAATAAATAAGATCTCCCCTCTATAATTGAAAGCAAAGGAAGTTTAATTTACATTATTTCCCATTATAATAGGCTTTAAATAAATAAACTTTTTTTTAATTGATGCAAGGCTTTAAGTAAATAAACTTAACTCTGAATTTCTTCGAAAAAAAATATCACCTGATATATAGATAATTTAGTTATTTAATTAATTTTATTTTTAATTTATTTAATAAAAAAAATATTTATTTATTTTTAATGCTAAAAAAATAAAATATATGTTTATTTACATTATAAAAAAAAAGAACATAAATTCTTTTTTTTAGGAGAGTTAAAAATAAAACTATATGCATAAAAAGTTATACAGTACAATTAAACAAAAATAATATTTCTAATATCTTTAAAATTCTAAATAACAAAAATAACACATTTTTATTTATTTATAGAAGTTGAAAACAGTTTTCCTTGCTTGAGTTGTTTCTTTTAGGATCTAAACTAACATTAGTTCGGTATTTTAAATCAAAATACTAACTTCATTTAATCTTTCAACAAAAGCATTAGATATTAGGTAAATATGTCTATTATAATTCCTTCTTTTTTTCTTAACTTAATAAAATGAAAAAAGGACTATATTTCAGAATTTCTTTACTGATATTTAAATATTGAAATAGAAGCAACACCGATGCATCACCTCTGCTAAAAATAAATAAAGATAAATAGAATATTAAGAATGGCATCCAGGGATATGCCTCCCAAGTTCCAGCTAGAAAATGGCAGCCTGGCAGGTGTAAACAACCAAAGAAACAAGAAGAAAACTGGAATTGAAAAAAAAAAAAAAATACTGTTGTAGTGCACAATTTCGTGGAATGTGGGTAGTGGTTACGATCAATTCGATCGAAGCATTGAAAACATCTTAGTACATTTGAGGAACAAAGAGAACCGATTTCAAAGTAATCATCGGAGCAGCAAACAAAAAGGAAAAAAAGAGTTGAAGTGATCAACATATAAACAGTCTACATTTTCACAGCAGAGTCAAATGTTATCATACAGAGAGAAGAACCCATCCCTTTTGATACAAGTCCCTACGGCAAAGATCAGATTGGACTTCATTTTGCCAGCATCATCCTCACAAACTCATCATAGTTGACCTGACCATCGCCATCCACATCGGCTTCACGAATCATTTCATTTACTTCTTCGTCTGTCAGCTTCTCACCAAGATTTGTCATCACATGTCGAAGCTGCAAGTTCCCAAAGATAATGAAGTAACAATGAAGGTGAGAACAGATAAGATAACCAAGAAAGCAGCAGCAGGTAGTTTCTTAGATGCAACAGATCATTACGTCGTTTTAGCGCAATATTAGTTTGCCACTAAGAACAGGTGTGTCTTTGTGCCTCTTTTCTCAAAATAAGTAGTTTTCAAAATTTCGGAATAAAAATGGATGAAACAAACTCAGGGCTAGCTGTTTTACGGGAGGAACTTGAGATACATGCAATGGATAAATGACACAATTATAGTTGGTAACTGAGGGGGAAAGGAAACATACATACAAGGAAGAACGGCATGTTTAATCATTGGTGGCAAATTTTGGAGATCTTAAATAGATTTGCACTCACCTCAGCAGCAGAAATAAAGCCATTTTGATCCTTATCGAAGACCTTAAAAGCTTCTCTGAGTTCCTCCTCCGAATCAGTGTCCTACATAAGGTATTGCAACAAAATATATAAATGAGCAAAGAACTGAAAATGATGTACAAAAGAAAAATACAAAAAGACAAAAATGAAAGAAAGTCTTCATTTTTCCATTTTACCATTTTCAAATTTGCATTTTGCTTGTTTCTGTCAAAGTCAAACAAAAATGAAGCATTGGTAAATCTTCACCAAAATTCCAAACTCAGGAAACTCAGAAACCAGATATCGCTGAAGTAGGGATGGCAATTTGACTTCGGGTCAAATCGGGTACTTCATTATCCATTTTATTTAAAACCGTTCGGATCGGATCGGGTCACCCGCTTAATTACTAAAAACTTCGATTATATAAAGAATTGTACTATATTTATTTGTGATTTTGGAAAGGAAAAAAAAGAATGGTCAACGGTTCGATTTTTTTGACCAGCAGATATTACCTGCCCTTTCTACGCTGAAGAATGATAAAACAGTTTAGACAACTTTCATTTCACGCATGAAACAGAAAATGAAACCTTCTTCTCCTGAGATAAATCTCCCTCCTTAATGAATGATACAAAATTTTCCAATTTAAAACAATACAAACAGACAGAACCCAAGACTCAAAATACATTTTTGACACAAATTTTCTTAAGCACTAAAATGCAGCGCAGGAGCATGATTAGAATTAGGCAATTAGCACACTTCACAATGCACAATAGTTCCTCATCAAAATACACCATGGTTGTAGTTAGTCCGCATGACAACAGTAGGAGTTGCCAACATGTTAGTCAAAATATGTAATATTCTAATATTCTAAAATTTAAGAAAATAATAGTAATGATAAAAAATAAAATAAAAAGTCATTTGAGGATAAATCAAATTTTGAAAAAAACAATTGTGAGTGTAAGTGGACTTTTTTAAAGATTTGAACAAAACAGAAGATAAGGGATATAATTCCTAATTTTTAGCAAGATATTATCGGATACAATACGAGACAATAGTTTCCTATCTTAAGTAGAAGTCCTAATTAACAAAGGATTCAAAAATTAAATAAACAAATATAATTTAATAAAGAGGATAATACCTCTCCTTATATAAATAAGATATTTAGTCATTAGTAACTCTTTGACAAGTCAATTTGGAGAAGTTGAGAACCCCTTAATTACGTGAGCTTTCTTTGTTTTGTTGTCTTCATCAATTTTGCTAGACTTCTCAAATTTTAAATGTAAGTTTGAGAGTTATATAAATTAATACAAGTTTAAAAGGTTACAATAAAATACAACATTGTTGAAAGCTTAAAAAGCTTTAAAAAAAGCTTAAAACTTGACTCAATTAAAATAATTTTATTTTGTTTATTTAATCTAAATTTTTATGTATTGGAATAAGGACTTTTCATGTTAACAATGATATTTTATTCTTGAAAAATTCTGAATGGATATTACATTCGGCTCTATTTGGAAATCTTTCCATTACATTTAATTTTTGAAATTTTAATTTTGATAACTTAGAGATGTAAATGATTCATTGAAATATGATCTTGACAAAAATACTTATATATTGAATTTTTATGAGTTTTTGATTTTTATGTTCAAATCTGTCAATTTTAAAACAAGCCTCTTTCCTAAAATTTATGTATCTTCTGATTACAATTTAAGCCCGAGTATTTTATGTATATAACTAGACTCAATGGGTATTATTTTGACTTTTGAATCACTTAAAAATGTATAGCACTGAAATTTCTATGGCTTCCTAAATTTTAAATTTTATGTAGAATAGCGAGGCTGAGACAATTTTAAAACAGAAAGAAAGCCGAATTTTAATGTGTAGGAAGTAAAAAGTATGTGAAATTTTTATGACACAATATGTTGTGTGTTAGTCATATTTCATACAAATATCGCATTTTTTTTATATCAATATAATTTTTAAATTATTTTTGAAAATCAGTTTGCTGCTGAAATATAACTAAACAGTTTTGACAACCGGTTTTCGGCCCTAACTTTTCCCACTAAAACGATCTCAAAATTATTTTTTCAATAGATTTAAGATGTTTTATTATTTAAGCATGAAAATCAATTTCTAAAAAGAGTTTGTTATGATTTTTATAAAAATCTTTGAACATGACACATGCAACAGTATGTGAATTAGACTTGTGTTTAGATAAAATAAAATTATATTTTTGTGGTACACCAAAAAGGGAATTAAAAAGATAAATAAAAATTTCACATGTGATTAATCTTAAATAATAGAGGTACGATACTTAATATAATTACTAATGTAAAAGTTAAAGAAGGGAAAGTGGCTTTATGTTAAGCCTGAGTAGCAATAGATACCTCAATTTACGTTTTTATGATGCTGAAATTTTGAACTGTGCCTTGGTCATGAATAGGCTAGTTGTCATTTGAGGTCATTTTTTCATATTGGTTTGAGCTTGGTTTTACTTTTACACGTAAGTGAACTGACCTTACTTGAAATATTAAGTATATATTTATTTGCTTGTTTAATTATAAGTTTATTTGTTGTTATAAAAAAGTACTTGTGTTAAGTTATTGTCTGGGGTGAAATAATGTTTTATGAATACCTATGAACTGCGTCTCAAGTTAGTTTTTTCTATGTACAATTGAGCGTTGTTTGACATATGCAGTATTTCATGCATGTCATCGTAAGCATAAGTTTTATAAGAGTTTTTGTTCATATAAAGGCTTTCAAAGAAATAAGATATTTCTAAGCAAAGTTTTCAAACAATGATATCTTTTGATAAGATGCCTAAACCATCCAAATATAGGTTAAGTGTCTTGAAACGACACGATATAAATTATGATAAGTTGAAGGGTCGTGTGCGGGAAGTGTCTATCGTGTAAGTTAAAGTACTTAGAGACTAAAGAGTCATTACCTTTGGTTTACTTATATGTGCATGTGAGAATTATGTATGGAGTTCCACTTTTGCTAAATTATAAGTTAAGTCTCACTTGCACATGACTTTTACACGTGCTAGTTACCGATGGGTGACTTAATAATATTCTACTATGATAAGTTTAAGGAATGATTCATGATACTCCTAAATAAAGAAATAAGTGCTTTGAAAAGTGTTTCTAAGAAATAAAAATGTATTGCAAGCTTTACTCTATAAGCATAAGCATGTTATATAAGAAATAGAAATGCATTATAATCTTTACTACATAAGCATAAGCATGTACTCTGAGAGATATAAATGCATTGCAAGCATTACTCTATATACATAAGCATGTTATAAAAAATATTTTTGTTAAGTATGATTTTTATGTTGTGTTGGATAATGTTTCAATTACGGTGAGTTTACTTACTGAATGGTATCACTCATCCAAGTTTTATTCACTACTTTTCAAGAACCCATAAAGAATATTTGACAAAATCATTGAAAATTGTTAATTTCTTAGGCTGGTTTTAGTCTAGCATGTTAAGTTTTTAAAAAAAAAAATTGTTGCTAAATTGTATCATTATTTAATTTTATAAATATTAAGCTTATTGGTAGACTATTTGAGAACTTTATTTTGCATTAATGATCCTCTTTTGATTTATTTACTTATTGAAAATTTTAGAAAGTTACAAAATACCTCAAGTTTTGCCTTTTGGCAAGGAAAGAGATGCGAGCGTAGGTTATTTGAACCCACTGTTGCAAGTTGGATTAATACTCAACAGATGCGAGCTGCACAATTCGGTTAGCCACACTGTTCTTTGTTATCACCATGTTCATGTTTACAAATTTAAGCCAAGACCGTACTGTACTTGACAAATATTGAGGAATAAAAAATCTATTCCAGAAATGCGGTTACAGAAAATATAGTTGCCATAGAAAACTAAAGTACCTACCAATAAAAAATCTGCCACCGAATATAAAATGTAAATGTGTGTATAGCAATAATTTGCAGAGCAAGAGTCAAAGCAAAAACTGCACGCACATGCCACACAGGCCCTACTAAGCTATGATAAATAAATTACGTCTGTGACACGAAAAAAGACAAAAAAATAATTGTTTTTAAAGTATTGAGCTTGCCTTCATTTTTCGTGCCATTAAATTCAGAAATTCAGGGAAATCTATAGTGCCATTTTGATCAGCATCAACTTCATTGATCATATCTTGCAATTCAGCTTCAGTAGGATTCTGCCCCAGTGATCTCATCACTGTCCCCAGCTCTTTAGTTGTGATGCAGCCTATACAGAAACAATCATGAAAGAAAAGAATCATACAGATAAATAAACTTAGTAATAGAAGCTAAAGGCATATAATAACAAACTATTTTTCGGTTCTCTCACAAATCTATATTTCCCATTCAGACAAAATGACTACCTGAATGAGACCACTTGCATTACATAACACATTTATAATGGGGAAAAGTTTTTGCTAGGTAACCTCAAGTAACTTCAGTAATCCCACATGGATTCCCCAAATACGTTAACAGATTAGCAATTGACTTTTAAACCAGAGCAGACGGACCAACATATTTGTTTCAAATGACAATAACCACGCATGATGATAACAAAAAGATATTGATTAGACGTATTAAACAGAAACCAAAGTCACTCTTCTTTTACCTCAATTCAATTCTATCTGTTTCAAACTTCCAATTGATAATAAACAAACAAAACAGGATGGTCTAACATTACAAAACAAAAGAAAGTGATAAGGTAGTATTACACAGAAAGCACGAAAACTCTTTGACATCAATTTTTTGTTAAAGTCTTAATCAAAAACAGAATATATGACAAGTTAGAACCTAATAAAAGAGAAAACGACCCACATTGGATTAATTGAAATTGTAAAATTTTCATATAGAAAGCGAGAGGAAATTATGAGTGGTTGGAAGTTTCGCTGAGAATGACATAAAAGGCAAAATTAGTTTTAAGATTTAGTGCCCCTAGCCCTTGTTCAAGTGGAGGTGATAAACAAGAGTGCTCCATATTCAAAAGATCGTGACTTCAAACTTTAGCGGAAACAATAATTCCCCCTTCTCATACTAAAATGAGTGCTTATTGATTGATTCAAAAAAAAGTTTTAGGATCTAATGTAACTATTGTTTTCAAAGTTTCCTTGTTATAGTTCAGTTGCATTGTTCTAATGAAACCAAAAGCTCGTTGTTTTATTGGTAAGAATTTATCCTTAAGATATGCTCATAAAGTAGGAAATTTGTTTGTGATTGTTTGACACTTAGGGTTAACTTAAATGGCGATATCCTTAATTCTCGATCGATCCCTCAAGGTGTACAAGTGATCAAAGCTTAATTGATCAAACATAGGTCCCATTTTGACCCTAAACTCTTGGGTTGCTTTTTTGTATGAGCTTTCAGAGTATGCGCTCGGGTGCTCTTATGTGTGATATTCATCTTATGATAAATTTTTTTAGAACTCAATTTTTGCGAGGTATTTTATTCTAAACAAAACTACTTTTCTTTGCACAAATTTTTTTGAATTTTCATTTTTTTTGTGATCGTCTAGCTTCTAGGTTCTAATTGATTCGCATGTTTACATCTACCTTTCATGGGGATCGGTACCCCTTTCTAGTACTCAAGTTTTATCAAAAGTACTCCAAATTCACCATATTTTTAAGTAGCTCCAGTTTAGTACCCATGTTTTCAAAATAATTTCAATTTAGTACCCATGTTTTTAAAATGGTTCGGATTGGAATTTTGAGCAGATTTAGTCAGATTTATACGTTAGGACAGGGGTAATTCTGTCAATTTTTCCCTTCGCGCCTGGAAAAAAGATCTGAGGTATTTTTCAGCCATTTTTACTGGAAATAAGGAATTTTCAGTATCACAAAGCATTTTTACTACTCTTTTCTTCAGTTTCTTTCTTCTTCTTTGAATTTTCAGTTTGTTTCTTTGAGTTTTCTGTTTCTTCTTCTTCTTTGAATTTTCAATTTGTTTCTTTGTATGTTCAACAAGATAGAGAATACGAACAAACCAAAATCATCAAAATCTCTAAAGTTTTGGGAAGAATCCAAATCCATATTCCACTATACCCAAATCTAGAAACAATTTCTCAGACTCTAAACCCTCAAATGATCCGCGAAAAATTTGAAATTAAATAATAAAGAGAGAGCATGCAAAGAAGGATAGGTAAGCAAAATTGTACCCGAAGCAAATGGGCACAATGCAAATGGCAGACAATTTTGAGAACTAGTGATCTTGTAGAAAACGGGTTGATTTCGAAAAGGAATAGAGCAAAGACCTCACGGAAAAGGAGAGGGAGTGGACTTAGTGTTGAATACAAATTTGGGTTGCTATAGAATTAACTGGGATTGAACAGTGGGAGTTTCTAATGGTTCTAGCATCATAATTAACTGAAGCTTTAGTTGTTATCTAAAAAAATTATAGTAAAAAATCATAATTAAACTGGAACCAATATTATCCACTAAAGCTTCAGTTTGTTTAGATAACTAAAGCTTTACTATCTTCAGTTTGTTTTAACTGAATTAAAATGAGGGAATGAAATGACGAAATTACCCTTACCCAAATCTATAAATAGTAAAAAATCTACCTAAACCTAAAAAAGACTAAATTAGAACTATTTCGAAAACATAGGTACTAAACTGAGAACCACTTAAAAACATGATCAATTTGAGATACTTTTGATAAAACTTGAGTACTGGAAAGATACCAAACCCCCTTTCATGTGTATTATCATGGGTAGTTTTCATCTCAAGCTTTTTATAAGCTATTTTCATAAGTTGATATTTTGCTTAATATGCTTATTCTAAACTTGCTAATTGATTTTATTAAACTTGATCTTGTTATCTTAAATCAATAGCAAAGGGTTACAAATCTTACAAATATGCTATTGTGCTAACCCTTTTTTTCTTAAAAAAAAAAAAAAAAAAAGGAATTGAACATGTTTGATGCTTTGTGGAGTTGAATTGATTGAAATGTCGGTCTAGATGAAACACACGACATTATGAAGAAACAAAGACTTATAAGTAAAGTACAAAGGTGCAATATCCAAGTAGAGTAAGACCTGCTTAGGTGGTCCTTGTATCCATGATTTTTCCTCATAGATTGTGTTATTTACACATAAATCACGTGTTGATTTCATTTTCTGCATTTATTTTTTTATAAGAAATATTAAGTTATATTAAAATAAGTAATAATTACAAAAGTACAAAGTAGATCAGTAATTCACTTAAAAAAAAAAAAACACAAGCTATACCAATTAACAATTGTATATACGCCCTATCCAAAACAAAGCTTCATAACTAGGATTAACACCTAACTAAGATAAACAAGCTCCCAATTGAAAACTTATAATTGAGAATAATATCTCAATTTTTTATAACTAACGCCCAAGATAAGGCTAAAAATAAAACTCTCTCACATAAAATTCTTTTTATTCTCACTATCATAAAAAATTATCTTGTTCCTCTCCATCCGTAAGGCCCAAAGAATTGCTCCCACTGCAGTTCCACAATACTTTTGCCTTAGATGCTTTACTATTCCACCCACTAGTATAAAATGTTTTCAAAAATAAAGATTGACAAGATACTAGAATAGTCCATTGTAATCTCATATTACTCTGTAGCTTTGACCAAAGAAAATATGCAACTGGACAATGTAAAAATGATTATCAATATCTTCGTAGCTATTCTTGTAAAGAACACCAATTAGAAGAAAGCATAACTTGAAAAGCTTTAGTTGAATTTTATCATTCATGTTCACCTTCCCAAGACCAATCAGCCACTTTAAAAACTTAACTTTAGTTGGAATTGAGCAATTCCACATTGAAGCTAAGTGACTGAAAACTTATACATTAGGATCATAAAAAAGTAACTCAAAATAACATTTACAAGAGAAATATCCAAATGAGTTCTAGTTGGTTCTTGTATTAACTCCTTCCAACTCTAACATCAAGGTCAAAAAATCTTGAATTTTACAATCATTTAAATTTCTACTAAACCTTAAAATTTCATCCTTCGAGTGAATGCAAACTGCTAATAAGAATATTCTTTTCCAAACATAGCCTATAAAGCCTTGGATATCAAGCCAAAAGAAAATCTCCTTCCAACCAAAAATCTCCCAAAAACGAATTTTATTTCCATCTCCTACTATATATCTCATATTAGAAAAGAATAAATCCAAGTCCTTACAAATTTCCATCCACGGAGTACAACACTCTCAATGTGAGCATCCCAACCATTTTCATGCAACCCATATTTATTTTTTATAACCCTATGCCAAAGAGATTCTTCCTCTAGCAAGAACCTCCAAAGCCATAATGCCTTGTTTCTTTTAATGATGTTACCAATGCCTAGCTCTCGTTTTTTCTTCCGCATAAATTTTTATATGTGATTACATGTCTGAACGTTATGTTCTGTGATTTAATTTTTTAATTCGAGCATAGTTTTCAAAAAAAAAAAAAAAAACCCTATTTACTTCTTCAGGTTTAATCATGTCAGTAATATTGAACTCACAAAAGTTGAGACCCATTGAAAAAAGCATTAATGGACTATTTTACCGATTCTATGAACTTGTATGGCCAATAGAACCAATTTTATCTTACTGCAGTTAGCAACTAAAAAGCTCTGATTTGGTCATATAATACAAGCAACTAATATAACATACAAGAGGTTCTATGACCTATGTTAAAGCATACAAATTCTTTCGTGACAGTCCTCAAAAGTTATAAACTTAGTGAGACCTTTCTTTATGTGTTGACTTGATTCCCCTAAAACATTAATTTAAAGAAGACACAGAACCACAATCTTTAGCATAAGATGCATGAAAATTAAGACGATTCACAACCCAAAAAAGCCCTGAATTTCTAAGGCGTAAACGTAACAAAAGCCATCTTTAAAAAACAAAAATAAAAAAAGAATCCAAAACAAGATCCATTGAAAGTACTCTATTTCTCCTACTTCAAAACATTTACACCGAAGCGGAATAACAAGAAAGAAACATGATATAACAAGCAAAACAAACAAGAACGAAAATGAACCCAAAAACTAGTAAACCAAACGAATGTTAAGAAAACGTGAAAATACAATAAATTTTACCATCACCATCTTTGTCAAATAGGCTAAAAGCCTCCTTGAACTCAGCGATCTGCTCCTCAGTCAGCTGCTCAGTCATTTTCAATCTCCGCTAAGCAAATGGAAGTAAAACGAACAAACAAAGGGGTTTTCCGATTCTTGTGAGCAAAAAGAAGTCCAACATTAATCGAGTCGTGTTTGTTTTCTTCGTCAACTATATTGCTATGGACTAGTGTCACAATCAGGCGACAGTGTTAATAATTAATTAGGAACTTTGACAATATTATGAAGTTTACGTTTTTTAATATACAAGTAAATACATGTTGACTACTAAATTTATAGAATTATTACAAATATATCATTATTATTTTTATTATTTTCGTACCATCATTTTTTTTATCGTAACAAATTTATTATTAGTGTTAAAAATCTAAACTAGATTTAACAAAAAAGTCATCGATTTTTTTTACCACAAAGTTTAATTTCTCAAATCTAAGCTCTAAATTTGCTCTAATCTCTCTATTGATCAACCCATATCGATCAATCCCATTACGAAGAATAGCATTATCTAATAATTATGAAATTCATCATTGAATAGCTCAAGTCGTGAGTGTTTTAGTTTTACCATGAGTAAACAAAAAAAAACGGGGCCATGGCTCCTTAATGTCAGTGTGATGTTCATAGCAAATTGTTCATTTTGTGGACTAATGACAATCCATGAAGGAGATTTTGGGGTTGTCATAGTTTTGAGATAAGTAATATAGTTTTAGGATTTAGAAATTGAATATCTAGTAATTATATGATAAAACTTGAGAAAAGTGAATTCTTTTTGTTCTTTAATTTACAGAAAATTGGACATTGTAACTACTTTTCTTGATTTGATAAAGAAAATTTGTGGTAGAGCAAAGAAAGTTATACCTGACTTACTGAGAAGGATTAGATAAATCAGAAAAACAAACTTTCAATAGTGAAGAACTGAGGAAAAAATTGAATTGCAAATTGATAAGCTTAAAAATATAATGCAAGATTAGAAGAGGTTATTGGCTATGAGTGATAACTTGATAAATCTCGCAATATTAAAGTGAAGAGTCAATCAAATTTCAAGATAAAAATGTTTATTGTTTATGGCATAGCAATGCTGTTATTAGTAGAATAATTCAAGGTCAATGAAAATGTTACCTTAATTGATAAAGTGGTATGTATAATTAGAGAATCAGGTAGTTTAATGTAATGAGTTATTTTGTTAATGTAATTCAATGTAACTATTATTATTAAGTAATAGAATATAACGTTTGTTTGTGTAAGGAAGTTTTTTTTTTTTTTTTTTTGTAATGATAATGTTGTTATTTGTTAATTTGATAAAATACATATTGTAATGCACTTAAAAAAAATAGAATACATGATAAGAATAGTTCAAATTTCATTATTAAAGTAAAATATACATTTGTCATTAATTATTATCAAAATGAACATATATTTATCAGTGTTCAGATATATAGATTCAGCATTAAATATTAGCTTTTGTTTTAAATTGTTTTTTTAAAAGAGCATTTACATCATTTCACTTTGTACAAAAAGAGGTTTTAAAACATTTCTTTTATGGTCCTCCACTTGGTTGACATTCATATGCTTGACTTTGAACTCTCATTAGTAGCTTTTCTTCTTTTAACCTAAACACACAGTTCAAAAATTATTTTAGTAACTTATCATTATAGAAAAGTTAGATACAGGACACCCATGCATCACACACATGACCTTATGCATACAATCAATAGGCTTGTAGCAGCGCGCACACATACCAAGCTTTTACATTTGTAACTTATGCATGCAAACACCAAGCAGTGTGCACACATGAACCAATTTGATGCAGCACAATTTATGCACACATACACATAAAACAACTCATTTTACACACATTCAACAGCTTCATACACACACATATATCCTACAATTGTTGCACACATACATGCACTACTTTGACAGTTTATGAACAAACACACATACATCAGTTTTTCACACATGCCTCCTCACACTAGTTTTGGTAATTTGATAATAAATGAACACATATGCCAGTTTTGGCACAAATGCACAAAAACTTGCACACACCAGTTCTTTAACACGCACAATGTTACCATAATTTCCACACATGTATATACACTAGTGTGATGACAAAAATAGTTCATAGGGGCATACATATACCTGCAATTTCTCAATAGTGCTTGATTTCTTAGTTGCTTTAACTTCTGGAATGTGATCCTCTTGAATTATTTGGGATAATTGTTTCATGTTTTCAAGGGGGTCTCATTGGCCTTGTAATTTAAAAGAAAAGATAATAAATCTTAAACTTGCATTTAAGGAAATAATTAAATAAAATAAAAGGCATCAATTTGACAGTTTTTTACCTCATCTGCATTGACATTCCTTATTGGAACCTTTAAAATTATGGCCTTCAACTCCACAATAGCTACATGTCATGCATACTCCCTTTTGCTCTTGTTGGATTGTTTGTAGTGTGAACCACATCATCATTTCTTTTAGAACTATTCTTACGAGGTCTACCACTTTGTATGTTCATTATTGGGACAACTAGACGGGTTAAGTTTGTTTTCACCCATTCATTTTCACTTGTCATAGGATGAACATATGGATCATATGCCTTCACATATATTTCATATTTGTAGGGTCATCCTTCTTAACCCTTAAGGCAGCACATGCATGTATGCATGATATTCCAGTTAAATCCCACTTTCTTCATGTGCATGTTGATTTCACTAAATCAACTACCCGCCTATTCATTACCACGTCATTCACTTCATATTTTTTCTCCCTAGAATGTATTACATGCAAATTGATAGAAAATTCTCTATTTTTATGAATTATTTTTTTGATTCTAGGACCAATCCCATATTTGAAAGTTTCAGCTTTTACTCTTTTAGCATACATTATTTTCATCAAGTATATCTTTGAAATTCATAATACAAGAGTTGAAGCACTCATACATGTTATTCAACAACATGTCAGATTTTATCATTGTTTTGAAATGTGACTTAGACCAATGTTGTTTTGGCCTTTTCTTGCACCATTCCCATCCCAAAAAACTCAAAGTTTTCATAGCCTCTATTTCATGATTAAATGATGACATTATTGTAGCCCTTGCATATGCCCATAGTTGTTGCTTCAATGCCAACAATCAAACCCAAGGATTGGTTTGTACCCTTCCAAAAAACCCTTTCTTGTAGCCTTCCAACATATGTAAAACCTTTTGAACCTTGGTTTATCCTCATTATTCAACTCATAATCAACCCTAACAGTTGATCCTATGTTAGTCTTTTTTTTTTTCTTCAGTAGAGTCCCACAAACTTGCATACTGCTCTTCTTATACCCCATAAATTACAGTTTTAGCTTTCTTGTTAGTCTTATAAACTCTATATTTTGGTACTAACAATCTAAAATATTTGTTGGCATTGTCAATTACATTAACTTTAAAACTTTTAGGATTGTTTCTGAAGTCTCCCATAAACTCATCAGCAATCCAATCAAGTGTTGCACACTTGGTAGAATGTGATTATGGGCATTAACATTCCAATTTACATGTAACCACCTCCCAAGTCATATTATCTTTCATGATCTTTCCAAATATGCAAAAACCACAACCTTCACTTCTACATACAACCCTCAACCTCACTTTATCTTAGTGTTTAAACTTGACATTCATCAAGTGTTTTACTACATACAATTGGATGCATTTTTTTCAAGACATCCTTGGTGGGATATTTCTTTGCTAAACAGAATGTTGGATTTTTAATTCAACATATGCCTTAAAAACTAGAAATATATAGGTTCTAGTTCCAATTTCTTCATCACTATCTTCAATAGGATTGTCTAAATCATCAAATTCTCCATAGTCAAACACCAATTCATCTTCTTGGACCAAATTATCATTTTCACCAAAATCCACATTATCAACATACAACCTGTCATCATCCAACTCTTTTTCAAAATTCACTATCACAAAATAAAAACTCATCATTTATAGAAGGGTCATTTTGGTTTGTATTATCTGTATTATCCTTATCTTTGCTTTTACTTCTACTCTCAGAGCTTACCCTACTATTTCTCTTCCTTATATTATGTTTAGGTGCATCACCAACTTTACTTTTGCCCTTATTCTTCAAAGCAGTACATTTTGCCTTCTTTTAGCAATACTTTTCACTCTCTTTCTTTTCTGTGTACACTATTGAGGTTCAATCTCTTCATATTCGTTACATTTCTCAACTTCATGAGGTTCAAGTTATTCATTTTCTTAAATTTCAGCCTGTTCACCTTGTTAAGATTTAGGTTCTTCATGTTGAACTTCAAAATCACCATATTCTTCATTATATACTCTACTTTGATTCACTTGAGGTTCTTTAGGTTCCACACCATAAACGTTAGCTTTAGGTTGTTCAGTTAAAAGTAAAGGTTTCATTACTGCTTCAGGTTGAAGATTTCCCAAGTTCTTCAACTGGTTCATAAGCATCAATCCCCACACCATGCTTAGACACTGCATAAATTGGAAACTAGAAACTCTCTTGGAGAATATGGTACATATTCAGCCAATTCCAAGCCCTTTTATCTATGTTTATCTCAATAACACCAAATTCAATCCCTAGTACTGGATAAGACCAACTAACTGGTCTCTTTAACTTTAGCAAACACTTTAACCTCTCAAAAATCTCAAAAGACATGATATCCATATTACAGTAATCCAAGTAGTTCATTTTACCTCCAACATACTCCATTTTTTTACCTTGAATCAATCCATTTTTCACTATAATGGATTATTAAAGTAAATAGTTCTAAGTTTTTCTCTGTAAACAGCAAGAAAACTTAGTTTAATAATTAAACATTGTTTATGCAAGATTCAATGTCAAGCAAGACAACATGTCTAGTACCACATACTTTTTTGAAAACAAAAATTAAACAAAAAGGGTTTGCCCAATAACAATAATGCATTAATATATACCCCACTTGCTTGGAAAAGACAAAAAATCCTTAATTATTAAATCGTAAGCTAAAGCCGACAAAGACCAAATACCTCACTAACAAAGAATCTTGTCAAAAAACTATATTAAATACTTCATTTTCGATAATTGGACAAACTCAAAACCTTTACATAAACAGAAAACAAACAATGTTTCATAACTTACCATAACAAGGTTTGTTTCCACTTTATAAATTAACGTCGCACACTAATTCATATGCTGAACTACCAACCATTTTGATAAATTTACTTGCTTAATATGGCTATTAATCAATTTAGGGTAACAAAATTATTTTTCTTCAAATGGGGTTGATCAATGAGGAAATTAGGATAGGTTTAGAGCTCTGATTTAAGGGCACGTGTGGTTACCTTTTAGGTTTTTAACGCCAATAAGTAAGTTTGCTACAATTGAAGTAATAGAGAGCGTCACACTGCACGTGTGGCTACCTTTTAGGTTTTTAATTTCTGATAGTAAATTTGCTACAATTGAAAAGTTTTGTAGTATAGAAGTAATAAAAAAAAATTTGATGGTATATTTGTAACAACCTTATAGTTCGATAGTAGAAAAATCTATTAATCGTTATTATTATACATAAATTAATGCAAATTTTTGTATTAATTGATGAAGTAATTATTGTAATACTTGGATTAAATCCCATGAGTTCCTTTTTTAACTAGAAGACACTTAAATTTTTTTTTATATAAAATATTTTAGTACTATTTTTTATCGTAAAAGAAACACTTTAGTTCTTTTTTAACAATACTGTTAAAAAATTGATGAAAATAACATATGTAAATCACATAGGACATTATTTAAAGATATTTTATTGGCTATTTTTTTGAAAAAATTTGAAAGAGCTTTTCAATGAGCTTGAGACTAAGCTATTTGTTGTTCTTGATGCAATTTTTTTAGGAACAAAAAATAGTTCCCCGAGAGGAAGACGGAGTAAGGCCTGCTTTTCTTTATTCACCAAAATCAACACCTAATATTGAGAGTACCAACAGTAGCTAGTACTTGAGGCTAGGGTCAAATGGATCTTTGTGCACAATTATTGCTTTTTCACCTTTCGAAACCATGATATCATACATGTAACTCAATTAGAAACACTATCCACTATTAGTGTTGTTCTTCACGCAATTATTGGTTGTAAATAATGCTCAAATCATAAAACCCTAATCATAACTTTACCATATATTTAAATGTGAAATCCATTGTGACCTCTCAACGATCAATTATTTGGTTTTTAAAATCCTTTTCAGTTCGAGTCACTTAATTTCCATTTCATTATCATATCTAGCTATTATATGTTCTTCAATTATCAAATCCAATTGTGTCTTTGTTACTGCTTTACAATAAAAAGGGTACTAAAAAGGTACTAAATGTCATTTCTAATAAAAGGGGACTTAAATGTATCTTTTAGTTAAACAATAAGACTCAAGGGAGGTTTAATCTATAATACTTACTTTTTCGTCACACATTTTTGAGGTATTTTGGTGTAAGGAATTAAGTTTGAGATTGAAGGACAATCTTCATAAAATAAATTATGAAATGCTTAGTTTCTAATTTGAGTAAATATATTTTTCTACCATTGAACTTTGAGAATGTTACAAAAATACCATTAAATTTTGATTATTACTTTATACCATTAAATTTTATAAATATTACAAAAATATTATCGAACTATTGTTTGTTACTTTCATATCATTAAACATTGCAAAATGTTACCAAACTATCATCAATCTCAATCAATTAACAGGAATTAACGGCATCAATCTCAATCAATTAACAGGAATTAACGGCAAGTTACATGTACCTTAAAGGTATTTTTGTAATATTTGCAAAGTTTAATGGTATGAAAATTAAAAAAAAAATTGATAGTATTTTTGTAACATTTGTAAAATTTAATAGTATAAAAGTAATAAATCAAAGTTTGATGATACTATTTTAATAACCTAAAAATTCGGTGGTAATAAAATCTATTTATTCTTCTAATTTTTGAGTTTGAGAATAGAGGTAGTGTATCTTATTAAATCTTTGTAATTTCTTTTGTTGTAATATTTTAATAAAATTGTCTAACTTTTGTGCCATAAAAAATTTGTTACTAAAAACATTTTTGATTGTTATATGCATCAATTTATATGTATAAAGGATGTGTTACTCATTGATTAAGTATAAGTTGAAATGTAGAATGATAAAGTAATTGTCAAATGAAGGATTATATGCTATAATTACCAAATATTAATAAAAAATTAGATACAACTCATCTCCACTTGACAATTTATACATTATGACCAAAATAATATTAATTTTCATTGGCTAATTGCGATTAAATTTTAATTATAGTTTGTCCAATTTAAATGACCAAAATTGGATAGTTATCTAGTTGATTGGAGTATAGTTGATGGATAGCCTGACAGACCGAAGTCGAGTCGGATATATGTCTAATTAAGTTAGTGATTCCATTAACTAGAGCCAAATTAGTTACATGTTCAAATCGTCCAAGCTAAACCCAGGCAAGTGTTCAACTAAACAATTTGCTTCATTCTAATCATTAAGAAACAAATTGGATACATCCAACTATAGCACCTTATTAACTTAACTAAATGATAAACGTATCAGTTTATATCTTAAAGTAATTGATAGATTCACATTGTCTCGATTATAATAATGTAATCCACACTAATGTTTTCTATTCTTTAAATTGTAAATAATTTCCAAAGTTCTTTGGAGTTCAATAAAGTCCATAAAAGGCCTGTAGTGTTGGTTACAAGCTTTGACGATGAAGCAGATTGGGGTGAGACTAAATTAGACGACTTTGATTGTGTGTCATTTAACAGACCAACTCCATCCTTTAACTAAATTGATTGTGTCTTGGAACCCAACCATGTCTTCGATGCCATTTTCCAAGATATATGTTGGACCGGGGCTATTACCAAAGTTGTAGACGGAAGGTATTGGGTGGCTTTCAAGCACCCACGTGATTTGGTTAACTTAATTATCACACTATCATTTGCGACTTCAATGGGATTGGGATGACGTCAGATCATAGAAATTTTCCCAGTAATTTTTAAAATTTTCTCTTCTATCATTTACATTTCTAAATTTTTTACCATTTAAAATCAAAAATTCCTATCTTACATACTTAGAAAAAGATGTTGATGATGAAGATAATGAAGCCTCTTACTCAGCAATGATGCCTTCAAGTTCTAATACTCAACACTTTTGGTGCTGATCGCATCGATGAAGACAAAAATAATTAAGAATGGTGTTAGCCACAAATACTTGGTTCGGTGTGGATTATTCTACCAAAGTTACAGGTAGTCAATTACATATTTTTGTTCACAGATTTTGGAGAATTATTGTATTAATTGAATTAGTCTCATACTAAAACGAAAGAGAATATATAGCGAACAAAAAAACACAAAAATATTTCTTCGTAAACATACTACCTTCATTAGCTAATTTAGACTTCTCAACTGTTGCTTTTATGTATCTAAAAGGGATTTTGTCTAAAATGGACAAATCTCATAGATTAGTTTAGAAAAATGCTTATTTGTGTTAAACTTTACAAATGGGTAAATTAAAATTGGCTCTTCCAGTTACCGGTTCCCACCTCTTATTTCCCACCAAAGTCTATTTCTCTCTCCTTCTCTACGCACTCTCCATTTTTTCCTCTTTCTTCATCCTCTTCCTCTTCCTGTTCCTCTTCCTTCATCTTCTTCTTCTTCCCCTTCATCTTCTTCTTCTTCCTCTTCCTCAGAGAACACGTGGGCAATTTAACAGAAACAACGCCTCACATTTCTTGCACAAGTTGGTGCTAATCAAATTACACTGTTCATCATCTTCTTCAAGTTATCTGGCATACCAGAGATATAGACTATTGAATTAACAACATGCAAAAAATATTTGATTGGTTTAAATTCAACGAAGGAGAGGTCTTCATATAGACTATTGAATTTTAAAAGAGCCAAATTTACGCAACTCATACAGATATAATAGTGCTTACAATTTGCGTCACTATCTAACATTGAAAATCAGCTGCAAGAGGAAGAATAAGACTATATAAAAGAACTATCAATTGTAAAATATTCTCCAACTAATTTACCATTTAATTGGAATTTATATTATTCAGATTATACGTGCTAATCAAATTTAACCAGCATTGCACTGTTCATCATCTTCTTCAAGTTGCATTGCATTGTGGTATATCTGTGGTATATCTCGATATACCTTGGTATATCTATGGTATATCTCGATATACCATGGTATATCTCTGGTATATCTGTGGTATATCTCAATATACCAGGGTATATCTGGTATATCTCTGGTATATCTCGATATACCAAGGTATATCTCTGGTATATCTCGATATACCATGGTATATCTGTGGTATATCTGGATATACCATGGTATATCTCGATATCCAAGGTATATCTCTGGTATATCTGTGGTATATCTCGATATACCATGGTATATCTCTGGTATATCTCAATATACCAGGGTATATCTTTGGTATATTTCTAGTATATCTGTGGTATATCGAGATATACCATGGTATATCTGTGGTATATCTCAATATACTAGGGTATATCTGGTATATCTCTGGTATATCTGTGGTATATCTCAATATACTATGGTATATCTCGATATATCATGGTATATCTTTGGTATATCTGGATATACCATGGTATATCTCGATATACCAAGGTATATCTCTGGTATATCTATACCATGGTATATCTCTGGTATGATATACCATGGTATATCTCGATATACCATGGTATATCTCTGGTATATCTGTGGTATATCTCAATATACTAGGGTATATCTGGTATATCTCTGGTATATCTCTGGTATATCTCTATATACCAGGGTATATCTCTGATATATCTCGATATATCAGGGTATATCTTGAAGAAGATGATGAACAGTGCAATGTTGTTAATTCAAAGTTCAAACATTTATTAAATTACAAATTATATTTGTTGTTTTGAACCTAACAATTGAGGATTTTATATTTGAAAATGAAACTAGATATCATATTAAAATGTCCTTTACTATTTTTCGCTATGAAAACGTTTGTTGGTTTTACTTTGAACATATGTAACTCTCTTGAACAAAATGTCAAATACAAAGTCTACTGACATTTTACTTCAGACCTTGATTTTATCAAATTCTGTTCAATGTCGAGGACGAGAAAGAGGAAGACGAAGAGAGAATTGAGGAAGAAAAAGACGAAGACGAAGACGAAGAGGAAAGAGGAAAGAGGAAGACCTGTTAACTTAGAAGTTTCAGGTTCTAAGTCAAAAGTTGCCCATTTCTACACTAAAACTTAAAAAAGCCTTTTTTTAAACTATTCTATACGATTTGCCTATTTTAGACAAAAACCCTATCTAAAAATTACATTTTGTATCTCTTTTAGCTTTTATCTAATGGTATATTTTATTATAATTAAATAAATAGATAGATAAATAAATAAATAAATAATACAAATGTGTCTATCTGTTCATGGCTCCTGATAAATATTTAAACAAATACTCAGTCAATAGAGCTCCTAATAAATCATGCAAAAGTGCATGAAGTCCAAATGTTCATGGCTAATATATTTTTTTGCATTGTAGATAAGAGTTAAACAAAATAATTAGGTAAACATAAATTAGCAATATGCACTATAGTTAAGTAAAACATAAATTATACTTATTTTAGGTATAAGATAAGCTTTATTAAAACCAAAATCAAGTGATGATACCCATAAACTAAGAGGAATAACTAATAAATGTTAGAATTTACCCAAATTTATAATCCCTTGTTTAGTTATGTAGATAATTAATTAAAAAGATTATAAGAAAATTGATTATTCATGATTAGTTCCCATAAGTTTATAATTATCATAGTACTTGATAATATTTTATAGACAACTTAAAAGGCACAGTCAATTATCTTTAAGAATAAAATAAAAGAAAAAAAAACATTTCCATATGTGAAAAGTAAATATTTTTTTTATTTATTTTTATTGTTACTTTTTATTTTAAGAAAATATTTTAAAAAATTACCTAAAATAACAATATTTAACACTCATAATAAAAAAAAAAAAGCACCCTTTTATAGAATTTGAAGGAATATGAATTTGTGTAATTCGGTTAATGTTAGTTGTGATATTTTTGTTATTATGAGTTTTTGAAGTGTTATATTTGTCCATTTTTTCAAATATTTTTTTATCACATATTGATACATGCATCTGTCTACATTACAATATAATTTATCTTTGCTAGTAAGTTCTCCTACAATATTAACATTTAATTCAACAATGATATGTTAATTAATGGATTATATAACATCATTTTTTTATTTTATAATAACAATATTGTAATAACTAAAATTGTTATATCCACAGTATATCCATAAAAGATAATGATATTTAAGTATAATTAATCATAAGAATATAATAAATAATTACAAAAATAAGTTAACTTAACCCTTTTTATAGACGTGGGTCATTCTTATTCTAAAATGACCCCATATATATAAAAATACAAATAATAGAATAAGATCAATGAATTGGGGGTTATGTTATATTATTTTCTTGGATAATTTGTATACTTTTCTTGTAATAATAAAAATAATTGTATTAATATAAAAAAAAATGTTAATATCACACAAATCTATACCCACTTTACATTCACAACTTTTATTTCTCGCAATGTGTTATAATTAATTTGAAAATTTAGAAAATGATTCATTTGTTTAGATAATATTGACACATGTCATAATATGAAAATATAAGTATAAATTTACATGTCTTTAGCAATTTTTTATATCAATATTATCCTCTCTTTTTTTATTTTATAAACATAGCTATTGACATTTATGTTCTTTTAATAATCTTTTTATTTTGTTAGAAAGTGATTGAATTTCACTTCTTTTTCGGCCGGTTTATTATGTCTTTTTTTTATATCTTTTAATTTTACACACTTTATTTATTGCATAAAAAATATCAAATAAAATAATGTTAAATAAATAATTTTTGGAACAACCCTCCTTTTTATATTAAGAGTGGTCTTACATGACCCAGCTACAAAACATTGGTTTAAGAGTTACATGAACCTACTAATTAGGGGTGACAATTAGCATTATTTGGGTCATGTTTGGCTTAATCCGTTTTTAAACCGACACGAGTACGGCATGATTTCAAAACAGATTATGTTTGACAAACTCGGAACCAAATCCAATAAATCTAAATAAAACTTGAATTCAAAATAGGTCATGTTTAATGAACTAGACCTGAATTTAAAATAGGTCATGATTATTAATACACTAAAATAAGTTTAAATATATATCTGTTATTTAATAAGAGGATCTCTAATAACAAATCCATTTTCAGGTATAATAATAAATTCATTTTTTTGAATGTTTTTCGATTGTTTTAAGAAGTGAGTACATCTCAAAAAAAAGATAAACTTAAATTCTTTGACCCCTTAATATTCAATACTTTTATCTCTCATACATCAATTCTTCTATTTGTATATATTTCTCTCTTGATATAACCACAATCTTTATACATCCATAGTATAGAAAAAAAATTCAATTTTCAAGTATAATAATGAATCTCAATATATTTTTTATGTTGAGAACTTTAGTTCTAAGAATTGTAAAATCTCAATTTTGTTCGATCATTTTTGTTCAAGAATCAATCTAAAATGTTCTTTAAAAACGTACAAAGAAATCAGAGGCACAAAACAACACAAGAATTTTATGTGATTTGGAAATCCTACTTTACAAGAAAGGCAGACTTGCAACTCATATTATTAATAAGAGAAATCATATACAAGAATTATAGAGATTAACACAAGAATATGTACCAAGAATTTATACCCACAGAACCCTTAAATTCTTCACAAATAGCTCTCTTATGCTCACTCTGTGAAGAGAGGCTCTCTGCCACTAGTCCCTTGTTTCCTCCTCTGCTTTATGCATGTCCAACATGAAGAACCAACAAGAGGTGACACTGCTCCACTTTTCAGTTTCCACCAACTCTATTTGTTGTTCTCATCAGTCTCTTGGCCTCTCTTTTCCTTATCTCATATTCATGCCACCCCTTATCTCAATCCCACAACTCTATCTTTTCACATAAGCCATATATCTATTAGAGAACTACTATTAACATCCATTACATCCCATTAAACTCATATCCCCAAACAAATATAACTCTTACAAAATAAAGAAAGTAAACTGTAATGCCTTACAAACAAACAATGAAAAAATGAAAAAAAAATATATTCTTTAAAAATGTCAGAAATAATAGAAAATCAAGAAATAATGAAAGTATAAATACAATACATTTTAAGATATTTTTTCACAAGAAATGATATTCAGTATAAAGAAATTTGAAGAAATACAAATCAAAATTAAACCTTAAAGAAGGAGATAAATTTAGGGAATCATTATTCTCCAACAAAAGAAAATTATTTTCAAGAAAATATATAATATATTATAGAATAAATAATAAACAAATGAATATTAATATAGCAGACGCAAAAGAAATATTCAATATATCATTAATTGATAAAAAAAAATTATTATAGAAAAACTATCAAAAATCCCCCAAAAAGATAAAGAAAAAATTAGATACATCCATTTAGAATGAATACAAATTTTAATAAAAATACATCTTAAAGAATGAATAGATACACCAATAAAATTAATATTATTAGATAATATAATAACAAACAAAAAAGATGTTTTATTAAGAATTATTAATGAAAACTTAAGATACTAGAAATTAAAGTTTACAGCATATTTTAGATTTGCTGTTAATATTCATGATAAAAATCTAAATCAAGTATTAAGTCTAGCCTATGATTTTGAAAGATAAAATTTAATAAAAATAACCACAATAATTTAATATATGGACAAAATAAATTTATAGAAATAGATAAAACATTCAAAAGAATAGGACAAATAATAAAACTATAAATATTAACAGAATATGAAATACTTGATGAATGAAAATTTAGATATTATAAAAAAATTTCTGATACCATTAACAAAAAGCAACATACAAATAATTAAGTTTATAAATACTCAAGCAGAAATTAATAAAAGAGACAAAGAAATAGAAAGAGTTAAAAGAAGACATTAAAAAAGTAAAAGAATTGATTTATACAATAAAATAATATTATAAATTTATGGTAAAAGACGAGCTATTATGAATACAATTAGAGAAAATTAATAACTTAACAAGCATATGTAACAGTCAAATATCTATAATGAAGGCTTTAATTCTTTTGGCAAAAAAAAATAGAAACTAGAGATGAACTGAATATTAAAATTTTACAAGAACTAAAAGAAATATAATTAGATATGCATAAAAAAATTACATAATTAAAAAATATATTAATAACATACCAAGAAAAAATGGATTAAAACTTGATCCATTAAAAGATGAATCTTTTATAAGATCTGATGCTTTAATATCCAATAATGATAAAAGAAAATATGAAAAATCTAAAAATATAATTACAGTCTAATGGAATACAGAAAATATTCAAAAGAACAATTTATGAATCTTTAAAATAAAGATATAGAAAAATTAATTAATTTGTTAACCTTAACAAATGAAGAATTAGAAAAATATTATGAAGAAAAACTTTGTACAAATAAAGAATAAGATAATATGATTGTAATTAATGAAATAAAATCTAAACAATAAAATATAAGCCAAAGAATTAATATGGAACCTTATTAGCAATCCCACAAAGATCAATCCCAAAAAGAAGAGGAACATCTGACCTATTTAGGAAAGAAAGAAATAGACAAAGATTAAGAGAACATGAACCTTTTAATAGAAGAAGACAACAATCTAAAATGAAAGAAGGATTATATTGGGTTATTAGAGTTAGCATTTCACCAGAATTTAGACCTCATGAAAATTATAAATCTGACATTCTATATCTACATTATATAAGAGATAAAAAGAAAGCCTTAAATGAATAGTCTAGTGAAATAAGTGTAATCATACAAACTTCTACAACCACACAATTAAACCCCTCAACTTGTAGAGTCTTAGCAGCTCAAAAAATGACAGAAAATGCAAAAATCTGGTTTACAAATTTACCATAACGACAACATTTAGAAATGCAACAACAAGAAGAGAATACTTAAATATTGTAGTAAATGAGAGATATAAATAATTCATTGGAGAAGCCAAAGATAGAAACATTACTGAATCTAGTAAAAATGAAGCCAAATGACATTTAACAAACATAAAAATATGTAATATGTGTTACATAGATAATTTTATATTTAAATATAAAATGTATTATTATAAACTACTCACCTTCTATGCAAGAAACTTATAAGGAAATATTTTTTTCGAAAATTACTTGAAACATTATATAAAACTATGACAAAAGAATGAAATAAAAGGAATAGAGAAATAATACCTGATACCTTAGGATGAAGAATAAGAAGTCTTAAAAGTTGAATAATAGTAAAATATCAAGAAAGAAAAGAATTTGAACAAATAAGAGCAAATGAAACAAAATGTTGTGATTCAAGAGATTTTAAAATTTCAGAAAAATATGATTATAACATAAGATTTTATAATAGATATAACAAGCACAAAAAATTTAGAAAGTTCGAAAGATATACATTTAAGAAACAAAATTTTTAAAAATATAAAAGAAGGTATAATAGAGAACCTTATAAGCAAATATATTTTAAAAGAAGAAAATATAATACATCTGAAAAGAAAAATTATTGTCCATCAGAAAAAAAAAATATATATGTTGGATATATAATGAAGAAGGACATTATGCAAATAAATGCCCTAATAGGCTTTAACATAGGAAAGAATTTAAAAAAGATTTTCCCCAAAAAACAAAAATCTTATAAGAAGCTTTTAAGATAGAATTAGAACCAATGGAGGAATTTAATATAGATAATACATGCAACATCTATCTATTAGAAGAAACTCAGGAGGAAATAACAGCTTTAAAAATATTTAATTTTGATTCTGATTAATAGTTGAATTATTAAGTATAACAAACTTAAACAGTACATATATAAAAGTAGGACTGAAATTTAAAAAATACAAAAATTATCATTTATATGTATATATTGACATAGGTGCAAGTATATGTGTAACTAGTAAGTTTGTATTTCTAGAAGAAATTTGAAAACAATCACCAAAAGAATTAATAGTAAGAATAGCAAATAATACTACAATCAACCTTAATAAAGTCTTAAAATATATAGATGTATTAATAGGAGGAGAAATCTTTCATATTCTTACAATATACCACCAAAAATTTGAGTTGATATTTTATTAGGAAATAATTTCTTAAACTTATATCAATCATTTATCCAATACCTAGATAAATTAAGCTTGACAACCCTATACAGTAAAACCATCTACGTATAAAAAATAATAAAAGCATTAATTGTTTCATCACTAACTTTTATGTTATAACATAAAAGGCAAAAACATGGTAAGAATATAGAAAAATAAGAACTATAATTAGAAAATATTTCTTTAAACATAGAGATTGACTAAAACCCCTTTCTGAGTAAATAGAATAAGATAAAGCTTTAACATGTATAAAAAAATTATTAAAAAATATATATTCAAAAAATTCATTGGATCCAAATATTAAAAGATCTAATGAAATAGCAAACATAAAATTAAAAGATTCTTCAAAGGTTATAAGAGTTAAACTAATGATTTATACTCCAGAAGACCAACAGAAATTTGAAAAACAAATTTAAGAACTTTTGGAATTAAAAGTAATTATTTCTAGTAATTCAACATATTCTAGTCTAGCATTCTTAATAGAAAAAGAAGTTGAGAAAAGAAGAGAAAAAAAGAGAATGATAATAAATTTTAAAGCTTTAAATAAAGAAACTATTGATGATTATTATTTTATTTCAAAAAAAGAATAATTATTATCACTCATTAAAGGTAAGAAGTATCTTTCAAGTTTTGAATGTAAAAGTAAATTTTGGCAAATAAGATTTGATGATAAATTATAAAAATTAACAGCATTTAGTTGCCCACAAGAATAATTTTAATGCATAGTTGTTCCATTTGGACTAAAACAAATACGAGGTATTTTTCAAAAATACATTGATAATATATTCAAAAAATATCACAATTTTTGTTGTGTATATATAATGATATATTAGTATTCAGTAATGAATTACCAAAATATTATTTAGACATTATTAATGTTTACAATAATGTAGAAAATTAGGAATAGTACTATCAGAAAAGAAAGCAGTTACTGTTCAAAAAAAAATAATTATATTTAGAAATAGAAGATGAAAAATATTATCTACAATCTCATATTTTAAATAACATATAAAGTTTTCCTAGTATGATCAAAAGATAAAAAATCAATTACAAAAATTTTTAGAATGTTTAACGTATGCATAAGCATATATAAAGAAATTAGCACAAATGAAAAGTTATTACAAGCAAAGCTTAAAAAAGATTATGTTTGCTAGTGGACTGTTTAAGACATTAAATATATAAATAAAGTAAAAGCATAATTAAAATATTTACCAGCTTTATACTATCCAAGACTAGATGATAAAATGATTACAGAAAAGATGTTTTACATGAATATTGGGGAGTAGTATTAAAAGTAAAAGTTGATGACAAAAATAAATATTTTTTGTAGATTTAGCTCAAGATCTTTTCAAAGCCCTAAATTAAATTATAATAGTAATTAAAAAGAATATTTACTTGTTAAAAAAGCTATTAACAAAATTACAATATATATTATAAATTCAAAATTAATTGCCATAATTGACAACAAAAACTTTAGATATTTTCTAAGAATTAATTTTATAGGTAACTATAAATAATGAAGACTTATTAGATGGCAACAATAATTTAACTATTATAAATCTGATGTAGAACATTTGCTATGAAGTAAAAATACTTTAGCATATACTTTGATAAGAAAATTATAACCTCTAACTATGTTTTGAAAGACAGAAATTGATCTTTTTGACATAAAAATCAAGGTTAAAGAAAATGAAATCTTAATTTGAGAAAATGAAATCAAAATTTTCAAGAACTTGAGGTATTGTACATTAAGAAGTCCTTAGACAGTAAATGTACGTTTGCTGACTTGGCTAAACAAAAAATTCCTAAAGAACTTGAAAGTTCTAAAGGAATGAAAGTTGAATCTCCAGAAAAAATTAAAACTCCAAAAATAAGTCATGGAGAAAATAGTACTAACAACCTAAAAAAGAAAAAAGAAAAGATCAATTGGGCAAATGAAGCTAAGAAGGAAGATTCAAAAAAGATTTACGTAGTATACAATGGACTAAAACTAGGAATATATACCAGCTAGTCAGAGGCAAGCAGAGCAAATATTAGGATTTAAGAGAATCATTCACATAACTTTTTACCAACATGATAGAAGCGTAAGAAAGCTATCCTAATTATAAAATTTCAAAACTATTATCACCAACAAAAGTAGCAAAAAACTACTCTTAGATAGTCTAATAACCAACAAAAGGAGCTAGAAGATTAAAGAACCTTGGAAAGAATCCAAAACTAATAATTTTTAAGAAAACAACGAATAATTACTTAGAAGAAGAAAGAGAAAAATATAGAAACCTAACAAAACAACAATGGTTAAGTTTATACAATTTAGCTAGAAAAATCACCGAAGAAGATCTTGATGATATGAAATTTTATACCATAGAAAAAGATTTTCCACCAAGTAGTAAATTTAATATTTTAGAAAGAGTTGATCTAGTGTTTTTCTACATGGCATTCAATGCTAGATTAATAGAAAATTTATACCTACAAAATGATTTAAAAGAATTAAACTATTTTTCTGAGAATTTCAAGAAATCTATTACAAATTTTAAAAGAAAAATTAAGGCTATAGAAAAGTCTATCTATTTAAGATGTTTTAGTTCAATAATATATTGAAACCAGGAAATATCAGTAAGTCCTTATCATTTTATTAAGTTTGGAATTATGAAATACTAAAGGTGAAGTTTCTCGTCCAAAAGCTTTATCAAAAAATGAGTTTAATCTTGAGGAACTTTGTATAAAAAGAGGACAAATGCTATGCCAAATTTACCATGAAATAAGAAGAATTAATAATTATTATAAAATTAAGGTTAATTATTGCTCCAGTAAAATTATCATTATTTTTCAAAGTAACATGGTTATAACTGACGAAGATAGTGAAAAAGTAATCACATATGAAGTTAACTTCAATTGTAATGAGCTTGAAGTAAGCAAAAAAACTAAAAAGGATATTTTTTTCATTATTCTAAAAAGCAATCAAGATACCACAAATGCATTTATTGCATTAGAGATAAGAAAGCTTACCTGAACACAACCTCATCATAGAGCTCAGTGGTGATAGAACAATTCATGTAGGAATATATATAGCCTTCTTATGAAGCTATAGCCTATAAAGGCCTTACTATAAAGAGCCTAGAGCCTAGAGCGAATGAGGAATAAAGCGATTAGGTAGCAATTTATTTAAAGGTTAGGTGTTAATTAAGGTGTCAATTTCGGAACCTACAGAATTGAAGCTGAATTTAGCAATAATGTAGGCATTTTAGACGCCATAAAGGAAAGTTAGGTGAAATAATAATATCTTACCAATTTAAACAAAGAACCTTTAGTCTATAAAAATGGACTCTCTTTTGTTAGAGGGATATACGAAAAAACTAGCATAGCACTTATCTATTTTCTACTTGTATTTTTAGAATGAGTAAGAACTAGAAACCCTTTTCAAGGTTATTAGTTCTCTAGTTTGTAAGATTTATGTTTAATGAATAAAAGTTCATCTTAAATTTCAAAGCAAATTATCACTCTAACCTTATGAAGTTAAGTACAGATCTCAACAAGATCAACAGAGACAAGAGATCTAGAAGCTTGGATGTGGAGTGAGACTTAACTTTTTAAAATATAAGAAGATAGCTAAGAAGTAGAAGTACGAGTGACCCATATTAAGAAACATGTTAGTTTACATTCAGAGACTAGTATAGTTTAAATTTTATTAATATTGTTATATTCATAAGTTATATCTTAATTTATGAAAAAAAAATTATAAAATCAACATAATGATATGAAAAGAAAATATAAAACTAAGAAATTAGGGACAAATCTATATATAAGTAAGGTTAAGAAATATCTTGAAACTCAAAAAAAAAAAAAAGATACAATTTATCTTAAACAAAATATTGTTTGTTTTAAAACATCTATGAAAGATAACTACAAAAGAAATACAGAAAGGTCAAAAATAATTTAAAATTAACAATGATTAATTGATTGTTTTTCTAAACAATAAAAAAGGTATGAATTAGTAAAAGGCTAAGGCAAAGAATACTTGAATCTTGAAGCAAGCTTTGAACTACTGAAAATGGATATAAAAGAAAATAAATAAATAAATTCAAGAACTAAATCGTTGGATAAACCAAGAACTTGAGAATTCTAAACTTAAAAATCAAGTATAAACAATTAATGCTTAATTAGCCCATTATGGAAAATTTTATGTAAACAAAATTAAAAGAAAATTATGACTAAAATCAAAGATTTCGAAAGAAAATATATTAAACTTTTAAAACAATATTTTGACAATAATTGCTATGAAACATGTTTAGAAAATTTCGAAATATTTGACACTGTTTTAGATTATTATACAAATTATATTTTTAATATTTTATACATAATAGACGATACCGTAGAAAAAATTTTAAAAAATTATTTTATACATAAATTTGTTAAAGTTAATGAAGAAGAATTTGATAACATAATTTTTAGATTTTATTTATTTAAAAAATATATAAAAAAATAAGCTAACTGAAATTTAAAAATTTAAAAATTCAACTCAAGATTTGGTATCAAAACTTATTTGATGAGAGGGCTTTAAACAATCGAAACTATGATCAAGGATTCTCACAGTATGATCTGTGGCGAAGCATTGGCTCTTACCTTGACATGGCCCGAACGGTTAGTCACCGTATAGGTTGCACAGTTGAGAGACTGTTACGTAAAATAAGTTCTGATATTATCTTTATGGTTACCACTGTGCTAAAAGCGTAATCCCACTGAGCAATGCCTGACATATTTGGTATTAGAGCTATAAACATTAATACATTTGATAAGAATAATATAAACAAAATGTTTTGAATTAGGTATAACCAACCTAACTCAAAGAGAAAAGTAAATTTTTTAAAATATTATAAAAAATAACAATATAATTAATATTATTAATTAAGAAAATAATCAAAAGATTAACTAAAGAAATAATATAGATAATAATTTATAAAATACTTTTTAAATAGAACCTATAATTAACATGGTTACATCACAAATAAAAGACTTATTAAGAATAAAAATGTTTATACTATCGCAAATATCTAATTTAAATAAATTATTTAGTTTAGTTCAAAATGCTAAAAATAATAATTATTTTTTTAAAAAAATTACAAAAATATTTTTAGTATGTATAGAAATAAAAATAAACAACATAATGTTATTATAAGAACAAATAGATAGCTTAAAAGAAAATTTAAAACTTTTAGAAAACACAAGAACAAAAGAACTTTTTTTAGAAGAATTTAGGATTTTTTAGACATTATTCTAAAAAAATTAAAAGAAATACTTTAAAATTATCAAAAGAATAAAATATTCAACAAAATAAAAGAAAATAAAATCATTAAATTTTTTGTAAAAATTATCTTAAAAAAGTATGAATATTGACTCAAAAATCTTAAGAATTTGTCATTTAGATAAATAAAAAAAATTATATCACAAAAGACAAATAAAAAAATATACAATACTCTAAAAGTATGCATATGAATAGTAATGGAGGATGCAAATAGAATCGGCCTATCTATTATATACTATATTCGTAGTAACTTAGTAAAAGCTGAGTGGGCTTAAGTCATATGGGTTGTTGATAAAGACCCACTTGTTACTTAATTAATTACAGGTTCAATATTCATATCACATGTATGTTATAAAAGCTCAAACAAGACGCACACATACAGTGCAAACAATACACATAATTAGAGCTTAGTGTACTCAATTACATATAATATAATAAAAAGTTCAAGACATATTTACTTTATCAAATCGTCAAATTAAATAATAAAATCATATATCATATAATATTATATTTTTACATTTTAATTATAATTTAAAGATAATTTAACTTTTTTAAAAGAAAAGCCAGCTACTTAAATATTTTTATACGAAAGATATTAGAAGTCATTTTTTTTTAAATCGTACTTTCTATAAATTATGTTTTCTTTTTCGAAATTAAACCATTAATATTTTTTAAATTAAGAGATTATTAATGTACTAATATAACTTTAAATATATATCTTTTATTTAACAAAAGGATCACTAATAACAAATCCATTTTCAGTTATAATAACAAACTTTTTGAATTTTTTTTTATACAATATATGTTTTGAGAAGTCAAGAAAAATATAAACTCCAATTCTTTGACTCTTATTTTTAAGGGTTCAACATTTTTATCTCTTATGCATCAATTTTTCTATTTGTATCTATCTCTCTCCTGATGTACCCACAATTTTTATACATTTATAGTGTAGAAAAATCTCATTTTTCAAGTACAGTAACAAATCTCAATGTATTTTTTAATTATAATTGAAAGATAATTTAACTCTTTAAAAGAAAAGAAAAATAAAATCCAACTACTCAGATGTTCTTAGACGAAGGATATTAGTAATCACTTCCTTTTTCAAAATTATACTTTCTATAAATTATGTTTTCCTTTTCAAAATTGAACCATTAATATATTTTTTTTAATTAAGAGATTATTAATATATTAATATAAGTTGAAATATATATATATTTTATTTAATAATAGGATCACTAATAACAAATCTCAGGTATAATAGCAAATCTATTTTTTTGAATTTGTTTATAAAAAAATATATGTTCATTTTTTTTTACAACATAAATGAATATATATTTTTAAAATTGTAAAAAATGAACATAAATTTTTTAATGTTGTAAGAAAATGAGCATTTTTTTTAGTGAGAGAATTAAAAGTAAAATCAGTTAAATAATTGAGTTATTTATGCACCGGAGGAAAAAAAAATTATATACTCAAAATAAAAATATTTTTTCTTTAATTTAAATATAAAAATATAAATTGAAATAAATTAGTTACTTTTTAAAAATAAAGTGATTTAAGGTTGAAGAAAAAAAAAATTAAATAGCATTCTCCACTTAAAAAAAAAAAAAAAAGAGTCTAATGTAATTCATCTTATATTCTCTGAATTTAGAGCGTATGGGGGTGGGTATCTTTATTTTTTAAAAGGTGCACTTAAGTTCCTAATTTTTTAAAATGTGCACTATAAATTCTTTATTTATTGTAAATATGCACATGGTTTATTTTGGATTAATTATTTTAATTTGTCTTATATTAAAACATGTAAAAATAATGCGACATCATAAATGAGGGTAAATTTATTAATTATTTTTTTTCCTCAAAAAATCAACAGCTATTAATTATTTTATTTATGATAAACTTACATGTTATTTATGGTTTTCTTTATTTTTTTATATATTTAGATGAAATAATTAATGTAAAATGAACTTAAGTATATTTTAAAGATAAGTAAGAGAGATTAAAGTGCACCTTTATAAAAGCTAAGGACCTTAAAAGTTATTTTTTCATAGAAAAATTATGAAAAAATCTCAAATTTTACTTCAAGATATCTCATTAATTGTAAAAATATTACAACAAAAATATAAAAATATAAAATGACAAATATACCCCTAAATATCCCTTAGCTCTTACATCCCTCACAACCCTTACCAAATGCTTATTTCCTCAAGACATCCACCCCACCGTAGACACCTACCATTCTCGCGCCACCAATCGCGCTACATTGCTACTTGCTGCAACGGAAAAACTACTTCCAACCAAGGACTACTTTTTCAAACCAATTTTTGCAAACTGTTTTATTGTGAAATTTAGGGTATTTTTAATTTATTTTTTGATTACTTTATATGTATTATAGTTATGGTTAAAAATTAGATTATTTGATATGTATTAAAATGCATTTTTTTTTATTTCTCAGTTTTGATTTTTTTTGCAACACACTATTCAATTTTAGTTTAGGATTATAATGGGATACAAGGTAAGAGATGATGAACAGTTTCATGAAATATTTAGTAGGTACGGTAGGAGTTGTTGAACTTTATTGTTATGTTTGGTAGGCTATGTCAAATATAATTGTAATGTTCGGTAGCTCCAACTGAATCTACTGATAATGTTCGATACTCTTATCGAATCTAATTAAAACATTCGATTGAGCTTACCGAACTACCCTGGTTTATATTGAATAAGTATTTCACTTTTTTTTTTTTGTAACTGTTCGTAATATACTCATTAATTTAACAACTAATTTTTTATTTTAAGTATGAAAAATTTACAAAAGGTTTAGTACAAGGTATCAAACATAGTAAAAAGGTTTGACAGAAATGTGAAAATATTCGATAGGAGATACCAAACGTATATGATATGTTCTGTAGGATTTGTTGAACATATATAAAAATGTTCAATAATGCTTACCGAACTATTGAGCGATTTAAAAAAAAAAAAATTAAATACCTATTTTAATTATTTTTTGTCTCTATTTTTTTCAAAAAATTTCACTTTTTTTTTTTTTACATATTTCTTATATATATATATATATTACATATTTCTTATATATATATATATATATATATATATATATATATCTTATTTTTAATGTTTTGAGTTAAGGTTTGAAGTTGTTGATAATAAATATGGAAGTGAACATGAACAATGAAAAAAGGATAGAAAATATGAGATTTTTTTATGAAATATTTTTTTAAAAGGGAGAGTTTGGAGTATGTATTTAATTTCAAATAAAATAAATAAATTTATTATTATATTATATTTTAAATATTTTATTATTTAACTAAATGTAACAAAACAAAATTCGAAAATTTTCCTTTTCATATTCACCTCCTTCCTTCTCCCAGCAATGAGTACACAACATTTGAAAGAATAGTCACCGCAAAGAGTCTCCACCAAATTGTTCTGGATAACTCTTACCATCGTCTGTCCATCCATCCATCCGTCCAAGATTTCAAGCATTGGAGGAAGTTTTGTAATCTCCCGACTGTAAGTTGTCTTGCTCTGTCAACAGCGTCTCTCCAATAGCCGTCTTCCCATTAATTGCACATCTCAACCATATAATGTTGCTTATCACATGGGTTGTGTGCGTCGCCGTTAGTCACCTCCGGTTGTTCATTGACTTTGCCCTAAAAGCGGGAACTTTCCTCTACTTGAAAGTTGTGATTTGTCAATCATAGTGTCGTTCTAGTACTAATCGGTACTCTAGTAAATTTACTCCCCACTGATTTTTCACTGAGTGTTTTGGTGATTGAGTGTCTTGGATCTAAGTATCTGTTTTTGGATTTCTTTTTGTGGTTACTAGATCTCTCTCTCATGAGTTGGGCATCATCATATCTTTTGTTGTGATCAGTTTACTGCCATTGTTCTTTATTTTTAGATTCTATTGTTTTAGATACTAGGTCTTTGATGAATAAATTTTTGGGATATACTCATGTTAGTAAAAAAAAAAATGTTAGGTTTTGTATGGGTGAAGCTAATACACATAGTAAAATTGAGAGAATGAAGATAAAATGGACAGTTTGACACAAGTATTTACGTGGTTTATTTAAAATGATAATGGGTTATTCCACAAGCAAAGTTTGGAAGGAATTTAATATACTGAAAGATTTACTAACAAGATACTTATCTCTCTTATAATAGGATAATACAATTATCTCTCTCACAATAAGAAAATAATCCTTTTAATTAGAAAAATATTAAGCAAGCTTATAGTACTTGGGATAAAGGAGATTTTGGGATGATTTTACAATGAAGAATTTGCTTCCTATTTATAGAAATTTTAGAGCCCAACTATTCATTTGTTGGCAAAAAAATTTATTCCTTCCATGCTTGATTTCAATGGATGGTGGCCACCAATTATGAATTGTTTATTCTAACAGTTCATTTTCTTTGGGCTGCAACTGATCCCTTGAAACTTGCATTAATTAAGCTATGAATTTTGATTATTGTTTAGTAAGGGAAAATGACTTCACACTTTCTTTCAATCTCCTACTTGAAGTTATTTTTCTCGGTTATCTTTTCCAACTTGCCTTTGCTCAAACCTTGTTGCTTACGTCTCTGCTAAGTCGTACGAGGATCGATACCATACAAACTTGTCAGTGTTGATATGTTTAGTCATTACATCTGCTAGGTTATCTTTTGTGTGGATTTTTAGCATATTCATACTTTCTTCTTCCACTAATTCTCTAACAAAGTGATATTGCACTCCTATGTGCTTAGTTCTGCAATGAAATACTGGGTTTCTTGCAATGTGCTAGGCGCTCTAACTGTCACAATACACAAGAATCTTCTTTTGTTTGTGTTCGAGCTCTTCCATTAATCTTCTTATCCAGATTGCTTCCTTGCAAGCTTGTGTAGTTGCCATGTATTCTGCTTCTGTTGTAGATAATGTTACAATTGTTTGCAGTTTTGAAACTTAACTTACAGCTCCACCTGCAAGTGTGGACACAGAACCTGTAGTGGATTTTTTTTTGTCGAGATCTCCTACAAAATTTGAATCAACATATCCTCTGACAGTAAAATTTGATCCTCCATAGCATAATGCAGTACTTGAGGTTCTTTTAATGTACCTAAGGATCTTCTTTACTGTGTTCCAATGCTTTCTACTAGGATTCGCCATAAATCGAGTAATCGCTCTCACTACTTATGCAATATTTGGTATTGTACATATCATAGCAAACATCAAACTTTTCATTGCTGATGCATACGATACTCGAGACATCTCCTTCCTTTTTGTTTCATTGCTAGGAGACATACTTGAGGTTAATTTGATATTAACAGGAAGTGAGGTAGAGATTGGCTTACAATCTTACATGGTAAAGTGTCATAAGATCTTGTTGAAATAGTTCTTATAGGAAAACTAAAATTTTCCGTTATTTTTGTCTCGGTAAATATGCATCCCTAGAATTTTTTTTGCTAGTCCTAAGCCCTTCATATCAAACTTAATAGCTAATTGAGCCTTTAATTCTTGGATTCAATCTTTGTTGGGGCCTGCTACCAACATGTCCACATACAATAACAAGATAATAAAGTCATTATCACCATAAAACCTTTTGTAGTATGTACAATGGTTTGAATTGAGTCCTTTATTCAAGGCTAATAATGAACGAATCAAATTTTTTGTACTAACACCTCGACGCCTGTTTGAGATCGTACAAAGATTTGTTCAACCTTCAAACCAAGTCCTCTTTGCCTCTTTCAACAAAATTTTTTGGTTGAAGCATATAGATTTCTTCAAGTTCTCATGAAAAAATGTAGTTTTTACATCCAACTGCTTTAGATGTAAATTAAAGGTAGCACACATAGCCAAGATTACTTTGATTGTTGTAAGTCGAACTATCGGGAAAAATATTTCATTGAAATCAATACCTTCTTTCTGAGCATATCCTTTCACTACTAACCTTGCACGATACCTTTATATTTGATCATTGCTGTCTCGCTTGATCTTGTAGACTCATTTGTTGCCAATGAATTTTCTTCCATGTAGTAATGGTACTAGTTCCTAAATTTTGTTCTTATATAGGGCTTCAATTTTTTCTTACATTGCTGTCATCCATAGATATGCATGAGTTACTTGTAGCTTCATGAAAAATTGATGGCTCTCTATCCTCCGTTAAAAGACAATATGCAACATTACTTTCAGTAGCATACTCTGAGTGTCAAGTTAGTGGCTTTCTCTCACGAGTTGACCGATAACTTCTAAAGCCTCGGACTCGACTGGTTTCTTGTACCTCATGTTTTGGTGCTATTTTGGTAAGACTCTGGAATTTCATGTGTTAGAATATTTTCCACCTAAACTGTTGTAGTCTTTAAACTCTTATTTGGTGTGTTATCATCTTCATCTTCATCTTTTTTTATAGTTGATCTTCTGCAAAGATCACATCCTTATTGATTATAAGCTTGTAGGTTGTGGGATCCCACAAGCGATACCCCTTGACATCAATAGTATATCCCAAGAACATACACTTTCTGGATTTTGATCCAATTTTTGATATTTCTTGGGCATTGTACATCATTTACACATAACATCTAAATGAATGTAAAGTAGAGTAAATCTGCTGGCTTACTAGTTCACATCTCCATCGGTGTTTTTAACTCAATTGTTGTTGATGGCGATTTATTTGCCACATAACAAGCAGTTTTGACTGCTTCTGGCTAAAAAGAGTTAGATTAACCTGCAGTCTTCAACATAACTTTTATCTTTTCTTCAAGAGTTCTGTTCATCTTCTCTGTCACTCTATTTTGTTGACATGTATATGAGATTGTGAACTGCCTTTTGATACCTTCTTGCTTACAAAATGCAAGAAACTCACCGTCTATTTACCCTCCTCCATTGTTCGTCCTCAAGCACTTAATCTTCTCCCCAATTTCAAGTTCTACGTGCTCTTTGAAGTATTTGAATTCTGGAAACACACTTGACTTCTTAATTTGGATACACCCAACATTTCCTGTAATAATCATCGATAAAAGAAATTAAGTACTTTGCAGCTCTTAAGGAAATCTCTGGTGATTCTCATACATCAGAATGAATCAAGTCTAGAATGCATTTACTTCTTGCATCAGTTATGCTAAACTTCAATCTATGTTGCTTACTTGTAACACAATGCTCATGGAAAGGTAAATTTACTAATTTGAGCCCTGGAAGCAACTTTCTGTCGGAGAGTTCAAACCTCATTATGATATATGGCCTAATTTGAGATGCCACATTATCGTTGATTTTTCTCCTTTACTGGTTGACGTGACACACGCATTAGCTTTCTGTAGTGTTTTTCCTTTAAGCATAAATAGATTTGCTGCGATCTTTTCTGCCTTTAGAACCACAAGCGCACCTTTGACAATTTTCATGATCACATTTTCAATATGGGTCTTGTATCCAATACTGTCTATTTGCCCCAAAGACAATAGATTGTTCCTTAAGCCCTTCACATGTCTTACCTCTTGAATAATGCGAATTATACCATCAAACATTTTTATTTTGATAGTACCAATACCAGCGATCTCCAAAGCATGATCATCACTAATGTGTACATAACCTCAAATTAGTTCATATTTGTGGAACCATTCTTTTCGAGATATCATGTGTCATGTTGCTTCTGAGTCTAATAACCAGACATCAGAAAATTGCTTTTTGGCTCCAACCGCTGCTATAGTCTCGTTGTATAGAACTTCACTATTATCAGGGGTACTTGCTACATTTCCTTGAACATATCATGGCTCGGGATCTCTATTCTTCCTTTTACTCCAATCTTTTTTGATTTGCCCTTTCTTGCCACAATTGTAACACTTGAAGTTCTTTTTTACTTCTTGATTTTGATCTACCATTATTTTGACTCCCCTGAAGCCACGATCCGTTGATCTTTCTCTCATCACCGTCAAAGCTTTTGCTTGCTGCAAACTTGCTTGTCGGTTTTCCTTGTATTTGCGTCTAGTTTTTTCTTCTAAAATAGTAGCTGTAATTTCATCAAAAATTAAATAATTCGTAAGGGTGTTGTTCATCAGGTTGATGATAAGTTGATTTTACGAGTTAGGTAGACTTTAAAGTAGAAGCTTTGCATGTTCAGCTATATCTATTTTGTAACTCATTAATGTAAGTTGTGAAAATAGAGTATTCAAGGTGTTGATGTGGTCGGTCACCGATGTAGATTCTGCCATTCAAAGAGTATAAAGTCTCATTTTTAAGAAGATCTTATTGTGAAGTGACTTGGCCTTGTACAGTTTTGTTGGAGTATCCTAAATCTCTTTTGTTGTCTTCTTTTCCACCACACTAGATAATAGACCATTGGCTAGTGCTAAGTGTAGATCAACAATTGCATTACTGTACTTTTCGTTCCACTTTTGATTATCAATGATCTTAGCGAATTTATCTCCAATTGCTTTCAAGCAATCATCCTTCCTTAAAATTGCCTTAATCTTCATTTTCTATAACGAGACACTACTTCTGTTGAACTTCTCAACATCATACTTTGTTGTGGCGTCATTTTGATATGCTTTTTACTTGAATCAACTCCCATTATTACACGTGAACAAGAACCATATACGTTAATAGTAACCATATAAGTTAATTGTATCCGTGAACATTACCCCACAACCAAAGCTCTAATACTACTATTAGGTTTTTTATGGGTTGAAACTAATACATAATCAAAGTAAAATTGAGAGATTGAAGATAAAATGGACACAAATATTTACGTAATTTATCTAAAATAATTAGGGCTATTCCATAGACAAAGGCCAGAGGAAATTAATTATACTGAAAGATTTACAACCTCTCTTTAAATATAAGGAGAGAATAAGATAATTCTCCACTTATTTGGTGTCTCTACTTGCCAGAGCCAAATTGGGTTTACGTTCAACTCATCATAACACAACTACTCAAGTGACCAACTACTCCCTCCTGCTTCTATTTCGAAAATTCCAATTTCACCAAAAATATATTAAAAAGAAAAAAAGAAAGAGAAGAAATCAACCAGATGTGCAAGAGCCAGGTGTTGACACTAATAAACTCAATTATGAGATATTCTCAATCTTGGAGAGCAATTCCTGTTTATATATTTGATCTACTATATCATTATTGCAAGAAGGGAATAACATTGTAAATTTTGGGAAAGAAGAGAACTTGTTACAAACCAAAAATTAGATTCATAATAAAAATATCTAGAAAAAAAAATCCAAAATTCAACTTATTCACCTCAAATAATCCCACCAGCACAGCCACCATCACTACCACCTACACAACCCCCTCATTTTCACTACGCCATCCCAACCATGCCAAAAGTACAGACATTCCCTGCTGTCAAAACAGAGCACATTGCTGTCGCTTCCATCTCCCCGTCAGTGCAGTCAATAGTGGGCCGCCTCTTTCTCGCAAATCAATAGCAAAACAATGCTGATAAAGGAGAAGAAGGTTTGAACCCTAATATATCTAAGGATAAAATTGGTAGTTTACATAATTGTGCAAGTGTGGTGTCCAAATGAGAAGAAAAGTAATAAAGGGGTCTATCTTAGCCTCTTACCCAAAAAATGTTGGATTTGCAATATGACACTTCTATTGAATAATTTGCTATGGCTTCTTATATGTATTTCAATATTTGTGATATTGGGATTCAATTTGTTGATGTTGTTGTGATTATGGTGATGGTTTGAAGAGTGGTGGTATTGCTGATCAATAAGATTTGTTGCTATGAATATGGTGAATATGGAGTAGTGGACTGGTGATGAACGGGCAAAAGGAAATGCAGGGAAGAGGGTGATGTGTTTGGAATTTGTTTTATACCAATTTTCAATTTTCTTTTTTGTTTTATTACATTTTTACTTTCTAATTATTTATTAAATTATCAAATTATATAAATTATTTTTATTTTCATTATAATTCCACTAAGCTTTTTAGATTTTTTTTATTATATAATTTTTAAGAGTTTAGATATTATTATTTTTTCAATCTATATTGTGTCAAAATAGGACAGCTTTTTATGAACATTTATAACATGAAAGTTCTTATTTGAATGGAGGTGATTGAATTAAATTTATTTGAATGGAATTGATTGAATCAAATTGAAACATTTTCAAGTAAGTTCAATGATAATTACCCTTAGTTTTAAAGAGTAAAATGAGAAATAATAACCATTTGGGTCTTTGGAGTGCAAACCTTCATGCTTGTGGTGTGGTTTAGGACCTAGGGATGGCAATTTTATCCATCGGGTTGGGCCCCGCGGGTACCCGAATCGTTTGGACTAAAACGGGGCGGTTCGGTTCGGTGTAATAACCATTTTTTAAAATAAAATTCGGTTCAGAAATTGATCGGATTGGGGCTCCATTCGGGTATCCGTTTATAAATTACCTTCAGTCTTTGTCTCTCTCCCTAAGCCATTTTCACAATTTCACTCTTTCAGATTCAATCGTCACTCGCCAGTCCAGCAAGCTACAGTCCTGTTCGCCAGCCGTCGACTTTGCCTTTACTCGCCAGCAATCTGCCATCGACTTCGCCTATAGCCGCCAGAAATCTGCCATCGACTTCACCTCTAGTAGTCGCCAAGGTTCCTCAGGTTTGTGCCGTTAACTTCCTCAGGTTTAACACCCAGTAAGTCACAAGCTTTTAAAAATATAGTTGGTTTCGGTACATTTCGATGAGCTTTTGATTTATGATATGTTATTGTAATTTTTCAAATCTGATTTATTGATTCAAATCTGATGTGTTCTTGTAATTTTTCACAACTTGGGTTTGATCCAAATCTGATGTGTGATTGTAATTTGTGTTCTTGGTCCAGTCGAGTTCCAATTGAAGTAAAGAAGCAGACAGTTTTGAGAAATTGGAGTATCTTAAATCATTGTAAGTCCCTTTCTTTAAGTGCTTTTGGTTAATTTGATTTCGGCTTTATATAACAACAAGCCAGCCAAAAAAGTGTGCCTTTTTTTTTTTTTTTTGGCTACACCAAAAAGGTCTGCTTCTTATAACAATAATTTGTAATATATTTATTTTACCTATCATTAGAAATTGTTTAATTTGTTAACCAACAATGACCAACAAAACTTTAAGCTAGTCACCTTGAGTAAGATCTAAAATTGAAGCCACAGAACTCTCAGCTTCAAGAAAGAAAGGTATCAATGAATGGTCCAAAATTTACCTATCAATGAATGATCCAAAATTTTACCTATCAATGAATGATCCAAAATTTTCATTTATCATATTAATTTATTAAAATAATAGGATTTTTTTTTAGAGGAGAAAAAGAAAGGGAAAAAAAAAAAAGGAAAGGAAAGGGTCAACGGGTCGGGTTTTTTGACCCCGCGGATATTACATGATCCGAACCCGAAAGATCCGAACCAAAACGGATTATTTGCCCGGCAGGTCAGTTCGAGTCGGGTCAATTTTGACTCGAACTGTCCCATTGCCATTCCTATGAGGACCTCTTTCTCTTTGGCTTGTGAAAAACTGCTAAACACTGACTGGAAACACTTCCACGTCTGGTCTGCAGCTTGATGCTGGTCCAATATTGTTTGGGTTACCAACAATGGAATATAGGGTTAGATGCTATTTTTGTTAATTTAGTATGTAATACTGTGTGTTTTTGGTTATTGGGCCTTATTGAGCTGAAGTTTGATTGTTAAAACCATGTATTTAGGTCATTGCTCCCAAGCTCATGTCATGCAGTTGTGGAAATCATCTATGGTTCAGGTCCCACTGAGACTCGTGAATATCATACTTACTCCTGCTTTTGCCTCACCTAAGGTATTCTTGTTTCTCTCTAGCCTCTTGACCCTTCCAAACTCCTATTTTCTAATACACTTGAGTCATTTATTATTTTGGGGTTAAATTATTGTATCTATTAACTTTATCTGGCTTCCTCATTTTCAAGATTATAATCATATTTAATTTACATAATCGGTCGTAGAAATTATATACACTACTTAGATTTATTTTTGAAGCATTTTGGTAAATTTTTGTTATGTTCCCCCCTTTGATTGGGGTTGTCAGCTTCATGAATCTCAACTTTCAGTTCCTGATAAAATGACATAAATGGATTGTTTGTATCTCTAATCTTAAGCAACATGAGTTTTTTTCTCCCTGGAATGGCTAAAGAACAATGGTATCAAACGTAAAGGAGCCTAAAATGATTGATTCTTAATGGCAGAAAGAGCAGTTCTTGCAGACTTACTCTTTTCTACCAACTTCTCTTCCTCTCATCACAACAACCCTCTTGAAAGAATGCAAGTCTTTATTTCATGCCAAGCTTATTCACCAGCAAATTCTGGTCCAAGGTCTCTTGCACCTTATCACTCGTCTTATTGGCACGTATATTTCTTGTAATGCTTCTACACATGCCATGACGGTGCTCGAACGCCTCGAGCCTTTAGAATCCTCTGTGTTTTGGTGGAATGAACTCATGAAGTGTTCAGTTCGATCAGGTTTGTTGGATGATGTACTTTATCTTTATGGAAAAATGCAAAGACTTGGGTGGAGACCTGATCATTACACCTTTCCTTATGTTCTTAAAGCTTGTGGTGAGCTTTTCTCACAACATCAAGGCACTTCTGTCCACACTGTTGTAATTGTAAACGGGTATGAATGGAATGTGTTTGTTTGCAATGCACTGGTCAGAATGTATGGCTGTTGTGGTATGCTAGACAATGCAGAAAAGGTATTCAATGAATTGGTTAAGAGGGGGATAAGTGATGTCGTTTCATGGAATACAATTCTCTCTGTTTACAGGCAGCATGGTGATTCAGAGAATGCATTAGTGAGGTTTGAGAAAATGATGAAAGAGCCTAATATTCACCCTGATGCTGTTACTCTTGTTAATGTCCTTCCTGCTTGTGGTTCAATGGGTACACCAATGTGGGGTAAGCAAGCTCATGGTTATGCTATAAGAGCTGAATTGTTTGAAGATGTCTTTGTGGCTAATGCTATAGTGGACATGTATGCTAAGTGCGGAATGATGGATGCGGCAAACAAGTTTTTTGACCATATGACAGTTAAGGATGTGGTATCTTGGAATTCTATGGTTACTGGGTATTCCAAGGATGGTAGATGTGAAGATGCTATCCATCTGTTTGAGAAGATGCGGATTGAAAATATTCAATTGAATGTTGTTACATGGAGTGCTGTTATAGCTGGTTATTCTCAAAGAGGACATGGTTATGAAACAATAGATGTGTTCCGTCAAATGCAGGCTCGTGGATTCAAGCCAAATGTTGTTACCCTTGTGTCTCTTCTTTCTGGTTGTGCTTCTGTAGGAGCATTACTTCATGGAAGAGAGACTCATTGTTATGCTATAAAGTGGAATTTAAACATAGAAGGAAGCAATCCAGGTGATGATCTTAAGGTGATTAATGGTCTAATTGACATGTATGCTAAATGTAAAGTTGTTGAAGTTGCACAAAAGTTGTTTGATTTGGTAGAACCAAAGGAAAGGGATGTAGTGACTTGGACTTCCATGATTGGTGGGTATGTTCAACATGGAGAAGCAAATGATGCCCTGGAACTATTTTCAAAGATGCTTGGACAAAATAACTACACAAGGCCAAATGCTTTTACCATCTCTTGTGCCTTGATGGCTTGCACTCGTCTAGGAGCATTGAGATTTGGAAGACAAATACATGCTTGTGCATTACGCAATCAGTATGATTCCACTATCATATTTATTTCCAATTGTCTAATTGATATGTACTCCAAATGTGGAGATGTTGATGCTGCTAGAGTTGTGTTTGACAATATGAAGCATAGGAATGCTGTTTCATGGACATCACTAATGACAGGATATGGAATGCATGGTCGCGGTAGAGAAGGTCTACAAGTTTTTGATGAGATGATAAGAATTGGCCTGATGCCTGATGGAATAACCTTTGTTGTTGTCCTCTATGCTTGCAGCCATTCTGGACTGCTTGATGAGGGAATGAGATATTTCAATGGCATGAGCAAGGAATATGGAGTTACTCCAGGGGTGGAGCACTATGCTTGTATGGTTGATCTTTTGGGTCGTGCTGGTTGCTTGGGTCAAGCTTTGAAGCTGATTGAAGATATGCCCATGGAACGAACCCCAATTGTATGGTTCACATTGCTTAGTGCTTGTAGGATCCATTCAAATGTTGAAGTTGGTGAATATGCTGCAGATAGATTGATAGAGTTGGAGTCAGAAAATGATGGATCATACACATTATTGTCAAACATCTATGCCAATGCTAAGCGTTGGAAGGATGTTGCCCGAATTAGATCCTTAATGAAACATACAGGGATTAGGAAGAGGCCTGGTTGTAGTTGGGTGCAAGACAAAAAAGCGACCGTGACGTTCTATGTAGGTGATAGGAGTCATCCCCAGTCTCCAAGAATATATGAGATTCTTGCGAACTTGATTGAACGCATCAAAGCCATGGGATACACTCCTGAAACAAGCTTTGCCCTCCATGACGTGGATGATGAGGAGAAAGGTGATCTTCTTTTTGAACACAGTGAGAAGTTGGCTCTTGCCTATGGCATCCTAACATCTCCACCTGGTGTACCAATTCGCATCACCAAGAACTTGCGAATCTGTGGTGATTGCCACAGCTCAATTACCTATATTTCCAGGATCATCGAACACGAAATCATATTAAGAGATTCAAGCCGCTTCCATCATTTTAAGAAAGGATCCTGTTCATGTGGAGGCTATTGGTGACAATGTATTTATTCACGTTTAGCCTTGATACCTCTTTCAATATTTCTTGCTAAACTTACATTTTAAGACTATCATGCTTGCTTAAACAAAGTATTTCCTTCCTTTGTTTATCATAAGAAAATATTTATTAGTTTAGGCTTGTTTTGCAATGCTCAGTTTTTGTTTTTGTATCGCTGCATCACAATTAACTTTCTTTTCTCTAGATTTTTGGGATTAAGAAAACAAACACTTGTTTTTGCAACGGTTTCTATTGTATGTTCTTTAAAAAGAAATTATAAATGTTTGCAGGATGTTTTGTAGTATGTTTTATTTTCTTAAAAGTTTAAAGTATTTAAAAATTTGAGTATTATTTTAAAATTTAATAATTTATTTTGAGTGTTTGCCATCAAAATGTCTTTGAGCTTGATTGGTTATGAAATTGAAGTGACAAAATTGAAAATTGTTTTAAAATACATTGGTTTTAGCGTCCAAGTTTTGAAAACAATTTTTATAAATATTAAAAAATGAAAACAGAAAATGTTACCAAATGACCCCTATCTGAAAATTGTAAGCCAAAAATAAAAACAGAAAAAAATTACAAAACGAACCCTGATTTATAATATGGTCAGAATTCTGATTCCTATCTGATGCTTTGATATATCACCTAAATTCCTCCTTTTGATTGTTTGGTCATGTGCTGTTAGAATTATTGATTTTTTAAAGGATCTATGACACTACAAAGTTTGTTGAAACTTTCTGTTTTTTCCATGTACAACTTCTTGGTCATGCTGTTTGAAGTCTAGATGATTGTAAATTTCTTATTCATTTATACATTGTAAATCCTTTGATTAAAGTAATAATAAATAGATAAGTTGCATGGCGTGTGATTATTGATTTGAATTTTAAGTAAATAAAGGTATTAGAATATTATAATTTCTCAATACTTTATTTACTTCTATTTTTTATTTAAGAAATCAACAAAACCTTGTTTAATTGGTAGGGTTGAGTCTCTCATCCCTACGCAAGGAAGATTTTGAGAATTGAAAAGCCAAAGGCAGTGAAGGAGAAAGAATTTTGACCTTCTCAGGAGCCATGGAGTTAGAGGGGTCTTCTAGCAAGCGTTGCAACAACACTCTAAGTAATGCTAGCAGGGAAAGAAAGAGAAGGAAAGAAGTACGCAAAAGTCACTGTTTATTTCATTCATAGTATTATCTATCCAGTCAGCATAATATAAATATGGATATATGCTCTTTGCAGTCTCTTGAGAGAATGAGGGTTACGAATGAAGTAATAAAAGCAGCTTCTGCTAAGAAGGACCATCTTTCTGCTTTCCCTTCGTTTCATCATTTCCATAGAGATGGTACACTTTATAACTTCTTCATTAAACTCCCACCATGATTAATTTGTGGTACTCAAAGTCATTCATAAACCTTCTAACATCATAAGCATCTGCATTATTATTTCATTTCTTTAGTCGATACAATACTCATATTTCTTTCTTCATAGAGGACTAGACTCTTAAAGAAAAGCTTGTTTTCTTGTTTTATGGTGGTGAATGGTTGCCATTATGCAAGTAATTTTATGACTCACATGGTTGTTACGTGGTTTATTAGTTTGCTTGAGATGGATTTAATTTGTTTATTATTTTATTCCAAGCTGATTCTACTAATTCATTTGATTGTTAGGGCTCTCTTTGTATTTGGAATCTGGGAGTGGTGCTAAGCTCTCTTCGCCTGTTAAACGGTATATTCAAGACCTCCTTAAGGTATTTTAACAAAAATATATGTTCTTTTCTTTCATTTTATTTTAAAAGGATATAGTTGGCCAAGTTTCCTAAATTCTGCAGGACAATATGGAAGAACCATATGGTTTGGAGTGGTCAGTGGAAGAAAAGGTGAAACGCAAGGAAATGAGTGCACCAGAAGCACGCTATATATTTGTGTACGAGGCTCTGAGTGCAAGCCCATGTGTGTCAGCATTAATATGTGAAGAAGGAACTTTTTCTAAATGTCAGGAGAAAGTGAGCCACATGGTTGGATTTGTACATTACAGATTTGTCTTGGAAGAAGATATGCCTGTACTTTATCTTTATGAATTGCAGCTTAAGTCTCGTGTCCATGGGAAGGGACTTGGCGCATTCTTGATGCATCTAGTTGAGCGTATTGCTCTCGAGGTGCTGCTTCTTTTTCCATTAAATATTGGGAAAATAGGTGCCTAGATTGTGATTCTAAACAAAATTTATAAAGCTATTAACCTATTAATGCTACGTTGGTTTTCTATGAGTTCCGATTTCATTATTTCATTTTCTTTATTTTTTAATCAAGTTTTACTAAATTGTGAGCTTTCTGTGAAAATTCTCGTTCCTCTAATTTAAACTAATATGTAAGTCTTTACTTCTCCTATAGAACCACATGGATGCTATTATGCTAACTGTTCAGAAAGCAAATGTGGCTGCTATGAATTTTTACACTGATAAGCTGAGGTAATATTTTGCTAATTGCTATACTACTTTATACTGTTGTTAATTCTTTTATTATGAAATATAGGTATATTTCCCTCTATGTTTTAATAATGTGTGGACAAATTATAATTGGAAATTTAAATCACTTTGATCCAGTTTTAACTACTTTTTAGTTTTAATGGTTGAAACTTGAAACCTCGTTGGTTTCAAACAAGGATGCAACTTTCTGCTTTCCTAGCGTGTTGGATCAATAATTTAAAACCTTACTGTCGGTAGCCCGTAAAAGTGAAAGTTCTTAGATGTAGAAGCACCACATACCAATTTACCCCTCTCTAACTGATTCTTCTAGACCTGAGCTATAATGATACGGAAGGTATCACAGAATGAAGAAACCAAAATTGAAGCCATAAAAGAAAAACTAATCAAAATAAGATATTGCCTGAATTGAAATAAAACAATGCAGAAACATGTTTCATATACTAAACAACTTTTGCCACCTTAGAAACATTCAGAATGTTAGTAGTCACCAGTCGGTGAATGGAACTCAAAAATGAAAATAGTGAGGAGAGTGATTGAAAAGTATTGTTTTTTTATTTTTTTATTTTTATAAATATTTGTAATTTACAAATAAACAATATGCTTTTTAAGCTGTCTAATTTAGAAGTATGCACTATATTAAGAGTTTTTTTTTTTTTTTTTTAATATGTTCTGTATTTACATGCAAGTTGTTTCAAAATCAAACACATAAAATAATACTTCCTGACTGCATCTTAAGGGCATAAACAAGAGGATGTTTTAGGGAAAGGTTTACAAATGACAAATTCTGTTTGTTAAAGTCCAACCATAGAACTTGAAAGGAGAAATGCGTCTGTTTTCTGCTTTGAAAGTTTATCAAGGGTTCATTTGTTTATGTTTATGTTAAAAATGGTTTCAGACAAAAGCATAAGTAAAAACAAACATTCCCGAAGCTTTGTTTATGCAATGCACACTTCATATTTCCTAGGTATATTTTCTATCAGCTCAAGGGCACATAAACTCTGCAACAATACTTTAGAGCCCGGTTACATGTTTGTCTATCTGATAAAAAATTCTTGGCCTCATTTATGCTGCTTGCCTGCCTCTATGACACCAGTACCTGATTTGATAAATAGTTTGGCCTGTATCATATATGTTTGAATTTGCATTTTAGTTATCTCTTTCATTCTCGTTTGATTTTCAGGGAAATTGATAACTTCAAATGCTTTTATATCACTACTCGAATCGAGTTTTTCTTGGATGTATACATTGCATTCTATAAAATATTCAATTGCTATATTTGTTATTATTTTCTGCAGATATAGAATATCTGCAACTTCACCATCAAGAGTTGATCCACTGGTATGAGGTTATTTAGAAAGGGAAAAGATATTGTCATAATCACTTTTGTTATTACTACAGGAAAAGTGTATGAATTTATTATTCTATCTCTATAATTAATTTCACATTAATATCACCTCTATTGATAAATGTGTTATTAATAAAAAGTAATTCTGACAGTATCGCCACTCTTTAGAAATATTTGTTGTATTAGTTTCTAAAAATATATCTTTTGTTGAAGTTTTAAGATTGTTTTAATTATTTTGGGCAGATAGGGAGTGAGCAGAGTTATGAAATCCTCTGTAAAACATTTGACGACAATGCTAAAGCCATTTTGGAGGTACATTTGATATTGTTTCCGCTATTTGTAACGCAATGTCAAATGTATTAGTTGGAAAAAGCATAAATCATGGAGCACTACTATATGTCAAATGTATCACAATTCCTACCACACAATTGACATGGTAGTTTTTTATTGTATACAATGATATATGCTCGATAATACTTACCAATAATAATGTCACATTATTTGAGATTCATTTCAAATTCAAAATATATAGATATGACTTATATTATAATATCCGGAATATGTATGGACTTGCTGCACATTTAAGTTGCAGCCACATACAAACATAAAACAGTCTATATATATATATAATATAGGAATAAATTCATTAAAATATATAAATAATATTATAAGAGAGAGAGACGAAAAGGGTAGTCATGTTCTTTATTTCAAGACTTTTCCTGTTCGAATAATGCTATTTCGAAAAACATAAATATTATCGTGACCAAATAAGTCATGTTTTATCGTAGTAACACTCTTTACGTCTTTGACAGGAAGGAGTATAAAGCTTATGAATGCCCATATTTATTCAAGCGTTTGTTGAGGCTGACTTTCTAGTTTACATGAATTGTAATACCATATGTGCTTTATTTAGATATTTTTTTCAATTTTATTATTGATCATTGTTATTATTATTTTATTTTTTTTCCAACTCTCTTAAGTCAGTCACATGATTAAAATAATTTTTTCTTATTAAATAACATGCAGCTGTTGATAAGAGGTATTTAAAAAAAATTATGTCATAAACAGATGGAGGGGAGAGTTAAATTTGCAATTCTAAATTCTCTTTGATTTGAACTAACACATCAACATTGGTCTAAAATTAATGTATAATTTTTCCTCGATGTTATGCTTTGACAACAAATTTTCTAAGGCAACTCGTGAATTTGAATTCTTTATTTCCTTTAACAATGATGTTCCTATATTGAATATATTAATTATAATTATATTTAATTAAATTGTATTATAATTAATTTATAAATATGTTTATAGTTTTTTTACATATGAAAATAATTTTATTATAAAAATAAAAAAAATATTATTTTTAATTTAAGATTAAAAAAAAGATCAATATATATAATTTTATAATTGAAAATTTAGAAGACTTTGTTAAGTATTCACTACTATTTAGATTTATACCTTGGTAGTACAATTTTTTTTTTTTTTGGTATAATTATGTTATTTTTATATTATATTATAACGTGTAATTGTATAGAAATTATATGGTTATTGTTTTTAATATTCTGTAACAAATATGTTTCAAATAATGTCCTTGAGAAAACATGAAATAGATGTTATTTTTTTCTCTCTTTAAACAAATGGTAGTTATTTTTTTGTTATGGTTCAATTACGTTGGTAGTTTTGTAAAATATATATATATATATATATTAAACTAACAATTACACACTCAATTGATAAGAAATATAGACCAGTGCAATAAAATAATTAATGTTTTCTATTAAAATGAGTTTTTTAAAATTTTGAATTTGAGAAAGAAAATGTTTTTACCAAACTTGAGGTATACTTCAGTTTATATTAACAATATTATTTTAATATTTCATATTCATAATTCCACATTAAAATGTCTTATTAGTAATGGCTTCATTAATTGTTTTGGCATTTAATATTTAAATTCAACTTTCATTTAGTCAATTTCATGTGTAATACTCATTTGAGAAATAGAATGTCAGAAGTGATATAAATTTAGTCTGGTTTAATCAAAATTAGAATAATTTAGCTTAATTTAATTCGATTAAATTTAAGTAAGTTTTGCTTGGCTTGCCTAAATAATTTTAGGGCCAAAAAAGGCCAAATATTTATATTAAGAATCTAGCATAAAGTGTAAATTAAATTTAAATTTTATAAAATAAATATATATTTGAATATAATATGTCATTATTTTATATTTTTTGTATTATTTAAATTTAAACATTAATTTAAGTCAATTTAAAATTTAAAAAAGTTGAGCTTAAATATGTTTAAATATTTTAAAATAAAATTTTAAGTTTATATTTAATTTAAAAAATTTAATTCAACTAGACCCGAAGTATACAGGAATATACAGTTTAGACTAGAACTTAAAATTGTAGACCCACTCAAATTTATACCATAGTCTAATTCCTTGTTGAGTCATGTTTGTGTCAGGTGGCAAAACCGTCAACTCCCAAATGCTTCATATTAAAGAAGCGGGACACTTGGCTTCAAAGTAAGTACTACGCAGGAGTATTAATTTATACAAATTGGGCTAATTTAAACCGATACAAATTAATCCCGCATAAATTAGTTCAATTTTAATTTAATTTAAATTTAATTTAAATTAATAAAAATAAGCTAAAATTTAAACCAAATACAAACAAATTGATTCAAATTAATTTAAATTATTAATTATATATATATTTTTAATTAATATGACTTTTTTTTATTAAAAAATATATTTAATGATTAAAGCTCAAATAACATTACATAAAACAATAAAAAAACATAAATATAAAAAAAAAATTATTATTAAAATAATAAGTCAATTACTAAATAATTAGACAATGAATAAATGCATTAAACTTCACATATGCAAAAATTAGAAGCCGTTCATGCCTTCAAAAAAACTCACATTTAAAATAAAAAGCTCTCAAGTCCAAATAAAATTTATTCTAGCTATTAAACAAAATAAATAGATATGAATATATTAAATAAATATACTTACTAAAAAATAAAGAGCTAAAGTAAATTAAAATGTTACACAATAACATAACTTTTTTTATATTCACAAGAATAAAACTTTGACTATTACATAATATATAATTCTCAAGATAATGAACAAGTGGAAAAGAGAATAGCATAACATAAGTTGATAAAAAAATTAAAATTTGTACTTCAAAAACTAATACTTAATTGATTTAAAAATAGAAACTTCATAATACTAATTGAAATTAAATATGAATATTATTTTTTTTGTTTAAAGAGTAAGGTAGATTTAAACGCTAAATAGATTAATATGAAAGAATGTAATATAATATTGTGACAAAATGAATAAATTATAACTATTTTTTCATTACTAATATATCATAAAAGATAAGTACCGAAAAAAATGAAGAATTATTTTAATTTTAATATAGTTTAATTTTATTTTTTTATTTAAAATTGAATTTAATTTTAAGTTAATGGGTTAGTTCTAACTCAGTTCTAATTTAGCTCAATTTTTTAAAAAAATTTTAAATTAAGCTGAATAAATTTAATTTAATTAATTGTTACCCGTAAGTGACTACCAATACCAACAATTAGGGGTGGCAATTTCTGACACGACACGATAGCACGATCCGAACACGACACGACACGAAATTTTTTAATAAGAATTGATCAATAATTTTTTTTTGTTCTTAAAGATTTTGTTATTTCTTACTATTATAAATAAATAACACAAAAAAAATTCAAGTAAATTTTTTAATGTGTCAACTAACACGAAAACACGACACGAAAAACACGAACAAACACGACACGAACACGAACAAACACGACACGAACACGACCAACACGACACGACTGACACCCCTACCAACAATACCATCCTCCTTTATTTCAGAGCATCTTTACCATATAATCATATCTACTTTTAACCATTCTTTATTCCATCAGATATATGTGCAAAGCTCAATCCTACAGATAACAATAGCTATATAAAAAATATTACGATGAACCTGACTACAGTTTATTATAACACTATTTTACTGTTATTATATTTTTCAAATTCAGGTCCTTTCTTTTTTGGGCTCTTCAGTCTGACAGTAAAGTAAAACAAAAAATTAATGGAGCTTCGGTTGTTAGCATTTTATTGATGATCAAATCGCTCGTTTCTTTCTCTCTCTCTCTCTCTCATGGTATTCTTCATTTCTCTTCGTCTTTGTCTCTGTATATTAATAATTATTCTCTATTTTTGTTTCCACTTTTTCGTTTTTGATTTGAAGTTTGAATGTATATTTTAAATTTATGTTTGGAAAGCTCTGGTTTTGAGATTTGGTTTGCAGGAATAGAATATTTCCGGTCTAGAAGTTGTACATTTGTTAGGTAAGCTTCAGATCTGGTGTGTTTCTTTCATTTTCACATACGTTTACTTTTTCTCTGTGGTTTTCTGTTTATGAATTTGTGTTGTTTATTGCACTAATTTTTTATATATAGATAAATTGCTGTTTTTGGGTTTTCAAATCTTAGTTTTTTTTTTGGGGTGCAATTTGTAATGAAGTAGTTCGATTTGTTCATTTTATGTTGCTTTGACAGTGAATTTTATTTTAATTTTGTTCGAATTTACTACAACTGCTTATCTTATTTGTGGCTTTTAACCGTTCTAGTAATGGCTGCTTTGATTAAATTGACATGTCACTCTGGCAGTGAGGCTTTATAATTTTGGCATCTTAATTGTCTGAGGTGAAATCATTTCTTTCATGTAATGGGTTTGACTTTAATTTTACCCAAAAAAACTGACAAGCTTAAGAAGGGTAACATCTTTTTATGTCTGTTCGATCAAGTACCTAGACCCTAGTTACTTCAACTTCCTATATATTTATATGTCCACGCTCCACTTGCAACTTGCAAGACTCATGTTGTAAAATAGTGAGATCATGAGCAAAAACCTTTTGACGTGCATTTTGCATATCTTATATGGTGACCTATTTTAACCTGACACTGGAACCACTTTGCTTCATTAAGAACACAATTGCGTCTAAGTTGTGCATCTCTTGCCTGAATGCATTTCTTCCCTAGAAATGGCTGTTCCCTTTCACTCTGCCTTTATTAGCTTATGAAATCTTAATAGTCTATTTAAAAAAAAAAGTGCTTTGTCACTGTTATTCAGCTCAGATATGCTCTTTATTGCTAGTTGTTTTCTGAATATGAAGAAAATATAAATTAAAGCAGTTTCCTAAGTTGAATAAGGGGTACTGGATTTCATTAGAAGCAAAACTTTTAGGCAGTGTTTTCATGCATGTAATTTGTTCATGCGTTTAGGATTCCTAAAGCATTGGTTGTATACTATCTTTTGATGGATTAAGATGGAAAAGTAATACCTAGAAAAGATATTCTATCTGGTTTTCCCACTTATAAAGTATAGTGAAATTGAGATAGGAGCTTAGCAAAAACATATGTTAGTGTATCCCTGCATTAACTTACAACCCATTCCACCATTACATTAGAAACATAAACATGGATGCACTCTCAATTGAATAACTCTAGACAACCTGGCTGATGCATTGCACAGCCATACACGTTTTCCTAATTTTCTTGTTTTTTTTTTGTTATAAAAATTTACACTTTCAAATATAGTAAATGATCAAGTTTGTAAACATTGGAACAATGTTATGCCATGAATGAGGAGAAGCCATGCTGAATTTCTTCTCAATACTGATTGAAGTCCCTCTCAGTTCATGGATATTGGAAGTACAATGAAGAAAATGTTAGAGCTTTTTTTTTTTTTTGGTGTGCTTGTGTGTGTGTAAAATTTTGTATTAATTTTTATGTTCGTCTGATGTAGTATATTTTTTACATTGCCATTTGGATTTACACTTTATATTCATTTGAAATGTAGAGTCTAAGATTTTGTCCCTGCAGGTCCTAGTCTTCCTACCATGGGTAAATCACCGGCAAAGTGGATCAAGTCTGTGCTATTTGGAAAAAAGTCATCAAGAACTAATATTTCAAAACGGAGAGAGGTAATATAAACATCATATTATATTAATAAGTAAACAAGTCCATTTAGTGGACCAATAATCCACTGTAGGAAAAGAGAGCATAAATAATTAAACTAGGCAGAGAGTAGCAATGGTCAAAAAACTCCAAACCCCTATAATTAGAAGATACAAACTTCAAATTACAACATTAAACTTATAAGACACTTAGAAAGTTTGTTATTGGCTTCACCATGAGCATTAGCCAATAACAAACTTTTTCCCACAAAAGTGGTATCATTTTTATATTAGTCTCATAAAAAAAAAAAATGTACTAGTCCTCCATCCCCACCATTCTACAACACCCTAGCATTCGTACTTCTCTCATCTCATGTGCATAAAAATATGCACAAACAGTATAAGTTGTTACTATGAAAGGTAATATCAATTGTTAGTTTCTTTGCAATTCAAAATATGAGAAAGGCACTGAATGAGACCACCTTGGCTTATAGATTTTTTCTTGTTTTAGTGGAAACAGGTTATAGAAGGTTAGTTTTTGTTACTTGCTACTGTCTTTTTGCATAGAGCTATTCCTTAATTATAGTGACGTTAAAGACTTTTTATGTTTTCTTTGAATTTTGTCTGTAGAAAACTGGCAATGAAAAGGAAGTGGTGGTGGTTTCCAAGGCAACAGGAGCTGGTTTTGCTTCACATTCTCCTCCATCTTCAAATCCTGTCGTCAATACTGTTGATAGAAATGAAGGAATGTTAGAAATAGAGAACAGAGAAGTTGAAACTTTGTCACATGATATCGGAACTCAAGGGTGTGAAGATACAGAAATACAAGAATCCATGCCCGAGGATGTACCATCTGACCCCGAGAGAAATAGGATTGAGCAAGCTGCAATGGTAGTACAGGCGGGTTTTAGAGGTTATTTGGTAAGTCTCTTGTTGAAGTACTACATTGAATATAGTTCTCCAATTCAATTTAGACCCGTTAAGATTAATTTGGATGCACTCTCTGTTGTAACCGTTTGAAGATCTCCCCTCTGAAATTTCTTTAACTATATCTTTAGAAAGTACTTATAACTTGTGTGATATTTTAGATTCTTGAATGTTATTTGGCATTAGTCAATTATTGTTTAGTGCACTTGGGAACATGACTTTTTTCTTGTCTGAGTCTATGCTTGCTGTCTCCTTCCTCTTGTGTTTTGGATTTACAAATACGTTATTGCTGTTTTGGCTTGTCCTCTAAGGTATCTTCAAATGATTTATGGTGAGAATTATATGAACAAGTTCGTTATATTTTTGTCGAATTGTAAATTTGACAATGATGAAGGCAAAAATTTTAGACTTTTGCACCTTTTATTGTCATTCAATTATGATTCTTTCCCTTCTATATTGGATCAATTAATCGCCTTTCAGTTCAACTTATTTGTATCCCACTAATGCTCAATATATTTATGAATCTCTTTTCTTGAGATTACAGTTATCCATTCAATTTATAAAATTATTATAGTTATGCATATCACTAATGTTGGTATACCATGTGAAGGCACGCCGGGCATTTCGAGCCCTCAAAGGCATTATAAGGTTGCAGGCTCTTATTCGTGGACACTTGGTTAGGAGACAAGCTGTTGCAACTTTAAGCAGCATGGTTGGAGTTGTTAAGTTTCAGGCTCTTATTCGTGGAAGAAGGGTTAGACACTCTGACAATGGCCTTGAAGTGCAAAAGATATGCAATCTTATGAAGCCTGTGGTAAATATTTGATGCAATGCTTTTATTTCTTCTAAGATTTTATAATTGCAAATGACATCAACGTTGAGTTTAGTTGGTTATTGTTTTCTTCTGTACTCAAGCCTTTTGTGTGAAGTGATCTCTCATGTAAAACTTGTAGGAGCATGGTAATAGATTTTCAGTATTATACCTGAGGGATTGGAACTTTTCTAGATGGTTTTGTTTTTTACTTTTGTAGTTTCTTTTTCCATTTCTTTTTAGATTTTTTTAGCTTTTGTCTTAGAAACTGAAATAAGATGAGATGAGAACAAGAAAACCAAACAAAGTTATTCTTATTCTCTTAAATAATATTAATAGATGAGTACATTGGTATTTATAGGGATAATACAACCATGAAATCCTAATATGAATCCTAATTCGATTATGAAAATAAAAATGAGCTCTCCCTTATTTTCCAACAGTCTTGATGCTGTATTGATGATTTGATTATTATACCTGATTTAAGCTTTTCTACATAATGGAGGTTAAATAACTGTTCTGGTCCTCTTCCCCCTTTGCCTTTTGAGTCTTCTGCATCCTTTTGTGATTTTATATTTGGTTCTTTTTTGTAAAGAACTTATGGTCTGTAGTGCGTAATTGATTTACGATATGGCCATCTTTCTTATCCTTCTTCCTTCTAGTCTGTACAATTTCAAGATTTTGCACAAGGCCTAATATTAACAATTACTTTACAATCATGTGCTCATGTCAATAACATACTCTGATAAGGCTGACATTGATGGAATGTATGCTAGGAGCTATATATTTCTAATCATATGTCTAGGCTGCACTTCTAATGGATCAATAGTTGGTATCTTCAGATTGTGTGATGATGCATCCAAAACATGCTTTCATTATGTTGCTTAACATGTCGAATATTCGACTGGATGGAAAGTGGGAGAGTAGGCGGGATAATAATTTGGATTTTCTATTGCTAGCATAAATTTTAGTTCCTATGTACATTGTGTTTCAGGAGATAGAGGGAAATACTACAGATCCTGTTGGAGTAAATTTATATACAAGAATGGAAAAGTTATCAGCAAATGTTTTCATTCGTAAGGTAAGCAAATTTGAAGCCTACATGTGTACTATTCTGCTGGCTGTTTTTATTTTTTATTTAAATTATCAGTTCATGGAGGCATTCCACAAGCATGTTCTTCATAGACAATGAAAAACTAGATATGAAAAATGTTTAACTTATGCAGGGGTAGCTCTAGCTATACGTGTTATCCTTAGATAAATTGTTGCAGTCTGTTTATTGAAGACTCAGTATCAACAATCGCCTGGGTCTTCATTTATTTAGAAGACCAGCCTAGTACATTTGGTAAATCTTGGCATTTATTTTGGGAATTCCAAATCTATCCCTATGGTAGAATTATAGGAATAACTTTCATAATTAGGTTTAGCATGCTTCACAGCAAACTATAAAACTTCTCTCTATTTTTTTCCCTGGAAAAATGAATTGTGTCCTGCCCCCCTTTTCATTATTTACGGAGACATAATATATAGCCCAAGAAAAGCCTGAAGCGACAATCAATGTGGATATTAAATTTGGTTTTTCCGACACTTTTGTACTTGAATGAATATGTTCAGCACTATAAGAAAACTAAGTATCTAATGCATGAAAATATATGTACTTGGACTCTTTGATTTGATTTAATAAGCACTTGAGGAATTTATATGGTTCTTTCTATTGATATCTGATTTTAATTTAAATTGCATGTACTATTGCATAACTGAATACTAGAACCAGTTTTGTCAATCATCAAGCTGATACCTGTTACTTTGAACTCTATTATTGGTTCTGCTTTCATCAGTTTGAAAAATCACCGAAGTTTATGGTGAAAGACGCCATTGTCATGATCACACCTTGAAATCAAAGATTACAAAAGTTTCTAATTTCAAACTTGTATATTGTAACACCACTCCTCTCCCTGGATGATACCACTTATGAATCTTACGTACAACATTATAAGAATGCTAATTGAACTCTCTTGTACTAGTAACATTCTCATATTGTATTGCAAATAGGTTTTATGATTGTGCGTCCTGCATTTTTTTTCATGCTTAGAATACGGCCAAGTGACTGTCTGTTTTATTGTTTAGCTTCTTGCTTCATCACCTACACCAATGCCTTTGCATGTATTTTATGATTCTGGGGATCCAAATTCAGTTTCCAATTGGATGAATCGCTGGTCTGTGGCCCAATTTTGGAAGCCAGTTTCTCAACCCAAAAAAGTTTTAGATTCAAAATCCCAGAGGAGGCAAAGAAATGGTCAAAGCACAGAGCCTCAAACAAGCAGGTCAAAGCGCACCCGGAGGTCTAATGCTGCAAATGTTGATAATCTTTCAATGTCATCTACCTCTGAATTTGAGAAACCCAAACGTAACTTTAGGAAAGTCTCAAGCCATCCAGTAGAGTCGGTTAATGAAAATCCTCAAATTGAGCTTGAAAAAGTTAAGCGTAACTTGAGAAAGATTCACAACCCCAAAGTAGAGAATTCTGTCTTGTCAGAGGCTGAAACTGAGAAAACAAAACAAAGTATGGAGAAGAAGGCCATGGGTGCTTCAGAGCATGATGTTTTGGCACAACAGAATGGCATTACAAGTGAGATAGTTGAAATTGAGACAGCCTTGAGTCTGTCTAGTCTACTTGATACAGAAACAGTTTCTGAACCATCTGCAGCCAAAGTGGTGTTGGATTCATCATCCGCCGACAAACCTACAGCAGTTCACAATCCTCCAGTAGAGAATGTTGGTAATGATACAATTATTTGTGGTGAACAAGCTGTTGAATCAAATGTTTTGACAGAAAGCGATAGAAAAGAGGAGATTATTTCTACAAGAAATGGGATCTTGAATGAGAAGGAAGATTTCACTGACACTGATCACCAGAATTCTTGTGGGAAAGCTTCTATTAACGTCAGAGAGGAACGTACAGAGAATGACTCACTCAACAGTACTAAATTGCCAAGCTATATGGCAGCAACTCAATCTGCAAAGGCAAAGTTGAGAGTACAAGGCTCACCAAGATTTGGACAAGATGGGCTCGAGAAAAGTAACCTTGCACGCCGTCATTCTCTACCATCTTCAACTCATAACAAACTGAGCTCACAATCACCAAGGACGCAGAGATTGGTTCAGTCCGGCAGTAAAGGGGCAAATAAAAGCAACAAATCTCAGCCTTCTAATGGAAGTGGTATGTTCTCTTCATTCATGGGCCTCGGTGTTCCCATATAATGTTTGGAAAATGTATCCTCCCCCTAAAAAACAAAAATAAATATGAATAAATAAATAGCCACCCACCCAATAAAGCAAAACTATATAATGTTATGACTTACTAAGAGTAGTTTGCCTGGGAAATCATTGAGATCCGCATTATATAAATACTTTTTCTAGCCTACTAATTATAATTTTGGATTTTGCAGGAAAGGTAACCCAAGCAGAGTGGAAAAGGTAATTCGACGATGACGATGATTGTATTTCCATGAGCATTGACACAATTTGAGTTTTATTTATTTATTTGTTTGTGTTTGTGGTTTTTAGTTTTGTGAAAATTTACCTTGGTCTATAGCTAGAAAATTTGGGGTGTTTGTGAGTGAAGGTGCATCACAAGTCCTAATATTCTGCATTACTTTTAAGGTGTGGTTGGTTTTGACATGATTTATGGTGTATTGTATAGTGGTTTTCAATTTAAATGCACTTTCATGTTTGTTATGCTCTTTTCACCATAAATAAAAAAAAAAATAAATTGGTACTACTATTTATTGCAACTTTGTGATTTTGTCTCAAATGACGTGACAACATTTGACTGGCTACTTATATGTAATGCTAGTTTGATTTTGATTTTGACCAACCATATTGCTTGAGGTTATCACAACTTATTTTGAGCTACATATATTTGGTTTGTGTGACTTAAACATGTAATATTAGCTTTGTTGATTTGATGTATTATGACCTTATTTCTGTGTGTTTTATTTGAATGTTTAGGATTTAAACTTCTAGTATTATATTGAATACTTTGAATGTAGTCCATCATTATATAGTTTAAAGTAACTAGTAAGTATGTATTTTAATATATATATATATATATATATATAAGTAAAAGTTTAATTAAAAAAAGGAAAAAAGTTATAAAAAAATTTGTTTGTGGAGCACCAAATGGGTAATTGTTACCTGATGAGATTATCTTACGTCGATTTAAATTTTTGTTTAGGATGTAGGGTATAATTTCAATTTTAGTATCGGTTTTAATTTTGGATAATCGAACCCATTTCACCCTACGTATAATTTCGACAAATGAATTAGAGCGTCCAAAGAAAATATGCTCATAAATTCGTCCTATTTGTCAAAGTGGGATATATGGCACTAGAGCTAAATGTATAGGATGAACGGTTTGAGTTTTGCATGGCGATGGTTATAGCAAAATGGATAGAATTTGTCCCTCTTTTAGCTTATAATGGTACTCTTAATACAATTGATGATTTGGGTGTTGAAGGGCCATAGCCCTCCTCCTTTCTCCTGGCAATTATTTTTTGAGGAAATTTTTTTTCATCATATTTATTGTGAAATACAGTGCTATTATTCAAAATAATTATTATTTGAAATATATTTTAGCTTTCAAAAGTTAAATAAAAAAAATAGAAAAAATTTGATTTTTATAATTTAATTTATTTATTTGTCAAATACATTCCAACAAAATATATATGATATAGCTGATAAGAATCCTAAAAATTCCCTAAAATGAGAACTCGTCATTGAGAGTCCCATACTGTTTTCAAATGATCATGTGTGCCAGCTCTTGGCCCTTATATGGGACGTGTCGTGCCTCTATTCTTAGCACGTGGGTTTTAATGTGCCGTACCGTGCCCAGCTCGTTGGGCTGTGCTTAACTGGCCGACACGGTCTATGACTTATTTATTTCATTTTTATTATATATTTATTTAATTATTTAGTTAAAAATTATTAATAATGCTTTAAAAAATTAAAAGTGAAAGTTGAACTCTTAACCTCTCATTTAATAGCTTGTTATAAATTCATTAGATTATGTCCAATTATATTTAAATATAAAAAAATTATTTATTTATTGGTATTTTTTTAAAATTAATTTTTAAAATAATAAAGCTTCTTGTGCCGTGCCGTGCAGGCCCAGTCCAGTCAGTTAAGTGCCGTGGGCCGTGCCGTGCTACTCCTTTTAGCTAACGTGCCATACCAAATATTTGGTGAGCCGTGCCGTGCCGTGCCGGCCCGTTTGACACCCCTACATGTAGCATTCTTCCAATGCTTTATAAATTAGAGAAAAGTATTATGAAACTCCCTTAAATTTTGTTCTTTGTATTATTTAGTCCATTGAACTATAAGTTGTGTCATTTGTTCATAATCATTCAATATTTTCAACTAGTATATTCCAAAGTGATTGATTCATTGGTTTTTATTAAAATTGTGCCAATAAATTATATTTGTAATGGCAAAAATCTTCGCGAGTTTTTAATACTGTTTTTATGGTTTTTTTGCTTGAAGTATCATGTTCTTGATTAATTTGAATTATGTGTCCTATTCTTCTAATTCTTTATTTAGTTTTTTTTTTTTTCTATAGTTCATACATTCATCTTCTTTTACATTTTTTTTCCCAATTATTTTAGAGTAATTATATTTGTTTTTATTAAAGCACAAATTCTACCAATGTATCAATTTTATATTAGTTTTAAAACATGAGTCTCGTTATTAAACTTACTATGACCCACTTGATTTCAAGAAAATTTCTTTATAATGCTGAAAATTTTAATTTTTTTTTACAAGTACAAAATAATTAATAATTAATTTTAACTATAAGCATTGTTTAAGTTTTTTTAACTATAATTTTTGTTAATTTTGTTAACAAAGATAACATCAAAATGATATACGTCCCATAAAATTGTCATGTGTCATTTATTTTTAGAGTTATTGATAAAATATATGAAATTTTTTAAATGTCACACGATCATTACGATATGAACGTATTTTTTTTTTTACAAATCAAATGTTGAAGCAATATTTGCAATTTTTCAAATAATTTAATTAAAAATAATTGAGAAAATTATTTTTATACCATCTTTAGAACAAATAAATAACAGTAAAAAAATTACATTAATAAATAATAGCGGTTGCGATTGAGATTTCCAATAGTTTCCATTCCATGAAGTCACGTTTTGTATTGCACTTAATTTGTCGTTCTAATTGCACACCTATTTTTAGTTTGAACAGTGATACATGCCTTAAGAGGTGTTATTTATTATACTTAACGTGTATATTCCATTAGTCAAATAGTCAAATTACTTTCTCTTTTCTATTATTTATTAGATACTTGTATTTTTAAAAAAAAAATATTTACATTAATCTTAAATTTTATTGGTATGTAGTACTACATCATCACTTATTTCAAGAGCAATGAATAATTTGTTGTGAATCAAATAACGTATTAATTATTGATTTGATGTAAAGTTAAAAATGTGGGAAGAAAAGTGGTTGTAGGAACCCTTATTAACAAGAGATAATTAAATTGTGTCATCTTAATTAATATGTGCATCAAGTTATGATAAAAAGTATTTTTGTTTTATTTTTTAGTAGATCTTGAGTGTTGAAATCTCCCCATATGTAATTTTTTTTTTATAAGATTGCACTTGTAAAGTTTGCTATATAATTGAGTATTTATGGTTTGAAGGGGAAATTTTTTTTGGATAAATATCAAAATTTACTCTTAGACATCCTACTAAATAATAAAAAAAAATTTAAAAAATTAAAAATAATTAAAATGACAAAACTACCCTAAGAATCCCTCTTAAACATCTCACCCAAAACAACTCAGCTATCCCTACCGAACATCCCAAAACTCCTTACAAGCTGATACATCCACCATCAATCGAGCACCACATCGCCATCAGCCGATTGCCATAGCGCCACCTGCCAAGCACCACCTCACGCCATTGATAGGAACGACCACATATTTAAGACCCTAACATTTCAAAATTCAGGTATTTTGTTTTAAATTAATTCATATCTATTAAATATTTAATAAATTAAAAGAAAAGTTATAACATTTGATTTTGTAACGTGGAGATGAGACTGATAATGTGGTTATTTGAGGTGTTGAATCGGAGGGAGGGTGAGGAAGAAGATGAACAATGCCTTCAGTAGAGGTCACCAAACCTCACTGTTATGTTCAATTGGCTTTATCAAACATAAAAGTTTGGTTTGATATAACCTACTGAACATTACTAACATGTATGTACAGCCTATGTTCGAAAGGGGCTATCGAATCCAATTGTTTTGCTTGATTAGGCCTAACAAACTTATCTAATTTGTACCAAATGAATATTTCAATCTTCTTTTAATTGTTTGTGATATATTTATTTATCAACTAATTTTTTATTTTATGTATAAGTAAACAATCTCAAATCGCTTCGCATAAGAAAATAAATGAATAATTATATGAAGTAAAAGGACTTGTATAGAAGAAAAAAATCTAGACAAAGTCTACACTCAAGCCTTCAAATATTCAAACAACAATAGATTCTTCTATAGAGATTATAGAGTATTAGCCCGAACTTGTGGATCGTCTTTTAAATGGGCTAGATGACCATACTTTTAAGATGTTAGTAGAGCATGAGGTGAAACATAATGAGGTTTATGAATATCCCTCCTCATCCTTAATTGGTCAAATGAATCTGTCTATATTGAAGAATTTCAAAACTCACATAGCATATAAAATTTGAAACAAGATTGTAAGTATTTCATCTATAAAATGTAATAATTAGATTTAAAATTATCATTTTATTTTAATTGTTTGTAATTATGTCATGTATATAGGGTAATCGTGATTTGTTAAGACATTTTGGTCATTCTAATTAAATATTCTTTTGAAATAAATACATATAATAAAATAACATTAATTAATACATTTAAATAAGGTAATAAATATGTACTATTTATTAAAAACATGTAAGATATCTCACTTTATTTGTCTCAAATAATTTAGTATAGTCGATGTTTTATCTATCTTATAACTCGTATGTTTCATCCTTGTAAAAAATAAATAAATTAGATTTAATTTTTTTTTTCATATATATGGAGGTTCGATAAGCTTTATTGAACATATTAAATAAGTTTAGTAATGATTATCGAACATATTCCATCTAATTAAGGGAATGTTTCTTACTGAACCTTTATGAGATTTGTAATTTTTTTTATATACTTGTTTCAACTGCCTGTCTCAATCTTTTTTGAAATTTTTTACTTTTTTTACATCTTTGATATATATTTGTTTTATTTGTAATATTTTAATCTTAAAATATTAAATTTTTTGAATTATTAACGGTGAATATATAAATAAAATGAAATAAATTGATGTGAGAAAGAAATAAAATATATGAGATTTTTTGAAGAGAATATGTTTTTTTATGAAGGTGGGAGATTGAGATATCTTGAAAAGGTTGAAATATATTAGTTAGTTTTAATAAAAAAGATAAAATTATTATTTTATTATATTTTTAAATATTTATTATTTAGCGTGTATATGAGATCAAATTTTAGATTTTTTTTGAGAATGGTTTTTAAAAAAAATTTCCTATTATTAGAAAGTATTATTCATACGTTCCTAAACTATACACCATATTAATCATATTAGTCTCTCTCACGGTCAATTATTTCTTGAATATCATTGTAAAAAACCAAATAATCGGTCACTCTTAACTCATTTAATAATTTATCCCATTACAAGTCACTGCGAATATCATTGATAGTAATCCTAATTATAATAAAATTAAATTAAAATATTATTATATTTAATTTAATTATAATCAATAATAAAATATAAAAAAATTATAATAATAGCAGTAATTTTCATTACACATCTAGTCCTTTGTAATTCTCATTAAACTTTCAATATTTTATATTTTTCTCACAATTTGTATAATTATTTATAATTTTTTTTACTTATTTTATTTCTTTTAATAATAGTAAATTTTATTTTTTAATTTTACTTCATTTATAATTTTATAATCTTTAATTTAATATTATTATTTATTTTAATTATATTATTTAAATAAATATCATATATATATGTATATATTTTATTACCTTTATAATAGGCAAACGTCTATAATAGACCCATGGGTGTGGCAAATGGCAAATATATACCCCATATGTAATTTCTTGCAAATTGTCGCCTTTCACAGGTTTTTCACTTGATATAGCCGGTAAAGAAAACTCTGGGCAACGAAAAGAAAAAAATAAAAGAAAAGAAGCGTGGGCAACGAAATCAAAAGAGGCGCTAAACACTCAAACACTCTTAAGGTTCCCGCGCTGCCTGGACATTGCAGAAATACTCAGTTTCCAACTCCAGGCCCATCGCCGACGCCGTCTCCGTCTCGTGTGGCCTCCTCAGTTCCCCGTCCCTCAGCTCCTCAGTTCCCCCTCCCTCAGCTCCTCAGTTCCTCGTGCAGGTATTGTAGCTTTTGATTTACATTTCAGTTTTCATATTCGTTATTTTTTTGGCGATTCATGAATTGAATGGATTAGAAATATAGAATTAATCATTTAAATGGTTCACAGATCGGAATGCTGTTTGTATTTAAGTTTTTCATTATCATTTATTATTTTCTTGAATGGTTGTAGCCAACAAAAGTGTATTAATTTGTGGTTATATTGTGTTTTAGTGTTTGCCTAGCCTAGTGCACTGAATTATCTTAAACTTCTTTAACTAATGTATATGATATATTAATGTATGGAACATGATTGAATCATATGGAATTTCTGTTATGCTTCAAAACTTAGCAATGGAATTGGTGTAGCATTGATTGTTTGGAGGAAAGTTTATACGTTTAATAATTTGATCTACTGTGTATTTATCAGCAAGGTTAGTTTGTGTCTCAGTGTTCCAACTACTATTGGTAGTAGCAAGCTATTTGAAATAAAAAAAAAAATCTATAAAGTAACCATGTTGTTTAATGTTTTTATTTTTAAACATATTTTTAACCATGTTGTTCACTTGGTAGTCTGATAGGCTTATTCCAATTTATTATTAAAACAATTTTTTTCATTGTTAAGAATTTAAGTTATTTTCGTTGTGTTTAGAATTGTTTTTTGTATGTTGTTTTGATTTAACAAAAAACTTCGTGGAAGAAGCAAAAACTTTATTCTCTCTCTTTCTCATTGTCGATGTTATGTACTGTTTTGCTTGCTTTGTTATTTCGACATGATATAACTTGCTTGTGATTTATGGATTAACTTTTACCTTTTTTGTTAATGGTGGCTTCTTTTGAATAGCATTAGCAGAGGTTGAAAGTTTCTGAGTGCTATTGTGTATCGATCGCTTTTGATGTATAACTTTTAGATTTATTTTGACTTTGCTTGATGGGTATTTCGGTTTGAATGAATATTTTGGGTAAATTTTACAGCCTTATTTTCTGTTCTTCGAGATGCAAGTTCATAAATTCTTAAAATACTTTTTGTGTTGTTTACTTTTTGTGTCATATTGAATTCTATTATCAAATGACATTTTACAATCATTATAAAATGTCTTTGGTATTCGTATGATGTCCCATTGCATTCAAATGTAGATTTTGTGAATTTAAATGATCATCGACCTAAATCGACTTAAATTTTCTGATTTTCATAATACTTTGCCATTTTTGCTATTGTTTAAATCCAATAGGTTCCAAATTGTCTCAACTGATATTTACAATCATTATAAAATGTCTTTGGTATTCGTATGATCTTCCATTGCATTCAAATGTAGATTTTGTGCATTTAAATGTATATCGACCTAAATCGACCTAAATTTTATGATTTTCATAATACTTTGCCATTTTTGCTATTGTTTAAATCCAATAGGTTCCAAATTGTCTCAACTGATATTTACAATCATTATAAAATGTCTTTGGTATTCGTATGATTTCCCATTGCATTCAAATGTAGATTTTGTGCATTTAAATGATCATCGACTTATATCGACCTAAATCGACCTAAATTTTCTTATATTTTCAATACTTTGCCATTTTTGCTATTGTTTAAATCCAATAGGTTCCAACTGATATTGTGATTTTCTAAAATGTCTTTGGTATTCGTATGATGTCCCATGCCATTCAAATGTCATTCATGGGTGCATTTACATGCTCATCGACTTATATCGACCTAAATCGACCTAAATTTTCTGATTTTCCCAATACTTTGCCATTTTTGCTATTGTTTAAATCCAATAGGTTCCAACTGATATTGTGATTTTCTAAAATGTCTTTGGTATTCGTATGATGTCCCATGCCATTCAAATGTCATTCATGGGTGCATTTACATGCTCATCGACTTATATCGACCTAAATCGACCTAAATTTTCTGATTTTCCCAATACTTTGCCATTTTTGCTATTGTTTAAATCCAATAGGTTCCAACTGATATTGTGATTTTCTAAAATATCTTTGGTATTCGTATGATGTCCCATGCCATTCAAATGTCATTCATGGGTGCATTTACATGCTCATCGACTTATATCGACCTAAATCGACCTAAATTTTCTGATTTTCCCAATACTTTGCCATTTTTGCTATTGTTTAAATCCAATAGGTTCCAACTGATATTGTGATTTTCTAAAATGTCTTTGGTATTCGTATGATGTCCCATGCCATTCAAATGTCATTCATGGGTGCATTTACATGCTCATTGACTTATATCGACCTAAATCGACCTAAATTTTCTGATTTTCCCAATACTTTGCCATTTTTGCTATTGTTTAAATCCAATAGGTTCCAACTGATATTGTGATTTTCTAAAATGTCTTTGGTATTCGTATGAAGTCCCATGCCATTCAAATGTCATTCATGGGTGCATTTACATGCTCATCGACTTTACTAATCGACCTAAATCGACCTAAATTTTCTGATTTTCCCAATACTTTGTCATTTTTGCTATTATTTAAATCCAATAGATTCCAACTGATATTGTGATTTTCTAAAATGTCTTTGGTATTCGTATGATGTCCCATGCCATTCAAATGTCATTCATGGGTGCATTTACATGCTCATCGACTTATATCGACCTAAATCGACCTAAATCGACCTAAATTTTCTGATTTTCCCAATACTTTGCCATTTTTGCTATTGTTTAAATCCAATAGTTCCAACTGATATTGTGATTTTCTAAAATGTCTTTGGTATTCGTATGATGTCCCATGCCATTCAAATGTCATTCATGGGTGCATTTACATGCTCATCGACTTATATCGACCTAAATCGACCTAAATTTTCTGATTTTCCCAATACTTTGCCATTTTTGCTATTGTTTAAATCCAATAGGTTCCAACTGATATTGTGATTTTCTAAAATGTCTTTGGTATTCGTATGATGTCCCATGCCATTCAAATGTCATTCATGGGTGCATTTACATGCTCATCGACTTATATCGACCTAAATCGACCTAAATCGACCTAAATTTTCTGATTTTCCCAATACTTTGCCATTTTTGCTATTGTTTAAATCCAATAGGTTCCAACTGATATTGTGATTTTCTAAAATGTCTTTGGTATTCGTATGATGTCCCATGCCATTCAAATGTCATTCATGGGTGCATTTACATGCTCATCGACTTATATCGACCTAAATCGACCTAAATTTTCTGATTTTCCCAATACTTTGCCATTTTTGCTATTGTTTAAATCCAATAGGTTCCAACTGATATTGTGATTTTTTAAAATGTCTTTGGTATTCGTATGAAGTCCCATGCCATTCAAATGTCATTCATGGGTGCATTTACATGCTCATCGACTTATATCGACCTAAATCGACCTAAATCGACCTAAATTTTCTGATTTTTCCAATACTTTACCATTTTTGCTATTGTTTAAATCCAATAGGTTCCAACTGATATTGTGATTTTCTAAAATGTCTTTGGTATTCGTATGAAGTCTCATGCCATTCAAATGTCATTCATGGGTGCATTAAAATATCTTTGCCATATTGTAATGAATAACAACTGTATTTGTTTAAGCGAAGTTTTAAGTAGCATTAGAGAGAACCTAAGGTCAACCATTGTAATCTATTAGAGGGGATAATTAAAATTTATTGAGGATTATGAAAAAACTCAAAAATGTTGATGTTGTTATTGTTGTGTTTTTATTTTTGTTTTTTTAATCTATATTTTTTAATGAAAATATAATAAACTTTTTTCGTGTAACAGGTAATGGCATCTGAAAATACTGAACGATTTCCATTGATTAGACGCGAGGACTATTTTATTGGGAAGATTTCAAACATGTCTAGAATGGAAGAAATAGAAACAATCAAGTCAAAATTAAATATGTTTGGTTTGAAGAGGGAGTTTGAAGAAGGGTGCTTCGGATTTCTATTGAGAATGCACCAAATAGAGTTCACAGGACCATTGGTGCACCTTCTTCTAATGATGCAAGATAACAAACAGAGCGGCAAGGAATTAAGAATTGTGTATAATGGACGTGCACATCGATTTGGTTATGAGGAATTTGCCCTCATTACGAGTTTGATGTTTACAGGTGACGAGAACATTCCATCCTCCCAAAGTCGCTTGAAGGAACAATATTTCAGAAGGGACAATATCATAACTAAGTCAAGGTTATGTGAAGTTTACAAACGGTTACCAAAGAACACAGATCATAAAGATGTTCTTTGTTTGTCACTTATCGTCACTTTAGAAGTGATCTTGTTGGGGGACCAAAAGTCAAATAAGATTAATTTGGATTACTTGTGTCTTGTTGAAGATCTAGATAAGTTTAACAACTTTCCATGGGGGAAGATTGTTTATGATTTCACCGTACAAAAGATGAAAATTTGTATGGTGAATACGGTAACAAAGAACAATAAGACATTGGAAAAGATACAAGAAGAATTCGAAGAAGAGTTAGGAGAGGATGATGTGAACATGGATGATAATGAAGAAGATTACAAGGCAAGGAAATCATATGCATCTACTTCATATAACGTCTATGGTTTTCCCCTAGCATTACAAGTATGGGTTTACGAAGCCATACCAGCTTTGGTTGATAATTTGGTTTGTCAACTTTCATCAGATTCAATTCCACGGATTTTGAAATGGGAGAACAATAAGACTGGTCGTTGGTTGAGGTTCAAATACTTGGAGAGGACTTACTTCAGCCATGATGATGTAAGGCATTTAGTATTTTGTAAATGATTATTTCTAATTTTTTGTATTTTATTGAGAACATATATTGAATGTTCTTAATTTAATGAATTTGTAACTGTGATATTTGTTGCAGCTTTTGATTAAAGAAGTTTTGGCCCCTACTGAAATGGAGAAGGAAACGTTATATTACAAATCAAGCGTGGGTTGTACGAGAGGAATGGCCGATACATTTGGTGAGCAGTTATTTCAAAATACTGAAAGGGTTGACAAGGGGAAGGAAAAATTGAACGATGAATATCATCCCTCTTCATCAACAACATCCATTGATAAGGTACGATTCATTTTATTTATAATGTACCTACGAATTGACCTTGTCTAACTTCAATACTCAGTACCATAATGAAAAGATTTTAATTTAAATTCTGATCTACTTAATTTTTTTATTAGGTTTTGGAAGAAGTGCTTGTTGTTAAGCAGGAAGTTCGAGAAATTAAGCAGATGCTTGCTAGTATTGTACATGTGTTGAACAAGGGAAACATAAATGTCCCGTTTGAAGGTCATAATGTATTCGAAAGAAGCAGCCCATTGGGGGCATATTGTAGCGGTGATGTGGATGCTACAGCAGGCGTCAATATTGGTTGTGATATTGCACGAAACTCCAATGAAACGGTCGTTGGAGAAGAAGAAATTCTTAGTAAGAGTGAAAGCATACCTGTTGATTCTTTGTGTTAGGGGGTTCATTGACCAAGTCTGCTATTTCTTTTGGAACTTCCCATTCACCATGATCAGTTGCAGGAAATATCGGCTCAGAATAAGCAATTAGATAACACTCAGCTGTATATTTCTTATCAACTAAGGAGTGAACGTCAATATCTTCAAATCTAGCTGCAGCTATGGCATGACTACATGGAATCTTGTGAATGTCAAACTCCTTGCAGGTACACTTCTTATTTAACAAATCGACTCCATCACTACTGTCTCCATGAATGACCTGTTGAATATGCATAATTCAATATTAATAATAATATAATACATTTTATGCTTCGTAATAATATTAGTACATATGAAGTATAATGTCAACGTTTATACCTGATAAATATGAGCATTTATCCTTACAACTCTGAACTTGAACGATTTTCTCCTATTACTTGCTGTTTTTGCTTCTGCATCCTCTGTTAGGTATCGACTTTCCCATTTTAAGCCCAGTTGGCAACGAGAAACAAACCACTCTTGTAGCATAGCACGATAGTACTCGGCAAGCATGGTAATCGGCATCTCACGAGCAGCCCTCATTACATTGTTGAATGACTCGCTTATGTTTGTAGTCATAATACCGTATCTCATTCCTGGAAAATGATGCCTTGACCACTTCTGTATTCCAGCATCAATTAAATAATTAGTGATAGCAGGATCAATACCATTCAAATCAGCCATGTATTTGTCAAATTCCATTCTTGTGTATGCCCTTGAACAACAACGAAATAATGGGATTATATCAGGATTTTTGAATCTCTGGTTTAAGTTCATCTCCATATGGAAAGCACAATATCCATGTATGGCATTAGGAAACACTTTCGGAATAGCTTGTAAGATACTTGGATGTCTGTCTGAAACAATTACGAGATCTGAAATGTGCCCTATTGCACCACTTAACTTAGAAAGGAACCATTCCCAAGCCTCGTTATTCTCTGAATCTCCAATACCCATTGCAATTGGGTAGGTCGAACTATTGCCATCTGAAGTAGCTGCCACAAATAAAGTCCCAGCATATCGACCCGACAGAAAAGAACCATCAATACTAACTACGTGCCTCATACAACTAGCAAAACTGCGAAGTGAAGGTCCTAAGGCAAGAAAAAAATATTTAAATCTTCCAACATTGTCTACCTCGATATGAGTAACGGTTCCAGGATTCTTTTCTTTGAGAATGTGACAATAGGATGGAAGCTTCATAAATGATTCTTCTGCAGTGCCTCGTATTTCATTTAGAGCCTTTTCCTTTGACCTGTAGGCAGTAGTATAACTTAATTCAATCCCAAACTCCTCCCTACAATCATCAATAATGTCTTTAGTCTTGTAAATTCTACCAGGCCTAACCAATCTCATCTTCATTGCATTCGCAAGGACTTTTGATTTAGCTGCACGGTTTGTTACGAGATACTTGTTCGGATCACAGCTATGATCGTTGTTGAAAATGGTCACTTTGAACCTTTTTGATCCCAATATCTTGTTAGCTCTGATCCTCCAACAACAATCTTCATGAACACATTTCATAACTACTACCTCCTTTCTGCTTTTGCTTGTTTTTGTCTCAAAATGGTTTCGTATAGCATAAATACCAATTTCTGTCACAAGGTGAGATTTAGAATCAAATACTTGTCCAACACTTAAGCCTAGCTCGCCTGTTGAACTTTCAGAAATAATGTTCGAACCTGTACACGTATTCCTTGTTGATGAGATTGGAAGTGGGACAAGCATATTGTTTGAGTAATTTTGTCTCTCAACTTCATCGCATACATTTATTGGAGAGCATGAAACTCCACGTCCTTCATAATTGTTAAACTCATTTTGTGATGGATTCTGAGTACAAATTGTCTCTATGTTGTTACAAGCATGTAAACTCTCATTCTCTGGGATTCTTGAAGAGTGCAACATTTCTATGTTTTCAACCAAAAGAGGAGTGAAGTTCATTACAGACTGATGAACAGGTGATCTATTCTCCACAAATTGAACACAATCATTATCTTCCATTGGTGCACAGGTAGAATGCCCGATGTTTGTCATAGCAACAGAAACATACATCACAGCCTTAATATTCTTATCTTCGAGATGCAAGTTGATAAATTCATCCAAATCTTCATCATCACAAATTGCAACTGTTGGGAACACTGCATCATTCTTAAAGTAGTATTTAATTGACAAAACTTGATTGTATTTATCAATTTTCAATTTCTTGTTTAGCTTATCTTTCAAAAGGTCGTAATCATCTCCTTTTCGTAACCTTATGACAATACCTTGTCCACCAATATACTCCTCTGTTTTATCTAACTTCATCCACTCACCACCATGTATTACCAATACACCCAGTCCATCCATCACAAATCTGAAAAAATAATCCCATAAATGAGTTATTTTAATAAGAATACGAAAGGCATTCTACAAAATGTTCAAATCATTAATGCACCCATGAATGACATTTGAATGGCATGGGACATCATACGAATACCAAAGACATTTTAGAAAATCACAATATCAGTTGGAACCTATTGGATTTAAACAATAGTAAAAATGGCAAAGTATTGGGAAAATCAGAAAATTTAGGTCGATTTAGGTCGATATAAGTCGATGAGCATGTAAATGCACCCATGAATGACATTTGAATGGCATGGGACATCATACGAATACCAAAGACATTTTAGAAAATCACAATATCAGTTGGAACCTATTGAATTTAAACAATAGCAAAAATGACAAAGTATTGGGAAAATCAGAAAATTTAGGTCGATTTAGGTCGATATAAGTCGATGAGCATGTAAATGCACCCATGAATGACATTTGAATGGCATGGGACATCATACGAATACCAAAGACATTTTAGAAAATCACAATATCAGTTGGAACCTATTGGATTTAAACAATAGCAAAAATGGCAAAGTATTGGAAATATCAGAAAATTTAGGTCGATTTAGGTCGATATAAGTCGATGATCATTTAAATGCACAAAATCTACATTTGAATGCAATGGGAAATCATACGAATACCAAAGACATTTTATAATGATTGTAAATATCAGTTGAGACAATTTGGAACCTATTGGATTTAAACAATAGCAAAAATGGCAAAGTATTATGAAAATCATAAAATTTAGGTCGATTTAGGTCGATATACATTTAAATGCACAAAATCTACATTTGAATGCAATGGGAGATCATACGAATACCAAAGACATTTTATAATGATTGTAAATATCAGTTGAGACAATTTGGAACCTATTGGATTTAAACAATAGCAAAAATGGCAAAGTATTATGAAAATCAGAAAATTTAAGTCGATTTAGGTCGATGATCATTTAAATGCACAAAATCTACATTTGAATGCAATGGGACATCATACGAATACCAAAGACATTTTATAATGATTGTAAAATGTCATTTGATAATAGAATTCAATATGACACAAAAAGTAAACAACACAAAAAATATTTTAAGAATTTATGAACTTGCACCTCGAAGAACAGAAAATAAGGCTGTAAAATTTACCCAAAATATTCATTCAAACCGAAATACCCATCAAGCAAAGTCAAAATAAATCTAAAAGTTATACATCAAAAGCGATCGATACACAATAGCACTCAGAAACTTTCAACCTCTGCTAATGCTATTCAAAAGAAGCCACCATTAACAAAAAAGGTAAAAGTTAATCCATAAATCACAAGCAAGTTATATTATGTCGAAATAACAAAGCAAGCAAAACAGTACATAACATCGACAATGAGAAAGAGAGAGAATAAAATTTTTGCTTCTTCCACGAAGTTTTTTGTTAAATCAAAACAACATACAAAAAACAATTCTAAACACAACGAAAATAACTTAAATTCTTAACAATGAAAAAAATTGTTTTAATAATAAATTGGAATAAGCCTATCAGACTACCAAGTGAACAACATGGTTAAAAATATGTTTAAAAATAAAAACATTAAACAACATGGTTACTTTATAGATTTTTTTTTTTTATTTCAAATAGCTTGCTACTACCAATAGTAGTTGGAACACTGAGACACAAACTAACCTTGCTGATAAATACACAGTACATCAAATTATTAAACGTATAAACTTTCCTCCAAACAATCAATGCTACACCAATTCCATTGCTAAGTTTTGAAGCATAACAGAAATTCCATATGATTCAATCATGTTCCATACATTAATATATCATATACATTAGTTAAAGAAGTTTAAGATAATTCAGTGCACTAGGCTAGGCAAACACTAAAACACAATATAACCACAAATTAATACACTTTTGTTGGCTACAACCATTCAAGAAAATAATAAATGATAATGAAAAACTTAAATACAAACAGCATTCCGATCTGTGAACCATTTAAATGATTAATTCTATATTTCTAATCCATTCAATTCATGAATCGCCAAAAAAATAACGAATATGAAAACTGAAATGTAAATCAAAAGCTACAATACCTGCACGAGGAACTGAGGAGCTGAGGGAGGGGGAACTGAGGAGCTGAGGGAGGGGGAACCTTAAGAGTGTTTGAGTGTTTAGCGCCTCTTTTGATTTCGTTGCCCACGCTTCTTTTCTTTTATTTTTTTCTTTTCGTTGCCCAGAGTTTTCTTTACCGGCTATATCAAGTGAAAAACCTGTGAAAGGCGACAATTTGCAAGAAATTACATATGGGGTATATATTTGCCATTTGCCACACCCATGGGTCTATTATAGACGTTTGCCCTTTATCATTTCTGTTACTTTTTGGATTGAGAAGAAACGAACGTGGACTCAATCGTCCATACACTACCTCCATCCTTGGATCTCTCTTCCTCGGTCCTCTCCTTCCTCAACTACAAGCTTTGCAGAAAACAAGATCTCAGCTGCGCTCCAAATCTCGTTTTTGAGCTTCAACTTCAATGCCTCTACTTGGGTCAAAATCTAATCGACCTCAATCAAACCCTTGGAGCTAACCTTTTAGATTTCGCTTCCATCTTTAATCGAATCCATTCAATCTCTCAGGACATTAATGCCCGATTGGTTTCTGTTGAAGTTTCCTCTTCTTGCTCTCATGGTTCTGCGACTTCAGGTTCGTTATCCTTTAGATCAATGCGTATTTAAAAGTTTTTCCTTTTAAATGTATGCATGTTGCTTTATGTATTTACAAGATGACTATATTGTGTGTAATGACCCAATTGAGTCTCACATTGCTTAAGTATGATAAGATGATAAGTGAGTGGGTTAATAACCACTTAGGCACCCTATCCTTACAAGCCGCTTTTGTTGGGTTAGTTCTACCTAAAGTGATTGTTACAATTGGTATCAGAGTAGGCACCCCTTGGGGAAGGTCTCGCGAGGAGAGACAAAAAGGGCTGCTACCAATGGATCCGTGAAGTAACCCAGTGTGGGGAGGGCTACTACTGTTGGGTTCGCAAAGTCACCTAGCTTGTTTGGGCCACCGTGGGTGGATGTCGGTTCTGAAAGAGGGGTAGAATATAATGACTCAATTGAGTCACATCGCTTAAGTATGATGAGTGGATGTAGGGTTTTGTTCTATCTAAAGTGGTTGTTATACAGTGGTGATTGTTGACAAGCTTCGTTTTTTTTTTTTTTTTTTTTAAATTTATGTGAGTTTATGGTTTTTATTTAGAGAAATTCCAAAATTTACTCTTGGACATCCAGTAAATACAAAAATTTTACAAAAAAATTAATAATATTTAAAATGTCAAAATTATTTTTATTACTCTTACACATCCCTCCTAAATGCGTAGTGGTTTTGTAGGGAGTGTCGAACCTCACTGTTTTGCTCGGTATGGGTTACTGAACATATCATGTATGTTAGGTAAGGGTTACTGAACCTATATGATATGTTCGGTAGTGCTTACCGAGCCACTGCGTGATTTGCAGAAAAAAATAATTTATATACCTGTTTTAATTGCTTTTTGTCTCCATTTTCTTCAAAAAATTTCACCTCTTTTGTAACTTTCATATATCTATCATCCATTTTTAATATTTTGGGTTTGGATTTAGAGTTGTTGATGGTAAATATGGAGATGGAGGTAGAGGTGAGTGAGAGAGAAGAGGTGGAATGTATGAAATTTTTTTAATAATTTATTCTTTTTAGGAGAGTGAGATGTGGGGTATGGGGTGTGAGATATATTTTTTAATTATAAGTAAAAGGGTTAAATTTATCATTTTATTATATTTAAAATATTTAATTATTTAACAGATGTCTCGAAGTAAAATTCTGGATTTCTTGAGAATTTTCATTTTATTTATTTTCCTTTCATTTTCTTCTCAATTTTATGTTTGTGTTGTTTTGTATATTACAGATTGATTAGACTGTGACAAAACTTGGATACATTTTTTAGGGTGAACTATGTGATTTGTTTGGCGAAATTATGGTAGTCATGCTGAAATGAAAATTTGTGTGGTCATTGTTTAAATGTGCATGTTGGTTATTACATAATTATATTACAGGTTGATTGGACTGTGGTGATTATGATGAATCTTTGTTTATTATTGTTTTAAGTGTATTATGTGTTTAATTCGGTGAAATTGGTTTTATAGATGACGAGGATAGAGAAGTGGGAAAAGATAGAACGTGGCAGTTATTGGGGAAGGAGCTGCCGGCCTTGGCAAAGGAAGTTGCAAAACTTGAGATAGTTCAGTAATATGCTGGTAGGTCTCTGGTCTCGTAAGAAGGTTTTTAGACTTGGATTGAATAAAAACTATGTTGGTAATATTTTTCATTTGGGATTGCCAAAATTGAGTGAATTGGCTGATATGTATTCGTAAAAATAAACAAGTACAAAAAAAAGTTTAATAAGGCAATGAACATCATGAATGTATGCCTTTTTGTACGTCATCAGTGAAAAATATTATAGATGCTTTATTTACTTGTTGCTTGATTTATTTCAGATTTGCAGTGAATGTAATGACTGCCTTATTTTTCTTTTTTTCTTTTTCCCTTGGATGTTTTAGTGTTTGGCTATGAAAGGTTTTAGGCTCCTTGGTCTCTTATACATATGTTGTAATTGTCATTACAACATTTCTACCTCAGTTTTCGTTTTGTGCCCTTAAACTTAGTAATCATTATATTGAAAATTGAATGAGAACTCCTTCCTGCTACATTTTATCATTTTTGTTTCATTTACTAAGCCACAGTCACACATATTAAGAGTAGGTCACCTTTCTAATATAAGGAAACATACAGTGGACTTTCTACTTGGAACCAATTTTCCAAGTTTAAAGTTGATAACACTGTTTCCAGTTGCTTTCAGTATTCTATAACTATTCACATTGATATTTTTCTCATGTTTTCCAGATTTAAAAGTTTTATATAATTCACATTGATATTCTGTAACTGATTTGTCATGTTTAATACATGTCTAGTCCAAGTAATCATTCCAAGATTGTATAAGCTTGTGTATTAAAGTTGGGTGCTTTTAGTCTTGTGGCTGAGTGATTGCTTCAAGATGTCTTCTGCTGATTTGTGATTACATAATTCTTTAGTAAATTCATATTGCTGATATTAACCATGAAGCTGTATGTCCTTATGAATCAACATGTGATACTTCAAGATCTCTGGTGCCATCGAAGCGTGTTTGAGCCTATGAGATGGAAGAGGCATGATGAGTTCAACATACGAGGATTATTTACTAATGATTATTAGCTGACCTTTTGAATTGTCAAAATCATTTAAGCAAATTTAGAATTATTTCTTCTTTTGGCTCAAAGATCAAATTTACTAATGTACATGTAGAAATTTAGGATGGATCACAGTTGAACTTGTCCTTTTCTCATCGTGTACTTCACTAAGCCTTCAATTGTATTTATTTGCTGTGATTCTCTTTTTTTATTTCTTTATATATTGTCATTTCCATTTTTGTTTCTCATTAACCACATTGTTTTACTATTATTTATTTTTGCTCTCATATTTCTTAACCTCTTTTTGCATTTGTTTATTATCTTTCAGAAACAGCATTGAAACTTGACACTTTGGTTGGTGACATTGAAGATGCCGAATCTTCAACCATGAATAAAAAATTAAAGAAGAATTATCCCATGGATAATTCAGAGGTAAGTGTCACATTTTTCAGTAGCACAAGAGAACTCTAATTGTAAATTTATTAGGTCCCTCCTATACGTTTTTTATTTTCTCATTCATTGCAGGATATGCGTATGCTGGCCATTAAAAATCTGAAACTGATGGAAGCTATTCTGGCTTCAGTTACAAAGACACATCCCCAACGGGCACATCTTGTTTCAGCAGTTGATCACAGAGCAGATCGGTCTCTGGCCATCCTAGACTATTGCAGATCACAGAGTGCTTATCACTTGCCTTGGTTGGCCGCCACCTCTTTCCTCTTTGACTTCAACTCCAAATCCTAATAAAGTCCCCAATCCTCTCTTGACAATGCAAGGAGATCTAAGAAGCCAGTACTGCAAAAGCTTTTTTGCTTTGTGTAGCTTACAGGAGCTGCAGAAACAGAGAAAATCCCAACAACTAGAGGGGGGCTATAGTAGGGAAGTTGCTTTGCACCAGCCACTTTGGGTGATTGAAGAGCTTGCAAATCCTTTATCATTGACATCCCAACGGCATTTCTCATAGTGGGTTGAGAAGCCAGAGTTCATTTTTGCTCTTGTCTATAAGACCACTAGAGAGAGTGTAGACTCTGTTGGTAAATTATTGCAACCATTGGTTGATGAAGCAATGTTAACTGGCTACAGTTGTAGAGAAGAATGGATATTGGCCATCGTATCCTCATTAACAACTTATTTGGCAAGGGAGATTTTTCCAAAATATGTTGATCAATTAGATGAGGAAAATGTAGCTGGTGATCAATCACGGGCCAGGATGTCATGGCTTAATTTAGTTGACTTGATGACGTCTTTTGATTAAAGTCTCTGGTAGTACAATCTGGAATTTTACCTTCCCTGAGGGAGATGTGAACCTGCAGAAGATTTCATATCTATCTGTTTTCTGTGATCGACCTGACTGGCTTGACTTAAGGGCACAGATTGAGCTTAGTGACACACTCAATAAATTAAAAACAGAGTATGAAGATCCAGGGAGCAGCTCCATCATCTGATCCAGAAGATTTGAAAGCTTAGTGCTTTCCTTCACCGCCTTTCATCTGTGGTTGATAGGTGACAGTCATTGCCTAACGTTTTTCTGAGGTCAAGATTTCTGAGATTAGTTGGAAAACCTGTTACTCAACAGTTTTTCAACTGCTTGCCTCTGAGGTGCCAAGGAGCTGAAGGTTTCACTGGAATCCACTTTTGTTGGGGTTTGGAGAAGTCTGGCAGCTGGTATAGATCGACTTCTGTTTAATGGGATTTTTATGAGCAATGTTAAGTTCTACAGCGGAGGTGTTAAACAGTTAGGTAAAGATTCGGAGGTTTTGTTTGGAGTGTTTGGAGCTTGGTGTCTTAGGCCTGAGGGCTTCTTTCAGAAAACAAGCAAGGCATTGACGCTGTTGATTCTTGAAGAACAACAGCTTCGAAATAGTTCAGCATGGTTGGAGAAAATGGATGAAGGATAATGGGTTTAAGCAGTTGAGCTTTGGTTGATTCAGATAAAGTCATCAAGAGTAAAGTATGTTTGAGATGAGGTTTGTGCTTTTCTCCTCTTTATATGTGTCAAAGTTGTAGGGGATTGTGTATATATCATGAGTTGGTTCAGTTCCGCACTAAAATTGGAATCAAAACAATATAGTCGGGTTCTTACAAATTAGGAGCTGATTTGATCCTATAAAAGCTATTAAACTATTTCAAATTGCACTCTTAGATTGGATTGAATAAATTAATTTTTGTGGTTTTTTTTAATCACCAAGTATTATTTTTATTTTTTATTTTTAATAATAAAATAAATATTATCTAAGTGGTTTTAGCTCAATTATGCCAAAGCCTCTCAAGAGTTAGATCTAAGAGTGTGTAATATGTTATAAAATAATACCAAAATAAATATTACATTAAATTTTATGTTTTAAACATAAACCAAATTTAAAATGATTTTTTTTTTCAAATAATATATATAAGTAAAAACATATACCTTAATTATAAATAACATAAAAATAAAAATTTATTTAATTTCAAGTATATTAAATACATTAAAAAAGTACTTAATTAAACCATAGTTATGTGATTAAATAAATACTAATATAATGTACATGTATATATACGTTGTATACTTATAATTTGAACAATCAAACTAGTTTTAAAAATACCAATACTTTTAAAAATAGTATAATATAAATAAATTAATAAAAAAATATTATTAGTAGATCGGATTGATTTCAATGATATTATCAGTAATCTATCCTAGTCATCTTGTAAGCACGTGAAAGGGCTCTGACACGGGGACCAGGTTGGCACATACCCAAACAAAAGACCATCTTGGTTTGTAGAATTTATCTATTGAATACTATCCATTTAATAAATAATATCCTATGTTCATGATTATTATGATAGAGTTTGAATGGGATATTATAAGTATCATAATGTTGAAATCTCGTAATATTAGGGTTGTTAAAACAATTCAAATTCAGTTAGTTAAGATATTTTGTTATTTGTAAATGTTTTTATTCTTGATTTTATTTTATATTTTTTCTAATTCTGTAATTCTCTATTTAAGTCATAGATTGTACATATTGTTAATCATCTAGAAATTATAATAAAAACATTTAGTTTGTTTCATATGGTATCAGAGCATGGAACAAAATAATAATGAATTTCATTCCTCTGAAACATAGGAGATGGCCGTACTCACCACCGGTGGAATTGACAGTTCCACTCTCCACCTTACAGTCGAAAAATTAAACAGTAAGAATTTTAGGAAGTGGGCTCAGAGTATCAAATTAGTAATTCAAGGGAAAAGAAAAATGGGATACCTCACGGGTGAAACTAAGAAGCCTGAAACCACTACCAGCCTCCAGAAGTGGGTAACTGAGAACTCCATGATTCTTTCGTGGCTGGTTCATTCTATGCAGCCATCGATAAGGAAAACATACATTTGTCTTCCAACGGCGAAGGACGTATGGACAGCAGTGAAAGAAACATACTCTGATTCAGGAAATTCGTCTCGAATTGTTGAAATCAAAACTTATCTATGGCGCATGCAGTAGACTGATTTTTACAACATTATGGTTGGACTATGGCAAGAACTGGATTTAATTTGTGAAGAAGAGTGGGAATGTGCTGGTGATAGCGTGAGGTACAAGACGAAGGTAGAAAATGAGCGAGTGTTTGAATTCTTGGCCAAAAACCCCTGCCGTCGATGAGGAAGGTTTTTTCAGAGGTTCGTCGGAAAGAAAATAGGAGAAACATGATGTTGAACGATGGCGATGGACATTTCAGTTATGCGAACGGTGCTAGTCTGAAAGGAAATGGGGTGTTAGGGCTGGAATTTGGAGGAAATAAGAAACCGGGTCATGGAGCAAGATCCGAATCCAGTGGACGGACCAAATTGGGTTACAGAATGGGCCATGGCAATTTGTTCTCTAATGGTCTGGGCCGTGGAGCTGGCTTCTTGAAATAATTTTAAAATAGGCCCAAACGGTTTCTAATGGGTCTTTTGGACAGTTTTTTCCAAGTGGGCCATCTGGGCAATTTTTTTACAATGAACCCAATGGGTTTTTATCTCATGGACCTTCAAATAATTCAGGACAAAAAAAAGGACCTTGGTGTGAGCATTGTCGTAAAATTGGCCATATGAAGGATTCATGTTGGGAATTGCATGGAAAACTAGCAGATTGGAGATCCAAACAAAATTACAGAGTTTGAGGATATCAAGATTCTACTAATCAGAAACTTCAGACTGAGTCAAACTCAACATTTAATCCTGAGCAGATAGAACAGCTCCAAAAATTGTTTTCAAAATTCCAATCGTCTGGTCAGTCTTCCTATGTTCTCTCTGAGTCACTAGCTCACAAGGTAACTTCTTAATTTCCTTAAATTCAACCTCAAAAATAAGTTTTTCATGTATTATTGACTCAGGTGCGTCAGATCATATGACTGACAACCATCACCTTTTTTCTTCCTACATACCTTGTGCTGAAAATTTAAAAGTTAAAATAGCAGATGATACTCTTTTCCTTAATTGCCGGAAAAGGGAGTATAAAAATTTCTGACTTTATAACCAGGAAGACGATTGGCAATGCTAGAGAAAGTGAATGCCTTTATTACTTTGAGACAACAAATGTGAGTGACCAATATAAAATTGTTGGTTGTAATTCTAGTTTTATTCATAAGAATAATGATTTTCTGTTGTGGCACTATAGAATGGACCACCCTAATTTTCATTACTTAAAACAATTGTTTCCTTTCTTGTTTCTAATAAAGAATTGCCTGATTTATAATGTGAAATGTGTGAACTTGCTAAACACCACCATGCATCTTTTTCAAAATCAAAATATACTCCATCCAAACCCTTCACTCTGATCCATAGTGATTTATGGGAACCGTCCCCTCGAGTCGTACTCATATGAGATGGTTTATCATTTTTATTGATGATCATACTTGTATGTGTTGGGTATATTTACTAAAGGATAAAACTGATGTTCGAACAAGTTTTTATGAATTTTCACTCTATGATTTGTACCCAATTTCAAACTCAAATTCAAATTTTGCAAACTGACAATGGTACTGAATATGTGAATCATTCACTCAAAGATTATCTACAAACCCATGGAATCATAAACCAAATCTCTTGTGTTTACAGTCCACAACAAAATGGAGTGACAGGGCGAAAAAATAAACATTTATTAGAAGTGGCTCAAGCACTAATGTTCACTACAAATATGTCAAAAAAGTTTTAGGGAGATGTTGTTTTAACATCTGCCTTTCTGATCAATAGAATGCCTAGTCGAGTACTTTTTTCGAGACACCTCTTCAAAAGCTTAAACACTATTGCCTGACATCTCGTCTTACTTCTAATATTCCCCTTAAGATATTTGGTTGTACCGTGTTTGTACACGTTCATCCTCATGAACGTGGTAAATTAGATCTTAGAGTACGAAAATGTGTTTTCATTGGCTACTCTCCTACTCAAAAAGGTTACAGGTGTTATGAACCATCAACCCAAAATGTTTATACAAGTCTTGATGTGACATTTTTTGAAACCACACCACCACCAAAACTCCTCTTCAGAGAGAGATTGAACATCTTGAGGAACAGTTATGCTCCTTTGATCTATCGTTTTTGAACAGCGATATCTCCCCTCTTGATATTGTTTCCACAACCCATCCTGAACTTCTTGAACACTCTGATCCTGTTTCACCAAATCATTCTAATGAACCACTTACATAATACCACTTTAGACTTAGGGAAGATACAGAAAAACAACAAGGCAAGGATATACTAGTTTACTCAAGAAAGCCAAAATCAAAGTATAAAGGTAAATTCACTCTTGATACACTGCGAGAGTTTGACCCGGTGAATGGTCCAAGTGTCCTTGAGCCTTTCTTTGATACAGGTACTTCTAGCTCTACTGATGATTTACCTATTACACTTTGAAAACAACGTCGATCTTGTACTTCTTATCCTATATCTAAATTTGTGTCTTATAACACTTTGTCTCCCAAATTCCATGCTTTCACTACTAACCTTGACATGGTCATAATTCCAAAAGATATTGATGAGGCTTGAGAAATTCTTGAATGAAGAGAGACTGTAATGGAAGAAATATGAGCTTTAGAAAACAATGAAACTTGGAATGTGGTAGATTTACTAAGGAACAAGAAGCCAATTGGATGCAGATGGGTCTTTACTATTAAGTATAAAGCCGATGGAACTATTGAACGATATAAGGCTCGCTTAGTTGCCAAGGGGTTTACTCAAACCTATGGAGTTGACTACACCGGACATTTGCTATAGTTGCAAAATTAAATATTATTCGAGTATTATTGTCATTAGTAGTAAATCTCAAATGGACTCTCCAACAACTGGACATCAAAAATGCATTTCTCAATGGAGTATTAGACGAAATTTTCATGACGCTTCCACCTGGTTTTTATGAAAGAGGGGAACAGAACATGGTATGCAAACTGAACAAATCGCTTTAAGGACCCAAACAACCACCCCAAGCATGGTTTGATAAATTTGCGATGGTGCTAAAAGGACAAGGCTATCAATCAACAAGGTCAGTCAAATTACACAATATTTTTTAATTATTCCCAAAAGGGATTAAAAACAATTTTAATTGTTTATGTGGATGACATCATACTTACATGAGGCAATTTGGTCGAGATTGAAAGATTGAAAAAGGTCATCGCTACTGAGTTTGAAGTTAGAGATCTGGGATAAGTACGTTATTTTTTGGGGATGGAAATTGCAAGGTCAAAAGAAGGTATAAGCATTTCAAAAAGAAAGTATGTTCTAAATCTTCTAAAAGAAACAGGTATGTTAGGGTGCAAACCAAGTGACATTCCAATTGAAACTGGAAAGAGAACAGGAGATGAGGAGAAACCAGTAGAAAATAAGAGGTATCAAAGATTGGTGAGAAGATTAATTTATTTATTACATACAAGGCCTGACATTGCGTTTGCTGTAAGTATGGTGAGTCAATATATGCATGCTCCAAAAGAAAGCCACTTGGAAGCAGTATTAGGGGGGTGGGCGTAGGTCCAATAGGTCTGCTATTAAATCATTCTACAAGCCGACCTTATCTTGGCGGTTTTAAAAACTTCAAAACCTTAGCCGACCTATAATCCCTAAAAAACCAACCTTTAAGCTGACCTACAATGTCGGTTTGAGGGAGGTTGGTTTGCGGTTTTGGACCTATAATTTTATTTAAAAATTATTATCATAATTAAAAATACAAACAATATTTTACCCCTATAAATACTTTTTTAAAAGCTAGAGCATACAAATGTGTTGCTTTTGGTTATAAGAACTACTATTCTTGCTCATATTATGTGCCATATGGGAATGATATCTCATTATTGACACTTTATATTTGATACTCCACTAGTCACCCTCATAAATTTAAAATCATGATTTCAAAAGCTAAATATTTGTTTAAGACTTTTACATTGTATATTTGTATAATATTAATTAATATTTTATTTTATTTATTTTTAATAATATTTATTATATAATATTTAAAAATATACTAATATATAAAAGTGTAGGTCGGTTCGGTTTTGTCGGTTTTTATTTTTGGCAGACCTACAACCAAACCGACTAGGTCGGTTTTATAATATTTTGGACCTACCGGACCAATCAACCTCCAAAAATAAAAAGCATAAGCTCGGTTTGGACCTAGACTCGGGGTTGGTTGGTCGGTTTTTGAAAAAAAATGCCCACCCCTAAGCAGTATACAGGATTCTCATATATCTCAAAAGTTCTCCTGGCAAAGGACTTTTCTTTAAAAAAACAAGACAAAGAAAAATAGAAGTTTTCTCAAATGCTGATTGGGCAAGTTCTGTTGAAGACAGAAGGTCTATTACTGGGTATTGTACCTTTATTTGGGAGAATCTTGTTACATGGAGAAGTAAAAAACAAAATCTAGTAGCCAGAAGTAGTGCTGAGGCAGAATTTCGAGCAATTGCACAAAGAATTTGTGAAAGGTTGTGACTTAAAAAACTTTTAGAAGAACTACGGGTAGTAACTGACGTTCCGCTTAAGGTATATTGTGATAACAAGGTTGCTATTAATATTTCTCTTAATCCAGTACATGATCGAACTAAGCATGTAGAAGTTGACAGACATTTTATAAAAGAGAAGGTTGAGAATGGTATTATATGTATGACCTATATTCCTACACAAGAGTAGACTGCAGACATCTTCATTAAAAGACTTTCACGTCAGAATTTCGAGGATTTTATGAGCAAGTTGGATATGATTAACATCTATGAACTAACTTGAAGGAGAGTGTTGAAAATCCCGTAATATTAGGGTTGTTAAAACAGTTCAAACTCAGTTAGTTAGAATATTCTATTATTTGTAAATATTTTTATTCTTGATTTTATTTTATATTTTTTCTGATTCTGTAATTCTCTATTTAAGTAATAGATTGTATATATTGTTAATTATCCAAAAATTATAATAAAAACATTCAGTTTGTTCCATACATAATTGTCTAGGTCACGCATGCATTAGGTTTCTCCCATAATAAATAAAAATTATAGCGATCACTCACCTAGGTACACTTTACAAGCGCATTCTTATAAAGGTAATTCTCGAAAAATTCTAAATTTTACTTTAAAACATCTCATTAAATAATTAAAATATCTCAAACTTGGAAGGAACTTAGAGAGGAACATCACTTATCACTTATTGTTTATGGTCTCTTTTCTCAATTAAGAATTAGAGTACCTTTAGCAACAAACACCTTTTTTTTTTTTTTGTGCCTTCGATGGAGCGGAAAATGACATAACAAAATTGAACAAAAAACAACTTATAAGAATTGAGAAATCAAATCAAACCAAACCAAATTGTTTATTTATGTTTTGATAGTCTAAGTCCATTTGGTCTAGTGTAGTTTCTCACTCAACTTCGGTTCATATGATTTTGCAAGATTAAAAGAAAAGTCACATGTCTATTACTATATAAAAAGCCACAGTTCGGCTTTAGCTTGCTGTCTTTGTCGTGCTTGCTTTTTTTTTTTTTTTTTTGCGCTCTACTTTTACTGATATATATCCACTCAGCCTTATTTTTAAGTTTCGTTCGACACTTGCCTTCTATCCAGAACTAAGCAATTTCGTCTGACAATTTGATCCAATAATTAAGGATTGGCACTGGAAGCTGAGAAAACAATAAAGGCAAAAACATTGACACAACCAAATGTGCTCAGGCTCAAAACCCACCATGTAACTACTCTGACTAAAGGGACAAGCAAGCACAAAAAGAAACATGAAAGACTGAATTTCCATTTCAGTGTATTGTTAAATTATCGTAAGAATTTACAGACTCAGTTGAGTTATTGAGCAAATAGTTAGAATAAGAACTCAGAAAATAGTATAAATAAGATAAAAGAGTAGGAACCACTTCGGTAAGATGATAATTATGGTCTACAAGAATTAAAAAAAATGAAAAGGTTATGCTGCTCATAAATTCTTAAGACCATACAGAAGAGCCAAATGAAAAGTACCAAAAACAAACTCAGGAAAAATAAAAAAAGTGTATGAGTTGTTCCTTTGCATTTTCCCGAGAAAATTGACCAAGTAACAAAAAAGCATCAACCTTTTTTTCTACACTAACACACCTAAAGTCCAACCTCTCAGGTTACGGAAAAATGGAGGAAAATAATATTCCTATTAATGCTAAAAAATGAAAATTTCTAACCGAAACTAGGGAGAAAAAAAAAAACCTCCAGAAAATGCAAAATAATAATAAATGAAAAGTGAAAACCACTGAATTGTTTGCTTTCAAAATACCCAGATCCACTATTTCATAGTGATGTATTTGTGTTGGTAACAAGTGTAAAATACTTATTATAAGATAAATTATTCTACCTTAATTAAGATGATAAGTGTATCATGGTTACATTTATCATAATACTTTAAATTTGAAAACTCTACATGTAATAAGATAAAGTTGCTGTGAAAAATTATATATAAGTGTCCAGTACATCAGCAACCTTGATAAAAAAGATAAAAAAAGATGATAGTATGACTCGTTAGTAAAAGGAGAAGAAGAAATTAATTATCAGGTACATTTGTACTTTTTCTCTTTTTGTTTTTTTGGTTATTGATATTGGCCTCTATTAAACTATACTTTTGATTCTCTGTTGTATTTTATTTTCAGTTTTTTATTATTGAGTTTGGGAAATCGATGTCAGCTGTTGTGTGAGCAAATATCATTTTGGGGAAAATATTTCGGTTACATAATTTTTGTTTACTCTCATTGTTGGCTGTTTGTAACTTTGTACTTGGTAGAAGTTTTAAGAAAAAAAGAATACTGCAATTATCCTAAACCTAAACAAATTATTTGAAAGGAAAGTGATGATAATTAACCTAACTCGTAGTTGTAGCCATAAATACCAAATGAAAGGAAAATGAAGTATATTTATTAGTAATGAAGCTCTATATAATAACCACTAATTGCACCTGTGATTCTGATTTTTGAAGACAACTTGTTTTGTGAGTATCAAAATCAATATCAAAGCCAAGGCTTGCGTGCAACTCTTCCCTGATACTCATTGCTATTTCATCCTCTCTTTTGTTTAAATAAAAAAAGAAATTACTACTGTTTCAACTTTCACCCACATCCACAAGATTACTCAATTTGTCAAGACTCATGAATAATGCTTGAAACTTAGCCCCTGAAAAAGACAGAAAAAAATATTCAGTTTTTTTTTTACATAACATATGATGATATATCACCTGTCTCAGAATGCTAATGTTTTGAAACCGCAGCAGAAGATGGTTTACCATTAATCATGAATAGATATGGCAAGATTGGGATTTATAGCCGTTTTATGGTAGAATTGTGATAGACTGATATTTTAGCAGTTTCTTGTGAGGGATAGTATATGACTAAATATTGTATATAATTTGCTTGTTTGTGAGAAGAAATTATTTGTTTCACCACTCTACCGGTAGAGATATAGTACTTGATAAATGTATGGACGAAGTGCTTCAGGTTCTATTATAGTTTTGTTATCTACACACACTGGTATGTGCTACTATTTCATAGTGATGTGTTTCATAAAATCAATTACACCATAGCAGAGCTAATATATTTTTAGTCAAGCCCATTGATTTCATTATGCACATCTTCCATTTCTTAGAATCATGTTCATGTTGCATCTCTCAAGGGCTAGAATAAATTTCATGTAGATTAACATTAAATTATGAAAAAAGTATAAGAAACCTAATTCTAGCTAACTAAAAACAGATAGAATAAATAAATTTCAATAATATAAATTTATTATCATGAAAATTTAAAATTTGAGTTTCAATTTCTATTATTTGATCACAAAACTCACATATTTGAGTGTATATAACAAAACTTAGACTGATTCGTGAGTTTCTATTATTTGAATGGTTCTCCACATATGTTTCAGCACATACCACCTGACTAAAACTCACATATTTCAGTTTCTATTTTATGGTTTCAGTTTCTATTATTTGTTATCTACACACTATAAATTTCAGTTATTAATAAACCTGGTGCCAAATTACATCTGATGAGATATCTACCTACATACTCTTATATCAATTTCAATTTTAACACAATATGCTTATCCTCATATCTTGGATACTACAAACTTCTCTTTTTTATAGTAAGAACATGCCAAAAGAGGTGAAACTTCTCAAAGAAATCAGACATCCGAGTAAAGATTAGAGTGTCAAATTAACTGTGTTAGAAAAATCAATGCCACGTTTGCCACGCAACAATCCCACCTTGTATCAGAGATTAGTACTATGTGATTCTAAGATAAGTATAATGTTGATGCATACTTATTTGATTCTTTTTTTTTTTTGCAATTAATTCCTTTTTTTTTTTTGGCTTTATTTTTATCACTTTTGAATTCACAAATTAGTATAAGACTCACGAATTTAAGCTACCATTTTTGGAGATGATATAGATATGTTTAGTCATATTTTGACGGTCTCAAAAACATATTACATTAGTAACGCTGATGTGAGACCTATTCTCCCAAAATATAAAATTGTTAATAACGACTACTAATAGACAATCAAGAAAAAGACATTAGCTCTGGAAGTGAAAGACAATCTACAGGTCACCCCAACATTTACTTATGTATCATTTGGAGACATGAAAAAATACAAAGATTGTTTGGCACAAGTTGGTGAGAACTATGACTTTATTTCATTTTATTCTCATATGTTGTTATAACCATTTTCTTCGGTTCTTTCTTTATTTTCAATTAAACCAAAATAACTGAAGTAAATATTTTATGACAGATATTGTTGTGATTGCTACTAAAGTACAATCTTTTCGAGAAATAACAACAACATATGGCCCAACATCAATTCAGGAAATAATTTTGATCAATCAAGAGTATGGATATTAAATGTTAACATTTTAAATTTATTTCAAATATTACGATTCTAAATCGTACTTTACAAATCATTTTTGGTCGTAGGTTAAAGTCAATGATCTTAACAATATGGGGACAATTTGTTAACAATGAAGCTGCTGCAATTTTTAAAATTATCAAAACAAAACCACTTATTATCGGATTACGTTTAAAAATTATAAAATATAATAGTAAATATTAATTATACCGGTAAAATAATATGATGTATATGTTGTCACTTAAATTTAATACTTGAACCATTTTTTCAGGCATTTCATTATCTACAAAATCATTCCACCTCCTTTATTATAAATCCCAACACTTTTGAAGTAGCTAAATTACAAACTTGGTAAATCATTTTCTTTTGCTATTCTTGATATTAATTGTCAATCCCCTTATAATATAATTTTCCTAAAATTTGTCCCATAATAGGTCTACTTGCAATGAGCATATTCTCAAAGATTTCATCAATGATAATTCCTCTTTTATTGCACTACAAGCTCTGGTATTCCAAAAAATGTTGATATTACTGATATTAGAACTTTACAAGAGTCACTGTCAGAGGTAAATAATGATTTTTTAATCTGTTAATAATCTTGTATAAATATCTTATTGATACCTTATATTTATTGTCTTAATCTAGCAAAATCATTACTGGATGAAAGCATCAATTACTGTTACAAACATAGACTAAGACTTCTTCTACATGTCTTGTAATAATTGCAATAAGTTCACGAGTGCTGAATATGGAGACAATTTCGATTGCATTTATTCCAAGCACAAAGAAGCTATAGCTACACCAAGGTTACTATCACTACTTCAATCATAACATACTATTGTATATTCAATGCAAATAAATACTTTACTAAAATCTTATAACACATTAAAAAAAGAACTTATGTTACATATTTACTTCATATTATAGGTGTCGTCTTGAAGCTAAAGTAAAAGATAATTCAGGATTAATTATAGCAACTATATTTGGAAAGTATGCAGAAAATTTACTGTCTTGTTCGGCTAATAAATTAATGGAACACAAAACTGAGGTTTTGTTATTTAGATGTTGTTGTTACTTTATTTAAATTATCATCTTAATCTTCAATTTAACTTGTATAATTCCCTTTTTATAGGATGAATTCAAAGACATAAAAAGTATTGACACTCTTTCAAGTCCCGATATATTCAATATCTATATCAAGTTTTCGAGATATGAAAGTCGTGGATAAATGAAGATGCGCTTTAATGTACTCTCTCTGCATAACATTACAAATGATCATTAAATTGATCAACATTCCTCTTGAATCAAACTAAAAGCTTTGCTTTTAAAGATGTATATACGTGCTCCCCTATGATCATTAAATTGATCAACATTCCTCTTAAATCAAACTAGAAGCTTTACTTTTAAAGATGTATATACGTGCTTTCCTATGACTCAATATCTCACAAGTGAAATATGTTATGCTTGTATATTTATGTTATATAATGAGACATATTATGCTTGTATATTCATGTTACATAGTAGAATATACAATATTTATATCCTTGTATATTCTACCATAATATGAATTTTAAAAGCACGAGCCATCCATCCTAGTACTTAAATAAGTATTGATAGAGACAAATTAAAGAGATAAATTCATTGGAAAAAATATCAAAAATGTTCTTTATAGTTTTCACACTCGTGATGTGCGGATGAAGAAATTTAGGTACGACTAGTTTTGAATCTATGCTTTTTCACGGTTTGGTATTTCAATATAATTATGTTATTATAAATAATTTAATTTAATTAAATAAATAATTTATTGTATAATTATTCAGCAATAATATTTATTTTATTAACTGTAAATAATAAGTATCTATCATAATTGACAATTGGATTTTTTACTTCTTTTTTTTTTTTTTTATTATAAAGAAATCATTCTATTTAATTAATTTTAAATTAAAATTATATATTTTGAATTATTTATTGATGTGGATCGCAAATAAATAAAATTGGAAAAAAAAATATAAAGATAAGATATTATGGCAAGAGATTTACAAAATCGGGGATTTAAGATATAAAAATTTGAATTTAGGGAGAAAAGAAGATAAATAAACGAGATAACTAAGATTATTAATAACAATAAATATGTAATATAAGTATTTATTTGTTCGAACTTGGTGATATTTTTAGTGATAAAAGTGTGATATTCTGATATTTATTAATATATAAGAAAAATAAAAAAAATAAAAAAGCTAATAGCAATTTTGAGGTATCTTAAAATGTTTTTTTTTTTATTTGAATTCATGTAAAAAAAAATTAATTATTCATTAGTACAAAAATTTAAAAGAAGCGTAATATATAAATGGTGCTAATATTGACACAATTTTAATTGTTATTTTCATAATTATTTTTTATTAATAATAATTTTATTTAAAAAAAGAATTTAAAAAAATGTAATTAATTACAAGTTTAAAATTTTATTATTACGTATTTTTGTTGTGATAATAATAAAAATAATTATTATAATATTATTAACCAATAAAAAAAAGAGATTATTTATTGATCCTCGACAAAAATCTAAGTAAATAATATCTCATAATCTTTAAAAGGAGAGAATAAAAAAGTTAAAAATTATCTCACTTTTTTTTACGCATTTAAATTTATAATTTTAAATTATTATTAGTCCAAAATAATATATCAGGCAAATATCAATCTATAATTTCTCATGCAAAATATCTTATGCAAACGGTATGGGTTATTTTTTACATAAAAATATCTATTTTTTTTTGTCGACATAAAAATACCTCTACTTTATTTTCTTTTACGTATAATTCATTTTTACTACTAATATGTGATATGTAAATAAATTAATACTAATAATCTCATGTAAATTTCATTTTTTAAATTATCTACACGTTGACTAATATTACTCATTATAAGAAACTACTACTCATACAAAATTATTAGTATTAATTTACTTTGGTGATATACCTTAATTTCTATTGATATAAATAAAAATAAAGTATTGAGTATTTTTTATAGAAAAATTGTTTAAATATTTTCTTAAAAATATTTTTATAGAAAAAATGTTTAAATATATTTTTTAAATAGACTTGTTAGCCTAATAATTGTATTAATTAAGAGTGAGTAAATAATTCGATCAATCTGCTTAAATTGAGAATCAAATTCAATCCGTTAGATTTGGATTGGATTGGATTGATAGATTTTATAGTCGGATCAGATTCAGATTGAAAAATATATAATTCATTTGGATTCAGATCAAATTCAAATTGACAAATTTTTTAATCCGTTGAAATTCGATCCACATCGAAGTACTATTAAAATTATAAATAAATATATATTTTATTTTTAATATGTTATATTTAAATATTATACATATTAATATATCATGATTACATTAAATTACTATTTTAGTTTAAGAAATTAATATAATTATTAAATTTTTTATAATAATTTAATAATGTTTAATAACATATTTTTTATTATGTTGATCATATTAATTATGACTATAAATAAATAAATATTGCTAAAGATGTATCAATTTAAAATTTAAATTATAATATATATTGTATTTTATATACGACAATAATTTAAAAATAAGTTATAATTTTAAATAAATTTTATTTAATTCAAAAATTTTAATCTGTTTAGATTAATTAAATAATTTGATTAAATATGAATTAAAAATATTCAAAATTGCTTCGGATTAAATAGGGGATTGAATAGGGAAAAAATGAAGACTTTTGAACACACCAACCAACAGGTCTTACACGTGTTTCAATCCTAATTTTTCTTACAAAATAATTTAATTGCATGAAAAAATTAGTGAGACGTAACATCAGACAAGTTACATGTCATTTTAGAAAGTAAATGAAAACAAAGGCATGTGATATCTTTTTTTCTAAAATGAGCTCTAGTTTTGCTTACAATCTCAAGTTGCCAAAATTTTCTCTCTATTAAAAAAAAAAAAAAAAGAGTCACTATTTGTAACTATTTGACTAACTTTTCTTGATAATGCAGATTAAGTTGCTATATCTAGTATTTATTGTGAATTCTGTGCCTTAAGAAGTACTTGTACTTTAATTATGTTTTGTTAAAAGAAATTTGGATGGTTATGTGACTAATTAATGTTACAACATATTTTACCATAAAAAGTGACGTTCTAAGTTAAGGAATAAATTTTAAAAAGAGTGGATATATCATTTTTAATTTTATTAAATTTTAATTATGTAATTTAAATACAATAATTAAACATGCAATTATGTGTAAAAATAAAGTACAAAAATGAAAAATAACACACAAGATTTTTTCGGTAAAAATAATATATGCCATAATAATTATTTAAGAGGAAAACCACCGATTTACTAAATCATCTACTTATTCACAATGAAAATTTAATGTTTAAATACAAAGTTAGGTCTTAGATTACCTTTTACAGATAAGGCCCCTAAAGTACTTTACTTACGAGTCCTTGCTCTATCTTAACAGTCTCCACAAGATTGGTGCTAACGGATCTAGATCGACATTTCTGTAAGCTCGAGTCACACGAAATATCGAACACGTTAACCTTAACACTTGAAAAGTAAGTACAAATAGCACAAGTACAATGTGCGTCCTATAATGGATTTAGCAAAGATTAATCATAATTAGAATATTAAAAACATATATCAAATAAATCAAATTTCTAGCAAATTTTAGAATAAGTAATTAAGCAAATGTTTAATTACAATAGCTTCTTTAAATATTAATGATTAGTCATGAAAGAATCTAAGTAAGAAGAAACTATATGAACATAAAGATATGAAATAAATAAGCTTAGACCTAAACTAGCATGATCATACAAAGTAACAAGGATTCAATAAATTTAATCATAGTTCCGTAATCAATGATTCACGATATAATTGATAGACTTAAATCTATCTAATATAATCATGCAAATATAAATGATTCAAGTTCAATGAATAAAGCAGACATGTATTAGTATAGATGTAAAAGATGAGAATATTAAGCTAAGTTTAAGAATATGAATAAGATGATCAGCAAGTATATTAAAGTCAAAAGCGTAGGCATCTATTTATATGCAAACAATGATGTATCATATTATTTTATGAAAACTTAGGAGAAAATACATCATTTGTTAATATTTCAAAATATGATAGGCAATTAAAAGCTAACCAAGACTAAAAAAATATGTGTAAGAACCTAGTCATGGACGGTAGGATTGATTCGTCTTTGATGGGAATCAATCCAGAACTAGCAAAAATTACTCCATCAAGACTTAAGATCGATCTAACACAGATGAAAATTGATCCAAGCCATAAGTGGATCTATCTGTCTATGGCGGGATCGATCCGTCTCTTCAAACCTTCAAAATTAAAATTTACGCAAATTGAATTCGATCAATTGAGGATAAAAATGGAATAGATCCATCAATAATCGATTGAGAATCGGAATAGGATCGATTCATTAATATAGGAATTGATCCAACTTAAAAAACTGGGCATTCAATTTTACGTGGTTAGGGAATGATTTGTATGCGATCATTTTGGAATCGATCTATAATGAGATCGATCTGTCTCAAAGAGGGATGGATCTTGCTTTTTAAAAATGCACATAACTTTTGATCTATATATTAGAATCACCCTAAACGAAAAGTGCATGTGAATGTGATCATTTTTACTTAAAATGGTGATATTTTGAGGCTTTAATAATGGTGAAACTTAAAAATACTTGAATCAAATGAGAGCGAATATTCTTAAAATTTAAATATTACATAGATTGTATTTGTCTACGAAATTACCAACTACTTATGTATTTTGCAAAAAGAATGTTAAGATTACCTCTGTGTACCCCTTAACAAGAAAGAACTGACAACAGCAATCATAGTCACAATGACACAAGTATGGAAGATTAGGAGTGAATTGATATTCAAGAAAAAGCCATTCCTTCTAGATCGATCAGTGGATAGAATCAAAAATTATTTTCAGGAATACAAGAACACTAAAGAGGACAACGAGTTGCATCTTAAATCACCTACACAAGCAATGCATGAAACTCTTACGCAATCAATAAACTATTACAACAAATGGCAGAGACCTCATGGTGATCATTTAAAATTTAATGTAGATGCAGCTTTCTCAAACCATTCTGCAGCTATAGTAGTGATTGCTAGAGATAGATACTGCAATACTATTGGAATATGGCTACAGACTCTAAGCATAGATGATGCTCAATCTGCAAAAGCCAAAGCTTTTGCCTTAGCCATGGGAATTGCAGCAGCAGCAAAGTTCCCAATAGTAATTAATAATAGAAGGAGACTGTCAGAAGGTAGTAAAATGGTTAAAAAAGGAAATTCAAACCACTTTAAGCACAACAAAAGAAGTATTCCCACAAATAATGTCGGTTTTGAATAGCTTTCAATCAATAAATTTCAACTGAATTCGTAGGAAATGTAATGTAGTAGCACATGAATTAGTCAAATGGTTAGAGTAAAAATAGAAGGGTCTTTATCTGAAAATGAGTATTTTGGGTCAATTTAGTCAAGTAATTTTACTCAATTGACATATTAGTCATGTAACTATTCAAGTAAGTCTATTTAATCATATAATTTTAATTTTAGGTTAAATTAATCTAAAATTTTAAATTATTTTTAAGGATAATATTGAATTTCTCTCTCTCTCTCTCTCTCTTAATGTTTAAAACAAAAGTAAAAATTTATGTTGTCTTTTCTATCTTCTCATTTTACTCTCCCATATCTTTTTTCTCTAATTTTTGTCTGTCTTCAATTTTTTTTGTTATCTTAAATTTATGATACTTTGATTTTCAATTAGTAAGCAATAATTTATTAATTAATAAAAATTTCAAGCTCAATTCATTTAAAATTAGTGTTAAGTAAATTGCAAACAAAAAATGAGTGTGTATAAATATCTTAATTAGAATTTGAAGAGAAAAAATGGATGAGATAGTGAAATGAGAAGATGGAAGAGGAGATATAAATTTTTACTTTTATTGTTGTTTTTTGTTTTAAATAAAAAAAATCCAATATTATCCTTGAAAAAAATATTTTTTAAAAATTTAGACTAACTTGACTTAAAATTAAAATTATATGATTAAATTGATCTATTTTAATAATTATAAAATTAATATATTAATTAAATAAAATTACATGATTAAATTAATCTAAAATTTTAAAAATAAATTACCCTTGTATATTTTCACTCAGATCCAACACGAATGTTTGAATATATAATCTTTAAATAAATAAAATTCTTATTAGAAAAAAAATAAAATGTTACTACATATTTGTAATTGTACCGAAATAACAACGCTAACAAATTCATAGATTTAACATTTAATATGATGTAACATTAACGGAGTGAATGGGACAATATTACGCCCAAAAATAAAAGATATTATGACATTTTATTTACTTTGTCTTTATAAATTAATCATATTAGTTATATATTTTTTTAAAGTGATTAAATTACATAATGTAACTAACATATCTCATTGATGATAGTAGTGAGTCTAGTTGCAATTTTTTCAAAATAAAAACACAAATGGAAGACCAATGCCCCCACAAAATAAGGTTCAATATTTTAAAAAAAATTTCACAGAAGCATTTAAGTTAGTTCTATTTTACAATATTTTATAAGAATAAATATTTCATTTAATATTAAAATTATTAATTTTGTGTCGATTTAATATTAAATCTTTTTTCTTATTTCAACTTTACAATATTTTATAAGAATAAATGTTTCATTTAATATTAAAATTATTAATTTTGTGTCGATTTAATACTAAATCTTTTTTCTTATTTCAACTTAATACTAAAATTATTAGTGTTATGTCAACTTAGTATTAAAAACTTTTTTTTTTGTTTCAACTTGTGATTAAAATTATGTAATTTTGTTTATTTTGGTATTTTGTTAGTTTATGTATCTAAAATAAGAAAAAATTAAATATGTGCTAATTATGTGACCATATAAGATTAGTATAGTAATTTTCATATATAATGTAAAAAAATTGAAAAATGAAAACTGATTTTTTTTTCTTTTCAATTTAGGTTTTTTTACATTACATAAGAAAATTACTAAAATATCTTTAATGTGGTTACATGATTGGCACATGTTTGATTTTTTTTGTTATTTTGGATGCTTAAATTAACGTAATATTAAAATAAAATAAAATTATATAATTTTAGTTGTAAATTAAAAAAAAAAAAATTTAGTACTAAGTCCGACATAAAACTAATAAACTAATAGTTTTAGTAGCAACATGAAACAAAAAAGAGTTTTACTACTAAGTTAACACAAAACTAATATTTTTAGTAACAAGTTGAAACAAAAAAAATTTAGTATTAAGTCAACACAAAGCTAATAGTTTTAGTAGTAAGTTAAAAAAATTAATTTTAGTACTAAATTCACACAAAACTATTAATATTAAATAAAATCTTTGCTCTATTTTATAGTATTGCCCATGCTTTTTTAATATTCCCTTCCACAAAACTAACATGTGAAATTCCAAAACGTTTGTAAGGTACTATGCATGTGTGGAATTCCGCGTGAGTACGTAACAGTTATATTAAAGTGAAGATTAGGAAAATAAAAAAAATAAAAATTGTGAACAATAATATGAAAAGAAAAAAAAAACATATTTTGGTATAATGCTATCTTAATCTAGATTAAACTAGATTTTTGTTTTTGATAATCAGCTAGTTAACTAGAATGTAAATATATTATGTGCGTTCAGCATTTGTTTTATTACATTTTCTGGTCTACTCGGAAGGCCTTCAATGCTTAAGTACTACATGATATTTAATTAATAAGGTACATCTCTAGGGTTTGCTACTTTAGTAGTTTTATTTATTTTTAGTACTTTTTTACTTTTATTGTTAATTTATATTTTAAAAACATTTATATTTAAAAAAAAGTATCAATTTTATGCAATTTTAACATATAAATAACACATGCAATTTTTATGAAGGTTATTTTTATATTCTTATTAATTTCCTCCCCTATAATAAAAATAATATTTTTTTAATTATTTTTGGCATTTTTAGCCAATTTTTTCATCTTTTTCTCTCCTACAATAAAAACAATATTTTTTGTTAGCCATTTTTTATAATTTTAGCCAGTTTTTTTTTTCGTTTCTTCCCTTCTCTACATTTTTAAATGATTTTTACTCTTTAAAGTATGCTTTATCATAGATGATCAATACTTACTTGATGCATTCTTGTATAATAAATTCATATTATAAAAAAATTAAGTCATTTTAGCTACTATGAAAAATGCAAAATAAAAAAAAGATATTTGCATTACTAAATAAAACAAGGAGCAAAAATGAGAAGTTATAAACTAGATATCGAAAACAATTTAATGATTTTAACTAATTATGAAAATAGGTGATACAATACTTCTATTTTTGTTTAACCTACTATATATTTTTTATTTGGGAAAGAAGACTGAACGTTTTATTAATATTTTTGGGTCAGAAGTTGTATTTAATAATCAAAATTTATCAGACAAGAATGCGTCAAGTAAATATTGGTTAAGTATGATAATGCATCATTATGGAGCATAAATCAGTTAATAAAGTAAGGAAGGAAAGAGACGAAAAAATTGGCTAAAAATGCCAAAAATTGATAAAAAATAATGTTTTTATTGTAGGGGAGGAAAAAGACAAAAATGCCAAAAATATCCTTAATTAAAATTGCATTTACTAGTTACATGTAAAAATTGCACCAAATTTGTACCTTTTTTAAATAATACCCACTAAGATACCAATTAATAATAAAGATAAAAATTGTACCAAAAATAAAATTAGAATACTATCAAGATAACGAACTTATAAAAACGCAGGTAAGATTGTGGATTTGGCTAGGTCTAACTTGAGGAGTTGCAATGGTTTTGCTTTAATTTTGAAGGTTAATGCTTAATCCACCTATTTGGAGCCACCCTCCTGTGAATTTGATATTAAAATTAGAAGCATGTTGAGTTCTATTTGGTAGCAAAGCTATGCACACTGCATGATGGTGTGAAATTGGGTGCTCACTTTCCAATTGTCTATAAAGTTCAAGCTGCTGGTTTGGATTGCTAAACTTCAAGCTCACTTTTCTGCTAAATTTACATCTAGATAGACACTCTTATTTAAAATTTATTTTGTCCAGATTTTATTCTAACAAGTTGTAAACCTGGACACCCAATTAAATAATATGGGGAAAAATTGTATGAAGTATACTTTTCTTAAAAAATAACACATTTTAATAGCCAAAAAGTTTTATATTTGATCAAAAGTATCACAAAATGATGCATGAAATTTATTTCCAACACAACTAGTTTCATATTCTAAAAAGAACCATAAAATGTTAATTGAAGTTCATTTAATTTCTTATAACCGTTGAGTAATTATTAATTAATATTGAATAGTTGTAATAAAAATTGATTGATATTGGCGGATTGTTGATTAACATTGACCAATATTTAGCTCATACGTTGGTTGCCCATCAAAATGAAGTCTACTTCATCTATGTTGAGTCTAGATGATAGTCCGGGTGAAGATCTACTTAGTCTCGATGAAATTGACTTCACATTTTTATGATTGAGGGCAAATAAAGAGTTTAATATCTTAAGAAAATAATAATTCTGTTAATTTTAAATTTGTGATATTTTGAAGGGAAAAAAATAAAATAAAATAAAAAACAACGACACGTCTCTGTGTGCCTGATAATTATCTATCAATTATAATTGCTTCTTTCTTTAAAAAGAAAAAGAAAACACAATATCTTAGTCTTAGATAAAACATAAAGCGACAAGGACGTGTTTTCTTTCAACGCACCTCGTACTTGGTAAAAACACAAGCAACTTAAAACGCGTTCTAGCAACCGAACGATGAAACGTGCCGGCGCCAAAGACTAATTTTTGCCGGCACGCCAAAACAAATCAATTTTTTTTTATTAATAATATTGTACAAGCAATTTTTTTTTTTCTTTTTATTATTATTTTAAATAACATATCGCACCCAAACTTCATTTATATTAGATAGAATGGTTGTGTAATTTTCTAATATTCATGTTATATTATTTTTTTAAAATTAATTATATGTTTTAGTGGCTTTATTTTAATACTTATATTTTTAAAATAATTTTTAATTTAGTTATTTTTGTTAAAAATAAAAATACTAAAATTTGATAATATAGATATTAAAATGATACAAAATTTTGATAAAATAAGTATTCAATTAAAATCTATTGATAACATATATATTAAATTAAAATTCTTTAATAACTGAGCAACTTTCAATAAAACAGAGGTATAAAAAAATATCAAGCCCAAGCATGTTTCTAAGCATTTTTTATTAAAAAAATGTATATCTTATTATCACTTGAAGAATATATTTTTTATTAATGTAAACAAATCATAAAAAACAAAGTTGGTATTAATAAGATAACCAATCCCAGCTAAAACCGTTGATCATGTAGGTCAGCCTAATTAAAACACAGGGACAAGTAGAGAGAGGTAGGAAAAATATTCATCTTTTATTTATTTATTTATCACTTTTTATTATTTTCTCTTTCATGTTTTATTAGTTTGAACAACTAAAATTACAATAAATATATTAATTTATAATTAAATAATTAATTTTATAATTTTTTATTTTTTTTTATAAAAATAATTATCATCGATAATAATTCATACTTAATAATTTAAAAAAAATAAAAAAAATTACCTATAAATTATTTAATAATAATTTCAATTTTTCTTTTTATAAAAAATTTAAAAGTAAAGATTTTTTTAGAATTATTTAAAAATTCTAAATTTTTATTAATTTTCTTTCAATATTTATACATACAAAAGTTACGAGACTTAATTTATTTTATATAAAAATGTATGATAAAAATAAAAAAAAAGTTAAAAATAAAAAATATTATTTTAAATATTTTTTACTTAAAAATTAAAATAATAAATCGTTATCAAATAATTGATTAAAAAATTACACATTAATTATATTTTATGTTTATAATGTATAAAATAAATTATAAAAATATTTAAAATATTTACTTAATTATAATTATATTTATAATTTATTCCATCCATGGTAGCCATCAAATATATTTAATCAAAAAATTACTTTAAAACAATAGTAATTAAAATCGTTGTCGAGCTTAGGAGTTACGTATAATTTTTCCAAAAAACCGTGGAAACAAATGCATACACGCCATTAATTCAAATCTTTCTTAAAAGGATAAAATAGTAATTACAGTGGTAAATTGTTACTGTAAAGCTGCATCATTATCATCGTCCTTCCTCTGTCTCATCCCTTTAATTTCGCAGAGAGAGTCAGACGACGGCAGGGAGTCAAAGCAAACAATAATGGCGACGCTAATCGTTCCACCGGTGCTTACTACCCCCAGAGATGATGCTATGCAGCTTTACCGTGCTTTTAAGGGTACTTCTTTACTCTCTCTTTACAACCCCCATTCTTCTCGATCCATCAATTAATTTGTTCATGAATTTATTATTTTTATTTTTAAGAAAGATGATTGGTTCTAGCTGCATGTTTGAGATGGCATTTTAAAAGGAAGGAAGGTTATTCTAAGAAGTTAATCAAGAGTTTATGAAGTAACCGGTATCCAAATGTTGAAAATGGCTCTGTTTTGTCATGAGCGATTGGTTATCCCTCTTTATTGAATGTCTATTAACATTAATTAATTAAATCATTGGCTTTTTTCTTGATGATGAAAGCTTTTTTTAGGAAATTTTGGCGGAATCATTAATTTGGAGCCCGAGAAGGGATTTAAGAGATCTAATAAATAAGTGGAGTACCTGTTTGGTTTTGAATTTGATATTTTGAAGAGAAGTGATTTTAAAACAAGTGTATAGTTGAAGTTGATTTAGCTGTTTAGCTCATCTCTAACCCAAAATACTATTTTCGTGCAACTTTTGTATTATTTTAGGTTAAAATTTACACTATAATTTTTTTCACAAAAAATTACCTAAAATAACTCCCGTTAGATCTCCAACCCAAAACTCCATTTTAGTGCAAAAATTGCACTATTTTTTTTAAATCTCCGATCCATTAAAATAAATATCACTCTAAAAAAAAATATTCTTTTACAAATCTAGAATATTCTTTTTATTTTTCTTTTATTAATTAATTTCTAACAATTATTATAACAAAACAAATTAAATAATTATATGTTAATATTATATAATTAATTATAATAAATTAAAAAATTATATTTTTAGTAAGAAAAAAAATAAAAAATTCACTAAATAAAATATTATATCTTTTATATGAATTAAACATTGCATTGCTAAAAATTAAAATTACATTGCACAAAAATAAATGTTTCATTTAGCTCTATGTTATTATTTTAGCTTTATGTTGTATTTATTTTATATTTTTTAACTTTATGTTCGTTTCTCGTTGTAACTTTGTAATGTATTTTTACTTTAATATTATGAAATTTTTAATATTTAAATGGTAATGGTTATACACTAATTTTTTTATAGTAATTTTGAATTATATACTTAATATTAATTTATTTAAATAAAAAAATTTGTTAGTTAATAAAAAGAATATAATTTTTTTTGATCAAAGAGTAACAGAATTTAAATAAATTTTAGTCAAAGATATATAATTAGAGAAAAATATAAATTAAAATAATATTTTTATAATTCTATATTTATAAATATTTTAAAAAGAAAAAAACCCGAATTAACAGTGCTGTGCGAAATGCAGCATTATATTTAATGTGATACTATTCATCACACGATTTTAGTTCAGTTTTAAAGCCTCATTGGAGCAATTTTTAGTGCAAAAATTGCATTAAAATAAAGATTTGAAACTTTCTTAAAGTTGCTTCTAAAACTCGTAATAACAAAAATGTTACACTTCTTTTGAATTGGAAGGATATGAGTTAATATTGGGTTAATACTAAAGTACTATTTTTGTTGTAAGTTTTAGGGGTTTTATATTTGTTATTTATTTATTTTTTATCTCAAACTCATAGCACTAATCATACTAAAAAGTAATTCTTTAGAATATTCTTTTTATTTATTTTTAAGTGTAATTTTTGCACTATTTTAGTACAAAAATTGCACATTTTTTTTGTCTTCAACTTATTACACGAAATATCAAACTAAAAATATAGTTTTAATAGAATTGAAAGATGCAAAAAAAAAAAAAAAAAAAAAAAAACAAAACGTGAGAATAATGTTGCACCAAATATAGTGTGATATTATTTATTGCACTACTTTATTGCAAGTTTATGGTCTCTTTGGAGCAATTTTTAGTGCAAAAATTACGCTATTTTAGTGTTCTAAAGTTTCATTGGAGATGCCCTCCCACTAAAATAGTGCAAGTTTTGCACTAAAAATTGCTCCAAAGGGGCTTCAAAGTTTTACACTAAATTAGCATAATAAACGATATCGCGCTATATTTACTGCAATAATATCCATATAGTGTAATATTCACTCACTATTTTTAGATATATTTTTTAGTGTGACGTTAGTATAGTGGGTTTGGGTAAAAAAAAAAGAAGATAACTTTTGTACTAAAATAGTGCAAAAATTGTACTAAAAGAAAATTCTAAAATGTTATAAAAATTAAAGAATATAATTTTTAGTGTAGCAATTGGACATGATTTTTGGTGCAAAAATTGCACTAAAATAAAGTTTTGGGTTGGAAATGTCCTAAAGCATAGAAATATTAGAAGTGATTTTATAAGTTCCATTTTAATATTTATTTTAAGTCAAGAATTATCTAAAAATGAGATTTTTTTAAAAAAATAAACTTAATTTATTTAAATAAATTATTTTAATAATGAGCTAATATCCATGTCTACTATTACCTGCGGGAAAGTAGTAAGAACAATTTAAAATAGTTACAAACAACTCTCTAGAAATAAACTTCACCTAATTGGCTAGTGAGTGAGCAACCATTTTGGCTCACCTAGGACTAGTGGCGGACATAGTTCAATTTTGGTCGACTTTTGTATAAAATGATAACCGAATTGATATATATCGGCTTACTAAATTTAGAATAGAAATCGATCTATAAAATGATGGTTAAATAACATTAGATTTATCTATTTATGTCAGTTTGATTTGCAATTTGAGCCTACTTATTTTAAAAATGAATTTAAATTATATTGATCATATGTTAAATTAGTAAATATGATTAATCATCAATTTAATTAAAAAAAATTGTATATTAGTATTTAAACTAGAATTGCGTACTAATTTTTAAGTAGAGAATAACTCTTAAAAATAAGTAAATTATTTAAAATTAGAGAGAAAAATAATTTAAATTTTTTATTAGTTATATTAAATATTTATAAAAAGAACATTAGAGATGAATAATATTTGTTACTTCACACTCCAAATTGACATAAAAGATTAAATAAAATTATATGATTATAAACATATGTGATATATGTACTATAAATATATAAAATAAAAAATAAATATGGGTATTAGTAATATATAAGTCGATTCGGTTAAACGTCAGTTTTCAAACTTTAAAATCTTAACTGACTAGACACAAATCGGTTTTTATATTTCCATAACCAAAACTAACATATTTGGATCTATAAACATAAAAATTGGCTTGGCTCGACTCAGTTTCGGTCAAATAGTTTGATTTATCGGTTGTTATGTCTACCCTAACTTAGGACCAAAGCGAACTACACAAGAAGCTAACCTGCTTAAGCAGTGGCATATATCTTGGGCGATAAGACCCCCTAAAGAAAAGAGTTTGGCACCTATTTGAACTTTCTAAGTAGGCACATGAGAGTCATTCACTTTGATTACTTTTGCAAGACCACTTTTGATTAGATACTTATTCTAAAAGCACTAATAGTGCTTCAAAAAAATTGAAGTATTTATTTTCGAGATTATTGAGCACTATAGTTGGCCCACTTGAAAGCATTTCTAACCCAGGTAGAAAAAAGTTCCATTAATGGCCTAAATTTCCTGATAATTTCAAAGAATTCTATGTCATCGTAAAAACCTTTAGTAGTAGTGTTGGTGCATTCAGTATACATCTAGGACGAGGACCCCTAATCAATGGCCTCAACAGTCACGAGGATCTTGACCCCCAAACATCGGACCTCCAACCTTTTGTCTTTAGATATGGTATCACACACAATGGACTAAGGTCGTCAAACCTCAGCCACTGTATTAACTAGTGAATCTAAAGCTTTTAGAATCTTCTAGTTCGTATCACCTAGGAAACATATAAGAGGAGAAAAACTCTAGCCATGAGGGTTAGGTCCATTGGCACCTCAAAGCTAGAGGGCTCCTACCCGTGGAGGTTTCTGACTCTATTGACTGTTGTCCGACAAGTAGCAAATAATCAATAATGTTTTTCCTATCTCCAAATGAACTTTTAAGTGTCTACTCAACAATATGGAGTGGTGATCAATAAATATAATACGAAGTTTCTTATAATTTTTTTTAAAATGGAAATGAAAAACAATTAAATCCAATTAATGAGCAATACTTGAAGACTTAAAAGAGTAAAAAAAAAAAATGAAATATTTGATGGATTTCGTTTTAATGTTATTAATTTGATTATTAGTACTTTGTAATTCATTCTATGCTCAAGTGAGAGTAAAGTTATGACTGACTGTTATTTGAAAACTAAATCCAAACTCTTTCAAATGGATAATATGCTTTTATAATTAGCAAAGTGCGGAGTATAGGATGGAACAAATTTTAAGTAGCAGAAGACTAAGATTACAATTGAAATTTAATTATGGGAGTGACGTATGTGCAAACAAAGTCATCTATTATAGGTTAACCATTTGTGTTGTAACACAAGTCCCTTACAATGTCTATTGGCTGATTTTTACTTTCTTGACAACGCTTTTATAGAAATTTCTCTCAAAATCAGATTTTTTTTAATGGGCATGGTAATCATTATTATCCATCTGTTATGCAACTTTTCATGGAGGAAGGATTTGACATCAAGCATTCTGAAAATCATTGATTATGATTTTCTTATATATATATATATATATATATGATGCAAAAATCCAAAAATATCTCAATATTTCGGTGGAAATTTTTGTAAAATCAAATTATGGATATCGATATGGGGTAGAAATCGACTTCGTCTAAAATATAGAAAATATTGGAATATCAATTTCGGTATCTTTGCTTTGTTATTCTTTGAAATGTTGTCGAAATCTTTGAATTCTTATTATTATAGGAATTAGGTTAATCTAATTTTTTTTTTATATGGAGATACAAGTAAAATTATTATTACTTAATGTCATGATATAAATACTGTGTCTCTATTAATGTTGATGCCTTCACAACTCTAGGATTTGAGCCAGTTAGGCTAAGTTGTTTTAAGTAAGTATTTATGTATATTTGTATTGCATATAACTTAATGCATTTTGAGTTGTATTATATAACTTATATTTATATTTATTAAATAAAGATTGAACTTATGTTTCACTATTATTATATATCCATCATATGTGTTATATATACCATAAATATGTTATTTTAATGAAAAAATTAGCTAAATTAGTGTATTAATATTTATTTTAATATTTACTAAATTTTATAAAAAATTTACTACAATTTCCACAATTTTTGAATTTTTTTTCAAATATCCTCGATATTTCAAGAAAATTAAAGTCTCAATATTTCTGTCGATATCTATATTTTCGTCAATGTATATGTATCTATCTATACACACACACATATATTTTGTTGAAAATTTCATTTCAAGGAGAAATATCCGTCCAAGTCCTAATTAGTATGTACAGCTTGTAAATAAACTAATTGCATGTATGTTATGGTGTAATGTATGTAACTAATCAGTCTACATTTTGTACAGATACATAAACTCTATACATCAGTTTTGTACATCGTAATATACAAGTTAAAATGCTATTTTTGTGGCGAATTTCACTTGAACTCCAAATTGGGGGCCTCACGTGGAATTGATCTGCTCTATGTCCCTCCTCTCTCTGCTTTTGCTTTGTTTATTGATTTGAGCTTCGTTTCAGGGTTTGGGTGCGATACAGCTGCTGTTATCAATATTCTTGCCCATCGGGATGCAACTCAACGTGCTCTTATACAGCAAGAGTATAGAACTATGTATTCTGAGGACCTTCTGAAACGTTTGTCATCAGAACTAAGTGGCAAACTGGAGGTGTAAATCAAAGCAACTTAGATGCTCCTTTGGATATTCTGATTTTTGGGACTATATGCCAAAACATTTTCAGTATTTTAAAGTTTAAACCATTCTAAATAATTTAAACACATCATATATAACAGCTATTATTGTGCTTTAGATTCAAATGTTATTTTAGTTATGCAGTAAAGTCTTTTTTTTTTCATGCTCATATTGTTCATTATTTTTCAGAAAGCAGTTCTGATGTGGATGCCTGATCCGGCTGGTCGTGATGCAATAGTTATCAAGCAGGCATTAAGCTCAGACACACTTAATGTTGTAGCAGCCACCGAGATAATTTGTTCTCGTACCCCATCCCAGATCCAACATTTCAAACAGATATACTTTTCGAGATTTGGAACTCACCTTGAACATGATATTGAACGACATACTTCAGGGGATCACCAAAAGGTAAGTTCTCCTTCTTCTTCCCATCAATTATGCTTTATAATAGTACCTAAGCTTTATATATAATATATATAAAATTCCGTAGTAGTATGAAATTGTGCTAGATAATAGACTGCATAGGTGCAAATATACAAAAATGAGAATATAAGGCAAGTAGCAAACCTTTTTTGGAAATTTTTGTGCATCAAAACCATGTTCATGATTAGTTTGTAGTCTCTTAACTCTTGTCATCTCTGTCACCTATGCTCTAGGATATCATGATTCATTCTACAGTCCTCGTTGGTTTCCTGCAACTTTAGTTTAAAAAAGTCATTCCATGAGTTTTCTTATATAGATAATGTATTATGTCAGAATTGTAGAATGGATGCAAACATTAGTTACACTACTACATAGAAGGGTTTTTAAGTTGATTAAAACATAATTAAAACAGGTTTTAATTCGGTTTCAAGTAACCGACTTAGATTGAAGTAACTTTAAATTTTTCAAGTCAGGCCTAGCCTAGAACAATTTTAGAATTTTTAAATTGGTCCTACCATAGAATCAACTTCAAAATTCTTACCCCATATAGATTTTGGTTGTTTTCTTCTAGCCCGGTGCACGTTTAAATCACACAATAACATAAGTTGTTGTGTTTAGAAGGGTTTCAAAAACCTTTTATTATTTTAAGGTTTTAAAAACCGGAAAGTAATTACCATCAAACCTAACTTACAAACTTCACTAAATAACTTTACAAGCATATATCTCTATTTATTATATGGTATACATATAAAGAAAAAGTTTGAATTTATATAGGACCAATTCCATCACATCAGCATCTTGAAGTTGTTCTTCATACAACCTTATAATTTGAAGCATTTGTTTTGCTCACTTCTCTTGTAATTCTCCAAAATATTTCATTTTATTCTGTCCAAATACCTATTTATATTTAAATCCAAATAATTGTTTCAAGTGAGAATTTTATTGAAAAATCAAAAATTAAACAACACAAAAAATAAAAAAAATTTGAATGTGTCAATTAACATGTAAACATGATACGATTAATGTTGTAGCATGACACGGTAACACAATACAAACACAGTTTACACGATTGTCACCCCTAGATACTACCACATCATTAATTGTCATGTTGAGATCTGAAATGATTTTGCTAATAAATTTCATGATGTAGTATTCACAAATGACTCCATTTTGTTGTGAAACCTACAAAACCAAGCATATATGCATATGAATTTCAACATTTTTATTATTAGACCATACTAAGCACCAAAATTGATAAAATTTTGTTATTAATACTCATTTCGACATACGATCATACCTTTCCATTCAACATTGTGTGATTTCTGTATGATACATTTTTCTTATTTCAAATCTTTAATTGCCTATTATGGTACAAAAGTTAGTATTAACACATGATTGTCACTATACATATATAAAAAGCACAATATTTACATTCATAAAACTAGTGATCTTACATTTTAACCATTACTTTACATTCTTTATTTAATGATATTGTCACCGAGTCACAATACTTCTATACATGATTATGACGTGGATCAAAGACAACCAAGATCCAATGATGTATATTCTCTTTTAATGGTCATTATCAACTTTTTATGTTGAATTTGTGATGCCCTTTTACATAATTGTGTCACTTGTAAATTAATGGATTGCTCTGAATTAAGGGTCACAAATGATAGATCATAAAAAAAATGATTAAATGATTTTATGATTATGCCTAAAGTTGATAATAGCATGCCCTAATAAAATAAAATACTCCATTAAAGATTGTAATGATAAGTACATGCTTTACTTAAATGAAAACTACTAGTGGGGACAAGTACTCACCTTGTTCACATTTGAATAAAAAATTGCAATATGCATTCAACCATAGTAATAAAGAACAATATATTGACAATATCATATATTTCTTTAGAAATAGGAACCATCATCCATCACTCGTATTATTCTTTTTTCTACCTTTGTCATCAACCCATTAAGATTTGTACTAAAATATATTAAATAGTTTAATTTTAATATATTATTTTTTACTTTATTATATTGGAATTAGTTAAAGCCTTAGATTTAAGAGATGCAACGAAAGTCTAATAAAAAATTCATATCTAATGGGCAATTTACAGGCACCAAGTCATTGAAGAAGTCATCTTGAAAAATATATGATTATGAATATGATATAAATTTTAGTAAAAATATTGGTGACTTAATGACAAAGTGGAAAGCATAAATTACATGAGTATAGATGGATGGTACCCATAGATGAAGATATATATGCTATAATGATTGATATAATTATAATTTAAGTGTAAACAAGTTTAGTCCTTGTTCATTAGTAAATTTTGTTTATGTAGAGAATGTTCTTATCTTTATAATCTCTATCTGACTATTTTTCTTTATCTTGGGTGTTACGTAATGTCCCAAAAATCCTTTTTTGTTATTAAGTTTCTAATGGGCCAACAATTGTTAAAGCCCAAATGGATTAAAACCCTATGAGCCGTGAAATATATATACATGCCTATATATATTAATTAAATAGCAATTCACAGCAGAAGCAACTTCAGCGGCAACAACTCCTGCGGCAACAACTCCTGCGGCAGTTTTTATTGAGGCAGCAAACACAAAGGCAGCAAGAGGAGATGCATTTGATAAATCTAATTAAGAACATAAGTTCTCTCTATATTTATTTGATAACAAATTTATAGTTACTGTTTCTCTTTAATTTATCTGTTGTTGCTAAATTGGCAAGATAGATTTATTTATTGCTTTTGTGAGAGAGATTAATTCGAGTGTAATTGGGTATTTGGGTATTTGAGTGATTTGGTTAATTAACTGTTGACAAATCTTATTGTACTCCTCTTTGACAAGTATAGTGAAATTTTTCGGTGCCGGCCTCAGCAGTGGATTAGGTAGTCACATTGACTACTGAACCACTTAAATTTGTGTCTTTTTTTGTTGATTATTTTTCTTATATATTTTGTGGGTGCTCGTTATTATTATTTCATTGCTTCCGTATTATTATTCGATCTTGGGCTCAACAAGTGGTATCAGAGCTTGGTTAAAAAGATAACGAGAACAGATTCATCCACAAAGGTTGAAAGATTTAATGGAGATAATGATTTCTTGCTATGGCAGATGCGTATGAAAGATGTATTGATTCAACAGGGAGTTGCAAAACCATTACAAAAGATAAAAAGCCTGAAAATATGAAAGATGAAGTATGGGACGAGCTTGATCAAAAGGCAGCAAGAGCAATTCGTCAGGGACTCTCAGATGAGGTAGTTCATAATATTTTTGATCAGAAAACTGCTTATAATTTATGGAAAACTTTAGAGCAGCTTTATATGGCAAAAAATATGACAAATAAATTATTTTTGAAGAAAGAGTTGTATACTTTTCGTATGCCTGAGAATACAAACTTGTTGACATACATGAATATCTTTAATAGGTTGATTTCTGAACTTGCTCAGTTGGGGGTAACATTTGATGATGAAGATAAAAATATGTTGTTGTGTTCTTTCCCATTATCTTATGATTATTTGATTACCACCTTATTGTATGGAAAATAGACTATTGTTTTTAAGAGTGTGAAGGAAGCTTTGTTGTCTTACCACAAGAAAAAGAAAGTTGATGATGAGCAATCACAAGCAGATGGTCTCGTTATTACTAGTAATAATCGCAACTATATGCGTGGAAGAAGCAAGTTTAAAGACAGAAATTATGATAAAGGTAGAGGAAGATCAAGCTTAAGACCTAGACAGTTTAATAAAGACATGGAGTGTCATTATTGTCACAAAAATGGTCATATTCGAAAATATTGCAGAATTTTAGCCAAGTAACTGGAGGATAGAAAGAACCAGACACAACCCACTAATTCAGCTAGTGTTGCAGAGGATAAAAGTGAAGACAAAGATGATGATCTGTTATCTGTCTCATCAGGTATTGATTCCTTTGCCAATTCTTGGATTCTTGATTCTGGTTGTTCCTATCATATGTGCCCACATAGAAATTGGTTTGATACTTATACTCCTAAGAGTGGTAATTGTGTGTATATGGGCAACAATGCAAAATGTGAAGTTGTTGGGATAGGAACCATAAAGGTTAGGATATTTGATGGTGTTGTGATAACCTTGACAGATGTGAGACATATCCCTGACCTAAAGAAGAATCTAGTTTCCCTTGGTGGATTAGATTAGATGGGCTATTCATATTCTGCAAAAGATGGAGTGCTTAAGGTGTCTAAAGGAGCTTTAGTAGTAATTAAGGGTAAGAAATTCGGCAATCTCTACAAGATAATTGGAAATACTATTGTAGGTGGAGCTACTTTAATTTCTGAAGATCCTATTTTTGATGATACTATGCTTTGGCATATGAGGCTTGGACACTTGGGTGAGAAGAATATGTTAGAACTCTATAAGAGGAACTTGTTGAAAAGTGTGAAGATGTAGGGCCCCCGTCCTGGCACCAAGGGACCAACCGCCCTGACCAGCCAACGGCTACCTACTCACAGGATATCCTCCCTAGCCCAGAGAGTTCCTCTCGCCTCCCCAGGTCATAGGTTCGAGCAGCTGGGGAGGCGAGAGGAACTCTCTGGGCTAGGGAGGATATCCTGTGAGTAGGTAGCCGTTGGCTGGTCAGGGCGGTTGGTCCCTTGGTGCCAGGACGGGGGCCCTACAGAAGACCTGCAAGCTCGATTTCTGTGAACATTGTATTTATGGTAAGCAGAAAAGAGTTAGTTTTAAGGTAGCGACTCATTCTTGTTCTGGTATTTTGGATTATGTTCATTCTGATGTTTGGGGACCCGTGACTATTGCTTCTCAAAGTGGAGCTTACTATTATGTTACTTTCATCGATGATTACTCCAGAAAGGTTTGGGTCTATTTTATGAGAAGTAAAACCTAGGTATTTGATATCTTTAAGGAATGGAAGGCAGAGGTAGAGAACTAGTCCGGCAGAAAGATAAAGATTTTGAGAATTGATAACGGTACCGAGTACAAGCACAAGGCATTTAGAGAGTTCTGCAAGCAAGTCGGTATTATTAGACATTATACAGTGAGGAAGACCCCTCAGCAAAATGGAGTTGCTGAGAGGATGAGCAGAACCATTGCAGAGAGAGCAAGGTGTATGAGATTGCAAGCAGGTTTGTCAAAGAATTTTTGGGCAGAGACTGTGAGCACTGCTGTTTTCCTCATTAATCGAAGTCCTCATTCTTCCATCGTTTTCAAAATTCCCGAGGAGGTATGGTACTTTAAACCTGTTGATTATTCTATACTAAAGGTTTTTGGTTGTCCTGCTTTTGTTCATATACAGAGTGACGAGAGATCAAAGTTGGATGCCAAATCTAAGAAGTGCATTTTTCTTGGCTACCAGAAAGGTGTTAAAGGTTACAGGTTGTTTGATCCAGAAGCTAAGAAGTTGGTTATTAGTAGAGATGTGATTTTTGACGAAAAGTCTATGCTGAAAAATGTGATGGTAGAGCCTATGTCAGAAAGTTCTGGTGAGAAGGGTAAAGCTCCAAATGAGGTGGAGTTCACATTTAAAAACTCACAGGATAAGGTTTATCAGCCGATCATTAGAGAGGTTCAGTAGCAACCACAGGTCTAGGATCAAGAGCAACCACAGGCTCAGGATGAAGAGCAACAATTAGAGCAGTATAGCATTGCTGCTCATAGGGAGCCACGCATTCGTAGGGCACCACAGAGACTTGGGTTTGAAGATGACACAGTTTCATTTGCTTTGTTTGCTGAAAGTGATGACCCTATTTCTTTCCAAGATGCTATAAGCAGAAAAGACAGTGAGAAGTGGAAGGCTTCAATGAATGAAGAGATGAAGTCGCTACACAAGAACAAGACATGGGAGTTGGTTCCACTGCCTAAGGGAAAGAGAGCTATTGGTTGCAAATGGGTTTATCGAATTAAAGAACTGAAGCAATATAAGAGTTGATTGGTAGCAAAAGGATACTCACAGAAAGAAGGAGTTGATTATAATGAGATTTTTTCACCTGTTGTGAAGCACACTTTCATCAGAGTTGTTCTTGCCATGGTCAATTTATATGACCTAGAATTGGAGCAGTTAGATGTCAAAACTGCCTTTCTCTATGGAGATTTGGATGAGGAGATTTACATGCAACAGCTAGAGGGGTTCATTGAATCCGGTAAAGAAGACTATGTCTGCAGACTGCAGAAGTCATTGTATGGGCTAAAGCAATCACCTCGCCAATGGTATAAACGGTTTGACTCCTTCATTGGTTCTCATGGTTATTGTCGTTGTGAGTATGATTGCTGTGTTTACTTTAAGATTGGTGATGATAGAACATTAATATTGCTTACTTTATATGTTGATGATATGTTGATTGCCGCTCAAAGTAAAGAAAAGATCAATGACTTAAAGAATTTGCTTAGGAGCGAATTTGAGATGAAGGATCTTGGTATTTCCAAAAAGATCATTGGAATTGAGATCAGTCGTGACAGGAGAGCTGGGAAACTTTGGTTGTCTCAAAAAGGTTACATGCAGAAGATTCTGCATAAGTTTAGCATGTTGAATGCTAAGCCAGTGAGCACACCCCTTGCAGCACATTTCAGATTGTCCACGAGTTTATGTCCTAGTACAGAGGATGAAGTGGAGTACATGGCTCAGGTGCCTTATGCCAGTGCAGTTGGATGTCTAATGTATTTAATGATTTGCACTGGACCTGATATTTTTCAAGCAGTAAGTGTTGTGAGTAGGTACATGGCAAATCCAGGTAAAGAGCATTGGAATGCTGTTAAATGGATCTTTAGATATTTGGCAGGCACACGTGATTGTGGCATCATGTTTGATAAAAATGGTGCGTCTAACGTTGCTATGGGTTATGTGGATTCTGACTACGCTGGTGATGCTGATACCAGAAGGTCGATGACAGGTTATGTCTTTACTTTTGGTGGTGGTTGTATTAGTTGGAAATCTAATTTATAGGATACAGTTGCATTGTCTACGACTGAGGCCGAATATATGGCTATGACTGAGGCGGCAAAAGAAGGCATATGGCTTATGGGTTTTTTAGAACAACTTGGCTTCAAACAAGAGAGTGTACCTCTTCTATGTGATAGTCAGAGCGCTATTCACTTAGCCAAGAATCAAGTTTTCCATGCAAGGACTAAACACATTAGTGTGAGGTATCACAAGATTAGAGAATGGATGAATCAAGGGTTGATCAAGTTATCAAAGGTTCATACAAAAGAGAATGCAGCTGATATGTTGACAAAATCAGTGCCAAGGGATAAGTTCGAGCATTGCTTGAACTTGATCCATATTAGTTCTTGTTGAGAATCTTGAAGAGGGTGGAGTATTCTTACCCATAAATGGAATGTAATTTTTTGGTGCCTATTAAGAGGTACCTTAAGGTGATGATATTCGAGGCTTAGTATTTAAAGATATTGACACGTATTTTGGTTCAAGGTAAAGATTGTTACGTAATGTCCCAAAATCCCTTTTTTGTTATTAAGTTTCTAATGGGCTAACAATTGTTAAAGCCCAAATGGATTAAAACCCTATGAGCCGTGAAATATATATACATGCCTATATATATTAATTAAGTAGCAATTCACAACAGAAGCAACTTTAGCGGCAACAACTCCTGCGGCAGTTTTTATTGAGGCAGCAAGAGTAAATCAGCAAGAGGAGATGCATTTGATAAATTCAATTAAGAACATAAGTTCTCTCTCTATTTATTTGGTAACAAATTTATAGTTACTATTTCTCTTTAATTTATCTGTTGTTGCTAAATTGGCAAGATAGATTTATTTATTGCTTTTGTGTGAGAGATTAATTTGGGTGTAATTGGGTATTTGAGTGATTTGGTCAATTAACTGTTGACAAATCTTATTGTACTCCTCTTTGACAAGTATAGTGAAATTTTTCGGTGCCGGCCTCAACAGTGGATTAGGTAGTCACATTGACTACTGAACCACTTAAATCTGTGTGTCTTTTTCTGTTGATTATTTTTCTTATATATTTTATGTGTGCTCGTTATTATTATTTTATCGCTTCCGTATTATTATTCGATCTTGGGCTCAACATTGGGCATGTTATTATTGACTTTAAGCTAATCATAAAACTCATTTAACCATATTTTACAATCAATCCTTTGTGAATCTTTATCAAGTGCAATTTATTAAAATACAAGCGGTCCAAGCAGGTGAAAAAGTGTCATAACTTCAACAAAATAAAAATTCGATAGTTTCTTAAGCCATTAAAGTTGAAAGAAAACATAGATCTTGGTGTCTTTGATCTACATTTATGTTATTGTGACTCGGAGTTGATACTATTGAGTGAAGCGGTTTTTGAAATGTAAGATAACTAGTTTTATGAATATATGCATCATAATCTTATATACAAACTTTTGGATCATAATAGATTATGAAAGATGTGGAATAAGAGAAAGGGTTTCGTTGTAGACAAATGACGCAAGCCTAAATAAAATGTCATTGGTGCTTTGTACAGTTTAATAATAAAAATGTTTGAATTCGTACACATACTTTGTTTGTAGGTTCCACAACAAAAAGTTGGAGTTGTGTGGATACAATGTAATGAAATTTACGAATGTTATCATTTCAAATTTTAACATGACAATTTACGATGTGTTAATATTTTTAACTAATTATTCTTTTTAACATAGATTTTTTAACCTTTTAATAAAATTCTCATTCTAAATAATCATTTGGATTTAAGTATATGTAATGCAATTAACTTGGAAATCAAATATGTTTATATTTTCATTAACCCTAATAGGGTAGTTATATACACATAATAATCTTACCTAAAGAAAGACACTAAAGGTATGTTTGGTTGGGTGTAATAAGAGGTGTAATGTAATTGATTCATGTTATTACATTGTTTGGTTTCTTTAAAGAGATGTAATGTAATGTAATCCATTACATCTCTTAAAGGAATTGCCATTACACAACACAATACCAGGAATTGTGATTACATTACATATTGTAATCAATACACGCTGCTTTCACTCGCGAATTACCAGGAATTTTTGGCGTTGTCGTCTGTCCCTGTTCCTGCGCACCGTCGTCGTCCAGGACCTCCTCCTCGTCGTCGTCGTCCCGTCCGGCTGGCCTCGTCGTTGTCGTCCAGTCCGGCTGGCCTCCTCCTCCAGCTCTCGCGGTGTTCCAGTTCGCGTTGCCGTCCAGCCCGTCATCGCCATCCAGCCGTCGATTTTGTTTCCAGCTCTCCTCTGTCTCCAGCTCGCGTGATTTTTTTTTTTTTTTTTTTTTGAAATTTTTTTTTCCTGAAATTGCTTATTTTTTTTTTAATCTTTTTTTTGCTGAATTTATATTTTTGTTGTTAATTTATTTATGTAATTAATTAAAATTTATTAATTATTGTTATTTTTTTGTTATAATTAATTTTTTTTTACTGAATTAATTTTTTTTGTTGTTAATTTATGTGATTAATTAAAATTTATTTATTAAAATTGTTGTGATTTTTTTTATTCCATTACATTACAGTTGTCAAACCAAACACTGTAATACTGATTCATTTTTTGATTACAGTGACTAAACCAAACACTGTAATCGTAATACTGATTCCTTTACATTACATTCCATTACGATTACGATTACGATTACATTCAGAGAACCAAACGCAACCTAAATACAGAATATTTACAAAATAATGATAATAAGGAAAAAATTGCTAGAATAATTCTATAATTAATGTACATTTTAACTTTTTCCCTCAAGTTAGAGTATAAATATCACAGATGCCTAACTTGGATTGTGATGTATGAAAAGAACTTCCTATAATAGCATGGGTCATAATGTCAGCTAATTGATCAACACTCTTGATGTAAGGGACTTTAATGATGTCATCATTCAAATTGTCTTTGATATAATTTTTGTCTAGTTCAATGTGCTTGGTTTGGTCATGTTGCATCAGATTATTTGCAATCTCAATTACTGCTGTATTATCACAAAATAAAGTTAAACTTCTTAGGGTTGAAACCATACTCAACAAAATCTTTAACCAAGAAATTTTCGTAATACTGTGGTGAAGAGCGCAGTACTTGGTCTTTGCATTGGACAATGATACCACATTTTGTTTCTTACACCTTCAAGCCACCAAATTTCTTCCAAAAAAGGTATCCTAAAGTAAACTTCTTATCGATTTTGGTTCCTGCAAAGTCAGAATCAGTGTAACCCGTAGTGTGTAGGTGTTCATGTTTTAATAACAAAATACCTTTGTTTGGGGAGGATTTCAAATAGGCCAAGATTCGGTTAATAGATGTGCCTGTCACTTATATTATGCATGAACTGACTTATCATACTAATAGGATATGATAAATTAGGTCGAGTATGAATCAATTAAATCAATTTTTCTACTAATCTTTGATATCTCTCTTGATTAGTTGGAATTGGTCAAGATAGATGGATAAACTATGATTCATCTCAATATACGTGTCTACAGGAGCAAAATTGCTTATTTCAGTTAAGAGATTTAGTATATATTTTTATCGAGAGAGAGTCATTGCTTAAACCTAGAAACTTCAATACCAAAGAAGCATTATAGATTTTCTAGATTCATTTCAAATTCTTCTGCCAAGTAACTACGTAATCTTTTTATCTCATAGGCATTAATACTTATAACAATCATATCATCAACATAAACCAAAAGTAAGGCAATATCATCACCTATTGTTTCATAGAAAAGAGTAATCTGTTTGGGCTTGTTTAAAACTATATTCTTTCATCATCGGCTTAATCTGCCAAACCATGCCTTGAGTGACTGTTTCAACTCGTACAAGGCTTTTTTCAACTTGTACACCTTCCAATCTTCAGTTGGGAACCCAAGAGGAGGATTCATGTACACTTTCTTTAAAAAAAGCCTTGTACGGGTTGAAGCAGTCACTCTAGAAATTGCATTTTTTACATCAATTTGAAGTAATGGCTAGTCTAGATTTACTGCAATAGAATGTATAACTCGAATAGTACTCATCTTGGCCACTGAAGCAAATATCTCCTGATAATCAATCTCATAAGTTTGAGCTTATTCCTGAGCTACTATTCTGGCCTTATATCTCCTATGTTTCATCGAAATGAAACTTGCTCGTGAACACCTACTTATAACTCACAGTCTTCTTCCCCTCACGTAATTCGACTAACTTTTAAGTACAGTTCTTTTGGAGGGCATTAATTTATTCTATCATAGCAACTTTTCACTTAGGATTTTCAAAAGCCTCTTGAAAATAACTAGGGATAGGTATAAAATAAATTTGAAGAGCAAAAGCTAAGTGAGTTTTAGACAGATAGTGATAAGAAAAAAAGTCGGATATGGGATAAACAATATTAGATGAAGGCTTAGAAAAGCCCAATTTATCATGTTATTTATGAGTTCTAAGATGATGTCTCCTACTTTGATCATTACTTAGTGGATCTAAGTAGAAGGTATGTCAGAAGTAGAGATGTCATTAGTAGAAGATAAAGAAGGAATATGTACCGCAAAATCGACTTCGAAAGAGTTATTTGAAGACATGGTAGTATTATCAAGAAGAGTATCTAAGTTAGAAGATGGGGCATAGCAATAATGTCTTTATTTCTTCTACCAAACTACAAGTGAAACATATGAGGTGGTCTCAACTCTTTAGCTGATTTATCTTTTTTAAGTTCGGGTGCTCCCAAGGAATGTGATGAATCGAGAGAGTCGTTACATTCTAATGGAAAAGAATCCTCTCTCTTACCAAAATTTCACAACTTTTTTTCCTCAAACTATAATTTTTCCTTTTCTTTATTATTAATCTTTCCTTGAAGAGAAGTCAAAAAGTTGGCTGAACATTGTAATGAGCGGGTAGGTGTTAGAGATGACATTAACATAGAGATTCATAAAGCATTAACACAAATTATCAGGTACCCTGAGCATTAACAATATTGGTACGATTGAGTACTGGGATAACATAGAGCATTAACAATATTGCATAATCCTTGATGATAATAATAGCTGCTTATGTCTATAGCTATATATAATATAGCACTATGGGCTATCGAACACGGGGTCAGAGCGTAACGTTGGAGAAGTAAGACTTATGTTCATAGAACTGAATATCCATAGACACAGTATTTATTGGTAGGTGGTTGAAAACATTTATACCTATTTTGTGTGTTAGAGTATCCAAAGAGACACTTAAGAACACGTGGATAGAATTTGTCCCTGATGAAGTGCATGGACATGAACATAACAGACACACCCAAATATCTTTAGACATATGTTAAGTGCAGAGGACAGTGTGAAAAAGAGAATTTTCTCAATGAAGTCTGATAGTTGAGAATACGAGCAAGCTGGTTTATAAGAAAGGCATCAATCATGATAGTTTCAGCCCAAAAACATTTAGGAACGCGCATAGAATAGCATAGAGCACGTGCCATCTCAAGAAAGTGTCGGTTCTTATGCTTTGTTACACCATTATATTGAGGTGTATAAACACATTATCTAGTGAAGGATGTTATGAGTTTTATAAAAATGAGTAAGTACTGAATCATGAACTTACGACCATTATCAGAATGGAAAATTTTTACCAATATTTAAAACTGTGTGACAATCATATTATAAAATTGAGGAATAATAAGAGAAACTTCACCCTTAGATTTCAACAAATAGAGCCAAGTGACTCAAGTGTAATCATCAATAAGAGAAACAATATATTTATGGCCAGAGGCAATAGGAGTAGAGAAAGAATCCCACACATCATTATAAACACAAACAAATGGATCAAAACTTTTATTAAAACTAATTTTGAGAGTAGTACGATTATTTTTGGCAAAGATACACTGTTTACAAATTAAACTAAAAGCAGAAATATTATAAAAAAGTTTAGGAAACGTTCCAAATAAGCAAACGATGGATGTTCTAGACTACAGGGCCATAACATAATTCTTGCTTTTCAATCCTTCTATCCATTTGAAAGCCACAACTAGGATTGCTAGACCCCCTTTCCAAGTAATAAAGACCTCATCTTTCTACTAGTGTCAATCATCTTCTTTGTTTGATTATCTTGAAATATACAGTGAATAGCATAGAAAGTTATAAAACAATCAAGATTTTTAGTAAGTTGACTAAATGACAGAAGGTTATTCTTAAGAGGGTGCAAATAAAACAAAGAACATGAAAAATGTGGGCGATAGTGATACATTGCCAGCGCCCAAAATTGACATTGGTGCCCCATTAGCAACCTGTACAGACTTAACACAAGAGGGTGTTAAAGAATAAAAAATAGATGGATTATTAGTCATATGATCAATAGTTCCTGAATTAATAAGCTAAGTGTTGGAAGCAGAAGAAATAAATGCTAAACCAAAATTACCTCCTTGAGTAATTATGCGAGAAATTTGAAAGGCAGAAGCAACAACTTGAAAAGATTTCTTTTTCTGCTCAGCTTGCTTAAGTTTGTATCACTCTGAATAGCCATGTTTCTTTCAACAAACATCAACGGTGTGATTGGAATTATTGCAGTAAGTGCAAAGGCGAAAACTAGAGTTTGTAGATGGAGGATTTGAACGTGACCTATTCCTTTGGACAATGCTGATGGTTCAAGGTGGTTTTCGATGCCCATTGTAGCTTGCCTTTGTATTTCACGACAGATTAAAGAATATGCTTCGTCTAGACTTGACAAAGAAGAAGTAGCCAAAACTTGACTATTAGATCCAAATTTCGTTCTAAACTAGTTAACAACATATAAACTCGATCCTTAGTAGTACTATTTTTGAGTTTCTCAACATCAATAGCACATGTCATATCATTAAGTCTGTGATAATCCAACTCCATGAAGATAGAGTTCATTTCATTATAATATTCGGCAAGAGATCGGCCACTCTGACGAAGTTGAAATGACCTCTTCATTAATTTATACACTTGTAAAAGTTAGAAATATCTAGGTAGCTCCTCCTCATTGCATCCCATTCGTCCTTTGCAATGTCACACTAAACAAAATGAGACATCAACTTATTTGTCATGGAGTTGATGAGCCATGATTTCACTAAGGCATCTTGAGCTTTTTATTTATCATAAATTGGATCATCATATTTTGAGGCAGCTTTTTTACCTGTGATATTACCCTTTTTTCCCTTGCCAACAATATGTATTTTCAAAATCTTGGACCAAATCCGATAATTAGTACCATCTAATTTAATATTAACAAATGATGAAATATCATATATAGTGGTAGAAATAATTTTACTATTGGATAGAGCCCGAGTGTTTGATGGTGGATTTATTTGATCGTTAGACATAATTGTGATAGGAAGTAAGGATTATTGCTAGACTCTTTTTTTCTTAAATAAATAGAAACAGATCTGCAAAGCTTCTATGGCTGAAAATCAAAACAGGCGACAATGGAGATGGAGATGGGTAAGGCTACGGCGAAGGTGACTGGGGTGGGTAAGGCTGCAATGGCAGCGATTGGGGTTAGGTAAGGCGGTGATGGTAACAAAACATGAAACCAATAGCAGCAGAAGGCACAATGGCAGTATCAAGTGTGGGTGTGTCTAAGGTAGAATAAAATATGGCGTTTGTGTCTTAAGGAAGTTCTACCAAAATGATAAATTTCTGTTACTTCTGAACGCTGTTATTCTCCACTCAACCAGGGAATACAGAGGAAAATGCTGAAAACTATATTGGCATCCTTAAATCATGGTCCTTGTTGATGGTATTATTCTGTAAAATATTGTTTTACTTGGCTTGAGAGTCGATGAAACTTATGGGTCTGACTTGTTGTAGTTAGCATTGCATTCTGGGATGCTTTTGTTTTATCTTGTAATTTTCTCTCTTTATAAATTTTTTTTTTCCTTAAAAAGCAATTAACATATACAATACCTGTATAAAATTTTGAATGTAGCTGTTGCTAGCATATGTAAGAACACAACGTTATGAGGGTCTAGAAGTTGATAGAGAAAGTGCCGTGAAGGATGCAAAGGTTCTGTATAAGGCAGGAGAGAAGAAATTAGGAACTGATGAGAAGACTTTCATTCGTATATTCAGTGAACGGAGCAGAGCAAATTTGGCTGCTATCAGTTCTGCTTATCGTGACATGTACGGTAACTCACTTAAAAAGGTATGTTACTTTTGCTTTCCTTATACTTTCTACATTTTCATGATTTGATTACATGTTGCATATTTACCAAATATTAAGGTTATCAGGCGGTAAAGGGTGAAACTTCGGGCAAATTTGAGCATGCTCTTTTGACAATACTGAGATGTGCTGAGAACCCTGCAAACTATTTTGCAAAGGTATAAACTGCCACCCAGTCAATATTATAGGAGACATTAATTGTAATAATATAACTCATAATTATTTAAATTTGTGAATTTTAGTTAGTGTACAGTTACCATAATTATGTCACTTTCACTTGCATCCAATGTACGACTAATTTAAGGTGCATACTATTCTTTCATACCTTTAAATTTAATTCATGTAATCTCAACCTATTATGCTTGGACTCTTTATTCTTCTTGAAATACCTGTGTCCAAGCTACATAGCATTGACATTGATGTGGGTACTCGGACATTCCAATTTGGTAGAAATTTATAAAAAATAGAGTTTTGGATACGTATGCAAAATTTTACTACTCTCAGTAACATAGATTGAATCTTTATAATTTGCCTACGATTTTCTTCAGAGTATCTGATAGATGTCAAGATTGTGGTTGTTACGGTAGAAGAGACCTTGAAGTAATATTGAATCTGTTTTGAGAAGATCAACTTCAACCCTCTAGGTATAAAATATTGAATAGAATTAATTTTAAGGTTCGGTAGGCCCATTAGTCAATTAGGGTTACTATTATGCATATAATTTGGATTGTTTTCCCTTGTATTGCTCAAATTCAAATGAATAAATGAACTGCTAGATGGGTTCTCCCTTGTCATTTTGTCTCTCTTGCCTCCAAAATTCTGATTTCCTACCCCTAACTTAATTTGTATGTTTCCCTCTTCTTTTTTCGTGATAGAAATAGCAAGGATTTTATTAAAAGGTTAGAAAGTTACAAGGACAAATTACAATCCACTTTTTCAAGTACATTAAGACAATCAAGACTAGGCATAACACCCTTAAGCTCTATGAACGGAAACATTCGAGCCTTCCAAGTTCACTCTTTAAAATGCATGATTCGAACAACTTATTACCATATGCAAATGTGGAAAAAGGAAAGCAACATTTCCTCAAAATCTTAGCCTTAACAATATTGAAACCCTTTAACAACACATAATTGACAAACATAACACATTAGAATCATTTCAGATCTGAAAGATTCAATAGAAACATAATCACTATATAACTAGCAGAATACAAAATACACCCAAATTTATTTAAACACAGTATCTGTTAGGGGAAGAAAAACTGCCACATTGTCGGACAACCTACCCTCGCTAGAGAAGGAAGCTAGACCAGCTGTGGGAGAAGCTAGAGGCAACGAGAACTCTAACAACAGAGCAACCAGAAGTTGACGATGATCGACGTAGTAGAAAAAGCTCCATCAAACGGCGACAACAGACGACTAGACGCTAAGGCAGAAACGGAAAGAGCAGTAGACTCCATCGGTAGCGGCGGATCCAAACCCTAACCCTAGTCGACTCTCAAATGTTTCTAACGTCCTTCTCTCTTTATTTCTCTCTCTTGCTTCCTTTTCCCCTCTTTCTATCTAATGTTTATATTCTTGTTTTCTTGTGTCCAACACTAATATTTGGTTGTATTGAACTATTTGTAATGTACTACTGCTCCATCTTCCATCCAAACAATAAGTTGATCGTAATTTTTTTTTTTGAAATAACAGTTACACACTCATACCTCACACACACATATACGACGGGTTCAAGCCCATATCCTTTCCGTACTTATAATAAGCATATATTATTGTAATACAAGTCAAGTGCTATAGATTTTTCATTGCTCTTTTTTGAATATTTGTTGTCATCTTCATCATGAGCATGATAACATATTGTGTCGATTGACAAACTTGGCAGGTGATGTACAAGGCAATGAAAGGTCTCGGAACTGATGATACTACCCTGATAAGGGTGATTGTGACAAGGTCTGAGATTGATATGCAGTACATAAAAGTTGAATACCTTAAGAAGTACAAAAAGACATTGAATGATGCAGTTCATTCGGAGACATCAGGCCATTACAGGACTTTTCTTCTATCACTTTTGGGTCCCAACCATTAAGTGTTTTAAGACTATACATAAATTGCTAGTGTTTTATGCAGGATATGATCATAACCTAATTATGTGAAGTAGCTTTAGCTTTTTTTTAGTCTTGTTAATAGTGTATTTTTAATCTGAAATGCTGTGGACAACAATTTGGAAGTTTAATTCTTATGGGTTATTTATTTATTAAATCTTGCAAAGTGGCTGTTTATGTGAGAGCAAACAGAGTGATGAACCAAATATGCATGAAGGCTTTGATGTGTTTGCGAATATGAATTTTGAACCTAATTGAAATAGAAACCAAGGAGGGGTTTAGAAATGCGGGAACACAAAAGACTCAGGTTTAAACCACTTTATTTCAAAGTTAATTGATACAAGATGGTTTCTCACTAATTTTATAAGAACTGTGTAGGTGACTTCAGATGACTCTAGCATGCTCTTCATTAAGATTCTTACATTTTTTCCAGGACCCCCGTTGAAAACTTTTAGAAACTTTGAATTACTTTTCCTTAACAGTTTATTGATCGATCTACTGATTGATGCGTTCTTCTTATTATTGTTATCATCAGAGGGGGCATGTGCACTATCAATTTTTGTTGCGCATTTGAGAATTTTATTTTTTTACTAGTACAATATAGCTATTAATGCTTCTAGTACATAGCATAACTCCTTCCATATGCCAAGTTTTATTTTTAACGTTTTTTTCAAGTGGTACATCTATGTTTTTTTATAACCTAAAAATATATATATTCTATGCATATTCAAAATTGTGTTGTATATATGTCTATTTCTTTTTTATAACGTAAAAAAAAAAAGGTTTTTTTAGAAAGTTAAAAAATGAAATCATTTAAGTAATTGAGTCCTATAATAAATTTGACTTTTTATTTGTTTTATATTGCTAAACTCTCTCTTAAAATTAATATGTAAAAAAATTACCATTGATTATGATATTTTAGTCAGAGATTAATGGGTTTTAACTTTTCTTATGATGAATTGTATATGTCAACGATTTATGATGAATTTCTACCTTAACTGATGTCCAATCACCCCAGTAATAAATATACTCTTTCTTCTCTGGTAGGAAGAGTTTATAGGAATCAAGAATAATATTATTTTTAAGTTAGTTTATTAATTATAATCTTTATTGTTATCTCATAATCTAGTATTTGTACTTAATATTTATCGGTTTTTTTCGTATGAAGGTGTTTCGACAATTGCCGTTGTTTTTAATGAAACTAGGTTTGAACATCCAAAATATGCTTGTTGTAGATTTTGATTTTAAATTTAAATTTGTAAAGAATATAGAATTTGAAATCTTCACAGTAAAAAATTGTTTATTTATTGATTTGTAAAATATTTTCTGAACATTAATCGTAGATAAATCTTTTATCTTTTCATATAATTAAAAATCATTTAATTTGAAGCGATAGATTGTAGATAGAAAAAATTATATCAAATATACTAACAACTGTCTAACAAGATATTTTAGAGTCAATCTTATTTTTGACCTTAAATTAATCATATTTTAATATTCTTCATGAAATACGAAATTATGCATCATTGAATTATTTTTTTACATCAATTTAAAACGCTTAATTTGGAGTCAATTATTATTTTGAAAATTTAGCAACATATATAAAACACTCAATTTGCATCATTGAATTATCTTTGGCTATTTTTTATTATCCTACAAGCATAAAATTATAATAATAAGTATAAATCAATATTTATAAAATTAATATAGATAATAACTAGTTTTAAATTGATTATATCATAAATATTAATTAATTTACGTATTTTAAAAATATATTTTTCTATCATTATTAATTATCTATTAAGAAAAATTGAAGAAATAAATACAAAATAAAAGTGCAAAATATACAAATAAAAAATGCAAAACAAATTATAAAGGGTGAGATCACCCCCCTTATATTGTTGTTTCACGGCACATTTAAACTGAATTTTAGAAAGTGACAAAAGCATCATTAAAAGATTTAATTGATAGAGAATAAATGTATTAAAGATAAAAATGTACTTTTTTCGATTTAAAAAATTAGCATCAAATATATAGAAAAAAAAAGAAAAAAGGATTGTGACAATAAGTCCACTCAATATAAATGATGTTATAATTAGAAGGCTTGAAACATATTTTTATATAAGTAATATATTTAATATAACGTAACAAGTTACAATAATAATAATTCAATAACTTTATTCAATAATAATAACAATATAATTATGACTTGTAACAATATCAGTACCCATATTATAATAAGAAAAAATTATAGATTAATTTAAAATAAATTAAAAAAATAAATGTTAAATAAATAAATGGTTAAAATTAAAAACAAAATAAGAGGTTAAAAAAAATGCAAAAGAAATTTTTTTTTTTTTTTTGCTACAATTTGGTTAAAATAAGCCAGGTTAAAAAAAATTTCTACTAAGAAATAGGAACGTAATTATGTAAATATTTTATTTTCTTTAAAAATTTTGATTTACTTTTAATTTACTATTTATTTATTTTTCTTTCAATTTGATACTTTACGTATGTAATTCTATATCAATTAAATATTTTAGTTAATATTTACATTGAATTTGAATGAAATAAGTTACAAGATTGTCAAGTGAAACCAACTCTTTACCGTTCAATTCAATTAAAATTTCTTAGCCCTTTAATTCAATTACTCAAAGTGATTTATAAGTATCTAATTAATATAGAAATATCAACATAAAATGTTTACTAGATTAATAAGAAAAACATATGAGGTAGTAAATTAAAAGTAACTTTAAACTTATGATAGAAAATAAAATATTTACCCACTTTTATTTGGTGGCATTCATAATTAGAAAGAAAAAAAAGAAAAAACTATCAATAACAATTTGGTAAAATTTGTTATTAAAAAGACAACAATTTGATAAAGTTAATATAAACTGATATGGGTAAAAAAGTGGATATAAAATGTGTGATATTGCATTATTCTTTACTATTTTATTTAGAGCAAATATTTGTGTTATTGAATGATTGTTGATAAAAAAAAAAAAAATAAAATAAAAAGTGACAAAAGTCAAAAACTATAATACTATGAATAAATTAATAGTATTTATTGTTTATAAAAGTATTAAAATTCAAATATTATTTATTGTTATGATAATTCATAAATATGTATTATTAAAATAATGTAAATTGCTCATTGAATTTTAATAAATATCTAGTATATTTATATTAATATGTTTTTACATGTTACATGACTTTATTATGGATATAAAGTATGTTGATTTATTTTATGTGCTCTTAAAAATATGACAAACAATTAATTATTTTTAAAAAAGAGATAAATTTATATTGAATTTTTTTATGGATAAACTATATGCACATTATATATCAAGTTATTATTTGATTGCATGATATGAAAATTTCTTCATGTTACTCTTCATTTTATAATCAGTTGGTACCATGTAGTAAGATGATTGATGCTCAATTTATTAATATTGATGAATGTTATCAGAACATATACAAATGTTGAATCTTACGAAAAAACAAAATGATGAGATTTATTATAAATTGGATATATGAATTATCATTATTACTACAGTATGTTTTATAAGTACAAGATTTTTAATTAATTTTGTAATGATTGATAAAATAAGTTATTTTGTAAAAGAACATGTACGTTTCAAATTAGTATTTAAATGCAATATGTTATCGAAGTAAATATATTTTGCCTACATGATACGAACCAAATGGCTCTGCCACGAAAGCAAAACCCATGTCAAAACAAGCACAACACGTGTCAAGAATTGTGCCATAAAAAGGGTGAATTACCAACACAAAGAGGCACGCAACAACATAAGAATATGTGCACGAATAGGTGGCATGGATGTATCGCGCTCAAATGTCAAATTCTAGAATTTGGGACTGCGTTGCGGCATGTATTATGGGCGCCGTGGCACAAGACAATCTATTTTGGCATGAAGGTTGGGCAGACGCGTGCGCAGAATGGGCAGACATGCTCGTGAGTGTGGGCAGGTGTGCGCATAGAGGTGGACGAGTGTGTGGGCCGCGGCATGGCTTTGGTGTGCCGCGACATAAGCTTCTCAGATTGAATTTGTGTGTTCCCTGCCGCTGCATGAAATTTACTCCGCCGCGGCCCGTCTACTTTAAAATTGTATCACGAGCCTCCTCGCAGCAGCATAATTGTTTTAGCTGTCGCGGCGTAATTTAGACCATTGGATCAAATCCAATGGCTATGATCTTTTCTTTACTTTTAGGTTTTGTTTGTACTCTATATAAGGACAAATTGTAGCAGCCCAAAAATAACTTTTGTTCATTAATGAAATATTTGATTCTCCAATCAAATCTGAGAGCCCAAGAGCTCTTTACTTCTTGCAAACTAAAACTTATCAAATGATTTACATCCTTTTGTGGCGTTCCTTCTCTTGTTGGTGCGTGGTAAGTAATATTCATGTGTTGAAGTGAGATTTCTGCAACCAAAAATCTGTTATTGTGCTTAAAAATTATATGCTAATTTGTTGTTGGGTCTTGAACCGTATATCTTGTGGTTCTCTAGTCTTCGTTGCTAGTGGGTCATAAGAATCGTGTTGCGGGGTTCCCATCATTTGGTATCAGAGTTCTAGATTGTGACTTTAGATTCCTATCTTTATTTTTGTTATTTTTGATTCCACAGCAAACAAGAAAATTCTTCAAAAAAAAAAAATTTTTGGACTAATTTGAGTGATGTTGTTTCCTTCTTATTCTGAATTGATTTGAAGAGGTTTTCGTTTTAAAAATTTTTCTAAAATCATTTTCGTAAATTAGAGGGTATTTTGGTAATCTCTTGTGTTTTGTTTGTATTGAAAAGTGAGAACAAAACTATACCTTTTGAATTTAAAAAAAAGTGAGAAAATATCTCTCAAAAATATTTCACGAAAATATCTCGTGAAAATTTCTCACGAAAATATCTCGCTGATATTTTTATTTAAAAAAAAGAAGATATTTTTGGGAATTATAAAAAAGAGAGAGAGAGAGAGAGAGTTTGGAAATTCAATTTTCAAGAATTTTACGAAATTCTCGTTAAAGTGTCATTCACACTTTTAACGTATTGTTTCTTGTTTCATTTGGATATCTTTTCTGTGAATTTGACCTAAATTCGAATTCGTTTCAAAATCTAGTGCTAGAATTTCTAAACACATGGTGATAAAGGATTCTACAATGGTTATATCTCAAGAAAAGATAAATTTCAAGCTTCTTCTTAAGTCCCAAAAGGCTATTGAATGGATGTTATTGAAACTTGAAAATAAAATGGAGAGAAGAGACGACGTTGCATATTGTTCGCTAAGTGGAAGGTCACTTAAAAATGTAGATGAGAACATACAATGTGCGGATTTGTTTCATTCTAGATGCTATGTCAAAGGAAAAGTTTGTAATTTGGTTATTGATGGAAGCAATGTTACAAATTTGGCTAGCACAATCATGGTAAAGAGATTGAACTTGAAGACTTTGCAACATCCAAAGCCATATGTGTTACCATGGAAGAATGACATGAGAGGAATTGCAGTGACTAATCAAGTGTTAATTTCGTATTCAATAGGAAGGTATCAAGATGAGGTATTATGTGATGTGGTACCAATGGAAGCGAAACACATACTATTGGTTTCATCTTGGCAACTTGATAGAGGAGCTATTCATGACAAAATCACAAATAAATACAAATTTGTGAAGGACAATAAAAAGATTACTCTTGTTCCCTTATTTGTGAAGGACATTTATTGATGATCAAGTGAAGATAGATAAGGAAGAGGTTGAAGAAAAACAAGATGAATGTGATTAGAAAAATGAAGTTCCGGTTGTTGTGGAAAGTTTTGAGAAAAAAAGGAACTCACATTCTTACTAACGATAATTTTTCTCTACCTATTGTTGCTAATATAATTTTGTAGGATAGAACAATTGACTTCATTAGAGTTGAGCAACGTAGTGATGTCAAGGATGATCAACCTTTATTACATTCAATTCTTGAACAAACAACTTTCAAAGGCCATCCAAGAGTTTTGTTCAATATGCAATTGATTCAGCCATCGTGAAGTCGACAATCCCCATTACAATAGCTAAGATTCGAGGACGAATCTTCTTAAAAAAAAGGGGTCTGATACGAACCAAATGCGCTGCCATGAAAGCACAACCCATGTCAAAACAAGCATAACACGTGTCAAGGATTGTGCCATGAAAAGGGTGAATTACCAGCACAAAGAGGCATGTAACAGCACGAGAATATGTGCAAGAATAGGTGGCATGGATGTATCATGTTCAAATGTCAAATTACAGAATTTGGGGCTACGCTGCGGCATGTATTATGAGCGCCGCGGCACAAGACAATTTGTTTTGGCATGAAGGCTGGGTAGACACGCTAGCAGAATGGATAGACGTGCGCGTGAGTGTGGGCAGGTGTGCGCACAGAAGTGGACGAGTGTGTGCGCTGCAACATGGCTTTGGTGCACTGCAACACAAGCTTCTCGGATTGAATTTGTGTGTTCCCTGCCGCGGCATGAAATTTACTCCGCCGCGGCCCGCCTACTTTAAAATTGTATCTCGAGCCTCCTCGCCGTGGCACAATTATTTTAGCTGCCGCATCACAGTATGATTTTATGTAATTTGGACCATTGGATCAAATCCAATGGCTAGGATCTTTTCTTTACTTTTAGGTTTTGTTTGTACTCTATATAAGGACAAATTCTAGCAGCCCAAAAACAACTTTTGTTCATTAATGAAATATTTGATTCTCTAATCAAATTTGAGAGCCCAAGAGTTTTTTGCTTCTTGTAAACCAAAACTTATCAAATGATTTGCATTCCTTTATGTCGTTTCTTCTCTTTTTGGTGCGTGGTGAGCAATATCTATGCGTCGAGGTGAGATTTCTGCAACCAAAAATCTATTGTTGTGCTTATAAATTATATGCTAATTTGTTGTTGGGTCTTGAACCATATATCTTGTGGTTCTCTAGTCTTCGTTGCTAGTGGGTTGTAGGAACTGTGTTGCGGGATTCGCATCACTACAACTATAAACATTTACTTCAACATTTGAAAGATTGCCATAGTAATGTTAAAATGTGTCAATTAAAAGGACATCTCATGTTGAACGATTGTCATAATCAGGAGGAGCACATTTGTATATGTGTTGTACTCTTTTTTCTTTCCACAATTTTGTCCCATTAGATTTTATTAGAAATGTTTTAATGAGGTAACTTAAGTATATTGCATGGGAATAATGTACTCTTTATTCTTTGCTATTTTTTTTTTTTCCTATTAAGTTTTTATAGCAATATCTTTAACAAGACATATTCTTCATGCATTTGACATCCAAAGAAAGTATTTTAATTTGAATGTCAAATCTTAAATATGGTATATCTATCTTATGATTAAAATTATTTCAAATGAAGATTTATTTTTATTGTATCGTAAATTTGTATTTAATTACAAATAATTAGAGATTTAATATCTATCATATCTTAGATTCAAAATTTATATTGAATCTTGTAAACCTTATAAATATGATCTTTGATAATGTATTAAAAACACAATAATCAATCAAAATTATTTCTTTTATTTGCTCTGTCTATTTTTATGCTTCATCTACTTTTCTTTTCTTTTCTTATTTTATTTAATTTTATAACATTTTATTATTATTTTTTATTTTATAGAGGTTGAACTACTTAAATAGTTCCTAAATTTTTCTATATTCTATACTTTAGTTGTCTTATTATTTTTCTTATGTTTTGGTCCATCTATTTTTTAATTTTTACACTTTTATTCCCTTTCTTCTTTTTCTTACAACACATCACTTTAGTTTTTAATTTTTACACTTTGATTTCCTTAATTTTTATATTTTTAATTTTGGTTTTATGTTGATCTATAACTTTGGACCTAATTTGTGAAAATTTAAAAAAAAATAAAAGAACCAAATTATAAGAAAAAAGTAAGGGATCAAAGTGTAAAAATTAAAAAAATAAAGGGATCAATCATAAGAAAAATAATAAAGAGACGAACATGTATAATATGAAAAATTTAGGAACCATTTATATAGTTTATTTTTTTTACAACTAAACATCAAACAAAGTATTGTAGTTGAAAAAATAATTTATTTAACATCCATCGCGTTTAATTCGTGTAAGCTAACACCAATTAGTCTAATTTTTGCACGAATTAAATTTAATTTGTGCTACAAATTTGTAACAAAAAAAAAAAAAACAAAAGAATTCAAGTTGGCCAATTAGCTCAATCGAATTGACTCAAATTTTAGTTATACGTAGTAATTGACAACAAACAAGGGTTCATGAAGTAATCAAAGAAATAAAGTTTGTTGTATTGTATTAATAAATAAATCCTTCAATTGAAACTTTCGAAAGGAGGATGAATATATATATATACACTGACGTACACACTAAGGTTAATATATGTAATTAAAACGAAAAATTTGGATAAAATTGTCTAAAATGAGAGATGACATATGCACAAATATTTAAAGTAATAAGATATATACATTTGAAATAATTGAAAAAATGTTTATTAGATTGAAATATTATCTTAAAATAAGTAATAACAACTTGAGTATTTTATTATCATTGACACAGAAATTAAAGAATTGTTGGGATTCGATCACAACAATCAATGTTCTACATGTCAATAAAAACGTGTTGAACTTCCATTGATCAAATCATTTTCTCCATCATATTCTACATGTCAATATCACAATCATGAAGTTTATAGTAAGAGTAAAAATTGTCGACTAATCTCATATTCTTGTCTATGGCTGAACTTTAAAAAATTTATTATAATCTAGAAGGATAAAAGTTTTGAACCGAGCTCAATGCATTCAAACCACATTAAGCATATCAATAAAGTATTTGTTACAAATTTTTATAAAATTAAAAAATGTAAATAATTAATAATTAAATTATTTACAAACACTACAATTCATTCCAATGAATGGAGTAATTTAGGTATAAGATGTTAGATGAGAAAATAATATCAATATAATATAAAAAAATGATAAGACATGAGTTATTTTGGAAGATAAGATGGGATGTAAAATATTTTTCATTATTTATTCAATTATATATTTATTAGGAAGAAAAATGGTTGGTTTAGTTCTAATTAGTGTAAGTTAGATACTTTAGTAATTAACCTAACTTTATTGGATTTAGATACTATATTATATATAATAAAAAAATATATTTATTAATTATATGTCTCATTAAATAATGTTAGCTTAATAATTTCAAGTTAGATTAATTAAATTTTTTTGGAAAAAAGGTTGAAAAATTACCAACAATAACATTTCTAAAATTTATAATAATAAAACTAGTACTTTAATAATATTGAATTTTTAACATTAAACGGATTTAAATTACAATAATTTAATTTGAACAGCATTCAAATGAATAGATATTCAAAGAAAAGTAATGTAAAAATTATTTTTTAATTGTAAAAATATATTATTTGAATATAAATAATGTTATTTTTGTTATTATAAATTTTAAGGGTGCTATTTTTTTTTTTTCAGAAAAGTTTAATATGTAATTTTTTTCTCACGATAGAAAGATTTTTTTATTTTATTTAAAAATGATATAATTTTAAGAATATTGTTTAACCATAAGATACAACCTGATATGCTAGATAGTGATCATACCTAGCATAGATTAGGGGTGATAATTAGTGTTGAAATTCAAATAAACGAATTGAAAAAATACGAGATGAACACGAACAATTCAAATTCAAGTTGGTTCAAATAACACGAAAAAATTTGATTCAGGTTCGGGCCAACCCCTTTAATCTGAATTGAGAATTAAAAAAAAAAAACTTGAATTTTGTGGGATTAAGTAAGACATTGACTCATGACTCATGAGAGTACAACAATAGAAATTATAATTTCATTATTTTCTTGAATTAAATTCTTTTGAGTTGTTTTGTAATATATCAATTTATCATGTATACCTTTTCTATTATATTTACTCTTTTATATTTTATTTTATAATAGTTAGTTTATTATGTATATCTTTTCTTCTAAATCCTGTATTTTTATATTTTTTTAGATATTTGAATGGTATGTCAATTATTTGCTAACTTGTTATAAAATATGTTGAGAGAAAAAAATATTTATTTAAATATTCTGATTATTTTGATATTTTAGACCAATTCGTGACAGCTTAAATTTTAACATTTCGTATTTAGGTGTATAATATTAACTTAAATTAAATTTAAACTGTGTTTAAATTAAATAAATTTGAATTAAATTTATTCGAGTCAGTTCAACCCGCACGAACTATCACTCTTATCATAAATATGACAAATATCTATATCTATTTACATATTGATCTTAATTCTATATGTTAGTTGTTTCCTATGTCCTTATGTCACTGTTATACTTATTAACCTATGAATCAAATATAAAATATATTATTTTATAATTATAAATTTTAAATAGGTTACTTTTATCGTATTTTTTTTTTTAAAATACTCATCGCAAGCAACCCCATACGGCCACAAGGCCATTTAGATTTCCCACAAGCTTTGTTGATACGTGTCACCACGAGATGGGATTATACAATGTTGTAAGAATGTACAACACGTCGTTTAGCCGCATAAGTACAATTAATGTCATCCAGATGACAAATTTGTCACTCAAACAATGCCACTTGTAAATTTTCCAAACCGCGTAATCAGAATTACATGACTTACAACTAGAGGGTTCCTCTTGGGAGTTACGACGGACCTTTCGCGAAGAAGTGACGTCGTCCTCGTTTTCGATGCTGTTGGGTATACAACGAGAAAGAAGAAGAATACAAATAATACAACCGTCATTCAAATATTAGCAAATTCTGAGAGAGAGACAGATAGAGATTGATAATAAAGGGATAAAACTAATCACAGCTTCAAAGTTTTTATCCTCCATATTTAAGCTATATAAACTAACAAATAGAAAAATAATTAAAACAGTCCCAACTAATATTTGCCATTTTTTATTTTTTTATCACTATTATTATCTCATTAAGGAAAATATAGAACAGCATTTGGTCAATTTTTGTAATCTTTTTGGAGATTGAATTGAATTCACACACGACAATGGCTGCGACATCAGCGTCGTGTTCGTCAGCCAAAACTACGATGATGTTGACGTCGGGTGCGAGCGGTAGAGTCAATGCGTTGTTCTCTGTACGGGCTTGGAGAGGTTTGATGATGTTCATTGAGACGATATTTTTATTGTTGTTGTCGCCGTTCCGTGAAAGGAGGCGTACGACATCGTCTTCTTCGATTGAGAAAACAACGCCAACAACGTCGACTGTATTCTCTAGGGAGGAGAAACAGAAACAGAAACAGAAACAGAAGCAGAAGCAGGAGATCCAATTCCAAAGGAGAGGAGGAGGAGCGTTGGTGCGTGTGCCAACGACAATAGTTCCTTGGAAGAAAACGACGTCGTCCTTGGTTGATCAGGACGTGGCGGCGAGGAGAGCCCTGGCTATACGTCGTGTCGTTCAGGATGATGATCGGAATTGTGTGAGAGAATATTTCTTTTTTGTTACGTCCAGAGGTGACACCATATTTGTACAGTCCTGGACTCCGGTTTCGGTTAAAATCAGGTTAGATAATATTTACTTTTTTTAATTTATTTTTATTTAAAATATGTTTATGTTAGCCTAATTTTCCGGGGAATATATCACGAGTGCCTCTTGTTCAAATTTTTGTTAGAAGCTTGAGTTAGTTATGAAGTTTGTGAGTCTTGGGATTTATTCTGGAAATTCGATCTTTTTGGTTAAGAATGAGAATTGGGATTTTTAATTGTTTCTTCTTTCTTCTTCTCTATTTTCCAGCAGATAAGTTCAACTCTCGTTTTACAATACTTTTGTCGTATCTTTGCTGATAATTATGTTTTCCATTTTTGTATTTCTAGTGATATTATATTGGCCGAAGATGTTGCAAATGAAACTTGAGATAAATTTTGGTGATTGAAAATGGGCAATGAACGATGTCATTGCCTACTTGCCTTTGCATTTTATGAAGTTAGTTTTTTTCTGATAAAGTATCATAGAATCATTAGTAAATGTTTCTGTACAGAACGTTTGATTTTGGTTTTACTGTAAAGAATGCTTCTGTAAAGAATTCATTAGTAATCCTTAGTTTTTTTTTTTGGTCAGACAAATGTCTCTTGTTTCTATTGATCAACCTTAATCTGAAATATTTCAGTTCACAACCATGCATTGTGTCATGGTTTGCCTCAGAATGACATGATTTGTATGAGGGTCAATTCGGTAATTGATAAAATAGTCATTTTTGAATTATTTTGGGCTTATGTCTCCTCGCGCAAACTGATGTTTGTTCCTGCCTCTTGTGAAATGGCTCTAAGAGCTCTATAGGGGGAGGCATGGTGTCAGGCTCTCCACTACTCCCGGCACCCGTGGGCACGGTGTGCTAAGTGAGCTTCCTGTGGGCTAGAGAATGCCCATGGGGCGGGCATTGATTGTGCTAGTGGGCATGTCAGTGTCTCCTTAGGACTGGGAGTCTTAGGGACAGTATCAATGATGCGGAAGGGTCGATACTGCGCATGGTTCCCACATGGTAGGCTACATGTGACAGAAGGTATGCCCCGCGGTATATTCGATGTTGGCATGAGAAAGTAGCTTCGTGGGAATGCGGCAATGCCTCCCACACGCCTTGTGGGAGGCGTTGCCCAAGTAATGGTGCATCAAAGGAGTAGTGGTATGCTAGTAAGGCAGCATTGCTCTAAGTAAGGCACATTACAAAGGTGACAACACTCATGATGGTGATGTCGAGGAGGAAGGTGCATTGGTCATGGGTTCGGCCAAGCACCAAGGATCCGTAGGCTTGATGGCACGGTAGTGGGCGACAACGTGCTAAGATGAAGGCATCATTGTGGGGCTTCGGATCAGAGAGTTGCTCACTCAGGCAACATGTGGGTTTGGGTGAATGGAACTCACTCGCATGAAAGACACACTTGTTTGGATGACTCGTGGATAAGTTGTCATGAGTGCTTGCTTGAGTTATGTATGTTTGGGAGCATCATACATATGTGCACATGAGGTGCAAGAGGAAGTAGACCTTTGGGCATGAAGATGGCCCTTAGTGTCGAGATTGCTTATTCGAGGGTGTGCATGAAGAGACCCGACAAGAGGTATGGAAAGCCGACTAGTCTTGGTACTTTGTTGTACTACTTGCTACTAACATGTGTGACATGCACAGTTGGGTGAGCAGTTGTGTGCCATTATGCCTTGATGATGTGGAACCTTACGATGGGGCGAGCGTCTTGGTGAAGGTAACCTTGATGCCGGGAAGCAATCGGTAAGTCGCATGCGTGCGAGACTCGTTGAGAGTAGTTCTCGTTGGTATTTTCTTAAGGAGCACCGAAGTCTTTGGACAAAGGGTCATGCTTTGGACTCGATAGGTGATAGGTTGGCCTTGACTTGGGAAGCTTTGGCGTCGAACGGTCAAATTTTCGCTACACGAACTCGCGGACCGTTACACATTGCATAGAAGCCTTGTTCTCAGTGGTGTACATCACATCACCATCACATATTTGTGGAAGCCAAGAATATCAGTAATTCATTTTTGAAAGGTGTTATGTTAGAATTCAAGTTCCTAGATATTGTACTATTGAAATTAACCAAGCAAGATGAAAATTTTCAAGCAAACACCCAATGAAATTATCAATTCAACGACAAATACTCTTAAGCCCTAGAGATTTAAATCAAAGCAAGGAAATATAAGTAAAAGCAAAGGAAACAACACACCAAAATTATAGTGGTTTAACCCAACCAATGTGGTGAGTCTACTCCACTTCTTCACCCCTCCAATGGAGATGAGTTCCACTAGCTTCAATTTTGAAAATACAAGTACAAATGGAGAAATGCTTGAAGAGAAAACACTTACTTGGAAGAAATACACTCAAAGAGACACTAAAAAACTTTCCTCACTCACAATGGTCAAAAGCCCTCTCTTCTTCTTCCTCTCTTTTCTAGTTTTTCTTCTCACAAATGTATAGCACACAATGCCTCTCTTCTATCCTCTCTACTAACCCTAAGATCTCTTAAATGTCTTTATATAGCACATTTGCTCAATTACAACAATGTTCAAACGATTCCTAGCTTCCTAGAACAAAGCCCATACCCTTAAAAGTAATTTATCTTGTTTTGTGCAAAAAACAGAAACTGTCTGTAAGGGGTGGGATCGATCCGTCTTCATATCTGAGCATCAGTTTTTCCAGCAGAAAGTCCCGGATCAGAGTGCGCTCGGAGCGGGATCGATCCGTCTTGAGGGAGATCGATCCGTTTGCTTGCTTGGGCACCAGTTTTTCAACAGAAAGCCCCGGATCGGATCGCGCTTGGAGTGGGATTGATCCGTCATGAGGGGGATCGATCTTGGATGCTCTGTAATCCTGTTTTCTTTCTCTTTCTCCATACTTGATACCATGCAATGCTCCTAGTCTAACCTTTGATGCTTGATCACCTACATTTGATTTTCAAGCATCCCATGGATTTGCATCACAATATCACAAAAAGAATAGTTATCTTTTCCTTTTTTTCATCTACATACATTTTACAGTAGAGGAGTTGTTCATTCTGCAAAAATTGCCCATTCTCTGTATCGAGACCGTGCCCCAAGGATCACAGTATTCGAGTCAAGCAAGCTTGTGTTTTTCTCTCTCTTGGACTTTTCTGTTTCCATATATCAATTTCATGGGGTCTCCTCTTCTTGTCTGTTTTCATTTTCCCTATAATGCTATAGCTTATGGGATGCCACTAGTTTTAGAGGGAAGATTCATTGGCTGTACTAATCTTTCTTAAGAGCCGTAGTAGGCTTGCAGTTATGTTAATCTATTCACTTGGCATATCTAATGGTAACTAGTTGCCTTCTGTACTGGGGACCTGTTGCATTGCCAATTGTTTGTTTTTGAGATTAGTACTATGCCTACACAAAATTACAGATTATGATTAGATAAAAGTTTAAACTGTGGGTTCTCAGACAGTTGGTAGGTCTAGTTCATTCTTTCATGGCTTGAATGATGCATTTTCTCTGTCATGGCTTTTCCTTTTTTCCTCCTCTTTGCCCTTCTTAGTTTTGAATATCTCTTGAATAAAGAGATATTTGTGTTTTCACAAAAGAATGAGATTGTTAATAACTGATTTTGAGATTTTATGTGTTGTTGAGAATTGTGATTGATGAATCAAATGGGGTGCCAATGAGATTTTTCAGGAACATCTGATAACTTGTCAGTGCCTTAATGCTATTAATCACAACGTTGCTTCATACTTGCTTATTCACTTCATGCTTAGTTATTGTATTTTACTGTGCTTGTATTCTGTAGTTCATGTTATATGAGACTGAAATCTAAATGCATTATTGATATTATGCAGGGGTCTTGTGCTTCTTTTACATGGCTTGAATGAACACAGGTTAGGAACATGACTGTATCCTCAGGGTGGAAGGATTTTTCAGTTGATCTTACCATGTAACATGTATATTTACTTGGACAGTTCTTTGTTTTTCACAGTGGCAGATATAGCTATTTTGCCAAGCAGCTGAATGCTAACGGCTATAAGGTTTATGGAATGGACTGGATTGGTATGTTCCAAATTTTTAACTCTTATTCGTCAAATTTAACCTTTGTATTAGCAAAAGTTCTTATGTTTATTTTGTTGATAATGCTCTGGAGTGAGAAAAATAACCTGTTTTAGTACAAGGGTGCGGATATGAGATCGGTAATGACATGGTACTTCATGTAATTTGCTTTGTGCTAAGTTTCTAATTCCATTTGGGCAAGATTGTTGAGTAAATCCTATTATTAAATTGTTGGTCTGAAAACAGGGATATCTAGATGATGCTTAACAATCATAGTTTCTCTTTAGTGAGGAGGCAAAGGAGCATGAATTGAACTCACTAACTTTGCTGATGTTTCATAACCTTCAAAATTGCCCCATGAAGCTTGTTTCCATAAAATAAGGGGTTATTTGTTATGGAGACGTACCGTAAAAATATATTTTTCATGGAAATGGATAGGCTGAAAAGAATAGGAGGAGAAAGGAAAATAACCTGATAACTCCTAGCATTCTAGGTAGAAGATTGAAAATCATACAGAAGCCGAAGGGGACACAGCTGCTTTTGTTAGCTTAAGTTGTTTCCTATTAATAACTTCAGAAATTAATGAGCTATCTCAATAGGGGTGATTCTCCATTATGATTTTTTTCTGAAAGTTGTACAGGGTATATATTAACCTCAAAAAATTTGGTAGATGACTTCCGCATTCTTAAACAATTACCTAAAGTTGGTCACCTGTATTTTAGTTTCACTGTTTCACAACTATTTCAACTTACTCGGATTGGAAGAAATAACATTTATTTTGGCCCAACATATGATGTTTAGTGAGTATAAATGAACTGTTAAGTGCAGCACCCACGAGCTTAAGCTTTTGAGTGGATTGGTTTTCCAACTACCACTATATTAGAGTGTAATCCTCTCTACTCCTTTTCTATCTGTGTATTCCACCTCATTTTACCTCTGATTATTTGCTGTTTGGAAGAGGAGTACTGGATGGACTTTATGGCTTATTCTCTCATTTCTCTACCTGTTTCCGATGTCACTCTGAGAAACGTGAAATTCCTTGGAATTGGGAAATGATTAAATTCACATGTAGGCAGTTTTATTCTTTATTATTCTAGAAATGCTTCCATGCTCCTGTAAGAGATACAAACTAATCTTAACTGACGCTGAGGTCTCTGCATTAATTCCTTTATTAGTCATCTTGAATACCTTCTTTGAGTCGTCGCGAAGGTGTCACAGTAGAGGTGGAAAATAAAAGAAATTACTAAATGGTACACTCATGGAAAATAAAAGAAATTACTAAATGGTACAGTGCACGGAAGAGAGAAAATCAAAACCCTAAAATCTGCTGGGGGAATATGAATTTGCCCTTTATGTCAACTTTCTTTACTTGCCTTGCACCTAATTATCCAAAACATAGTCAAAGCCTTCTGTTACACCTTGTTTCTACTTCTATTCTTCATAAGAAATGATCACACAGCATTTTCATACGGAAGAAAAATTACTTATTTAATAAGCTATTTGATCCATGGATCTATTAGTTCCTCCACTTCATGTTTCCAAAAGTTATGCATGACTTGTATCTCTTGTATTGCTTTAAAGATAACATAATGAAGTGTCAGTTGTTCCATCCCATCCTTGCACTAAAGATGGCCTTTGATTTCGTTATTGCTTTTCATAGTTTAGAGATAGTCATGCTTCATATATGCATCTATATTTGGATGTTGCAGGGAATGCTAATATGAATTCCAATTGTGGTAAAATGGAAACATGCAAGCTCCCCATAAGTAGTAAGCATCTGTGTGTGTCTGACCTAGTATGCTTAAGATCAAGAAACAGAAGTTAACTGCTCTGGAGGATAAGGCAATGCGTCTTTATTGTTAACTACTCGGAGGACAAGCCAATGCCTCTGTATTAGGGTCTTAGAAAAACATGGGTAACTTGTTACAGAAAATATTTATTTTTCTTTTGACATGTTTCCGATCTTGTAAATACAATTTTTCCCTACTAGATTCCTTTCATGCTTTTCCCCAGCTTGAATTAACGGGATACTTGGTTTAAAAGACTTTGGTTCATATCTTCAATAGTGATGTACATTTTTGGTTTAAAATTATATAGTCTAAAACACCATATACTTGATGCAGCTCGAGCTGTATCTGCATTGTGTACTGCATTTGTCGTAGGCTTCTTTGCTGCTAGAGGGTGGGGGCGCATGCTTGAAGTATGCATTTCAGTGGGTTGCTCAAGTATTTTTAATGCTTGGATGCAAGGTCCCATATTTCAGGGACAATAGCTTGTATCAAAGTAAATCATGATAGCCAAAGTACTGATCTCAGGGTTGGCCACTTTACAAGAAGGGATTATGGCTTTAGATTGTATGTGTCAAAGTAAGTCCCAATATTCAAAGTACTATTTGTAGATTTTTGTTTGCTCAAATGACCATAATCCTCGGTGTGGATTTGGGTTCTACTCTGGCTGCTTTACCTTCTTACCTTATCAATGTTTAGCTATTAATCAAGGAGTACTGCTATAGTATATATTCATGGTGTAGGGTAGATGTGGGAAAGGGATTAATGCAAAGGGAGTGAGGAGGTTTCAATACGTTGGTGGTGTTGGATAGCAGCATGAGAAATGAAGTATTTTCCTTAACCAAGACATAAAACTATTATCAGAAAATAAGCGCACTGCTAGATGTGATCTTTTGTTTTTGCTATTGATTTGAGATCTTTCTCACATGAACTGTGATTACTATCCACTGATTTGTGCTCCATGTCAGCTTTATCGGCTGATTTATTCTTTACAATCATCATTTTTAGTGTGGAAATGATGGGCTTTATGAATATGTTTCTTACATGTGCTTGATACTTTGTTCTTTATTTTCTAAATCAGTATATTATTTTTAGAAATCATTAATATTTTTAGCCCAGTAAATGTTTGTTACCTTTCATCTAGGCCATGGTGGGAGTGATGGGCTTCATGCATATGTTCCTTCTCTCGACTATGCTGTTGCAGACACGGTAAATTTAAAATCTCAGTAAGAATATTTTCATAAGAAATTTATACAAATGAGCTCATCTGTCATTATAACTTATCTGCAGAAGTCACTGCTTGAGAAGGTCTTAGCTGAAAATCCAGGGCTTCCTTGCTTCTGCTTTGGACACTCTACAGGTGCAGCCATTATTCTAAAGGTATGTAGAGTTCATTGGGTTGCAACACGATGATTTTTGAGTGACAATTTTATGTATTTTTAGCCCTATGCTTCTTGATAACGATCAGAATCTAAAGTGCTTTTGATGAATGATATAGGCACTACTTGACCCGAAAGTTGAGTCTCATGTAGCTGGTGTAGTAATGACTTCGCCAGCAGTAGGAGTGCAGCCATCACATCCAATTTATGTGGTGAGTTTGCTGTTTTGATCATACCTATACAACTTTACTCACATATCTTCAAAATTAGGGTCCAAATGCCCCTAACTTTTTGATGAGGGTACTCTAATCTCGACACATTATGTTTTTCTAGTTATAACATAATACTATGTAGGACATTATTGAACTCACTTTTCTTCTTCTTTGTAATTGCTTATAATTACAGGTCCTTGCTCCAATTGTGTCATTTTTGCTACCAAGGTATCAAGTCAGTGTGGCAAATAAAAAGGGCATGCCAGTTTCAAGAGATCCAGAAGCTCTGGCAGCCAAGTATTCAGACCCACTGGTGTACACTGGATCCATCAGGGTAAGGACTGGATACGAAATTCTCCAAATTGCATCGCACTTGCAGTGTAATTTACAAAAACTGCAAGTGCCATTTCTAGTACTTCATGGCAGTGATGATACAGTTACTGACCCTGAAGGTTCTGAAAAACTGTACAAAGAAGCCTCATCAACTGATAAGACCATTAAGCTGTATGAAGGACTCTTGCATGATCTTTTATTCGAACCTGAACGAGAAGCTATTATAAGGGACATAGTTGACTGGTTTAACGAGAGAATATGATGCTATATGCTTCAGAAGAATAATTGAGAAGTACTTCTCTAACCAATAGAGAATATGAAGTTACGTTTTTAACTTAATTTGGTGCAAAATTTACGCACGGCTATATCTTGTTGAAGACCTGACGATTAATTGTTGCCTATTCTACATTGTATGATTAAAAAAGCTTTGAAATTTTGGTACTGCTTTATATTGGATTGTAAAAAATGAAAAATTACATGATGGCCTGAAACATTTATTATTGAGAGCTTCTTTGGTGAGGCTTTTAGACGAGTGAAAGTGCAAATCTTTTGGCAGAGAACAAAAGAAGTTGATAACTTTTTTATATATTTAATATTAGTACGATGGTGCAAATTATATTCTTCATTAATCTCTCTAAAGTCTTTTCTTTCAAGTTCATAATTACAATGATATATTGTTACTAAATAATCTTGATGCTTAAAATATGCTAGGTATATTAATATTGGCACAAAACAAATATTTATGGCAATATTTGTGTAAACAATGTGGAGCCATAAAACAGCGTAGTGTGGTTTTCACAGTCGTTTTATTGGCAAGTTCAATCCTTCACTTCAAGCAGTTTATTTGATAATGGAAAAATTACTAAAAGGTCACTTGAGCACCAAGAGTTTCTTACCAGAGCACTAAGGGATGTTCCTGCTTCCAAGTTCCAAAGGAAACAAAAGACAAAAAAAATATAAAGTCAACTACCATAGATGACCTTTGTCTCGCATTCACAAGCAAAGAAATGAAAATTTTCTACCAAGACTAACATGAAATAAGACAAAAGGATGGAGTCAAAAAAGTTGATGTATTATTGAAGTCATGCTTCCAAAAGCAACTACAAACTAAAGCCAAGTCATAATTCTTGCCAAGTACTACTTGAAAAAGTAAAGTAAATCAACAAGATAAAGAGCTACCTAAGACTAAACCCAAAGTCTACTATTGACGATTAGTCTTCTTGAACAATACCATGAAGATCGGTGTTGCCTGCACTATCTCTTGAGTCCTGACTGAGTCATTATTTTATTCCCCATCCTTTGCTCTCATTGGATCCTAAGCTATCTTTCAGCTGAAGATGTACTAACCTTAGAGTCGTCAAAGTAATCAATGTACTCAACTACAACATTATTGAAGTTGGGAAACTTATGACAAGGTAGATGCTTGTCTGGGTAGACAATCTTGGACCTCCTCTTGGCTGATTCAAAGCCATGAGCCCAAGCAGCTCCAATGTCTATTATGAAGTCTTCAGAGTCCAAAGTACTCATCAATAGCTTTGGAACTTGCAGCTTCTGCCTCAGCAATTAGTCTCTGGATCACTGCTCTAAGTTCCATCATCTTAGAGCATCTTAAAGTTAGCTCCTCTTTGAGCTTGGAATTGTTGGTCTCACTAGCGGCCAAGGCATCATACAACCACCGTTGAATCAAAGCCAATTCATCCACAACCTTAACCAACTTTCTCTTCTCTTCCCAAACAAGGGTAAGTGAGACCCGAGCTTGGTCTCTCTCGACCTCACTACCCTGACAAATCCTATCAAAGAACTCAACTGAGCCTTAGTTGCCCACTTACAGTTGTCAAAGCAACCTTAAGCTTCAAAAATTCCTCAGAAAAATTAGGGAGGTCTTCATTAGTATCGCTATTGGGATCTAGAGTCCTTAAAATGATTGGGTCACGTGGAGGATTGTGATGTGGAGCCTCCATCACAAAGTCCTCAACCGATAGAGAAGTCGGGGTAGAGTAGTGAGCTTTAACTCTTATGGCCTCCTCAGTCTGGGAGGTAGACATTTGTCGAGCCTTCTCCTTCCTAAGAATGCCACCTCTCTTATTCAAGTTTTGGTCTCCTAAGTTCTTTGAAAGGAATTGGAAGGCGTTGGTGAAGTTACCTTTCTAGGTTGCCATGTGATAAGATCTTATAACTACAAAATGAAAAAGAACAATGAAGAATAAGACTAAGTCAACTCTACGTGAGTCTAGACTAAAGAATTATTCAATACTCACATAGATCGGGGTTGTAACTAAAAGTTGAAAGTAGAGAAGATGAGAACTAAAGGCCCTAATGGAAAATCTTCTCTAGTAGCACCAACCTTAAAACACAACGATTCGTTGGGTGTAAAGCAAATAGCTCTTCGATGAATGTGTTCTTGTTATCGTCAGTAAGCTTTGTCTTCTTACAATGAACTGCACAAAGAAGGAATTAGAAAAGAGTTAGCAAGATAAACAAGAGAAAATGCAAAGTAAATTCCAATAGATGAGTTATGCACGTGAGAGTTGCTCACTACTAGGAATAAATTGTATGGGTGTTGGCCAAGGTCAGGATAGGCCACATCATAGGCCCCAGTAGCAACGAACTAGAAATTCCTCCAACTTTTGTTGGACTTAGGTAGTTCAAGGATGAATTTGTGCCTAAGGCTGAACCAGCCTCTACCCACTGCCTATGGATTGTAAAGGGATCTAAACTCATCAAGGCTCATCTTGCTGCCACTCTCCTTCCACGACACATAACAAGAGAATTGTACCTTACAATCATTTAGGGTCAATTGTCCAAGAGGCACCCCAATCCTACAAAGAAATTTTCATACCAACGGTGGAAACTATAGTTGAAGACAGGCAAACATTTGGTCTCAAAAGATGGTGATCTCTCTAGGAGGGGGTCTACTGGGGAGAACATTGTCACCAAGAAGTATAATACCGATAAAGTAGGAATCTCAAACATTTACCTTAGCCTGTCCACATAAAGGTGGGTAGTGAAGGGCACCAAAAAATCCACTTCGTAACCCAAGTTAAACTCTAAGTCATCGATTAGGTCTCTACCATAAATATCTCCACTAGAAGCATTTCTACTAGAAATAGAACTAGGAACCTTAATGGAAGCAGCATAGCCATAATGAGGCAAAAATTGAATAAATAACCTAGATCAACTTCGAAATTGTCGAAGACATCGAGGTGGGAGTCGCCGATCGGCACCATCGCCAGTTTGACCAGTCGACTAGTCAATTGGTCTATCGTCGGCTGACCAGTCTGCTCCCCCTGCATTGGCTTTAGTTATGCATCTCGATGTCAATTGTTCGGTCCCTTCGTGATCTAATTGCAGCATCCCTAGTTTCTGACCTCCATGCTACGTCCCGCTTCCACCTAGGTTCGCGTTCTTGCTTATAATATTTTCATCATATCAGTCAGCCATGTTAGTTCTGCTTCTGTAATGGGATTTTTTCTTGTGAACATGTGCTCTCTCGCCCGTCATGAGTTCCTAAGGACAATAAAAAATTCCTAATGAATAGTTACCTCTTAGCTCACACTTGTAAAAATATATATATAAATGTTGCAAACCTCTAGGAAAACTTTTCCAATCTATCATATGGATCAAAGTGGAGGAAATAATATAATTTTCTAAGGGTCCATGTTGTTCTTCTTAGTTTTTAAAGTCCATGCAGGTTTAGAGCAAATTGAAGGAAAAAAGGAAAAAAAAATTAGGGAAAAAGTTGAAATTCAATCCACTTATCTTACTAGATTGGAGTAAACTGTTGTTCTTCAAATTCTTTTCTCTCAAGCCTCAATCTCTTGAATTTTAAAGTGAAATGGTTTGAAAAAGGTCAAGTTTTTATATAGAATGATATGCCACATCTCAACCACCCATCAGATGGATATCTAAGGAGTATGATAAAGAAAGAATTTTGGATGGATATCTAAGGAGTATGATAAAGAAAGAATTTTGGAGAATCATGCTCAAAATCTAACTCTTTTGGGAAGTCAAACTAGCATTAGTACAATTGACTTTTTTCCAAAAGTTTAACTTGTCATAACTTTCCAATCGGGACTAGGATTGTGGCTTGAAAATAATCTTTGAAAAACTTATGACCATGAGAATACAATGGAATGAAAATACTTGGGATACTAGTTGCTCGTTCTAGTTAAGACGTCTCAAGACTAAATGTAGTTGAGCCATCCTACACTAAAAGACATTCTACACCACCTACGCCAGTAAAATGACCCAGGTAGCCTAAGGGGTTGTGTTGGGTAAAATTAAATCAAGTATGCGTGGAACCATTTGATTGGTCCGTGTCAGTAGAAGAAAAGTCAAATGGTACAGTCAACACATAGTCAGGTAAATCTTCATTAAATAAGGCATATTAATGATAGTATATTTATATTATTATTTAATAATATAAATAATACGACTTATTTACTAAAATGTCATCCACCAATTTTTTTTTTTTTAATAAATAGGCCCTACAACTAGAAAAAATATGCTTAAGCTCATACCCTGACTATCAAATTCTTCAAAACTTAAAGTTATCGTTTATATCTAATTTAAGTATCAGAGAAAATACAACATCCTATGGTGTCGTGTCTTTTAATATGGTTTACTAGTGATGTGTTAGTCAATGTGGAGGGAAACACATGCTGGACAGAAATCTTATCCAACTGATTCAAAAGCTAAAAAATTGTAAGATATATGGTAAATTAGAAAGAGTTTCAATTATAAATACCTTCCCTTTTTAAAGACTTATTTAAGTTCAAATTTGATATTTATTCCTCACCTATTTTAACATATGTCCAAAAAAAAAAAAAAAACTCATGTTAATGTTAAAAAAGATCAATGAACATATCAAAAATTATTTAGATAAAAATTATTTCAATGAATGTTCAAATTCATTTTGAACATCTTTCGTTTGATGATTTTAACAGAATCAAAGACCCATAATAGAGTATCAATGACTCATATATATATCATTTTTGCCATTTTTCGATTAACGATATCGTTTAGAGAGCATACATTTACAATATTTTCCTTGTGTATTAATTAATGAGGTTAAGTGCGGGAGCTGATGGGATTCGTTCTCTCGCTCGTAACGCCTTAAATGAATTCAAGGGTATTTTTGGTAGGTCATATTATATATTTTGTTTAAACTTTGCATTTTGGTTAAATAAACTGCTAGTTTTGTCCATTTTAATATTTTATGTAATTTAGGCTATATCAGTCCAAGACTTGATATTAACATTTATTTATGTTTTCATTTCAAACAAACAAGTGTTTAAATGATCATATAATTAAGAGAAAAGTTCAAATTAACACATAGTCATGTATATACCCATATTCAACAAACAATATTCATATTTTTCTAATATATGTTTGAAAAATTCATGATCAAAATGATCAAATGAATGTATGTCTCGACACTTTTCAAATTTGTTTTGAACATCAATTGTTTAAGAATATTATCATGTATTCGTATTTTCATTTTGTACAAAGAGATGTTTAGAACATCATGCTATGAACAAGAGAAAATTTCATATTTACAAATTAGACACATTCAATAAATAATATGAGTGTATATTCATTTTTTAATAACATATGAATATTTATTTATTATTTACAAACAACATCGTAACCTCTTTATGAACATGTACTAAACTCTTTTATTTACCAATAAATCAAATAATACCATGTTGCAAAATGTGAATTTCAATCCCATTATTTCAGTTGTAAATGCAAAGGAGTAGATCACTTTGTTCTTGTTGTTCTCTTATATGGAGGTCATGCAAGTTGATTTTGAGCATTTAGATGTAGCTTTGCCGGATCCAACTGGGATTTGAATCATTAAGACAATGTTTGATAACAATTATAATTTATAATTTATGATTTATGATTAAATAATTGATTTTGTAATTTCTAATATTTTTAAAAAATAATCACTTATATGTTTGATAACAATTTTTACTTTGTGATTTTTAAGAAAAAAATCAAAAATTGCCAAGTTGTTTGATAATTCTTTTTTTTTTTTTTTTAAATAAAGAAAATTTTTAGTTATTTTTTACAAATTTTAAGTTTTAAAGCATTTTCTTCCAATACTTATACAATAAAAAGTTATTAAACTTGATTTACCTTTCAGGAAAAATGTTTGGTTAAAATGAAAAAAATTATGGATTACCCCATATTTTGATAGTGATTTCTTAAAAATGTAAACATTAAAATCAGAAATCTTTACGAAACATACCTAATTAAAAAATCACTTGAAAAAAAATAAAAAATTAGAAATCAAAATCATTATCAAACAAGCCCTAAGTGATTTTAGAATATTTAGTTTTTTTTATGGTTTTTAATTGTTTAGATTAGCCTTTGTTTTATGATTGTAATAGTTTGTGCTTGTTGGACCTTTGCATGTTGGTTTGATTTATGGTACTGGTGCTGACTTGTTGAGAAGAATCATAACTGTTTGGTATGGCTTGAGGTTTTGGTCCTTGGTTTGTTTGAATCAAGAAGCCCATTATCCAAATTGGTTGCAAAACTGGATAGCTTATTAATGTGACTTGTTGTGGTTGGTTTCCTTGATAAACTTTGCTAGTTTTGAAAACTAGTTAGTTACAGATTTGGTTTGCATTTGTAGATGGAGCCTAAAGATGATTAAATACCGCTAGTTTTTTAGTTTTGATTTGGTATTAGTTTTTACTATTTCTCTGTATTGAATTTTTTTCCTTTCCTTTTTAATGAAATTTTTTATCTTCATTGAAAATAAAATAAAATAAAATAAATCAAATTATACCAATAAATCGCATGTAGTGCCAATACTTTAAGTACTCAAGAGGTAAACCTTGCAAATCAATTTGGAAGAATTTTTTGTATCCAATATTTTTTTTCCGTACTCTCACCCCTCCCTTTTGCGTATGTTTATTGTTTATTCAAAAAAAATCTAAAAGGTGTTAAAAAAATCTTACATTGCCAAAGTGTAATATACTAAGAGAGTATACAAGTGCATACATACTTCTAAAAGTTGGCAAGTTAGACTGTATAATAGAATTGACTTATCTTTACTCTCACCTTTTTCTTTTTGTGTATGTTTGTTGTTTATTCAAAAATGAAATCTTAAAAGTTATTAAAAAAGTTTCACATTGTTAAAATATAATATGTTAAGATAGTATATAAAGTATAATATGTGTTAAGAGAGTATATAAGTGCCTACATGCCTCTAAATGTCAGCTAATTTCTTGGAGTGTATTGTTGTTTATTAAAAAAAAAAATCTTAAAAGGTGTTAAAAAAAAAGTCTCTTATTGCAAAAATGTAATGTCTTGAAAAAGTATACAAGTGTTTCCACGTCTCTAAAAGTCAGAAAGTGAGCATGTGTTTGTTATTTATTAAAAAAAATGCTTTTTAAAATTAAAAATATATTTTAATTATTTTATTTCAAACTCGTCAATATTTTGATGGTGGGATATACAAATAAAATTAAGGAGGTGCATTTTATCCAATTATAACAGAAATTGTGATTATCCCAAAAATTAATTCGATAGTTTTCCTAGAAATTAACATAACTTATTAGGAGATTTTGTACTTTTTTTTATCATTATTTAAGAAAAGGTGTTTATTTGTACTTTTATTTTAAAAGTAGTATTTTTTTTTTTGTTTCTTATTTAATTAAAGGTATTTAATTAATACAATTTTAAACAGCGAAAGTAATTTCATAATAATTTATTTATCTTTTTAAATATTATGTATCGCATTTTTTATATCTATCGTGTTTGGATCCAAAAATTTGATACAAAAAATATATAAAATTTTTATAAAATATTAAATTTACAAAAATAGCTAGACAAAAAGATATCAAAGTCCATTACAACCCAAAACTATAGTTAACGGAAAAGAAACATTTAATATTAATATTATATATTTTTTATACCGAACTATTACATTGATTTGAAGAATACCAAAGCGATTACATCTCCATAAGACTATAAGAACCGTTTATGTTAAGTCTTCCAAGTACCTAAAGAGCAATCAAAAAACACATTTAGGAGCTGATCTGAGACCATGAAGCACTTGGAGTGTGACACCAAGAAAAGTAAACAAAGTCAGTCTTGGAAAGAATTAAGAAGCACTTGTTAATTTGTAGCTGTTGGTACTTACGCTCAATACATTAAGCCACGTCAACATATCAACGACCCAGAAATATCATAATTAACTAACTAAAACAGACTCTAAACCTAACACTCGATCTTGACCCTAACTCATGTTGTAGATGTCTTTTGAAATACAATAATTTTATATATAGTACTAAAAGAAGCTTCTAATTTAATTTTTACAGTTTCTCAAACACAAGTTAGTTAGATCGTCAGACTTTTGTAAGGAGATGTTATTTATTCTTCTTGCAGTTTACTTGCTTCAGATATTGTTCTATTTATCAAGCATTGTGTATTTATAATTTTTTTCTTTTAAATAATCGCACTAATCTTGTATTTCATCAGTTTAGAATACCACATAATTATTTATTTAGTAAAAATAAATAATTTCTCCTCTTTTGGAGCAAGTATGCTGACGTGATGGCCAAATACAAGATATATGCAATTGTTTTCTTGAAAAACTAGCTACTTTTTCTTTATTTTATCAAATAATTTTGCTGTTTGGTTTAAAGTATCACGTCAACGTTACTTCAAGAGCAATGAATAATTTTTTCGAAACTAATATTATTGTTACTATTAAAATATATAATCTAAATTTTTAACAATGTCTGTGTAGATGCTGATTTTTGTGACCAAGTATTTCTTACAGATAAGAAATTAATGAAGGATAAAGATCATGCTTGTTTTGTTGATCATTAGCTTCTAGCTGGTTTACCTCTTCATCAACTTTTTTTGCACTGTCTGTAACTTCGCTTCCATTTGATTTGGTATTTACTTGGAGAAAATCATAAAATTGAACTGACTCTTCTTTCTCTGCAAGTATATATAAAATAATTAATCATTATTTTTTCTAAAAAACAATGAAAGTTTGTAATATCAAACCAGTCATGCATTTTGTTTTTTGTAAAGAATGCTAGAAGTTAATATCACAATTTTATGGGCAGAATATGTCAAACTAAGATGTCTACTTGATTTAAAATTAGTGCTCATTAATTAATTAAGAAAATTCACTAAAATAAAAAAAAAAAATTATGAATGAATGGTTCGCCTATCTCTTAAAACCTTAAATATTTAGGGATGGGTCTGCAATATTCATTTATATATTCTAACAATATTACATGTACTACATTATTATCACGGGTGACATTCTTGGTCTTTTCTTTAATTTATTATACTCAAATATATGATTTATTTAGTATTTTTACGGTAAGACTCACCACTAACTAGCTTCTCATTTTAAGGCTATAAATTCGAATTTACTACCATTTGATCTATAAAAAAAAGAAAAATCAATGATGTAGATAAAGGTGTCAAATGAGTTGTTTAGCTCATTTAAAATTGTTTAAATAAATTGGTGAGTTGAAAATGCCCATATAAATAATCTCTTCATAAGTTGACTGTTGAACGAATTCAGCTTACCCAACTTTTGAGTAGCTTAGAATCTCATTTAACAAAATGTCATTGTCAAAAATAATTACTAAAACTTCATTTTTGAAAAAACATGCTAAAAATATAATGTTTTTATTTTTTTACAAAAACATAAACAAAAGATAATATTTACATCAATATTTTTATACTTCTAAAAATTTATATCATATTATAGTACTTGAATATAAATAAATATAAATAAGTCTGTTCAAAACAACTTATTATTTAAAAGCAAATTGACTTGAGCTCAATTCGTATAAAATTTAGATGAGATAAACTACAACTCACCACATATGAATTGAGCCTAAGCAAGCTACGCCGACCAACGTATTTACTACCCCTAAATATTATCATATTTTGGAACTTGAAACTAATTATTAATAACTCCAAAAATAAGACAAAAATATGAGTTTTATTTAATAGATAGAGACTATATGTTAACAAAATCTTGTTTGAATCATTTGTATTGATAACAGTTGCTTATATATGTAAGTATGATTTTCATTAATAAATGACCCCATCTTAATATCCTAAATCAGTTTTTGACCCCATCCAACTTGTTTTTTTTATTTTTTATAAATATAATAATAATAATCTTGTGTTCTTTCATTAGTTAATTATATTTAGTGCATGGGCTATCCAACTTTGATTAATTATAAATAATGTAAGAGGGTTTAACTATGTCTATTTTCCAACATTTAATTTAATTGCAAAATGAAAAAAAATATATATGAAGCTAATTGATCATGTATAGTATTGATTTTTGATAGATGAATAAAAATAATATTAGTTATTTTCCTATTAGCTTAAGTTTTTAGGAGAGTTACTTTCCCAACAACTTTTAACATAGTATTAGAATCGGAGGTCCTGTGTTCAAGACATAACAACCTTAATTGTTGAATTGCAAGTGTTTAGCCTATGTGGTGCATAGAGCCATGCAATAGTTATGAAGAAATGATAGATATATAAAATGATTATTAGTCCATCTTCTAACAGTTTAAACTTTTTTATAGAGTTAGTTTTCAACAACTTCTAATAAATTTAAATTAATTACCTTGATGAATTGTGATGGAGGAATTTGAATCTTGTAAGTAATAATTAGATGAAGCAGCTTGAGGAATGAATGGAACATAAGAAGCATGTATTGTTGTAAGAGGGTAGTTGATCATGTTGTGTTTTTGGCTATAAAGATGGTTATAATTAGATGTAATTTGTTGTTGTTCATGAACAGCTTTTTTAAAGCGAAGCCTGGATCTTTGTCGTAAGTTTCGGGCCATAATGACATGCCAGTGGTTCTTGATAGCATTATCAGTACGACCAGGAAAAAGCCTAGCAATAACAGACCATCTATTCCCATGAATTCTATGAGAAGCCAAAAGCCTTTCTTCTTCTTCTTCAGTGAATGGACTTTTCTTTATTCTTGGATCCAATTGATTGTACCATCTTAGTCTACAACTCTTCCCTGCATATTTATATATATGTTTTAAAATATTAATTAATTGGTAGCCAAGAGAAATGATCCAATAGCCTGCTATGTAATTAATAAATGAAATGAAAAGTGAAGACCTTCCAAAGAAAAGATAGAAAACAAAATGTTAGAGATATAAAATGATTGTTAATTGGCTCTAGCTTAAGTCTCTAGGAGAGTTAGTTTTCCAATAACTTCATTCATGGTATTAGAGCTGAACTTTTTACGTTCAATGCCCATTAACTTCAATCGTTGAATTGTAAATATTTAAAGAATTTTTATAAGAATTGATTTTCAACTACTTCTAACAAAAAAAAAATACATGATTAAATAGGCTTCGATGTTCGAAACAAAGATGTAGAAGTAAACAAGCCGGAACACAAGTTTTTACACTTTCCACACAAGACACGTGTTTTGCATATATAGATAGTTAAATACAGGTTTCTTGCATATGAATTGTTGTATATAATACATATAGGTAGTTAAAAGTCATCTGTCTTGTATATAAATACACATATATTGGTATTGATCAATAACTATAAAATATTATACAATTTTTTACACTCAACTTTGAAGATTTATGGAGGGAGAGAATTATCATATATTGATGTATAAACTTAATTAATTCATCGTTAATTATATTGGAAAAACTTAATTTTTTGAAAAGAAAATTTAAGAAGAGAGGAAGATATAAATATATACAAAACCCTAGAAAGCTTTATATACTATATTAACAAGTTCACGAGAGATGGATATGATGAACATATATAGAGATATAGGGGGTTGGTATAAAAATTAACCTGATCTTCCATGGAGCTTTTCAGCTATGGCGTTCCAATTATGAGGTCCATATCTCTGTACCAACTCTTTGAGTTTTTCATCTTCAGCAGGTCTCCAGTGGCCTCTAGTACTGCACATGATCTTCTTTAACTGTAATTAGAATTATATCCCTAGCTAGCTAGATATAATTAATTAACTAACTTGTACAAAAAGAAGAAGATCAATCTAGATCAAGATGAAGAAAAGAAGAAGAAATATCATTAAAAGAGAATAAAGGG